>OX387184.1:57781111-58446803 GCA_947561395.2 Buxus sempervirens
TGCGAGTGCGCTTCCTTTGCAAGTTTGTTTGCTTTGGAGGGTCTCGTGACTGTAGGGTCATTTTGAACCTTGCTGGTGATTCCTATATGTCAGCACCTCATTTTTGCACCCCAAAAAAATGAAAAAATAAAATCCTAATTGAAAAAGTCAAAACCTAAGGAGTCAAAAAGTTAATTTCTTGATCAGGTGCAAATTGACCACAAAACTTCTTACCAATGGATAGAGGATTTCGATACAATTCTAACGACACCAAGTTTACCTCAATCGGAGTCCGGATGAAAAGTTATAGGTTGATCAAACCTGAGGGAAGTAGAAATTGGCTTTCTGATAAACCCTGGGTCAGCTACCCAAATTTGTCCCAGTGGAGAGAGCATCTTGACATAATTCTAACGCAACTGAGTTTACTGGAATCAGAGTCCCGGATAAAGAGATACAAGCAAAACTGACTCCGGGGTAGCAATTTCGCGCTTCTGCTAAAAACCTGATTTTGCTACCAAACTTAGGCTAAGTGGGTAGAGAATCTCGAGCTGATTCCAAACGCCATTAAATTTGCTGAAATCAGACACCAGATGAAAGAGTTATAGGTAGTCAAAATTCCAATAAAACTACACATGTGGGAAAGATTAAAGAAATGATATTAAATAAAAAAAAATCTAATAATAAAATAATATTATATCATAAAAATCTATTAAGTAAACTAAATAAAAAAATAAAAAGAAAATTCAAAATGCATATGCGTTTAAAAAAAAATCTAATGAATAAAATAATAATAAATTCTAAAAAATTGAAGAATTAAAATTAAAAAAAAAACAAGAGGATAACAACGCATTCTCATAAATGGAGAATGCGTTGAAACAAGATAAGGATGAAACAAAATTAAGTTTTTGTTGCATTAGACATAAAATTAAAATTCGATCAAAAAGTGTGAACAAAATTTGTTTTTGGGTCACTTTTTTCACTATAAAAGGGGGGCAGCCCCCCATTCTCGGGAAAGCTGAAACCCCCCCCCCCTTGCACGACCCCCTCTCCTTCTCCTTCCCACTTCACTCCAAGGATATCAAGCCTCTCCCAAACCATATTCTTCTTCAACCTCCCTTCTTCTTTCTTCACCCTGTAGACACCCCAAATTGCACTGCCAAATGAGAAAATAATAAAAACATGTAATTAGAGCTTAAAACAGGTCAAAAAAGCATAAAAATTGAATAAACAGGCTTTGCCCGTATTTCCTTCACGGGCCCATCGCGCCCGAAAATTATCTACGGACAGGCGCGCCCGTAGTAACTATACGATCCCCGTTGGACCGTAGTGCATTTACGGGCATTAAAGACACGTGCGAGTTTTGTCCTTCTCTCGATTTCCGAGCTTTATTTGAAGTCCAATATATCTTTAAACGAGCGAATTAAGTATTTTATTCGCTGAAGCTACCTTGGTTGGCTATGGATGGGCATTATCTCTGTATTTCACTCTATCCTAAAGACCAGGCTATATCCTTCTGGACCAGCCATGCCCCTGGGTTTGTCTATAAATAGAGGCTCTTTCCTCTATCTAAGGGCCACGAAATTTTGAAGAATCAAAAGCTCCAAGAGAAGGAAAGGAATCCCTGCTGCTCTGCCTGCTCAATCCAGGTAAGTCCCCTATCCTTTTTTATTTTCTGTCTTCAATTTTAGAAGTAATAGGATCATCTCTATTGCTGTAGAATAAGGCCATATCTATTTTGTATCCCTAAACTTGTCTCCAAGTACCTCAAGGGTCTCTCTAGCCGTAAAACGTGAAGAGAGAACTAGGGGAAAGGGGAACAGGTGGATCCCTAGAATAGAACCCCATATCTGTTTTTTTTCTTTTTCTAGAATAAAGCCTGTGATTGTGTTTGTGTAACCAAACCTATCTCTAAGTACCTCAAGAGTCTCTCTAGCCGTAAAACGTGAAGAGAGAACTAGGGGAAAAGAGAACAGGTGGATCCGTAGGGTAGACCCCCATGTGCTCAAATCTGTGAGATATGGCTGCTTTTAATATCCTGATCATGTTTAATTGTTTTTATGATGAATCTGAATGAATAACATGAATCTATGATGTTTATAGCATGAGATCCCCACTTTTTACCAAAATTTGGATTTTTGCCACTTTTGCACCTACAGCACTGTTTTCGTGATTTTTGTGATTTTAGGCTAAGATCTTGGATTTATCATGATCAATATGGTAGATCTGAATCTAGAAGCCTGAAAATAAATTATAGGGTTTCATGATATGGTTTTTAAATCGTTTTCCATTATTGAGAGAAGACCCTACGGTCTAAATTCTCCCCTATTGATGTTCTTCATCAACGTGGGTATTTTTGGTTTTTATTTTCTGATTTAATGTGAAATTTGGGCTTTATCTATGTCCTGGACTATTCAAGTTCAATTTTGAAATATTTTATAAAAATCATATTTTTCTAGATTTCTAGAATTTTGACTTGAAGCCAGATTTTTGGATTTTTCACTTTAAATTGATTTTATTTGATTTTATCTCAATTTTTGTTTTGATCATGAAACCCTAGGAATGGTATGATCATGTTTGATAGTTCTGGATCAATCAGACTATTCATATGAAAAAACCATATATTTTTGCCTTTTTTGTGATTTTGTGTGATTTTTATAGCAAGCTTTTTCCTTTATTTTAAACATGAACAATACCTGGCAACCACCTTGTGTGGATGAATAGGGGTGCCTAACACCTTCCCCTGTTCATAACTTAATCCCCTTACCCATCTCTGGTCGTTTTTTTAGGAGGGTTATTTTTACCCTAAAATTTGCCTTTTGTGCCTATTTAATATTTTGGTGTCCATTCACACTTAAATTGAATGGTGGCGACTCTTTATTTTATTTAATCCCGTGTGATGATTAGGAAATCATTAAATTGATTTTTTTCCCATGTCTCACACACCCAAGCTAGAAAGGTCAAGAAAGTTGGTTGTCCCTTGTGTGCGCACCTCAGGTGCGCGGAAAAAGCGTGTTACAATCTGTTATGGAGTCGCCACTACCTGAAATGGTACAGGTAGACACCTTGTTGAATTTGGGTCTGAACCAGTGGTTCCGGATAAGTGGCCCGTTACAACCCAGGGAAGTCCTTAAACACCTTGGGTTGCCCCACCGAAATGGGTTTCCTTAAATTAGTTGGATATTTAATGGGCTCTTTTATTATTATTTAATTTTTTTTATTTCTTTTCTTTTCTATTTTTTTTATTTTATGTATACAGAAAATATTAATCTATATGTACAAGGTCTAGATAAAATTACATAAACAAACTGAACGACACCTTTCATCCTTATTTGCACAATCAATCACATCTATCTTTTGAACTCGATCTCCCTTTTGAACTCGTGCTAGGTTTCAATGGCTTACCAACATTGTGAATAGGTCACAAAAGGATAAAGAACAAGAACAACCCATGCAATTTATAGAATGAATAAATATATAAAACATAGCTCACATGCATGGATACACATCACGAAATCAAGGTGCAGGTGACAAATTGAACAAAGCCATTTTTACAATACGTGCTCTAAAAAGAGAAATAAAGATATGGTACATAAAATAAAAGTAAATAAATAACTAATAGCCCTTATTCTAAAAAAAAAAACTTATAATGAAAGAACTCTCAACTAAACAAGCCATTGAAGTAAAAATGAAATAATAAAAAAATTGATGTTCAAGCAAACACCTAAATCTAAACAAGCAGTTGAAATAAACAATATAAAAAAATTTACTTATTTATTCATTTATTTATTTTTTGACTTTATCCCATGTGCTCAACTATTAGGAAACTTTCAAAGATATCAAATTAATTGATTTGTACAAATAGTGTAAAGATCCCAACTCTATTTACCATGTTCAAATGTGGCATCTATCTCAATGATAAAAATAAATAAATAAATAAACATAGACCATAGGATAATAAACAATCAAAAATATAACTCTCCCTCAAAGTCAATGACCGAACCCACACGTGCAAGGAAAGGAATCACTATAATTGAAATAAATGCACAAATATTTAAATTTGAGTGACTAACAAGATTGCGATTATTACTTTTTTTTCTTTTCAATTGTTTTTTTTTTGTTTTACTGTTCATCGTCTCCAAACGATGAACAGTACCTGTTTTTTTTTTTTGTTGTTGATGTTTTTGGGTTTGGCTATTGCAGCCAAACCTGAATTCATTGCATATATTTCCTTTTTATGAATTACTAGTTCTCTCAAAGATCTAAATGCTCCCATTCACTATCATCCTTCTCCTTGGATTGATTTGCTAGACTTCTAAGAGCCCGGGCAATAAAGCGACAGCTGAAAAATGGGGACGAACAATGTTAATAAAATGCCTTGTTCTCCTCATATCCCGGGCTATTTGATTTCATCTTTGTCTTGTTTATCCCACAGAAAATCGACCTTTATTCTCTAAATTAAAAACTAGGCAGAAGGCAGGCAATGTCCAACGAATTTAAAGACAGTGGTCAAGCAAGCTGCTGTTCACGAATTGAACAGTGATTTGTTTGATCACTTTTCATTCTTTCCATGGTTATTACTTTTGTTTCATTTCATGGTTCTTATAATACCTGATGAGATCATCTTTGATATCTAAGAATGAGCCTGAGCACAGTGGAGCATAATCTGAGAATTTTTATTCACTCCGTAGCATGCTCAAACTCAATGAGAACAAAACGTGATTAATTTCTTTTGCTCTTTTCCCTTTCTTTTTCCTTTGCTAATGATTCTAAATTTTTCTTCTACTTTTTCTTTCAGCTACAGGTGGGTGGCAATGCCTCAATCAAGTTGAGATGAATGCTGTAACTAAAAAAACTTACAGAAAATAGAGCAAATGTTGCTCTGTTTTGGTTTTTACTTTTCTGCTTTGTTTGGTCGACATTCTAAACACAAACCATGTTTTATTTCTTAGATTTCAAATACTAATAATCACATGTAAATAGGTGCTGTAACAAAACTATACGAATTTTGAAGATAATTAGTGAATGATAGAACTGAATAAAAGAAAAGGAAAGACACATTTTTCACAATTGAACCATGAGCCTGTATTCATTCATGCACATCTACAATTCAATTCTGCTATGAATTCCCAAAATACTTACTGCGTTCAGATTATCAGATGGAAATCGTGAATAACAAAAAACAAGACAATTTAAAGTTAAACCCTTTCTCCCACATACTTTTTCATCTATTCTAATCATCTAAACCCCCCAAACCATTCTAAAACTCCCCCACTTTCTTCCTCCTTTCTTGATTAAGGGGAGGATTTGGAGTAAATTAGTACTTGAGAAAGAGGAGCTCTAAGGTGCTGTCTCCATTTTCATCTAAGGGTCAACACCCATCTGAAAGAGAAGGCCAAATCAAGGTAAATATGTTGTATTTCATCTTTAAGTTAAAATAAAATCTTGTTAAAGGGCATATCTTTTGGTCTTGCTTTGAAATCTATTATTTGTTGTCTTTGTCTAATCTTTATTTCCTCTTGTGTATGTCAATGGAATCCCCACAATAAGGGGGATATTCCATGCGAAAAGATGGGAGGAGAACCTAAGGCGAATAACAATAGTTAAATAAGGCCACATTTAATCTTTGTTTGTTGATTTGTTCTATTAATAAGAGGGGTTGTCCTCTTTATTTCATCCTTTTTAATTATCCTTAATTCCTTGTTCCTCTCACCCTTCATTTAGCATGTATTATTTGCTATTTTATAGAATACTTGATGAATCTTTTATGATCATATACATGCATGGGTAAACACTACACACACAATGACTTACCTCAGTTCATCTAGTGTTTTAAGTCTGTTCCTTTGCATAAAAGATCTATTGTTTTAAACTTTTCCCTCTACATAAAGGATGCTTAACAATCACCGACATCTAGCATACATGTTGGTATCTTGAAATATGTTTTGTTGTTTATTTTTATTAGTTGTAAAAATTGATAGAAAAACTTATTTTCAAACTCATTTGTGTCTGTTACTTAAATCATTTCTACTACTTCAAAGCATTCTTTTTAAACATGATAGATTGTTTCATGGATTCTTTTAGTTTGTTGTTTCATAAGTCATATACACATCAGTTGTTAATCGCTAGTTGTAGATGTCCTATATTGGTAATTCCTGTTAACTATTACTTGAGTGGAGTGGTTGTTTGGATTTGGACTTTAGCTTTACTTTGAGATCTCTTTGGTTCTTCTCCAAAGAAGGGAGAAGGAAAGAAGGTGATAATCACATCAAGTAGGGACCATAAAGTCTTGGTTTCATTCTTTCAAATGATTGTTCCAAGTCGAAGCTATTCCCGGTTTGAAGAGCTCCATGAAAATGAAAGGTTTGAGCTCAAAAAGGGCATTCGAACCACTATGAGATAGCTTTGGGGCGCGAAACAGATGGCGGAGGTCACTAAAGGAGGGGCGAGCGCGGCCCCATTGTCATTCTAGTCTTTTTTGGGATTTGAGCCGGACTCGCATATACTATGCGGATCAGACCCGACCACATTACGTATGCGGTTGGGACTGATCCGCACAATGTATGCGGTCAAACTGATTTAACACTAAAAATCCACTTTTCGACCCGATTCGACCCGGTATTAATTGAATTGAACCAATTGGGCTTATTGGCCAATCCAAGCCCATTTTTTGAGACCTAGGTCTTCTTAGACTCAATCAAGGCATTGTGGGCCTTCCAATAGGACCCACATGCATTCCGGCCCACACCAAGGCCCATTTCAATAAATGGGTCTCCGGGCCACCTGATTAATCACCCATGGGCCATCCCCAAGCCCATTGGACCTCGAAAACCTTAACCCACTAAATTTTTGTAAATATAATTCCAAAATAAATGACCAAAACCAATAATAAGGGTTACCCAATAACCCTAGTTGGGCCTTGGGCTTAACTAAAAGCTCAACATGGAATCCAATGGGCCTTCCAACGGGGCCCATGTCCAACCCACTTCACTTAAAGGCTAAAAAGATAAAATCAATTAAAATAAAAGGGGGCCTACACCTCCGGTGGTCCCCACCCAGACCAAATGAAGTCCATACTGGATCAGGAATAAGGATGAGGCTAAGTTGACTCGAACCAGGGAAACCCGAGGGACCCATCAAACCGATGCGGCGAGCCAGGGTGTCTTCGGACTTCCCCGGACGTAACCAAGAACTTACCCAAATCTCTAAAAAGCCGTAAACCAAGCAAAATTAGACTAGTTTGGCGACTCCAAATGTCCCGAGGCACACACTTCCACGTGCACCTCGCCTCGCGTGCGACCATGCGCACACTATACATGTAGATCAGCTACCATCTCCATGCATTGATTCAAGTGCTGCATGCTAGTGGTTCATGCTAACTCTATGAATATATGCGCAATAAGTCGATAACTACGGCTCTTATCTTATGAGATGACTCGGGTTTGAGTGTCACAATAGCTTCGTCAATAAGACGCATGGTGGCATAGCATGTAATGAGTGTCTTCTCAAAGTCTTATCTTTATTTGTGAGTCTTAAAATGACATTAATATCATGACACACTTGTTGCTATTAAATTGACACATGCAAGATGTATGTATGTGTTATTTTATGGTTAAATGTGATTACTTGGAACATCCTAGTTATATTGGAAATGGAGTTGATTACTATTGATTTGGATTATGCTATATTATTCTGGACTTGATTCTCATCGTGATTTGTCTAATACATTACCATAGAAATGATTAAGTGGTGATTTTTATTTTACGATTGCTATGACTGTTTAAATGAGACCAACTTATCTGTGTCAGTTTTATCATGCATAAATATATATATATATATATATATATATATAAACTGTTTATCATGCATCGTGTTACCTACTGAGATATTTGTATCTCACTATTTTTGTTTTGTTTTGTTTTCTAGCTGATACGCGAGAGGGGGATCTTAGTGGTGATATTCAAGGAGAGTTTGCTGACTTCTTATCGGAGGATTACTATTATCCAGATTATTATCCAGATTGAGCTGAGGTTGGGGAGAGATGACTTTATGATTAATGATTTTTATTTTATTTATTTGGACATGATGTATTTAGAGAGAGAGATTGAGAGTTCTAGACCCTCTTGATTATACCAAACTTGATCAGTGGATTTGATAGTTATTTATTATTCATTTTTATATTTATGATGATGATAGGCATTACACTTCCGCACATTTTATTATTCCGCACTCTCATAGTCTCAAATGAATTATTTAATTTTAGTCTGGTTTAACTTCTTTATATATATATATGGGCTCAGTGGCACTTGGATTCGGGTTCGGATGCCGGTTTTGCATTAACCTGGGTTCGAGGCTCTACACATGGTTTATCACTAAATGAATAATATAATTGTGTCCCCTGCAAAACCAACTCTTGTGTGACTCCATTTCTAAGCTTTAGAGGAAGGTAAAATCATAAGACACATTATTTGTTTCAAATCGTGAAAAGATATTAGAGAGGTCCCCACTTTATATCCATAGAGTAAAAAAAAAAACCATTTTTGAGCATTTGTCATGTTACATAGCGACTATAAATGAGAACACAAAATAGTACGATTAGTTAACATATACAAATGAAGAAGAAGAAATAAGCTGATCAAGATGCATAAGCAATCGTGGTAAGTAGCAATCAGCTCAAGGTGAACCGGGAAACAGAGGTTGAAATGAGCAGATCAGTGCCAAAACCAATTGCAACTCACCTTTGGGAAGAAGGATATGGGGAAGAATGTTGTTTGAGGAGGAATGTGGTTTGATGAGGCGATTGGAGGAAGGAAACAGCAGCCGCAAGTCACAAAACGGCAGCAACCGCCGTCAAACTAGAGAAAAACACAGCAACCGCCAATCACTAGGGCTGGAAACAACAGCCGCATGTCATTTGCGAGGAATGTGGTTTGATGGTGTGATTGGAGGAAGGAAATAGCAGCCGCAAGCCACAAAACAGCAACAACCGTCGTTGAACACGTCAAAATGGAGAAAAACACCAGCAACCACCGATCACTAGGGCTAGAAATAGTTACCAGCATTTGGCAAAGAGGATGCGTTCAAGAAGAGGGGAGAAATCAAAGATTAGGGCTTTTTTTTTTTTTGGGTGAATGCTCTTTACCTTGGAGAAGAACGAAGAAGACAGTGTGTTTTGATTTTAAAGGAGGGGTATTTCAACCATTTACAAAAGTAGCTTAACGGTGTTGGGGTCTGATCTAACGGCTGACGGTTTTTAAAACTAGAGTGGTAGTAAGTGATCGATTTTGAACTAAAAGGGGGTGTCCGTGCCACTTCCCCAAACCTCAGGGAGTATAGGTGTAAACTTCCCTATGTAATAATACTGTTGCATTGCAAAAATCGTGCATACCCCATTTGATAAGATTTCAATATATTATAGCCAGACATGAGAAGTACAAATTCCTTATTAGCCATTGAAAAATACATCCCCTGCAAGTTATCACATACGAAGTTAATAAAGCATAGAGGGAAGGCGTGGAGAGATCAATACATCAAGTGGGGTGGCTTTAGCTATGGTACTGCCTAAGCTTTCACTCATGTCCACTGGTTCATCCAATGGGGTCTTCAAGTTGAATCCATGAAGCAGACGTGCAAGTGCCAATTGCATGATCTGCATAGCAAAGCTGATACCCGGACAAGATCGCCTTCCCGAGCTAAAAGGAATGTACTCGCGCTGCTGACCCCTCACATCCACATTGCTGTGGCTTGAAAGAAATCTCTCGGGTTGGAACTCAAACGGGTCAGACCACACCCGTGGGTCCCGGTGCAGCTTCCAGATGTTCACGAACAACCGAGTCCCCTTGGGCACGTGATAGCCACCTATGATGCAATCTTTTGTTGCTTCACGCGGTACAGAAAGTGGCCCTGGTGGATACAGGCGCATCGTTTCCTTCACAATGGCTTGCAGATACACCAACTTTCCGACATCTGATTCGTCCACTTGTCGGGCCTTGCCAACGTGGATGTCCAACTCATCTTGAGCCCGTTTTAGAACGTGGGGATTATTTAGCAATAAGGAAAGGGCCCACGTTAGGGCAATTGTTGTCGTATCGGAGCCAGCTACGATTAGATTCTACAAAATGGAATATCCAAAAGATTAGTACTTTTTTTAATAGGAAAAAAACTAATGGATCAAAACCGAACCGAAAACCGAATCATATGGATCAAAACCGAAAACCGAACCAAACCAAATTTTAACTAAAAATTATAAATTGAAAACCAAACCGAAAAAAGTGAATAAACCAAAAACCAAACCAAAAAACTGAAAGTTAAAATATCTTTAAAGTTTAAACGATGTTGTTTACTGTAACATAAATTTGAACAATATTGTTTTACTACAAAATATAAATGGTATTTCTATAATGTTATCTCCTCCTAGTAAGTAACGCTGATATGAAATAACTTCCTTTGAAGAGAGATTCCTACAAAGAGTAATAGTAGGTTTTGACAAAAAAAAAGTGGTAAGAGGTTTTGAGTTTTTTTTTATTTATATTATATGTAATATAAAATTATAAATATATAGTTCAATTTTGTGTTCGGTTTGGTTTTTCAACCACCTCAATCGTAAATCGAACGGCCAAACTAATTTGGTTTGTACATTTTCAAACCAAAACAGAACCAAACTAAGATTAAATCCAAACAGGCCAAACCAATATTTTTCGGTTTGGTTCAATTGGATTTCGGTTTACACCAAACCAATTAACACCCCTAGTTAACACCCTCTACACTTTTCTCCGATCTCTAATTGGTGTCGCTACAAACACCTTCTTATTGTAAATATAAAGCAATTGAGATCCTGTAGAGGCTCTATCTACAGTCTGGAGTAGAGCTTCTACAGGATGATGACATCTGTCACATTTAAACCACTTAAACCTCTGTTTTGTTAAAATTCTGTTTTGTTAAACCCTATAAAGTTGTTTAAGTGGGATACATGTCACAATCCTGTAGAGGCTTTATTTCGGACTGCAGATAGAGCCTCTACAGGAACCAATCCCATATAAAGAGGTTTTTATCGTGAAAAAACTATAATCATTGCAAACTCCACACAAGAAAAGAAACAAAAACATTAAAATTTTCTTTTCTCGTTTATGTGGAAGGAAATAAACTTGAGAAATTTAAAAAAAAAATTATCTCCTTTCCTCTTTGGAGGTCAAAATTTTACTTTCTAGAGAATTTTGAAACAAAAGGAAAGAAAGTCCATTGCCACCATCCACCACCCCATAATAACCACACACCCTCACCCTCACCCATTACAACTACCACCATTGTATGGAGTCCTCCGCCACTATCACCACCCCCGCCGCCACAACCTGTCATGCCCACCGCTACCAACACCACCTGATCATGGTTTTCATGGCGTGTCGCTGAAAAACTGTTTTTTTTTTTCAAGTGTTGAAACGCATCAACACAAAAAATCGGTTTTGTAAAAATTGACTGCTTTTTCGGCTTGCCAACAAAAAATTGGTGGTGTGCCGAGAGAAACGGGCCAAAACTCGCAAAAAATTGATTTTTTACGATAAAGAGAAAATAAAATTTGATTTTTTAAAATTTCCATCAGCGATTTTTGACAATGTGCAGGTGAAATTTTTGGCGTGCCGCCGAAAAATCAAAAAAATCAATTTTTTCCCTAATTTTTTACCGTTTTTTATTTGTCCGGCGTTTCGCCGGCATGCCCATCGGCACCAAAACTACAATCCTTGCACCTAATCATTCACCATCACCATCGCCACCACCCACAACCACACCTTCACATAACTATTCCTACCACGACAACACACCAACCGCCCTCTGTCCCCAAGACCCACCACCAACCCCCTACACCACGACAACCCACCCACTCATACACCCACCACCGCTATATCCAACACCCCCCTCGATCCCTTATTAAAACATATATTGATTTCTTTAAGATTCATTTTCTCTCGAAATCCAAAACTTCCAAACACCAGCATTAGAGAAAGAGGAAAAAAAATATTAAAAAAGGAGGCGAGAAAGAGAGGGAGAGACATACTGATATGGTTGACTTGATGATGGTATCGGAACCACAGGGTAACTGAGCGTCTTCCGGGATGACCGAAAGCATAATTTCAATGAAGTCTTGCTTCCCGTCAAACTCGCCGGAAAGTCTATTCCGTCGATGTTGATCTACCCAGGATCCCAGGAAGATATCCATTTCCTTGGCAGTCTGCTTCATCGCCTTTATATGGCCCCCCAAGTCAAGCCACTCAAGATACGGCATTGCGTCCGACACCGGGAACATCCCAAACAAATACATGAATCTCTCAATGGCTTTTCTGAATCTACGAGCTTCTTCCTCCTCACTGGGATCAACGTTTTCAAAATACCGCTTCCCGGCGATCATCATGGTCAAGGCATTAAAAATAATCATCTCGAACCGCTCATTCATCTCCACCTTAACCCAGGCAGTACCACCAAGTACTGCACACAAGGAGTACAAGCTTCTAATGAAATCATCAACTTCTCTGATCCTCAGGTGCTTCAGCATCTCCAGACGAGTGTTCGAGAGAAGCTCCAGAGTCACCATCTTGCGCATCTCGCGCCAGTACGACCCATAAGGGTGCACCCCGAACATGACACCATTGTAGCCCAGGTACTTGGCGGCAGCATTGAACGGACGCGACGCCCAAGCCCTGTCGTTGGTGGTGAAGCAATCCTTCACCATTTCCCAGCTACTCACCACCAGTGCACGGTGCTTACCAAGACGGATAACGAAGGCTGGCCCATATTTGTCGGCCATGGCTCCGAGTGTCCGCACGACTGGATCTTGTCCTCCCAATAGAGGGAGATGTCCGATCACAGGCCAGGCACCGGCCGGTTCCGGGGCTCTTGGTTCCTTATTCTTGTCGTGACAATGCTTCACCTTCCATAGATTATAGATCAAGATCAAGGCAACTACTCCTCCAAATACGATTGCTTGAAGCTCAGGGTGAGAATCCATGGCGATCTTGGGAACGGGAGGGAGCTCATGCACCCAAGCCATGATCATGTGCATATGTAATATACCATTTTAATACCAAATCTATACTATATATAACCAGAGAAACGCCCCATTGTTCGAACCAAATTACTTAAACGTGCAATAAGTCTTTCACACACCCAAAACACTGGAGAGAGGAAGAGATAAGATTTCCATCAAAAAAGAGAGAGGAAGAGATAAGATAACGTTGTGAATTATTTCAGCATCGCAGCCCACATTTCGTACGAACAGATTTCCTTTGCGGCGTCGTTTCCTATGGCGCTTTTACAGCGTCAAACGACGCAAGGAGATTTTGGTCTTTATGATCATGGGTTGTGATGGGATGCTCCAAGTCACTTGTCTGTCCACTAAATCACTAAGCTATGACATTACCAACGGACGTTATACGTTTCCGTTTGAAAAAGTATCTTTAAAAATTTTAAAAATTATAACGGGTCTTGGTGGGACTTGTAACTAGGCATGGTGGGACTTGTAACCGAACATAGTCGGACTTATAATCAAGTATGGTGAGACTTGTAACAAGACATGATAAGACTTGTAACCAGGTATGATGGGGGTTTATAACGAGACATGGTGAAACTTGTAACCAGGCATGGTAAAACTTGTAACGGGGCATGATGGGACTTGTAATCAAGCATAGTGGGATTTGTAACTTGACACGGTGAGACTTGTAACAGGGCATGGTAGGACTTGTAACCAGACATAGTGGGACTTGGACTTGTAACAAAGCATGGTAGGACTTGTAACCAGGTATGGTGGGACTTGTAGCCCAGCATGGTAGGACTTGTAATCAGGCATGGTGGGACTTGTAACGGGGCATGGTGGGACTTGTAGCCAGGCATGGTGAGACTTGTAACGGAGCATGGTGGGACTTGTAGCCAGACATTGTGAGACTTGTAACGGGGCATAGTGGGACTTGTAATCAGGCATTGTAGGACTTGTAACTAGGCATAGAAAAGTCGGCATATCATGTCATCCTCTAATTCCCTCATGGTACGATTGAGAAGATATTTTAGAAGATTTGGAAGACGTGAACAACTAGCCTTTGAATATTCGACTCCACATGAAATATTTTGCCATGTGCAACGTCGGTGGGATGCTGTCATCAAAAACATCCAAAAATAACTACTTAAAAAAGTGAAATTAACGTTAGTGATGTGACATTCCTCATTAAAAAAAAATTGTGAAACATCAACATCCAGAGATGTTCCAAGTTCCCAAAAAGTAATTCGTCATGTCTCATTCGTTTTTCCATGTCGCCCAAAGAATGATGTGACACATCCCGCAATTCAACGTTAATCCTGTCCTTCGCTAATGGGATGTTTTCACGTGAAACATTACACATGTTACTGTTTTTCATTTTTTGTAAACTTTTTTCATTTTTTAACAGATGATTTACATTGTAAAATATTAGGGAAATTACTTAAACGACCATTTACAAAGTTATTATATAAAAAATCATTGAAAAGTCTTTCCTCCAAAGACCACCAAATTTTTGAAACTATTTTCAAAATGGTTCATGGATATAACTGTAGTAATCGTAGAATACCATCTCATTATTCAAGTTGGTCACACGAACATCTATAAGTATCCATCAATTGTCTAAAGAATATCCTACGAAGTAAGATTTGTATCCTCGATACTAATAATATACCATCTAAAGCGAATGGGCATCGTCTACAGCGGGGGCTGTAAACAGCCCCTCACATGTGTGGTGTGGGGCCCCCCAAATGAATGGTGGGGCCCACACGGAATGTGAGGGGCTGTTTACAGCCCCCGCTGTAGAGGATTAACGCTCATCTAAAGCTGGCAACGGGTCGGGTTGGGTCGGGTTCGGGTTGGGTCGTAATCGGGTCAAGGTTAAACGGGTCGGGGTCGGGTTGACCCGATTACTGGCGGGTTGGGGAAACCCCAAACCGAACCCAACCCGCCATTAAACGGGTTCAACCCGCCAACCCGATTATATTTTTTATTTTTTCAAAAATATTATTAAAATTGGATTATGGGGTAATTGGGTCATAATCGGGTTGATGCATGCAATTTTTTACACTTTTTTTTTAATCGGGTCATAATCGGGTTGGCGGGTCATAATCGGGGTTGACCCGATTTCAGGCGGGTTGGGAAAACCCCAACCCGCACCCGACCCAATTAATAAACGGGTCAACCCAACCCGTTTATAATCGGGTTAGTCGGGTCGGGTCGATTTTTTCCAGCCCTAATACTAGGGGTGCAACTCGGTTCGGGTTGGTCCGGTTTGAACTCAAACCAAAACCGAACCGAAGCTATTAAACATTGGCCCAAAACCGAACCGAACCGAAATATAAACCGATCTTATTAAACCGAACCGATTATAAATAAGAAACCCGAAATCCGAACCGAACCAAACCGAATCATATATTCGGTTCAGTTCTAAATCAAAACCGAACAAATATTAAACCTTTTTATTATTTATTTATTATTAAAAAGTTTAATTTGGCCTTCAGTTGAACCGGTTCATGAGCTTGAACCGCTTCATCAATTTGATTTGAACCGTTTAAAGGGTTCAATGGAAGAAGACTTAATTTAATGCATGAGAGAGGGGTTGGCTTTATAGTAGTTGGCCAAAGAAAAAAACTTTCCCTGGCCGATGTGGGATTCAAGGGACACTCAAGGGATGTGTGGGACTCAACTCGCTCAAGGGAACTTTTTCCCTTGAGTCCCACATCGGCTAGGGAAAACCTTTCTTCCCTGGCCGACTAATATAAATTTGGGTTTAAAGTGCTTAGAGGGTCATCATGACACTACCATCATGATAGAACCTTTCTTCACAAAGGTAACGACCACGTGTGTGGTCAAAGTTTTAATTAAATGAAAACTTTTTAATATATATATTTATATTAATATATTTGTAAGTAATATATATACTTTATAATATACATGTTTTATAGTGTCGGGTTTCAGTTCGGTTCGGTTAAATTAGGCTTTAACCCAAAACCGAACCAAACTAATTCGGTTTTAGTATATTTCAAACCAAAACCGAACCAAATATTATAAAAACCGAACCAAACCGAACCGAAGTCGGTTTGGGTCGGTTCGGGTTCGGTTTTAACCGGACCGAGTTGCACCCCTACCTAATACCATCTTATGCTTCATGATTGTTCAAGTCAAACTATTAGTATCCCTCGATTAATAAAATTGTATTCCACGAATATAAATTGTATCCACTGATTCATAGGATTGTATCCCATGACATAGATTAATCGAAATTTAAAACCTCGATGAACATTTCAATTTCAATAAAGTTCATTGATTAATCAGAAATATCAACAATCAACGATCCATGCTTCATCGAAAATTGTGCCACTAGGTGAGTCAAAGGATGCAAGTGCGATTAATCAAATTACTTGTGATTAATGGGGATGTATGCGATTAATCGAAAATTGTTGATACCGGTATACAAGTGATACCAGTATCACCTGTATACTGCTACCACGTGTATAGATCGTTAATATTTCCAATTAATCAATGAATTTTATTGAAATCGAAATGTTCATCAAGGCTTTAAATTTCGATTAATCTATGTCATGGGATACAATCCTATGAATCAGTGGATACAATTTATATTCGTGGAATACAATTTTATTAATCGAGGGATACTAATAGTTTGACTTGAACAATCATGAAGCATAAGATGGTATCTGTGAGACATGGAAAAATCACCGAAGATGATTCCTCCTCCGTCAACACACGGGCTCAACGTAAAATATGGGAGAGTCGCCACCATTCATATTTTTGGGCGTGAATGGACACCAAAAGATTCAAAAATAATCAAAAAGAGCTAAAAGGCAAATTCTAGAGTAAAAATAACTCTACTTGAAAATCAAATCCAGAGATGGGTAAGGAGTGTAGATACCCCAAAATGCACTTCAGTATAAAAGGACCCTCAAAAAGAACTTTAAATTTCTTATTTGAGCTTTGATATGCGTCAAACACCCAAAAATACTCAAGAATGGTGCTAACCGCACTGAATATGTGGTTTTTGGGAATTTGGTCTCAACCGCTTTGTATGTGCGGTTGCAACCGCACCACAGCGGTTGATGTTCATGCTTCTCGCGTGAGCTGCCACGTGGCTTCCGGAAGCTTCGGCCGTTGAGCCACGTCGACAGCAATCATGACGAGCGTAACTAAATTGGAACCGCCCTGTATGTGCGGTTGAGGTGAATTTGCATAGAAACCGCACATATAGTGACAGTTCTATGGAAACCACACTGTGTATGCAGTTTTGGCTGTTTCGGGAATTTGCGAAATGGCTCGATTTCTGAGCCTTATTTACGCATATTACCTCTCTCTCAAGGACTTGAAATCCCTATTTCACCCTCCGAAACTTGCGAAATTACTCCAATTCAAGCCTTTAAGGAGAATTGGAATAATCTAGAAGAGCTTTTAGGCATACACTTGGGACTTTTCTACTCTTGGCTTTGCCTATAAATAGAGGGGTCCTACTCTTGCAAATGGCTGACAATTTGAAGCATTGAAGCTCTGCAAGAAGAAGGGAAACTCTGCTGGATTGTCTACTCAAGTGCTCAAGCTACCAAGGTAAAGCTCCATTTGATTTTCCAGCATTCTCTTTTCAATTCCAACTCTCATCTTCTACCTTTCTGTAGTGTAAGGCCACTTTGTGTATTTTGCAACCCTAAACCTCTTCCAAAGTACCTGGGAATTCTCTCTAGCCGTAAAACGTGAAAAGAGAGCCTTAGGAAAAAGAAGTAGGAATGGATCCTCTAGGCTTAGAACCTACAAATGATGAAGAGCATGTTATTTGGTTATTTTGAGCCTATGGATGATTTTTCTGATGTTTATGCATTTGCTTCTGGAGAAATTGTGTGAATCCTTGCTCTCAATAGCAATGGATTCCAGCCTTCTCCTAGAGAATTGATTTCCACCTATTCACACACTTTTCACTATTTTCATCAAATAAGCTAGATCTTAGATTTCCGTGTTTAATACGGGAAATCTGAGGTTATTGGCTTTAGAATGAATTTTAGAACTTCATGAGATGTGATTTCTTGATTTCCAAGTGTTTTGGTCGAATTCACTTGCACATATACACTAGTTTTGGTTTTTTCTTCAAAAACCTTCAAAACAGGGCAGTATCTGTGGCCCGTCTTAGAATGCTCATAACTTCATCCTCCGGATGAATTTTTGAGTGATTCCAAAGACATGTGATAGATGGAATGGCCTACTTTATATCTGGAAATTTTAGCTCATTTTTATGGAGCTATTTTTTGACACCATCTGTTCAAAGTCTGTAAGTCAGTTCAGCCCAGATTGCTGAACTTGCCGCTTTGATGGTGCACCATTTGCACAATTTTAATCCGTTTCAAGTGATTTTAATCTCTGTGTTTTTCTTGAGAAGTCTATTTTCGAATCCAACTGGTTTCAGGAGATTTGGTTTTGATTTGTGCCTTGTACGCTTGATTGACTCAGAGCTGCTCGCTGGCATAGTCCAGAGCTAATCTATGGTCTTATAGGCCTATTTAAGAGAGTACACAAGCCACATCTGGACGGAGTTTGGTGTGAGGCTTATTTCTTTGGAAAGATGGCACCACATACTTCATCCATGCAAATTTTGTTGGATTTTTATGGAGCCAAACTCCATGAATAAGGCTTTGAAAATGCCTACTCACCACTTTTTCTGAGTTATAACAGCAGATTTTGGTAGAACATTTCTCTTTCGTTTTAAATCGGATTGAGCTGAATTTTTAACTTTATACTCTGCTATATACCAGTTTTCAAATGGCCTTGGTTTCATTTGATTTGGATTTAAATCAAGTGATTTATGGTTGATCGAAGTTTTCAAGTTCTTATAACCTGATTTTTCTTCATTTTTACTTTGATTTTCATTCACTCATGAAGTTGTAGAAGTGGTATATCCATGAGGAGAGTCCAAATTCATTGGATTACTCATGTGGAATAATCACATACATTTTGCTTATTTTAAGCATCCTTTGTTTATTTTTTATTAGCAAACAATCTTTAGCATGAGCAAGCATGTGGCAACCGTCTTAGACGGATGAGTGGGGGTGCCTAACACCTTCCCCCAATCATAAATAATTCCCCTTACCTGATCTCTGGATTTTTCCTTGTATTAGAGCTACTTTGGTTCTATTTGACATTTATGATCCCTTTGGTGTCCATTCACACCTTAACTTGGATGGTGGTGACTCTTTACATTTATTGATCCCCGCGTGATGATATCAGAAGTCATCTTAGGTGACATTTCCATGTCTCACAAGGGGATTAGATTATGAATGGGGGAAGGTGTTAGGCACCCCCATTCATCCACACAAGGTGGTTGCCAAGTGTTGCTCATGCTAAAAAATAAGAAAGCTTGCTAAAAATCATTAAAAACCTTGAAAAAGGACAAATGTATGATATCTTCACATGAAAATCCAAATGAATTCCAGATCTTCTTTTATGTCAATATCACTTCTAGAATATCACCAATAGATGGAAATCAAAGTAAAAATTGCACAAAGCCAAGTTGAGTCAAATCCTGAAAATTCGGTAAAAGATAATGCCATTTGTCTTGAAATCATTCAAATCCAATTTTAAATTAAATCAAACCAAATCCATTTGAAATATTATGGTAAATAAGAGACTCATGCAAAATTTCAATTAAATCCGGTTGAAATCCTAGGAGTTATGCCTATTTTAAAGTTGCTGCTGGAGATAATTAAAAGTGACAAGTAGGCAAGTTTGGAAAATCGTCTAGAAAAATCAGCTCCATATAAATCCATGAAATTTGGTGTGAATGAAGTATGTATGGCCATATTTCAAATGAAACTAGCCTCATACAAAAACTCATTTGGATGTGCCTTGGGTGACCTCCCAAACAGGCCACGAGGATCACAGATTAACCCAGAAAAGTGCTGTTGAGAAGTTCTGAGTAAATCTGCTACCCACGACACAAATTAAATCAAAAAAATATGAAACCAACTGGATTTGAAAATAGACTCAAAAAGGAGTGCCCAGAAACAAAAATACTCGAATCGGATTTAAAACAAGCAGATGGCGCCCATTCAAAGTGATAGGTTCAACAGTTTGACCTGAACTGACCTATAAACTTCAACAGAATGGTGTCAAAAATCTGCTTCATAAAATTGATGAAATTTGGTAGGCATAAACTAGATAGCCTCACCTTTCCCATGGTTCTGGAATCACTCCAAAATTCATCCGGACGATGAAGTTATGAGTGTCCGAAGTTGGTGTACAGCAGCTGTCCCGTTTTGCCATTTTTGAATAAAACCAATTCAAAACAGTGATAAAGTGTGTGCAATCCGTGCAAGGTGAATCAAAGTCCTTTGAAAACCATTTGAAAACATCCCAGAATTGCTTGAGGCTTATTTATCTTAGATTTATCACAACGAATGCAATAAATCCGAAATATGAGCCTATCCCGCCAAAATCACGTGCTATGTGTGTGTAAGTGTAAAAATCATTCCAACAACATAGCAAAGATAGCATGCATTCATATTAATCAAAATAGGGTTCTAAAAACAACCTAGGGTTCCATGCCATTATCGTTTCCCTTAGTTCTCTCTCCCCGTTAAACACGGTTCTTCAAGATAATCTTGGGGTACTTTGAATATGAAACAGGCTTCACAGATTCAAAAGGCTATTCAAATAGGTTATAGCACTAGGATCAATCCCCAGTCTCGTTTCTCCTAGATCCCGCCTTCACGTTTTACGGCTAGGGGGAGTCTTGAGATACTTTGAGTAGGGGAAGGGTTTTCACACACATAGAAGAGGCCTTATTCTACAGAAAGGTAGAAGAAGAGATCTAGATCTAGAATATAAAAACAGAAAAATAAAGAGAGGTTTGAGGCTTACCTGGGCTTCTGGAAGCAAGACTGCAGCGGTTCCCCTCTTCACTCGGAGCTCTTTGATCTCCAACTTCTTGGTAAAGGTTCTTGGCAAGAGTTAATGGCCCTTTGCTTAAGGAGGAGCCTCCTATTTATAGGCAAAGGCTAGGGTTAGGGTTGGTGGGATGGTAGACACAAACTAATGTCTAGAGCCCACCAACCTTAACCCTAAGGCTGTTTCCGAGATTTCCACTTCTTCAATGAAGGATATGATGGTAAAAAGTGAAAAATCTATGAAAACCCTAATTTTGAGCAAAAATCATGTATCCGACATATCAGGTCGGATACACGAGCGCCTCTATGTATCCGGCATATGTCGCCGGATACATTAAGGTCTGCTTATATCCGACAACTTATGTCGGATATGAAGAGGTATGCTTGTATCCGACCTGAGTTGTCGGATACAAGGAAAAATGCACATTTCTCAAATTTTGTGCTGGTTTCAAAGGAAATAATGATTTTTGTCAATTATTCTTCATTTTTATTGTGCAATTTGGGGTGTCTACAACTGCCCCTCTTTGCGGGAGTTGCGAAGCAATGAGCTGCAAAGATTAGACAAGCCCAAATTGTACTCCCTTAACCATAATTTGCTTGGTTCAATTCAATTTTGTAAAATAATTTTTGGGTGAAGATTTGCCAAAAAGCCCTAACTTTAAGAGGGGCATTTCTCCAAAAGGTCTTAAATTCCACTGAACTCTCGTGGCTATGAAGTGGATTTTAAGCCCAAAAATAGGATTTTGAAAACTGATTTTTTCATCAAACCAAGTTAAAAATTGAGTGAATATCTTCCTTTTTGACCAACACATTTCCCCACGTTGTCTCAAATTCCACTGAGCTCTCGTGGCTGTGAAGTGGATTTTAAGCCAAAATAGGGTTTTTTGTGAAAATAGCAGATTTTGTAGCACACATTTTTTTCCTTCTCAAACCCAATGCAATGAATTGAAAATTCCAATAATATATTCCTCTCCTTCAAGATTTATCAAAAATCGTGCAATTTTGGGGTGTCTACAGTATCTTATTAGCATCGATGATACAAATCTTGCTTCGTAGGATATTCTTTAGACAATCGATGGATACTTATAGATGTTCATGTGACCAACCTGAATAATGAGATGGTATCCTACGATTACTACAATTATATCCATGAACCACTTGAAAATAGTTTCAAAAAGTTGGTGGTTTTTGGAGGAAAGACTTTTCAACGTCTTTTTATGTAATAACTTTGTAAATGACTGTCGTTTTAGTAATTTTCCCAAAATATTAAGCGTGAGATGCTTTACATGGAAACATCTCACTCCACATGGAAGCATTCGACTCCAACACTTCAAAACCAGGAACTAATTCATGCAAAAATTGCAGACTCCCTCATCCCCCTATCGTCTTGGCATGCATTTGTGTAGGTTTATATGCCAGAGAGGCTCAAGCCCAATTGAAAAGTACCACATCGCACAAAGGCGTTAATATGATATAAGGATTATAAGAAGCTAGTAGCTCCTCTTAGTTGTTATGCAACGAGCCCTTTGATATACATGGTTAGAAATTGATCTCTTATATGCAAACTTCGGCAAACCCTAATTGTAGTATATATATAAAATCATAAAAACTTATCCTTTATAGATATATTATAGAAGGTGTGTGTGTGAAACAAGGAGATTCACCTAGATGATCTCCTCCTCATCACACAGGGTTAGACTAAAATAAGGAATCGCCACCATTCAAGTTAAGGTGTGAATGGACACCAGAGGGATTATATAATGCCAAATAGAGCCAAAGTAGCTCTAATACAAGGAAAAATCCAGAGAGCAGGTAAGGGGAATTAGTTATGAGCAGGGGAAGGTGTTAGGCACCCCCACTCATCCGTACAAGACGATGGTCATATGCTTGTTCATGCTCAAAATTGTTTGCTAATCAAAATAAACAAAGAAGTGCTTAAATATAAGCGAACACATGTGTGATTCTTCCATATGAGTAGTCCAATAAATATGGACTCTCTCTATGGATATATCACCTCTAGAACTTCATGAGTGAGTAAAAATCAAAGTGAAGATTGAAGAAAGTCAATGCTAAAGCAAATCTGTAAAAATCAAACTATAAGAGCTTGAAAACTTTGATTAATCATAAATCACTCAATTCAAATTCAAATTAAATGAAACCAAAGCCATTAGAAAGCTAGTATGAAGTAAATTACTCAGTAAAATTTTCAGTTCAATCCGATTTAAAATAAGAGAGAAATATACAGTTAAATCTGCTGTTGTAAATCAGAAAAAGCGGCAAGTAAGCAACTTTGAAACCCTATTCGTGAAGATTGGCTCCATATAAATCCATGAAAACCTGCATGGATGAATTATGTGGCGCCATCTTTCAAACGAGATAGACCTCATACAAAACTCCATCCATTTGTGACTTGTGTGACCTCCAGAACATGCCTAGAAGATCACAGATTAACACAGAACTCTGCTACAGAACAGCTCTAAGTCAATCAAGCACACAAGCCACAAATCAAAAAACAATCTCTTGAAAATAGTTGGATTCGAAAATAGACCCCTTAAGGAAAACACAGAGATTAAAATCACTCAAGACTGATTAAAAAGGAGCAAATGGTGCTCGATCAAAAAAGCAAGTTCAGCAATCTGGACCAAACTGACCTGCCGACTTTGATCAGATGGTATCAAAAATTGGCTTCATAAAAATTGATGAAAATTTCCAGATGCAAACTAGACAATCTCATCTATCACATATCTTTAGAATCACTCAAAACTTCATCCGGATGATGAAGTTATGAGCATTCGAAGACAGGCCACAGATGCTGTCCTATTTTGACAGCTTTGAATAAAAATGGCAAAACCAGTGCATGTGTGCAAATGGATTTGACCAAAACAACTTGAAATCATGAAAACCATCTCACGAAGTCCTAAAAATTCATTATAAGGCTTGGGATCTCAGATTTTTCATATTAAGCATGGAGAATCCAAGATCTAGCCTATTTGATGAAAACAGTGAAAAGTATGTGAGAAAAGTGGAAATCACATTTCTAGGAGCAAACAAAGATCAAATGATATAGAGAGCATAGATCATAATGTTTTTTCCAAATTCAAAACACAATCAATTCAAAAAAGCAATCACAGGTGCAAAATAACCAATATACATGCTCTTCATCATGTGAGGATTCTAAGCCTAGAGGATCCATTCCAACTTCTTTTTCCCCAGGTTCTCTCTTCACTTTTATGGCTAGAGAGGATTTCTAGGTACTTTGGAAGAGGTTTGGGGCTACAAACAAACACAAAGTGGTCTTACACTATAGAAAGGTAGAAGATGAGAGTTGAAATGTAAAGAGAAGCTGAGAAAGTAGCTAGATCCTTACCTTAGTAACTTGAGCCTTGAGTACACAATCCGGCAGAGTTTCTCTTCTTCTTGCAGAGCTTCAATGCTTCAAATTATCAGCCATTTGCAAGAGGAAGACCCCTCTATTTATAGGCACAACCAAGGGTAGAAAAGTCCCAAGGGTATGCCCATAAATCCTTCTAGATTATTCCAATTCAAATTAAAGGCATAAATTGGTACAAATCTACAAGTTTCGGAGGTTAAAATGGGGAGTTCAAGCCTCCAAGAGAAAGGTAATATGCGTAAATAAGGCTCAGAAATCGAGCATTTTCGCAAATGCAAGAAACGAGCAAAACCGTATACTCAGTACGGTTTTGCACCAACCATCACAAATACACGGTTGCAATACAAACTGCACCAACCGCACACACAGGGTGGTTCAAAATCAGTTACGCTCCTAATGATTGTTGCCGATGTGGCCTAACGGCCTAAACTTCTAGAAGCCATGTGGCAGCTCATGCAAGAAGCATGAACTTCAACCGTACTGGGTGCACGGTCTTAACCGTATACACAGGACGGTTGAGACCAAATTAACAAAAACCGTACGTGTAGTACGGTTAACACCTTTTTGGTTGGTTTTGAGCCTTATCTGCATAGGCAAGGCTTATTTACATGTAATATCGTTTAAGTAAATGTCCTTGTATTTTTTAATCTCCATTTACTTAAGATATTACATATAAATAAGCAAACACCCCTCCCCCAGCCCAATTTGAATCCATTAAAAATAGTTCCAGACCCAAATTCCAAGTGAATAAAAAGTCAACTTTCCAGTTCCAGACTAAATTCCAGTTTTTCAGGTCCAGTAAAAAGATTCAACATGTTAATACCAAGGTATTCGTCAAGATTTAAAATCTCAAAAAATTCATTTATGCAATAACATTGCTAAAAACCTAATTACCGGGAAAAATTATCTTCAAATCTTGTTTTGAAAAAATATTTCATTTTCTGGGGTCAAAAGTCAACAAAATTCAACCGGAAAAAGTTTGACTTTGCACAAAAGATTGAATTCGGGCATTTTCCTTTGTGGTTTTAGATTCAAATAGGTTAAGGATCTCAAACCCAATGCTAAGAATTGAAAATTCCAATAAAATATTCCTCTCCTTCAAGATTTATCAAAAATCGTGCAATTTTGGGATGTCTACAGTGTGTATATATAATATAAAGATGAAAAAATCCTTAAAAATTATTTCTAATGGGTTTCTAACAAAAATCCAAGTTAACATATAAAATATATTAAAATGTATAACTTAAATTGTATCAAATATCAAGCAAATCTATAGTCTGTAATTCATTGTCTCAGATCTTATAAGTCTATTTTTATTAATTATTTAGGAATGCATTATATTTGAGTGATTAATATATAATTTTTCGGTAAAATACCAAAATTAAAAGAAACAACTATTTTATGCTTCAAGTTTTAAAAAATAATAACAATAAAAGAAGTAGATGACCATAAAATTCTGAAAGCTTCATATTTACTTCTGGGCTCCACGATTTACATGTTATAAAAATTTTAGCTTAACGCAAACTATTTTTTCATTTCAATACTTCAATTTTTTTTTCTTGTTAGGTGTTGTATGACCCTCTTATGTTAAATTTCATGCTATTGCATCAAATATTGCTTTTATGGTTGTGACCCATATAATCCTTGAAAGTTAATCCTAATTAGATTTCAATTCTTTAAACATTGGAAATAGAGCATCATTCTTTGGTATTTTATGCTTGATGGCTGACAGAAGCTACTCAATGAAGATGACCATAAAGAATATATATGTCTTTCTATGAGATCACAAAGACTAGGGTTGTCAACCTTATATAGCTAGATTTATCACTAAAGACATCAATTAAACGACCCACCCTCATATTTTCATCAAATCTTACCTTCACAATCTAGCAAATATATAACTCAACTGATACTTCATAACATGTCCATGCACTATCGCCTGAGCCCCATATATATATCTATGTGCAACAACTCTGTTATCTTCTTCAACTAAACACTTGTTCGCAGATCGACTTGTTCGTAGTCTCGTCGATCGATAAGATCGATTCCCTAAATCAAAAGGATGAACTAATATTGATAAGATCTGTTCCTTAGCCCTGTGATCTGGTGCACTATGTCCATCTCCATACTGATAAGTGCAATGGGAAATCGACCAGCGAGGCTGTGGCTGAGTGTCCAGTATTATCAGGCTCCACAAACCTTAACAAAAGAATCGTTTCACATGCACCTTTATCACCTTCTATTGGCAGCATTCGATGATAGTGGCAAGGACACAACAAATTCGCTTTTGTATTTAAAATTTCTTCACCATCATTCTTAATTTTCTGAAAATAAATTAAAACATGTATTAAAAACCTATTGTCATCTTTCTTATTCACATGATTTTCATAAAAATAAATAAATAAATGGAATAAAAGAAAATTGATGAAAATCATGAATTTTAACCCCTTCACAATTTAAAATCAAATGTGCTTCCTCAATTGGTAAGATTATTTTATAATATTTTTCAATGTAATATGATAATTATATTAAGGAGTTCATATTAACCATAGAGCATTAACATCTTATATCATATATGTTGAAATTAACATGCCTAAAAAAAACAAAATAGCCTAGCTAGGATCGATAGAGGAGCCACACGTTTCATGTGTGATTCCCAAACAAAAATCTCCAGATTCCTTGGACATGAATGGATCAAAGAGCCATGAAGTTGGATGTGGTCTTTTTTATTACACATGTACGGTTCCCATTCTTTGGTGTAACAGAAGCCACAAATCCAAATGCAAAAATGGATAACAGTACAGTGCTGAGAACTGTAAAGAGACATAAGCACAAACAGTCATCATGTTGGTCGTATGCATGCCAAATTTTGGAAAAACAAAAAAAGCCGAATGGGAGAATAAAAGAGAAAAAAGGAAGGTGGGGACGCCTACAAGTAAGGGATGCATTATCAATAATTAAAAGAGAATACTAATGTTGTGAATCGTGCAACATAAATAAAAAAATAAAGAAAAAGAAAAATAATAAAAGCACGCAGAATATATTTAAGTAGTTCATCAGCAATGTGCTACATTCACTATGTAGGGCAAAAATTCCACTAAAAAATTCAAATAAGGTTACAACATGATATATATACCAATCCTAAACCCAGTATTTCTTAAATCTCAAAATGCCTCATACACCGTACCGTAGGGGGCTTCACCCCTGCAAGCAACCCCCGCCCGCCAACAACGTTCGGCCCGAGTCAAATTCCACTACGCTTCGCCCACAAGGCCTCTCAGGTCTCTCACCCAGAATATGAGCCATTGTTTCCAACAACCAAAAATAGCATTTTCTTTAAACTACTTTTTGAACTAAAAAGGTCATTTTGACTTTAAATTATACCCTACAGAAAGAAAGAAAAAAGGCTTCAAAAGGACTTTATGGACCACCAGGCCATGCCCGAGTGTGGCCTAGTGCCGTTGCAGAATGCACCAGGATTCCATATTTGAAAGCTCTACAGAGGCCCATGTTGTGCCCGGCCTGCTATAAGCCCCATAAGAAATGACATTCGGTACCCAGGGACGGTTCAGGCTGAAAATTATGGGTTTAATGAATCTGGGCTCAGGCTTTTAAAAGAGATTTTAAGGCTGGGCCTTGATCAGGTGCAGAAACCAGGCCGGGCTAAAAATGGCGTTTCGGAACTGACAAAAGTTACCCTCTTTTTCCCTCTTCCCTCTTGCCTCTTGCCTCTTCCCTCACCACCAGAAGCAGTGAAGCGCAGAACGTATGAATGGCTTCGCAGAACAGCTCGACTCTCCCGTGTTCAATACCTTCTCTGTTTCTTTCATTCACGCTACTCTGCATCCTCTCACTCCCTTTGCTCTTCTACTTCTACCAAACCCCACAAATTATCTCTTCTCATCCTTCTTCCCTTCCTCAAAAGATCTCTGATAACCCCCACGAATCCATCAGAGTGTATGTTGCAGATCTTCCAAGATCACTCAACTATGGACTGCTAGACAAGTACTGGTCCCTTAAGGATGACACCAGGCTGGGGAGCGAGGTCGACAACGAACTACGGTCTGTTCTTTCATCGAGGAGTGAGGGTAAGCATGAATTCCCTCCTTATCCGGAGAACCCATTGATTAAACAGTACAATGCTGAGTACTGGATCTTGGGTGATCTGATGACGCCCCAGGAATTGAGAGGAGGGTCGTTCGCGAAACGGGTTTTTGATGTGGATGAAGCTGATGTTGTTTTTGTGCCGTTCTTTGCAACGCTGAGTGCGGAGATGCAGCTGGGAATGGCTAAGGGGGTTTTCAGAAAGAATGTTGGAAATGAGGATTTTGAGAGGCAGAAGCGGGTGGTGGATTTGATTCGGGGTACTGATGCCTGGAAACGATCGGGCGGCCGCGATCACGTTTTCGTCTTGACGGGTATGTTTCCTTTTTGGTAATTCCCTCTTAATTTAATTCTGAATTTTGGGGATTATTACTGTTTGCCATTGAAATTGTGATTTTCTTTGTTTTTATATGTTGATACTGCAATTAGAATTGGTTGTTTGTTTGATTTCGGTTATGGAGAGCTTGAATTGTACTTTTTACTGGTGTCATTATCTTTCTGCTGTCCATAATTGCCTATTTAAGAATCTGCTTCGAACATTCTGTATTTTGCTCCGAATCCACGAACGGTCAAAATTATTGTAAACTGAAAGACCGGAAAAAAATCTTAATAACCATTGACCCATTAACTTGCTTATCTTATTTTTTTTTCTTTTTAAATTACATTGCAAGGAAAAGCTTAATAAACAAGACCTGAAGGTGAATATTATAAATAATAAATAAAAACAAGGATCGAGATGCATCCTGCGGTCTTAGAGAGTCTCATGGTAAATGGGGACTTAGACTACCGTCTGCTTTTGATTGCAAATTGCAAGAGTTGCTCTTGGAGTTCACAAGTGAGTGCTTTTAGATTCTATAGACTGCATGTGGAGGGGGAGCCCAGCTGTTTTCCTCTTAATGGAGATATGCTCAATTGATTCCTTTAGCCAGGTCTGTGTTGTCTGTGATGAATCTATTTTTGAGGCTGCCTATATCAGCTTATCACCAAGCTACAATCTAGCCAAGAGGGGTCTTGAGAGAATGCATATGTTGCAGTGAAAGCCAATGGATCAGTGATTAGATTAGTTAGATGGTTAATCACTTGACACAACTAGCCTAGTTGAATTTTCTTCTTCTTTTTTTTTTGGGTGGGGGGGCCGGCGGCGGCGGCGGGGTGCTAAGTATTTCATTGAGTAACAATTACAAGTGTTGTACAAAATGTCCAATGAGAGCCCATAACATCACTAACCAAGTGACTTTCCCATAACACACGGGCCAACCCATCCTTAAACTAACGCTAATTAGTACCCACAAGTCTCAAGTTTACATCATTTAGAATCCAATGCATTACATCAATTGAAAGAACATATTGATTCTTTAATATTTTCCTGTTCCTCTCAAGCCAAATATGGTAAATAGATTTCACCTTAATTTTAGCTTCCCCAAACCAAATATTCTCTTAGTTGAATTTTATTGTTAATTTTTTCCTTGAAATGGAAGAAAAACTTGGAGACATTCTCACCCTTTGTGAGTCTAACATATTGGGAGTTTTCCTTTTAAGGATTGTTCAATGATCCTCAGTTATGCTTCAGTAGCCATGTTGTGGCTGAAAGAGACTTTTGTGCGATCTTTTTGAACTACTAGATAAGATATCTTGTGGAATGTTTCACCATAGATCTATGGAAGCCTTGTATCCATGTTTTCCAAAACCCATGGTTTTACTAGCATTTTAAATCAATGACAGGAGTGAAAGTGCGATATATGTCAAGGCTTGTCAGATGTTAGAAGCTCTTATTGAAACATTGGAGGGGATCTGCAACCTGCTTGCTAACTGGCAGTCATAGAATATTTACCTTTCTCTTCCTTGCAGTTTGTTCTTGTTCTTGTCAAGTCAGTTCACTACTTTACAAGGCATATTGGTTTTTTTAACTTGCTTTCCTCTGATCCTTATACAATCTTTCGGTAGTCATGAAAAATATTTTTTTTAAAAAGGAAAAAGGAGAAAGACAATCACTGGTTACTGGAGTAAAGGATGCCAAGTAATCAATCTATTCAATAAGACCTGAGCCTTCAGCAGATCCAAGTAGCAGAGAAAGCCCGATATAAAACTTCCATTGTAGTCGCAATGGTATTGACAAATGGAATGTGGTGTCACTCAGTTTAAGAAACATCCAATCCAATCAGAAGTATAGAGGGTTATGAAAGAGATCATATATCCTTCGCAAGGAATTATCCTGGCCTACATATATGAAGTATTAGTCTTCAGCAAGGATGTCAACTTCAATGTCAAGCAGCTGGAGGCATGATTGTACAAATGTACCATTTGGAACCATCCAAAAGAAAATTAAAGCTGCTCAGGGAAAATGTCAAACTCTTGGGACAAGAAATCAAAGGCAGCAAAGTTAAGGCACTATACCATTTGACTTGAATTTCTCATTAAGATATCCTGGCATTACATGAAATAGAGTACAGCTCCCACACTTTCTCAGATATGTCTATTATGTGGGGAATTTTTTTTTTATTTTTTTATATCAGTAAACCATGAAGGATATTATAGTAATGTGATAATCAAAGTAAAGCCATGTTCTAATCTCTCTCTAATAGAGTTGTGTAGCTAGTTCTGTGTGACATGAACTTTGCACGTGTCTTTCTCCTGTATAGACTTGTCTCATTATGGATAAGCTGTATGTATAAGGACCAAACAAAGGCCCCAACCACAAGCTTTATGTGGAAGAACATCTGAGAGGACTGGGTATAGAAGCATACCAATTCAGTAAAGGAGATTGAGAAGAAGTAAGGCCACATGTCCTAGCACTGCTGGAGGAGAAACTGGCCACTGGCCAGATTCACTTAATATGACTCCTTATACTTTTCTTGGGGAGAAGTACTGAAGTAGATTAAGTGAGAACAGGAATGTAATTCATGTATTGCCAATTATTTAGTCAGAGTTCAAGATAAGCATCTTTGGCATTTGAGCTGAATGTCTCATTCAGTCACGTGCCGAGAGAGACTAACTTTATTGCAGATCGAGGAGCAAAATACGGGGTGTCTAGAGCAGATTTATTTATTGGGGCTTCATCTGGGGAGTTTGAGCAGATGATGGGGACTCTCCGCCTTAGGGGTATTTTACAATTGGGATCATTCTTATGAGCCTTTTTTGTTCTGTTAGCTATTTGTTGGGCTTGAAAGATTGCATGCACACTGTGTGCATCTCTTCTGTACTACTTGTTATATATTTTCCTCTTTATGGTTTATATATGCGTCATTATCCATCAAAAGAAAAAGGTTCAAGATAAGCATCTAAAGAAACTTTCCTTATTTATACACCATGGGACCAAAAGATCATCAAGTTTCCTCAGATATTAAAACATTTTCTGTAGTATTTCAAGATAATTCTAGCAAGTTCCCTCGTGTATTATTAATTATTTAAATGTGGTCATGAAGAACTGCATATTGCTCTCTCATCTCATGTAAACATTATTCTCTTCTCAAAACTATTGAAACAACTAGTGGGTTTCAGTGATGCAGTCTTCAACTATTAGTTGGATTTATGGAGCTACCAATTGTAGGAACCAAATAAATCAGAATGGCCTTGGTGATTACTTGAAATGTTGGGAAAACAGTGGGTCATCCTGGTCATCCTTGGTTCAGAATGTACAGAGAGGTGCATGCTCATCATAAGTTGTGGAAAAAAATGCTCATCGCCAATAGTAGAAGAAGGTTTATTGTGGTTGTTATCATGGCTGAAGCTGAGAAAGTGATTGTTTGTTGTTCTTTTGCTTCAACGTGAATTTACTTTATTTTGTCCTGCCCGAATGTCACATAATTGGTGACAAGTATTCCTCTTCTGCTTCTTTTCTACAAATGATGATGTTGATATTCCTTTCCTTTGCTTGACCACTGGAATGTGCTTAATAATCCAGCCTGTTTCACCCCACCTACCTTTAACAATGTTTCATCCTTGCCCGCCCATTAATCATCTAGTTTACACAATAACAGATACGTACATAGTAATTGACCAGAAATAATTTTGTAATTATTTTATTTTGTTACAAGTTGTGACCGATCCTCTGGAATGTTGTGGACTCCCATTTACGTTTGGCTGTTGGAATCCAGATATGTGGGGCTTAAAATAAAAACTTTTGCGTTTTATACCTTCCAAAATAAATTTTAATGTTTGCAACCTGTTTTCTAGTTCCATGCATCTTGGGTGTATATGTTTTCACTGACAATCTTTGCTGTTTATAGTTATATCTTTTGTGGGTAATACTTCTCTATCATTCTGTCTTTTTAAAGAAACAGCTGACCCAGCTGACTTTAGAACATTGCTTCCATTTTAGTCAATCAATGTTTAAAATGTGATTAGAGCTTCTTGGGAATCCTGGATCTTCAGAGTGGATGGATTATCCAGGGATCATAGGAAATCAGTGATTAGTGCTTATTATGGACCTCTAGGAGTGTCAAATTCCAATAGGGCTGAGATTATGGCACTTCTCAGAGGGTTGCGCCTTATTCATCGCGAAGGCTTTCGTGATATGTTGATTGATGGGGACACAACCATCATGTTGAAGTGGATGAGGGAGGACATGGATGGTCCTTGGAGACATCAGGAGTTGATCAAGCATTCTAGATCTTTGGTGCGTGGACTGAATATTTTATTCAACCAAGTTCCAAGGACAGCCAATGATGTTGCAGATAGGCTAGCAAAGGCATGGGCAAGAAGACAGGATTTTGTTTTTGGTGATATATCTTTATGCTTGCCGGACCCCCTTAAGGGATAGCAAGATCTAGTTGTGGGCTCTAGCCACCCCTGTTTTTAATTTCTTATCAATTGACCTGTACTGTTCTCTCTTACTTTAATGAAATTTTATTTTGGTCTTTCTTTCTACAAAAGTGAAAAATATATGTTTGTATTGATTTTCTTGCCTTGCCTAATGCCAAAAATAATCCAGCTGTAGTACCTTATGATTTAGTCTCTTCGTTGTCAGGTTATGTTAAAACTTGAGGCATTCTTTGGCAGACCCAGTGGCAATGTGGCATGTCAGAGCTGAGATAGCCCCAGCAGTTCTCCTAGTGGTTGATTTTGGTGGGTGGTATCGGCTTGACACGAGAGCATCCAGCAGTAACACTTCAGATATGGTACAACACACCCAAGTTTCGCTGCTGAAAGATGTCATTGTCCCGTACACTCACCTGCTTCCTAGACTGAAGTTGTCAGAAAATCATGATCGCCAGACACTTCTTTACTTTAAGGGGGCTAAACACAGGCACCGGGTTAGTATTCAATTTTCAGAGCAATTGAAGTAGAATTTGAATTTGTGGTTTGTGTTGAATGGCTTACATCAAGTAAATCCATAGTGTGGCCATCATTCTCTTTTCATTTACGAAAGGGATGAAGCTCCCAATCATAAATTTCTCTACAAAGGGCGTGTTAGTTTTCATATTTTATTTAAGGAATCTTTCTGTCAGTGCATATCCATGTGTGATTGAATTGAATGTAGGTTGTGTAAAAATGAATGGTTCATGAAGGAGCTGTGATTTTGGTGAATGACTAGAAATTCAACTAGTTGTTGTAATGCCAGATCTTCGCATGAGCAACCATAATTTGTATTGTACCTGTTGCACTTCTCAACTGAGCCACATTGATGACGAATTTTCTAGAAAATTTCTGTATCCTGTTGAAAATCTGTCAAAAGAAGTATTTTATACATTGTTTTTTTTTCTTTTGCGACTGATTAAACAAAATAAACTCTTATCAGCAGCATAAATGTGAATGGAATAGTTTTATCTATTTTAGGTAGTAGAGAAATTATCTATTTTAGGTAGTAGAATGTAATTCTCTCATCTTGCCAACCAAAGCAGGGAATTATTCTTTTCCATGAATGAATTGTCTTTTCGAGTGGTGTTTGTTGTATCGATGAATCTTTTAGTGATACGGTAGAGCATTCCTATTCTTATTTTACTTTATCAATACTTTTAATCTCAGTTTAAATGTTGTCTAAACAGGGAGGCCTTGTTCGGGAAAAATTGTGGGACTTATTGATTAACGAGCCCAGTGTTGTAATGGAAGAAGGTTTCCCTAATGCCACTGGAAGGAAGCAATCAATACGAGGGATGCAGACATCAGAGTTCTGCTTGCACCCTGCAGGGGACACACCTACTTCATGTCGGCTTTTTGATGCCATCATAAGTCTGTGTATACCTGTCATTATCAGCGATGACATTGAGCTCCCATTTGAAGGGATGGTGAACTACGTAGACTTTTCAGTCTTTGTTTCAGTTAGCGATGCCTTGCAACCAAACTGGCTTGTGTCTCACCTTAAAAACTTTTCGAAAGAGCAGAGAAATACATTTCGCCAACATATGGCTCGTGTTCAGCCAATTTTTGAGTATGATAATGGCCACTCAGGTGGAATCGGACCTATTCCTCCAGATGGTGCCGTGAATCACATATGGAAGAAGGTTCACCGAAAACTACCTATGATAAAGGAAGCAATAACTCGTGAGAAAAGAAAGCCACCAGGTGTGTCAGTTCCTCTTCGTTGCCATTGTACATGAACTTATTTTGTACCCATCAGACTGCATGTCTTGTAGTGTAGAACTGAAGGTCAAATTAGAACTTCAGGTCTTTCCGTACTACTGTCCACATTTCTTGTACTCACAGTTTGAAGAATGAAGTGCAAGTTTGTTTTGATGCATGTTATTATCACCAGTTTATGGATGACAGTCTGCTGTTTCAAGTTAATCTACCATCGGGTAGTGTATTTACTTCATCCATCAAAATCCCATAATTAATCTTTTACAATTAATTCTGCAGAATGTTACACCACCATTTATCCGATGCTGTTGGTCTTGTATTGATGCTGATATTTCCCCTAATCCTTTCTTGTGTAGCAAAAAATCAAAAATGGAGAAGGAAAAACACTTTTATTTATGCAACTAACACAGGCTAAGGAACTATCTGTTACCTGTTACAGGGTAACCTATACCATGTCGTCTGGTGGGGAAAGCCACAAACAACATACTGCAGATTAGACCAATTCCAATTGGGAGTTTGTCCAGAACAACTTGTGTATCATGTGGGGGGTTTGGGTAGAAACAAGTCAAGATGTTCTTATCTTTCAGGGCTACAGAAACAAACACAAGGACTGAGAGGACTGTGTGGACACCATCAATAAACCTGAGCCGATACTTACTGAGATCAGGAACGCTTGATGCTATAGCTGGGTAGTCAAAGAGCCACATGCCTTGCACAGTGGCAAAGCCATAGTAGACTTCTCCCTCAGGCGACTTGAAGCTGTCGGTAAAGCAAGCAAGGAAGCAAGAACCAGCGAGGAGTACTAACAGGATCAGCATCATCGGTCGAGTGGCAGAATCCCAGGCGCCATTGTTGGTGAAAATTGGGGTAAGGATCTGAAAGGCCAAGAGGGTGCCTGTGGGGAGAAGGTTAGCTAGCTGGGCACTGCTTGTCAAGGTCTGATGAATGGCTCGTCGTGAGATAGAGGGAGAAGGCAACGATGACAACAAAACCTTCTGAGATTGGATCTTCTGCTGGTCAGAATCGGACACAAGAGGGGCTACCTCTTCGGCCGATGTCTGCTTGTTGGTTCTTTGCCTTGGTGTGAGAGACATCTCCATGAACAAGATAAACAGATTTTGCAGATTTGAAACTTAGAAGGTGAAATTAATAGTGGGATAGAGATGAAGGTGGAGCTAGGTAGAAGTATTTGAAACAAACAAGGTTGCCATGGCTTCTGCTACAAGGTGCCTGTTCACATGGTCCTTACCATCTGTGTGGACTGGCCACCTCTTTTGGTTGGGTGATGCTTTAAAATATTGCAGATCAAACGTATATGAACTCTTAAAGAAAGACAAAATTAAATTAAGGTATGGATTATATATAGTTGGCATCCACATGGTCTGCATCAGAGTTGTTATCTGTTTATGTTAATGTTTGACAATAAAGATTAAACTACCACAATACACGTTTCTTGTCAGCTAAATGGTCAGTCAGACTACACACGTTATGGAGGAGGCTAGGCAGAAGTTCTTGGGGATGGGCCCCTCCAGGGCGGTGTGTACCAAACGATCTGTAGATTCTGTGCTATTACCAAGGGATGCATAAAACGAACCGTTGAGAGGAAACGTGAGCGAGAGGCTCCAGTTAGTCTCTACCAAAAAAAAAAAAAAAAAGAGAGGCTCCAGTTAGTTTTGCTTTTCAACACAAAAAGGTGACTTTTTAAAAGTAAGTTAGTTTGGTTAACAAAACGGTTACTTTTTGAAACAATCTCCTCTCAACCTAACCCAGCACTTCATCTTCTTTAGCGGTTGATTTGGTGATGGTACCAAAAGAATCCAGCAGTAACTCTTTCAGACTTAACATATCCAAGTGTTTCCTCAGTTCAAAGATGCAATTGTCCCATACACTAACCTCCTCCCTAGGTTTCACTTGCCAGAAAATATGGATCACCAGACCCTTGTTTATTTTAGAGGTTCTAAATATAGGTATTGGGTTTAAAACAAACTTGCTTGTGCAGTATCTCATAATCCCATCTATTAGAAAGACATTACAAGCAGAATAAAGGAAGATACGTAAGATTGACTACAATTAAGCTATTTTTGCCATTCACATATGGGATTAAGCACCCATAAACATATACAATTCCTGCAAAAAGAAAACAGGTTTGAGGTAGTAGATTCTAATTCTCTCATCTTCCCAGCCAAAGAACCAAACAATTTTTTTTCTTTTCATTCTGGATTTCAAGAGATCACATTGTAGTGGTTGATCCATTAGTAATCAGGCAGAAATGTTTCCACCAGGAAAAAAAATAGCTATAAACATCTTCTATTGATGTTGATAACTTCCTCCTGTATAAAATCAAAACAAAGAAAGAATACTAGTTTGATTGGTACAAACAAATAATTCAGGCCAAGAAAATCAGTTGCCAGCAGATACAGGGTGTCCTATGCCATGCCTTCTGGTGGGGAAAGCCACAAACAGTAAACTACAGATGAGCCCCATTCCAATAGGCAGAATATCAAGAACTTCTTGGGTCTCATGTGGGGGCTTTGGATAGAAACAACTCAAGATGTTCTTATCTTTCATGGCCACAGCAGCAAACACAAACACCGATAAAACTGCATGGACGCCATCAATAAACCTGAGCCTGTACTTGCTGAGATCAGGAAAGCTCGAGTCCGTAGTTGGGTAGTCAAAGAGCCACATGCCCTTAAGAGTGGCAAAGCCATAGAAGACTTCTCCCTGAGGCGATCTAAAGCTGTCGGTAAAGCAAGCAAGGAAGCAAGAAGCAGCGAGAAGTACCAGCAGGAGCAGCGTCATGGTTCGTGTTGCAGAATCGCAGGCGCCATTGTTGGTGAAGATTGGGGTGAGGAGCTGCAAGGCCAAAAGGGTACCTGTAGGGAGAAGATTTGCGAGGTGGGCACTGCTTGCCAAGGTACGATTGAGGGCTCTTTGTGCAAAAGAAGGAGAACGCAGCAATGCTTTCTGGATTTCAGGTTCCTGCAGACCAGCATCGGACGTGCTAGTGGTCTCTTGACTCTCTTCTGTTAATGGAGGCTTCTTGGTGCTTCTGGGTCTTGTTCTGAGCGACATGTCTGTCAGAGATCGATCAACAGGTAATTGCAGATCGTTGGGACTTGAAAATTTTGAGGATCGTGATGGTGATGGACTGATGATGATGACTTCTGGGGTAGATCTATATAAGGCATTTGAAACATAGAAGATTGCTTTTGCTTGTCACATAAGGTGTGTAAAGGTTTCACAAACCGTAGTGTTTTCCTCAATGAATAGATGAGGAAGTCTCAAGTCTTTATATATAAGAGATTGATTACACAAAATCAGGATATACAACAAACTATCCTACAGTTATATAATTTGAATTTAAATATATATACAGTTAAGATCTGATCTTATCTTGACTTAGTAACACCCCCCCTCAAGTGAATCATGGGTACTGGAGACACATTGAACTTGCTTCTGAATAACAAGAATTGAGGCTTGGAGACTCCCTTGGTGAGTGTATCTGCTAATTGAAGATGAGAAGGGACATAATCAATCTGTAACACTCCATTAGCAACAAGTTCCCGAATAAAATGATAATCAATAGCAATGTGTTTTGAACGTTGCCGAGTCACTGGATTTCCAGCCATAAAAATGGCACTTTTATTATCACACAAAATTATGGGCTTGGCATGTAAAGTGATGTGCAAATCTCAGAAGAGTTGAAGAAGCCAGGAGACCTCAGCTGCAGCAATAGCAAGAGAGCGGTATTCTGCTTCTGAACTAGAACGAGACATAGTAGCCTGTTTCTTAGAACACCAGGAAATCAAATTTCCACCTAAGAAAATAGCATAACCAGATGTTGATCTCCTAGTATCTGGGCAACCAGCCCAATCAACATCGGAATAAGCAATAAGTTCCGGTTTAGAAAGCCGATTGAGATTGAGACCAAAATGATAGGTGCCTTTGACATATCTAAGAACTCGTTTCAAGGCCTTAAAGTGATCAACTGTAGGAGCATGCATATACTGGCAAATGGTATTAACACTGTAAGACAAATCTGGCCTAGTAATAGTAAGGTACTGAAGAGCGCCTGCAAGTGAACGAAAAAGAGTGGGATCAGCAAAAGCTTCGCCTTCCGCAGTGAGATGGTGTCCAACCACGAATGGAGTGGAAATTGGTTTGCAGTCTTGCATATCTGCCTTCTTAAGTAAGTCCAAGGCATATTTTGCTTGACTTAAAAAAATGCTCTTAGAACTCTGTTGAACCTCAATGCCCAAAAAATAATGAAGATGACCAAGATCCTTCATTGAAAATTCCTTAGAAAGACTAGTGATGATCGAGCGAACAAGAGTTGGATTAGAGCCAGTAATCACCATATCATCCACGTAAAGAAGTAGATAAATGGTTCCAAGTGAACCATGATATACAAAGAGAGAAGAATCAGCTTTGCTTGAAGTGAAACCCAGTCTGATAAGATAAGAACCAAATCGTTGAAACCAAGCTCTAGGAGCTTGTTTCAACCCATAGAGTGACTTCTGTAGACGACATACATAATTAGGATGACGAATATCCAGAAATCCAGGAGGTTGCTCCATGTAAACCTCCTCTGTTAAATGCCCATGTAAGAATGCATTCTTAACATCAAGTTGATGAAGAGCCCAACCTGAAGCTGCTGCCAAAGATAGAACAACTCTAACAGTTGATGAGCGAACTACAGGACTAAAAGTGTGCTCAAAGTCAAGACCTGGTATCTGAGAAAATCCTTGAGCCACCAACCGAGCTTTATGTCTTTCTATGGAGCCATCTGCTCGTAATTTGGTCTTAAATATCCATCTGCACCCGACCACATTGTGGTTTTTAGGACATGGAACAAGACGCCAGGTGTTATTGTGATGCAAAGCTAATATTTCATCTTCCATAGCAGAAAACCATTCAGGTTTCTTTGCTGCTGATTTGAAACCACGTGGTTCTTTTAGAGCTAGTAAAACCTGAAAGAACTTAGATGGTAAATCAGTAAGAGCATGATAAGCCTTTGGTTTGAAAATTCCAGCCTTACCACGGGTGATCATAGGATGTGTTGGTAACAGTGAAGAAGGATTTGGTTGGGGTTGAACATGTGAAGATACTGTAGAGGAGGTGATACCGTGATCAGAAGAAGAAGGCTCATGTAAAGTCATTGGAGATGATGGGTGGACATGATTTGAAGAAATGGTCTCAACATGTGAATACGTGGGGTCTACTGTAGTGTCATGAAAGGAAGAATCAATGCTTTGATCAAGGGTAGAGAATGAGGATATTGAATCTGACCCATGACTAAAAGGATTGTTGTCTTCACATGGAAGACATTTGGTAGTTGACCCACACGATTTGGAAGCATCTGAAGAAAAATAATCATTGGACATGTTAGCAGGAATTGAATCATCACAAAAACTAACATAGTCAAATGAATTAATTTTATTGAAATGGCTGTCATTAGCAAAAGGAAAATTTGTTTCACAAAAATCAACATGACGGGATATATATACACGATTAGAAGGACGATGAAGACATCGAAACCCCTTATGTGTAGTACTGTACCCAACAAAAACACATGGTAAAGATCGAGGAGCCAATTTATGTGGTGCATAATCACGTAAATATGGAAAACATAAGCACCCAAAGCTTCTTATCATGGAGTAAGAAGGAGACGTACCATAGAGAATAGCATATGGTGTTTTGTCGGCAAGAACTTGTGATGGGAGCCGATTGATGAGGTAACAAGCAGTGGAGAAGGCCTCAACCCAAAGATGAAGAGGAGCACTGGAATGAAACAGTAAGGTTAAACCAGTTTCAGTTATGTGCCGATGTTTTCGTTCAGCTACACCATTTTGATTTGGTGTATAAGGACACGAAATTCGTTGGGAAATGCCACAGTTAGAAAGGTGAGATTGAAAGCCAGTATTGGTGAATTCGGTTCCTCCATCACACTGAAAAGATTTAATACGTGTAGAAAACTGGTTTTCAACGAATTTCTGGAATCTAATGAAAGTGTCATAGAAATCAGATTTTCGTTTGAGAGGATAAAACCAACTGAAACGAGAATGATCATCTATAAACACTACATAAAATCGATAACCAGAAAAAGATGAAATAGGGGAGGGTCCCCAAAGGTCACAATGAATACGATCCAAAATAGAAGAACAACGTTTATCATTAATTGCAAAAGGTAATCTGTGACTTTTACCAAGTTTACAACCAAGACAAGGAATATTATTGCTGTCCTTCTGAGAGGAATTGAATGAAATAACACCATGCTTATTCAATGAATGAACAATACGGAAAGATGGATGTCCTAATCGAGCATGCCAGACTGAGGGTAAAGCAGTAGAAGAAGAAGTGTCAGAAAAGAGAGCTGCATGGCCACGCTCAAGAATGTAAAGACCTCCCTCACATCGCCCGGTTCCCATCACTGCTCTTGTCACCAGATCCTGTATAACAAACCCAGAGGCATAAAAATAAACAACAAAATTATTATCTTTTGTGAGTTTACTAATAGACAATAGATTTTTTGTTAAACCAGGAACAACAAGAACATCCTTGAGAACTAAAGAGTTAGAGGACATAAGAGGTGAAGAATGACCAGTATGAGAGATTGGGAGGGATTGGCCATTACCAACATATACACGATCATTACCATTGTAAGGGATGGACTTGTCAAGCAAAGAAGCATCAGTGCTCATGTGAGAAGTAGCGCCAGTATCAGTATACCATTCAGAGTTATCATGTTCAGACATAGATACAGTGGAAAAGGCTTCCACTAGATTAGCCTGCTTCTTGTTCAATTTCAGGTACGTCCAACATCTCTTGGCTGTGTGTCCTTCCTTATCACAAAATTGACAAAGAACACCAGAATTTCGAGAATTCTGATTTCTAACAGGACGTGACACATCACGGGTCTGTTTGTTGGTGTATTTCTTGGAAGTGCCTTGATGAGTTTGACGGTGCACAGAGAAGGCCGAATGTGCATTTGACTGAGCAGTGAGAGATTTCACAAAAAGCTCATGACTTATTGCTTTGGGAACAAAATCTGCAAACACAGGAATAGGTTGCTGAGATAACATAGTAGTAGAGAAAGTTGTGAACTCTGTACCAAGACCTCGTAGGAACCAATGTGTTTTGTCAGTATCTTCAACAGGTTTCCCAATTGCAGCTAGTTGATCAACAACAGACTTGAAAGACCGTGCAAACTCAGCTACGGATTGACTCCCACGTTGCATTAGTTGGAGCTCATCCTTGAGTTGAAGTTCACGGGTCTTAGAACGATGAGCAAAGGCAGCTTCAAGTGTCATCCAGGCGTCCCTTGCCGTCGTTAAACCGAGAATCTCACTCATAGCTTCTTCAGATAAAGAAGAATAGATCAAGCTTAGAAGCATTTGATCTTTTTGATGCCAATCCTTGTATGCAGGATTAGGAACGTCCTCTCCAGCAGTGTTTTTGATGGTGATGGGAACGGCAGCACTAGTGCCAACCAAAAACGACATCAAGCCTTGACTGGTAAGTAGAGGAACAAATTGACTCCTCCATAACAGAAAGTTAGAAGAGTTCAACCTAATGGTCAACATGTGAACCATTGTGTTTAGCGGAATAGTGGTGGAGAAAGAGGAAGTGTCGGCCATGAGAATAACCCAAAAAAAAACCTTAGCTCTGATACCATGTAAAGGTTTCACAAACCGTAGTGTTTTCCTCAATGAATAGATGAGGCAGTCTCAAGTCTTTATATATAAGAGATTGATTACACAAAATCAGGATATACAACAAACTATCCTACAGTTATATAATTTGAATTTAAATATATATACAGTTAAGATCTGATCTTATCTTGACTCAGTAACAAGGTGGTTACTATGTTGACATGTTCCTTCTTCCAGGACTTTGGATCATGCGTTACGATATTGCAGATCGAACATATACAACTATTTAAAACCTCTATAAATATATGTGTGCGTCTACAGAGAGAGAGAGAGAGTTTCGTATACATCTGGAAGTGACTGGTTTTGGTTGACAAGAAAAATAGAATAAGATAAATGGACTCTGTAAGTACACGGTTTCTTGCTTAACCAACCATCCAAAGACACACGTTTGCTTGCTTCCCAATCATGAAGCAAACATTGTGTGGAGACTACGGATTGAATTAATCACAACTGAGAAATGAAGGGTCCTTGAAAAATTTACAAAAGAGAAAAAGTCAATAAATATTGTGTTAAGGCTAGACAATATATATATAAGAAAAATACAAATATTATGTGCATAGCAAATTTTTTTTTTTTTTAAAAAAAGGGCATTTTAGGTATGAAATGTCAAACAGCTAATTAAGTTACACACATGACGTTAACAAACGGGTGTAGGAGTAAATAAAACATGCAAAAAGGCTTTCTTTATGGGGAGTGATGTGGGTACTCTTACGGCATATCTATTCATTAAGCCATCCTGCCTAAACACCATATGCCCTGTTTGGAAGCTCAGATTCTATTTTATGTCAACCTAGGATGTACTATTGCATTGGGATCAAAACAAATGGTTCACCTTAAACCCAATCCCAAGTCAGTTTTCTGATTTGAAAAACCCTAAAGCCCATATCCATTTGGCTAGCCCAGCCCATGCATGCCTACCTTAAATCTTATAAGAACCTCAAACAGTTGGGATATCAAAATTGAACTTGATTTTTAACATTGGAATCACACTGATATGTTTATAGCAGGTGTTCCTCTATTCCTGTGTAGAAAAAATTAAAGCTTGATACAAGTATAACCATGCAATATTCTACCTCCTTGAGTACAATGCATCCCTCTGCAATAGAAAAGGATACCCAATTCCCCTCCTCCCGGAAGGAAACACAACAAACAAAACGCTTATTACAAACCCAACCACAAGGGGAAGAATGTTGGTCACCTTTCTCGGCATTGCCGGATAATAACACCCCACAACATCATGGTGCAACGCCGCAAAGGTAAGGAAAGCGATCAAAGAAAGCGAAGTATGAAAGAGATCAGCCCATCTCAGCCTGTAATCTCTAGGCACACATGGCTTCTTTCGGCCTCCATTGAACGTCTGTATACCATTAAACGTCGCGACGCCATAGTATAATCTTCCTATAGCCGTCCGAAAGCTATCTGTAATGGCAAAGAAGACACACGAGGCAGCTAAAATTGCCAAGAAGGATCCCATTAGCCACCGGTTTAAGGTGCTGCATTGGCCATCATTGGTGAGGAGGGGAGCAAAAATTGTGAAGGCGAGGATGGTTACCGTCGGTAGGAGCACGTTGAGGCGAGCGGTGCCGATAAGGATTGCATTGAGCATATGCAGAAATTGGGATTCATCAGTATCATCATCATCTTTTGTGTTGTTGCATTTTATGTCATGATCAGTCTCATCGCTTTCTAGTAGGACTCTATGGACGGAGTTGTCCATGATAGGATGAGGTTGACGGAGTTCCGGCAAGGAGTAGTAATGGAGAGTCTTGATTATTGCTATAAAGACCATGAGGGAAGGATTCTTTGATTAAGGGAGAGGAACAAGCAATTCTCTTCTTGTTCTTTACGACATGAGAATAATGGAATTAAAAAGGTGGGACTTTCGGTGCTATTCTTTTGGCTGTGGGGCCTTGGGTATGGGGGAGCATTTTCTTTCACAAGTAATAAGCTTCAACGTTTTTTAGGCCGACCAGAAACCCCCCACCCCTGTTATTTTGAGTTGCAGGTTCCAGGATCAAAACCCCCACCCCACCCCTGCATGCAAGGGTTAGTATTAAGGACTGAAACCAATTCCGCCTTCAGGATTCATGGTGATGGTCCATTCACCCCGACTAAATTTCAAATGAATTAAAAACAACACTGGTATGAGCCGAATCGTTACAATGGCTTTCGAACTAAGGTGGCGTTTGGGATTGCTCGAGCTTATGGGTAAGTACTTATAGATAACTTATTTTACTTAAGTACTTATCCATAATTTGATAAGATTTACTATTCTAAACCAACTGGTGTTTGGTAAATACGCACAATTAAGCACTTAATAGGTACAATACATAGCAAAAATTGAAAGATGCAACAATACTTTGAAATAATTTGATTGAGGCATTTTAACAAACATGTGGCATGCATGTTCTTATAAACATATTGATGAGGTCATTATAATCTTCTTCCTACAGCCTAATTTTCCAGAACTAGAAAATATAACTTCATGTTCGGTGATCATTGATTTCATCAGCAAAAAGGAAGATAGATACAAGGAGAGACAGAGAGGGAGGATGAGAATGAGAAGAGAAGATGTTATGCCGCATTTCGGCATTTAAGAAATGGATCCATTGGCTCTTCGTCAACATCTGTGCTTATTATGACTCTGATGATGGTTATAATGTTGATCATGATGACCTCTCCTTTGCTTGCGCTCCCGATCCCTTGAACCAATCAAAGGTGGAACATCCTCTACCGAGGCATTCAACTGGTGGAGGCGATGGCACGTATCGTGAGGGCTTTCGTGCTGTAGGGAAGCTAGATGAGGGACACAGACCGCAGACGAAATCCCTTTGTCAAATACAATTATCTTATAAAAAAGGAAGACATGAACGAATGTGTGAAGAGGCTTCAGTTGCTCGAGCAAGTTGCACATTCCAAATCGATTGATTCGTTTCTAGGAGGTCACGGTAACAAAACCAGGAAATCCATTGGAGGTGAGCTTGTGGCGAGTCGACTAGGTAGCTGACAAAGAGACGGGAGAAATAGATAGATGGGAGAAAACAAGAGGAAGAAATGGAAAATGGACTGAGGTATAGTCGAATGTGTCGACAAGCACCGCTTCCCGCATAAGAGGAAGGAGAAGCTACTAATAAGAGCTTCTCCTGAAGGATAGTTTTCTCTTGTCCTTATGGATAAGTGCTGATCCGTTTTTGATAACCAAACAAGATTTTAACTTTAAAAAGTGCTTAATTAAGCTAAAAGTCACAAAAAGTACTTAATTAAGCAATCCCAAACACAGCCTAAATATGGCAAGAACATCTAAATTGATGGCAAGCAGCATCCTGTGAGAGCTCCAAATAAAAGTGCAGACCAAAGCTCCAATCAGCCATCCGATGTTAAGCTTGGAGTCCGCCAGGCTCAAAAAAAGCTCGCTAATTTTAAATTAGGCCGAGCCCAAACGCATCAAAACCCAGACCAGCCCAGCCTAGTTACGGCTCCACCTTTGATGAGCTCACGCCCATATTCCTCTTTTTCAGAAAAATTTTATACACACCAGTTGTCCTGTTTCAACGAACTGCAAAGCTTTCGGAGTCTCCGATCATAGGACGCAGCTTACGAATGGCCATGGCTACATGATAGTCATCTCAATTTCTCAAATTCCATGAAAGATCTTATAGCTACAAACTTCCTCCATCATCCTTGTGCAATCCAATTTTTCTTTATTTTATTTTTTTTTCTCTCTTCACGAGGTAATTATGTTATTTAAGCAGCTTGGGCTTCATCTTTATGAGTTTCAGATCAAATCAATGTTAAAACATCAATTTGAAGGCAACCCGTCTATGGATCATATGGAGAAGAACATGCAACCCAATTCAATACAATTTCCCTGTAAGCGAAATGATGCAATGTTTGAACTCGGTATCGAACCAGGACGTAATCTTATTCTATTTTCTAGGACCCCGACCTCATGAATATTTACGGGCTTCTGTTGGGTTAGGGAAACAGATTCATGCCCTTGTTATAAAATGAGAATTTCTTCGACTGCGATAGAGTGGGAAACATGCTGATCAACATGTATTGGACATTAGTCAGCCAAGATAATGCAGAGAGACCAACCATGGCGAAGCTTCGCAGAATTCATGGGTGTATGGTGATCGGACTATGGACTTGTTCGCAGAGGAAGAAGGTTATAGGCGAAATAAAATTTCTTTCAGGATTATTCTTAGATCAGGCAATAACAGTGTGGTTAAGGAGGTCCATGCCCAAATTATCAAACATGGTTTTTGTTGCCGCTGCCCTCTTGGATGAATACGTGGGTTGGGGGCATGTACAAGATGCGATTCTTAGTTTCAAGAACTTTGTTTGATCGGAATGTTGTTGGTGTAAACACCATTATTGCAGAATGCATAGAGAACAAATGGGTAGACGAAGATCTGCAAATGATAAAGATTAAAGAAGGGTGTATGCTTTGGTAGGGAGTACATTTATCATCTTGTACTCCAAATATGGAGAAATTTGAGTATATCAAAGGCTTTTGGTGGTACTTCTGTTACCCATCTCATCTCTTGCAATTGTATGATTCAATCTATTCGCAGAATGAGGGATCTGAATAAACTCTTTCCTTCCAGGAAATGAATCATGCAGGAACGAAGCCCGACGGATTCATCTTCACTGGGATCTTAGATGCTTATATGATAATGACTTAGCCTGAATCTCAGAGAACCATCCATGGCAACTTGATTAAAAGATGGCTATTCTGGGTGCAACTTTATGAATTTCCCTAGTCAACGTGTAGGCAAAAATCCAGGAAGATAACAGATGCTAAATGCATGTGTGATCGATTTAAGCACAAGGATTTGTTTACCTGGAACGCTGTCATTGTGGGTTTTGCTCAAGATGGTCATGTAGAAACGGCTCCGGAGCTCCTCTGCTTGATGCTAGAAGAAGAGATAGGGCCCAATAATTTTACTTCTGATAGTCTTCCTTGAGGTTGTACTGATATAACTGCAGCGCAGCAAGGTAAGAAGGATTTATTCCCTGATCTTAAAATCAAGCTTAACTGAAGGTGTTTTTGTGTCCAATTCTCATAGAGATATAAGCTAGTGTTATAAGCATACAAGGAAGCCCAGAAATGTGTTTATCAAGAACTTCAGGAAAGAGAATGGGATGAGGGAGAAACCAATGAAACTACGCCCAAGCTTAAGAATATAGTTTCGGGAGTTTGTTGCAGGCAAGCCTTCCCATCCACAAGCTATAGACATATAATCAAAATTGAAAGAACTACTTGTGGAAATGAGAATGACAGGATATGTACCACATCCTAGTACAGATCCATACGAGGTGAAGTATACCAATTGCTTAACACCTTAAGGCTGTGTTTGGAACCCTGGATTTGGGGAGAAAATAAAATAAAATGCTAAAATTTTATTTTCTCTTGTTTGGTTTAGATGAAGGAAAATGAGATTTTCTCTCTAAATTTTCTTTCCATCTTTCTCTCCAATGTAAAAAATTCTCTCTCCAAAAAGGTAGGAATTTTGAAAGAAAAGAAAATTCACCATCACTTATCACTATTCACACCACCCACCTACCCCACCACTAGCACAATCCACCACCACCACAACCCACCACCCACCATCACCCGCCACCACCACCAATCACCACCACCACCGCCCACCACCACCCACCATTGCCAACCACCATCCACCACCACCACTAGCTGCCACCACCACCCACCAGCCGCTACCATCGCCCACTACCACCACTAGCCGCCGCCACCATCGCCCGCCAATACCACCACCCATTGCTGCCCGCCACTACCAGCCGCCACCGCCACTCGGCACCACCGCCCACCACCCCAACCCATCATCTTACTAAAATAAAATTTTCTTTGCTTCTCATTTCTCATCTCATCCAAACATTAGAAAAGGAAAGAAAATCAATATTTTTCTTTTCTTTTCTCTTCACTTCTTTTCCTTTTTAGCTTTCTTTTCTTTTCTCCCCAAATCCAAGACTCCAAACACAGCCTTAAAAGTTTGGTTCCTGATGAAGATGAAATTTCTTGCAATTTATGGCCATCATTCTTTCTCATGCCAAATGACCAAAATTATATGGTTCTTTACAAGAGATGGGTCCACAAGAATTTCACCAAGCTAAAAGGAATAAACCAAAATCTCACTTATATACTTGTTTTGTTCTATATTTTTTAAAAGACTATATAATAGAGTGTTTAAAAGCAAATGATATATTGGGTAATTGGGTAATATAAATTCCTCGCAGAGGTAGGGCTGATCACTGAATGGGCTTAGGCGGTCTCAAGCCAGCTTGGGAGCCATATATAGGAGTTATGGGCATTGTCCAAGCTTGACTAACCCAAAAATTGGGCTTAAGCCTGTCATTAGAGAATTGTAATAGCCCAAACCCGTCCAGCCTGAGCCCAATATTTTCTTTACTTTAAATAAAACTTGTAATTTCTTTAATCTATAATAAAAATATATATATTGTACTAAATTAAAAATGCAACATACAAAATAAGAAACCTTCCATATAAAGAGGATTAAATATCCAAGAATACTAGATCATAGGTTTGTTGGGATTCAAAATCCTAATCAAACATTTCATAGATAGCATATTTGATATAAAATTACATATATAATACTATATATAATATATAATAAGAAAAATGGGTTTGGCTAGCTCAAGATTTCTCATGAATGACCAAGCCTGCCATAAAATTCCTCAGGCTTTTCAAAACCATGCCCATCCCGACCCCACAGATAACCAATGGATGAACAAACCCCCCCAAGAACAGGCCAGCTAGGACCAACGCATGGAAGTCCTAAACAGAAGTTTTCATGGGTTTCTTTCCATTTCCTACAAAATATACAACTTTAAGATGCAAAGAAGTGAAAATTCTAGGTGAGGCACACTTTTAAGGTGCTAAGCTAATTCTAGCAGGTGAGGCAAACTTTTAGGGTGCAGCAAATGCAAGGAACCAGGGAACAATCAGCTCAAGATGAAGGATAAGATCCACACTGTTCAAGCAGGTGACTAACACCTCATGCTTATGGTAAATTCTTTAACTTGGCGCACTGTTTTTTGGTAGGAATTATTTTTTCTATTATATACTTCTGAGATAACGATCATATAGATTGCTTAGCTGGTTTCAACAGATACATCTAGCAAGTAAAGCATTAATTGTGGATGAAGATAAATTCATACCCTGGATTGTTTCTGTTTATTAGGTCTTCTCAAAGTGTAATAACTTTCATAAGCTGAATTTTTTCCCTGTTCTTCTATTGTAACTGTTATCTTATGGTAAAAGAGATCACAATTTTTTATATAGACAAGATGAGATGAACAGTCATCCCACTCCATTAAAAGGAAGAAAACAACAAAAGAATTTCCAATGTTCACTAGTTCTTGATTTCTTCTTTAGTATTCCCTGGAAAGAGGTGTCTTTTTTCTTTTCCCCTTTTATAGAACAATAATGCTTTATGAATAAATTGCTACTAGTCATCTTATGAATAGAAAATGAACATGAAACAAAGCTTTTCTTCCCAAAGCTCTTCCAAGTCCAGGGAATTTCATGAATTCTTGAGGCCCAAAGCCTTGTTTTGATGTTTAGGAAAATAAATAACAGAAAGTTGACTCTGAGCCAGGGAATTGCTAATTGGTTCAATAGCATCAAGTTAATTACAAGACAAAACACAACCCTAATCCATCTGAACCAACCGACTTATCAAAATGTTTAAATGTAGAACATGAAAGCATTAAGTGAATCACATAGCATCATATCATCCCAGAGCTCTTATAATGAATCTTTGGCACTTTCAGTTCATAAACAATTGTCCTTCCCTAGAAAATGTTAATATACCTAGGAAAATAAAACCGCTAAGATGCAATTACAATTTTAAACAATCCCATGTTGTACACCGTCACATCAAATTAAAGCATGCCAATAGAATCATATATGTCCTCATATCAAAAGAAGTTCACACACAAAGAGCTTTACGTCACCTATGGATGGAACACTGGAGAGTAACGATCACCATGGACTCTCATTTTCTCTCCATGAAGTGATAGATATATCAGCACCAGTGTACAAATTTACCAAGTCTTGCCAATACATCAGCAACCAGTACTATATTCTTCAAAAAATGTAAATATTAGAGCTATATAGAGTTTTTAAAAAAGCCATGACATGGTAAAGCAGATTCAATGAACACAAACTGTCCAGTGTATTTCAGCAGAGAAAAGTTCATACCTTCTGTCACAAAACTATTTTTTTGAGCAGCAATCCCCATCTAGGATCAAACATGAAATGAGTCATCTCTCTAGGCATCACTCTGGCCAGATGCATCTGTACCCAATCCTAGACCATTACAAGAATTTGCTGAGCATAAATGGCATTTAGTTGTGCTTACAGGGTGACAGCGGATCAAATTAGAAAATCTAGATGTAAATGAGCATCCAAAGTCCAAGTAAGCCCTGAAAAAGGAAGTTAACAAACAATAACCAGATCACAGTCGTGCACACACCATGCAACTTAGCATTATGCATATCATGCTAACACTACAATTATACCATGCCATTCACTCATTTCATTTATTTGAACAATATTGCACATGTTAAGGAACGCACCAGAAAATGACATGTAGATATAAAGCGGAGATGATGCAAATATTATGGAAGCACAGGACCCTTCTTGACCTAGCTAGTTGGTACAAAGCAATGCTGTTAAAATGGGAGAACAGAGGAACATGGGAGGAACTAAGAAATTAGATTACAATTTAGCTGGGTGGCATAATACCCAAAACACTAAAAAGAGAAGAAGAGGAAGAAACCTGGCTCCAATCTTTTGGTCCAATGCTTAGCTCTTGTATCTCCGAAAGGGCTAGCTGAAAGTTAATTGGAATATCACCAAATTTAAATTAACATGAACATGAGAATTGTAAAAATCGTTCTCCAAAAGAAATGACAAATTGATATTGTTTACAAAAAAATTCTGGTACAATTGATTGTCTCCATCCTTACAGATACTCTTAACATTATAAATACAATGATCAAAAAAAATGGTGTGGTTCTATATAGCTATAAACATGAAACTAATCCCAGAATTTGCTAAAAATTGCAAAAAGCCTAGGTGGGTATACCTACAAGGATGGAGTGGACCCCAGACTTCTAAAAATTTCAAAAGAATTAGGTTGGCAGGGCTATTTACAGCACTTAAAACCAGGAAAAATTATAATATCTAAAGACTCAAAAGAGATAGAGTATGACTGGCAAAACATACCCCCCAACCAAAAAAGACATCATACAACAGCCCAAATGGGCATATTACAAGATAAAATAAAATTATTTAGCCTCTCTCTGATCCATGGTTTTGGACTGAGATGAATCATCACTTTCGACACCCAGACTCCAGTGGTCTGGGATGCTCAAAAAGTACAATGACATGAACTTCCTGAATCTCTTTTTGTACTCTTTTGGGGAGATAACAGTTGGCGTCACATTCTTGGGGACAACAAGGGAGGTTTTCACCCATGTCTCAAGATGCTTGTCCCATGTATACTGCCTCAGATAATCAATAATACCGCATACAAGTTCATGTCGCTGATTGTCCACTCCCACAAGTAACGAGTAATCCATGACATTTATTGACTGCAAAAATCAGCAGGGAAAAAAAAGGTAAGAGAAAACTATTCAACTCCATATTGCATTCACTCAAACATGTATCTGAAAGGAAATCAGCAACTGGATACTCACAGTGAGGAAGGATGTGTCATTCCAAACTGCCCGTTGGAGAAGATGCCTAGTTTTAGCACTGACATATAGTGGAGAAATATGCATGTCATCAACAAAGTTCTGATCCAAGAAAACAGTTCCTGGGCCATCATCACATGAAGCATATCTAGCATGCAATGCGCCTTTTAGATCATACATTCGTGTAATGTTTCGGCCAAAGGTAAGATTCTCCATCACCATAAGATCATGCCTCATCTCTTTCCCACTCTTAGGTTGTCGTATAATGACCTGCAATTTTATTAATATAATAAGAATCAATGAAGTAAACATCAAAAAAACTAGCCATGAAGTCACCTAGAACATCAAAAAGACTAGCCATGAAGCCACCTAGAAAAAGACACAAAAACATAAAGACCTGATAGATGCCCAAAATCTTTGCAAGACATGTTTGGCTCCCAGAGTCAAAAGATTCATTCATATGCTTGAAATAATGTGGGGCAAATTTCAAAAATGAATCAAGTTCCGTCCTCTTGATTTCCTTTAGAATGAACCTGTCATCCAGTGTCTTGGCAAAGAAAGATTTACTCTTTCCACCTTTAGCATCCCACTTCTTGCAGCGACTTAGGGAAGCAATGTAATCAAGCTCGCCTGGACAGCATCTCCTTCTAAGAGCGTGGAATTGGTTGGCATATAGGCAAACTACTGAGTACTTACTCTTCCCAGGTAATTTTCCAACTCCAAATGATATCTCTGGGTGCAGAGTCCCAAAATACGGAGTGTCCATTGAATTCAACCCATCAAAACTGACGAGGGATGATTCTTCCGATGATATACTTTCCACTGAATGGCTACCATCTGAATCCAAAGAACTAGTCGAAGACCAATATGGTCGAGTAAACTTAATGTGTGCCGTCTCAGACACATTAGCGGTCTCTCCTTTCTCTCTACCTGTCTCATTCTCAATTAAATCTTCACTTGACCCATGTCTATCACGCACCAAGGCTAGAGCACAAGCAATTAAGCTGGAGTACTCATCCTCATAATCAGATAAGATATTATCATCAGGGCCAAAGAGGATGTGCATCCTAGACCCTTCCTGAGTAGTAAGTAGTTGAGCCGAGGATAAGCATTCTGGCGTATAGCTACTTATATATTCAAATTTCTGAGAGTTACCTCTCTTAAGATCTTTCAAGTACGCCTTGCAAGTTTCTCGGAAAGGAGCCCAGATCCATCCCTCAGAGTCATCTATGTTGGACAATGGTAACTCATCAGAGTTGCGAATACCAGTACAATGCTCCTTAAACCCGGACTTCACAGAAAAATCCTCCAATGTTGAGCCATGAATGTGTCCATTGGCAACAGAGCTAGTGTGCCTCACATTTGTGTTTGGTAGAGGATTACAAAAAGACATATATTCTTCTTGACCATTTTCATCACATGAAAGATTGGAAGAGCCATTAGGGGAGCCATTTGAAGAAACTCTATCTTCTACAGAGCCGACCCTGCAAGTAGTTGGTAAATTATGGTCACCATGAGTAGATGCAGCTAGATTTAAGTTCCCCAAACTAGGATTCTTATTAGCCTGAACACAAGTAGAGCCATTGGCTTCATCATCTGGATATCCAGATCCTAGTACCGGAACTTCATACATCATATCAGAAGTAGGAACTTCTTTCTCTGAAATTTCATCCGATTCTATCAGTACTTCCTTTTTATTGATACCCACCCCAGCTTCTGTATCATTATCACAGTTTGAGGTCATGTCACTAAAACGTGAAGATCCTTCTTTGCTAATGATCGGAGTAATATGAGAAGAAGCACCATTAGCAAGAAGTTTATCGCCAGATTCCAAAAAGTTTATTTTTCCCTCAAATCTTCCCCCAACAGCATCATCCTGCAAATCTGATTTTTCTTCATGCATTGCCATATCAGTGCTACCCATCTGACCTCGTGTAGAATTTGATGATAGAATCAAATATAAACGCCGATCCCACACAAACTTCTCAATCAGAAGTTCCCAAAGTAAGCGATTCAAGCTCAGAAGTTTGTATACAGCTGGGCTTGAATATCCATTCTTATCACTTGCCTTCTTAACACGTGCCTGATATTGTTACCCGCACAACACAAGAAAAAAATCACGAACTTAGATTATTAAACATGACAGAAGATGAGAAGACAGATATGAATGGATGCATTGATAATTATAAATGCAGTGCAGGTAACCAAGAAAGTTCAGATTGTTAAGAAACCACATGGATAATGAGGATCCAGTTCAATAGGACAAGGAATTTGCAGTAAAGACAAGACCATCCATTTAAAAGGGGGTATAGGTAACAGTTCAGATTCTTAAGAACCCACCTGAATAATGAGGATTTAGTTAAGTAGAATGAGGTATGTGATGGAAAACGTAAGACTATTTAACTTCACTCACTTGAAGATAAACTGGACTTTAGAGGTTTTTCAAAAATCATTGATAAAACAAGCTCAATCATTCCCACATTCACACTTGTCAGCCGAAAAAATGCGAAAGACCTATTAAATGGTAAATGTACTCACAAGAAACCACGCTTGCCTTGCAAAGAAGCATTTGCTGATGATGGATGCATAAAACAGATATCACATATCTAGTGATATGCATATGTTTAGATCTATACGCCTATCTATGACTTAGTATGCAATTTTGTTCTTAGCAGACAAGAGTTTTCCAATAGGAAGGCTACTTTGTAAGTTTTGCAACTTGTGCTACAAATTTATAAAACAAATAAGGAATTCTAGAAGTTAAATGAAAGAGACCATAAAGGTATCATAGTCCATGACATTACATAATTCAACAAGAACAAGATTAAAGGTATTAAAATTTAGTCCAAAAATCACAGACCTCAAAATCAGATTTTTCCAGCCATAGCATTGCTTCAATTTCAGATAATTGTTTTGCTGAACCTCTAGGGTTCAGAGATGAGTCTTCTGGTGAGCTAGAAAATCGAGATTTCAACTGCTGTAATGAATTTGCAACCTCTGAGAATAGTAACAATCCTTTCTGCCACACCTTAAGAAAGTAAAATATCAAATAAAAAGAAAAGATGTCAACTCCAATATTTTGCAAAAAAAAATCTCAAAGAAGCATCAATAATAATAATAAATAAATAGAAAGGCATTTGCCACTTCAGAACATACATCTTCAGCTTCTCTCCTGAGCCATTCTTTTGGAATTGGGTTGTTGAACTCCAAAACACGTGGAGGCATAGCAGCAGCATAAGTCTCAACTAAAGAATATCTGAACATAGCAACTGTGTCGCCCATTCTGCAAATTGAGCAGATACCTTCGATTACAAGAGATTCAAAAATCACTATAAGAAACAGCAAGATAGTGCAGCAGATCTGGAAGGAGCATAATAGAAGGATTTTTGAGAAGGAATAATCATCAGATCCGGCTAATTCTTGAGGCATTTAGGAATTCAGAAGCCTCGTAAGTGGCCTCGCATTCAGCGTTCACACGTATTACAGCTGTGGACATTATTATGGACTGGGGTGGCATAAGTCGATCCTCCCCTACATGCATGGAGATCACACTTAGATACCCCATGAAAAGGTTTTATTAAGCCTAACTTTGATGGCTGCTTATTTGGTCATCCAGGAGCTTCTAGGGCATGGGATTTCTTAGATTTAGAATTTCTCAAGGAAGCACTCCACAATTTGATTGTGGAGGGGGGTTCACTGACTACCATCCGTTGGATGTCATCAGAGCATCCTATTACTTGGCATCTGAGACACTAGGTTGATAGGGAAAGAGCAGTGGCACATGATTCGAACACTTCATTCCGACATGTATCCCATTCAGCTAACAGAATTCCAAACATCTTTGCAAACAAAGGAGCTAGAAGATCAGATATGTTTGTGGGCATTGTGACTGAGGAGTTGATGGCTGATCCTATTCATGTATCTAGTAATTTCCCTTTTTGAGGCAAATCTTTTTTTTTTCCCCTTTTTCTTCTATCTTTTCACTTGCTGTTGATATCTATGAGTTGTATCTTTGGGATTGGGCTCACTCAAGTTGTAATTCTCTCTTTTCCATTCACAACATTTCATTAATCACCAAAAATTCACAGTAAGAAGCAAAAAAAATTAAAAAATAAAAAACAGAACCATAGAAAAATAATATTATTATGAAAAGTAAGACAATACCCATAGAAGCGGATATAGTCACTGTGTGCATGCCCACAGCTTGATAAACCACCATACATGGAGTTCTTCGAGAGAATGAGTTCCAGAAATTTTCCAAATGATAGATTACGGGCAGCAGGGGAGATCACCACTCTCCTTGTAGATTTTGGGATGCCATTCTCAAGTTTACATTTGAAGCATCTCATCCACATCCAAAGCTTCCCTTCTGATTCACAAGGCAAACGCAAATGTGGTCGAAGCCTTTTAACGCGTATGGTGAGCTTCCCACTATGGTGTGCATAACAGTAAACATGAGCTTCTGAGGGTTCACCACATGCAGAACATTGGCACTTCTGAATAAACCAAACAGTTTATATCAATTCCGATTTCAAATGAATTCTAACATGAATCTGAAAAATGCATAAATGAAAAGGCCACAGTTACATAAATAAAATCCTGAAAAACTAAGCCTTGACAAACCTGGTTGAGCAGGTTATTCCGCAGGAACTGTCCAAGGGAAACATCAAAATTCCTGTAGTACATGATACGAGAAAGGTGGCTTTGTTCACATATAGTTCCTCTCAATAAATTCCGGCTAGATAACAAAACCAGAATACTCTGAGAATCTGAAACTGTGCTGACACCATCCTTTGTTGTTTTGCCTTCATTAACATCAGCTTTACAGTTATCCAAGGGTGCTTCACTGGAAACTGATAGAGATTGTGCTTGTTCACCATTAGGAAATTTCAATTCATCAGCACCCCCCTTTGCTTCCATCTCACAGTGTTTGACAGCATCAGGAGGTGTCAAAATTGGTACTGCTAAATTCTGACATTCATGTTCCCTTTCATTTAAGAATGTGGAGATGGACTGGTATGAAGGGGGGGAGACAAGAAGGAAGTTATCTCCAAGGACCTTCTTAAGAGAGCTTGACAACGATGACAAAAACTGCCCAGGAAGATGGGTTGGAAGGAATATTTCATCAGATTTCTCACCCTGACAGCCATGTTCCTTCTGAGGCATGCTATGATTGGTCCTGGAACTCTCACACATATCACTGTCACAAACATTGACATCAGGATTAGATCCCGACAATGCAGAATCATCTTTTATAACCAAGCCTGAGCTCATGGACCTTCCATTGCAAAGTCCAACTGTAATGGGAATATCCACATTACAAAATGAATCTGATTCAGCGGAAGACTCCATTAAACAAGAAGAGCCTGAATTGGAGAAGTCTTTGGAGCTAATAATTGGCAGTTGTTCATCTGTCAGAAATTCACCCTTCTCTGCTGCACCCGAAGAAATAGTAGAGAACATCACTTTATGATCTAAAAGAAAAGAAGTCTCTAGGAATAGATGATATGCCACAACAACTGCACATTGCAGCACACACTTGATCTTCTTCAATTCATTATTGTGAGTGCCCTTCAGCAATACCTGCAATACAAAAATATCAAAATTTATATTCCAAACATTGTCATGATTATGATCAAGAATATTACAGATCATGAGTGTTGTAAACAAAATGGAAAAAAAAAACTAAAACAGGTTTAATGTCAAAATTATAAACAGGACACTGTGTGTGACACCTGCTGATATAAGAACATGCAATTAGGACTGAAATTTGGATAATGCAGATCTTCCATGTTCCACTTATCAGAGTTACTGTGGAACTAACAGGGATTCAGATAGTTGAAGGTTATGGAAAAGATCCAGAATGTGACAATGTCTAACCATTACAAGGTGTGTCACGGAATCTGGAAATAACCGGTTTAAGATGTATAAAATCACACTATGGTATGTAGTAATATTGCCAAATCACACTATGGTATGTAGTAATGTTGCCAAATGAAGTGCGTAAACGATAACTGTTGAGGTTTGTGGAGCCTGATAAGGGTATTTTGGGTATTTCACTTTGTATTAGGGTATATCCCTGTTATTGTAGTCATTCTTGTATTCTTCTATTCGTGACAGTAGTGAAAATCGGCGGCCATGGACGTAGCCCTATTCTGGGGTGAACCACGTAAAATCTGTGTTTCTTTGTTCGTTTTTCTTCATTATTGCTCTTAGCGATCCATAGGAATCAGGTCGGATTCCTTTCAATAACTATGATAATGACTAATAAAATTTACTTTCATCTTGTCAGTTATAGTTAAAAACTATCAGAAACTATTGCGCTTAACAAAATAGTAAGCACTACGCTAAAAGTGAAGCAACATTTTATTTTAAATTTATCTCACCTAATGCCAAAAGAAGGCAGCTTCAAACTGTACATGCTAAATTCTCGATCAAAATCTTTACAAACAAGAGGAATATAATCAACAAAATAAAAGAATTGTGCAGAAGAGAAACACGATTTCGGATAGGCAGCTCCATATACAAAAACTGAAGCTTAAGATACCACAGAAGCTTAAGATGTACATAAGAGGCATTTAAAACATTGTCCTGACTTTATTTCACCATGTCAACATGAATTGCCTAAGGTTTTCATCTAACATCATTATATTGACTTTGCAACCCTGAACCAAAACAAACTTCCACATTGTAAATTTTATTTTTGAGTGCATGGTTAATTCATACCTCCAGTAATTAGATATATGAATTTTTTAAATTCCTTCAAATTTCGAAAAAAAAATAAAACCCAAATGAAGTATTGACCAAGATTAAAGAGTTGACCAAATGTGACCCGATTTTGATCCCTGCTAACCAAACTGAAATTTATGCAACAATTCAAGCTTTGCTGTGTTTAATTAAAAAAGGTATGCGTTCATTATCTAAGGTCTCTAAATTCAGAAGCTTTCCACTCAAATACAAACAGTTCTACCATTCAGGAACACACAAAACAATTCAAATGCAAGGATGACAAAGACTCACTGTGCAGCCTATAGGTTTATGGAAGCCCTCTAGGAACATTAAAGTCTTCTTTGGCAACTTTCCATCTTCCTTGCTACCGTAATGTTCCTCATCGAACTTTTCAAAATGGAAGGAATCACAATGTTTCAGTTTTGAAGTTGTCAAATTGTCAGAAGCAGAGGCAATCTGTGAACCAGTGCAACGAGCAATTCTCTCCAACCGATGACGCTTCATGTCAAGGACCAGTGTTATTCCTTTTGCAAGAACAAATTCTTGCAAATCACGAGGAACAGTTTTCTCCACCAAAACCACATTTGGATGGCACAACTCTATCATCTCAGCAATAGACTTTAAATTCTCCTTCTCCTGTTGGAAAAGAATTATCAGGTTTACTAGTAATACATTCCCCAAGAAAATAACTGACCAATTATGAATCAAGTCACCTGCTCCATCGATTCAAATGAAAACAACCCACTTGATTGCTTTCCAAGCAAGCCCTGAAGCAACAGCAGTCTAGGACTTTTATGCTTGGTTGGCATGCGCTTGTGTGCAGCATTCTTCTTAAAAACCAGGCCTCTGATCACTTGACTGTAAAATCCATATATTATATGAAGATTAAAAAGCAATAAAACACCATCCCCACATCTGATTGACACATATCAAACTATGAAACATTGTTGAGGTAAGTAGAAAAGAGGTTTCATTCCCATATCAGCTAAACAGATGTTTATGTCCCAAGAAGCATTTGACAGAGGAATCATATAGCACTAGTTTAAGTTGGATACCTTTGGTTGGGAGACCCTGTTGCAATGCATTTGACCTTCACATAGCCTTCCGGATCCATTGCCTTGTCCTCATTGGCATCAGGCTTCACAAGCAGTGCAGCTTCCCATGATAAAGAAGTAACAATGTCCACCCAATTTTCACCAGGCTCCCCTGAAATGTCTATGCCCTCCAATATAAGAAGTCGATTAACTAAGGCTTTGAACTCCACATTCATTACCTCGTACATTGCCTTCTGACGTTCCTCTTTGAACCTGAAGCTGAGACTGCCGTCAGTGCCAAAGCCATTTAGAGAACTTGGTTGACTCCATGTCATGCCACCACTGCACTCGTCATCATCATTTTTAGCAAAACTACATTCTATGTCATCCTCCGGGTCTATGGGTTCAGGAGGTGACCAGATATTAGGATCCATTTCAATATCAAAAGCCTGAGAGAGCTCAACTCCTTCTTTATCTGGAACAGAGGATCTGTCATTTCTGTCAACAACATCCTCCATTACTTCTTGGTTATCACTAATTCCCAAAATTTGAATGTCTTTTGCTGTATTAATATTCTCATCATTGTTTACTCCCTCAATATTGTCCATTATTATTGTTTTGGATCTATCAATTCCATCTGCTGAAGCTGCAGAGCTCAAGTTCTGCAAATCGCCCGTTATCTTCAAATGAATATTCTCTTCATTAGTGTCTAAAGGACGCTCATCTTCGTTACCCCTGCCCAAAAGAAAAACATAAGCCAGTCAGTCAGGGAAAGTATGACCACCACAACTCAAGCACATAGCTGTCGAAAAAACATGGGATACCTGCCATACAGAGTAGCATCGACAGAAAAATCACCTGCAAGGGTAAAAGATGGAAGAAAACGAATCTATCAGAACTGTAGTTTTCTATACAGGCATCACAGACTAACATGCGCTTAATAATATATATATATAACTAAAACAAGAAAAGAGAGATAAATTACTGCAGCTCGAGACAAAGCTATCAAAACTCTTCAGTGAAATTGCAGGGCTGATGATTGGTGTCGCATAGGGAGTGGAAACATCCTGCCTCAAAGACTCTTGCCCATACTTCTCTCCACAAAACTTACAGGACCGAATGGGAACTCCACCAGCCAATCCCAGAGAATTTACATCCTCCTGTTTCTTCTTATATTCATCCAACTTTATCGATTCCACGCCGCAAACATGACATATTTTATACATTCGATCACCAAATATCTTTGCCAATTAATGTAAACTCCGAACGATAACGCTATCCCCTAACAAAGTAAAGAAATCCATAATTAATAATAATAACCAATATCAACCTTCCCGGAAAATTAATTTACATTTAGAACCCAGGGGGAGCCATTCAGGGATTCGCGGAGGTTTTAAAACCTAGGACTCAGAGATCCAATTGATACAGAATGCGGAAAATCCAATTAATAATTCCACCAAAAAAAAAAAAAAAGAACCACAATATGCACATTTAGCCATGATTTCAAACACAAAATCAAAACCCAAACCTCGAACCCACAGTCCTGTGGGAGTCCTCAAGAAAAGGGACCATGAGGACATGATGAGCAAAATTACCAATTTCCAACTTTATTGCATAAAATTACAAGCAGAAGGATAGAGGTAACCATGACAAAGAAAGAAAACTCACGAACTGGATAGAAACCTGCATGATCAAACCATGATCTGAATCCTAAAAGCTAATAAATAACCTCAAATATTTAATATGAAAACTAATAAGAAAATAAAGGACTCAGAACCAAAAGCCAAGACCAGAGAAAGACGCGCACAAATAGGGCGAGAGAAAGAAAACGGGATGAGATAATCATACTACCAAAGCTCTATCTAAACTGACTCAAAGTTTCAAGTTCCAGAATCGACAATAAAAGAAATTTGAACTAAAAAGTCAAATTAATTAAAAGCAGAAAATCAGAATCCAGGAGATGTCTAACAATCGATTCTTGAAGACCACATACTCAACAGAAAACCACACCCCCGTTGTCAAGAATCTGCACTTCCAGAACCAAATGCAAAATCAACTGCTTCACAGAAAAACCCAGACCATTTTCTAAACATGATGATCTGTAAGGTGGATAAAACCTTCCATAAAGCTCCGTTTCCAAAATTAGAACAATCCCACAACACAGTAAGTAAACTATCAAAAAATTCAAAAAAAAAAGGAAAATAAAATCACATTCAAAGGAAGAAGACGAAGGGTATAACTTACAGCTCAAGCAATCTAAGTAAAAAATATGTCCACGGATCAAAATCAATCTCGATCATCTCCCAGAAAACTGTAATTCCCGAACAACGATTCAAATCTCAAGAAATGAATAGACTTTATTTGATCCCACCTCAGTTTTATGTACTGACATACAGAAGCAAGAAAGATAATAAAAGAAGAAGAAAGAAAAACGCTCAAACGGGTCTATTTTCTACAACGACAGTCTTCAAGCTTCAAAAAAAAAAAAAAAAGTCTTTTTTCCTTCCTTGTTCATTCCTTCTTGGACTCTCAAAAGACCGTTCCGTGAGGCGGTTAACATACATTCGTTCATAGATACGTTCACACGTACGTAAATATACGCGTGAATACTGTCGTGGCCGGCAAGTCGTCCGTACCAAAATCATGCACCGCCGCCCCTACGCCGAGCATTGTGATTGGTGCATAGTTTGAAAAATTATTTCTCTCCCACCAAATGATTTTTTTCAAGTTACATTTATAATCAAGACACCCTAAGTTTTGCAACTTATACGCATAAGCCCCCCAGAATATGGTAAAATCAGAAACCTCCCTTCACGTATAAACAACTAGCTAGGTGCATATACAATAATGCACATATGAAGAAAGAGGTAAAAGAGAGAGAGGGAGCAGTTTTACAACTGATTATATTGTTTTTAAAAAAATGAGATACTATTGTATCCTATTATTAAAAAATCTTCACAATGATATGTAAGGCCTATTTTGAAAAGTCTTACATTTTGTTTGGTGCGATTCCCAAGAGGCGCCTTGCATTATTTATAGTATAGATTTGTCACAAAACCCACTTTACACAACAAAAATTACCTATTACAGCTAAAAAAAATGGTTTTATACCTAAAATGGCCTTTTTAAGTTTTAGCAAGATACTTTACCTTATACTCTAAACTAGGGAAAAGCATGAGCTATGTGCATGTCCAAATTGGAAAACAAAGAATATTTCCTTTTTAATATAACAAAGAATAGTAATTGTTCAAAGTTAGTTAAAAACCCTATGGAAAACTAAATTTTATTTGCATGAAAAAGGATAATGCATTTAATGTAACAATTATCCATTTACATATTTATTTTTAATTGTGACAAAATAAAAAAATGAAATTTACCTAAGTTTTCACGAAAATATTTCAATATTAGGAATTGATTTGTATTTATAACATGCAGTTATAACAAATCCAAATTGGGAAAGATATGTATAGTATTCTTTTGGATTAAAAGGTCATTATCAAAATCACTCTTTTATATGTACATTTATAAAGAAACTTCTTGAGAATGCCAAATGGAGGATGTTGGAAATTTATTTTGTTAGAACTTGTATAAAAACATTAACTCTTCAATTTGAGTTGGATATTTTAACTTTTTTTATTTTTGGATTATATTGGCTTTTAAATTAATTTGATCTCTATGGATATATGGTTTGATCTTTTCAACATTTTTGTTACACTAAGTGTGCTTTATGACCATTATATGTGAAGGAACATTTTTTTGTATTTTCCAAATTTTAGGGGGTTTATGTCCATAAGTGGCAAATTTCAAGGGGTATAACTAGGGATGGCAACAGAGCAGTTCGGGACAGGTTTTGGTGAACCCTAACCCGCCCCTACAGGGGTTTAGCAAATACCAAACCCTACCCCACCCCTATCAGGTTGGTAGCAGGACGTGGCAGGTCTACCCCGTTAGTGCATACAATACAGAAAATTTTTTTAAAAAAAATAGAAAATATGTATTAATAATATATTTATTAAAAAATATGTATTTTTTATATATAGTATGTATGAAATAATATTTGAAACATATTAAAAAGTTATGAAGTGGGTCCTTTGTTGATTAATATCCTCGATTATAAGGGCTATTCGTGTCATTTTAAATTTTTTTTTTAGATCGGCTAGTTTGATGTATTTATGGCCGTTACGGATGGGACTGGCCATCTACCAAAGTGACGTAGATGTCAGGTTAAAAAAAGTCAATACATCCGACGATGACGAAGGTAGATTTAATCTCTAAATGCGGGTAGGTTTAGACTTTTAGTTACTTGTTATAGTCAGTTTGGGAACTTGAAAAATTAACGGATTCGAAGGGAAATCACGTTTGTCACGGCAATATGACTCACAATCTTGATCTTTGTGGCTCATATAGTTCTCAAAAAAGGAAAGCAAAACAAAATTTATCATGCATATAGGTGCATGATAAATTGAGTGTAGACGATATGCACACGGCACCATATTGTTAGATGTACAAGAGCATATCACCTGACCCTCTCGCTGGAAGATCTGCTAGTCCAATAGCAATGCATGTATTCACGTCAGCTTCACAAACCTATGTGGACACATGCATTACCGTTGGACCAGCAGATCTTCCAGCCTAGGACTCTAACAAATTTCAAGTCCAGATGTACCATATTGTGAGAAGTGGTTCGAGAAAAATTTTAAAAAAATGATTAAAAACGAATTAAGTGGGCCCCACTTTTTATGACGCAATTTTTGTTTTTACATATTTTAACTAAAGAAATACAAGATAAAAAGAAAAAGTTGTTTTTCTTACATTGTCGACAAAAGTTGAATTATGCTTTTATTTAAGCAAAAGAATGGCACAACAGCCAATGAGCGGCTCTTTTCGTTGTTTTTAATGACAACATGCATAAGCATGTCTCCTACTCCTGACCTATACAAATCTGAATCTGCCACAAGGACTCGAGAGTTGGCCGCCCTCCTTCAACGGTTGAGATACTCTCATTATTGACATGATCCCAGCTTTGTTGTCCTTAATATAAGTTGTTGACTTGTTGCACTTGCACAGATGCTAGCACACCCGCGCTATAATAGACCAGTCGCCAAGGCCTGCAAAGAAGGCAACAGCTTTTAAGTGGAACCAAATCGTCTGTCATATTTCTCTGATTCGATCCGGATGTGATCGTGAGATACTGTCACGTGGAGCATCTCACGGTTAGTATTTTTGAATGTCGTAAATGTTTTAGGTGGATCCCACATGAAAAAAACATTGGCCATGAGATGTTCCACATGGCAATATCTCATGGTCACATTAGAGAACAAATCAGGGAAACATGACAGACGATTTCATGCCCTTTTAAATATATACTTTTTTAATACTTTTTCTGCATTTTGAATAATGGAATTTTGGAATTAGAAATCACTTGGCCAACATCCTAATGATTTTTTGGCTAGTCAATGTGAGCCAGCATATCTTGATCCAATGCCTGGTCCGGCAACCACTTTGGTATTTGCTCCAAATGTATACTTCTCATCATCTACGTAACTCAAAAAAAATGTTGGCCATCTCGCTCGTGTACGGACATACACCGTATGAGTGGAGTGGCATCGTAATTTGAAAATTCAAACTCGTGTTCAATACGGGTCCCACCTTCTGACACCAAGCGCGTCGGGCTGATGTTAGAAGGGAGAATAAAATAAGTCTCGACAAATACGAGGAGCGTCAAGTCAAAAATGGTATGTGTGGGGAGTTTTGAACATGGAGATATGGAGGCAAAGATTTTGACTTTTTTCATTTTTAATCCTCACTATATCTTTTATCCACGACTAATTTTTGTCATAATCTAAAATAGCAATCCTATGAACAAAATAGATTTTAAGTGGAACTAGAAGGGTGCACCTGTTATACTGCACGTAGAGAAAGAGAATAGTTTTGCAATTATCCAGATTTTAAATGAATAGGCAGAGTTTTGCCTATTTTAACTCTATATTAATTATGCTTTTACAATGAATAGTAAGGATAATAAGGGCTTTTTGGAGAAATCATGCACAGTTGTTAAAACGCTTCCCAACGGGCCTATATATTCTCGATACAGTATAGATTGTGTAAAAAAAAAATATTAAAAATAAAAATAATCCAAGTTTAAGGGATGGTAGCATCCTTTTTTATAATGTTATTCATGTTTTCTATTTTTTTTATTTATTTAAAATATTTAAGTAGAGCTACACATAGCTTCCTCCTATTAGACCTTGGAATTTTCCTAGGACATGAGCTGCCTTCAAATACCATGTTACCATCTTCATGAGGCCTTATTAGCTAGCCTATCCATTGATTTATTTGTCTCCCAATAAACATGGGAGATTACAACATCATCAAAGTCCTCACTCAACATCCTTTTTTTCTCCTCAGCAATTACACAAATGGATGGTAGTATATGTATATTTTAAATGGATCCAATTAAATGTTCCCACCTAACTAAAGCTGGTAGTTGGGGTGATGCCACGTTATCAAACATTTGCTTGAAGGAGTCGGAAATGGAATAAGATGCAGATAATAAATACATAATAGTCCTTTGGCTCGCGGGATGTTTAAGAGATACAAAAATGTTATAAAAGATCCAAAAAACATAGATTTTATTAGTGGGAAATTTATAACTAAAAGTGCAATAAAAAGAAATAAATTGAAATTCTTTTTTTTTTTTTCACTAGCTAGTTTTATATTATATCAATTTCCCTTGAAGTTATATATATTTATCTTGATGATAATAAATAAAAACATTAGAAAATATTTATAGTTATCAATTTGAAACTAAGGTTTGAAAACCTAATAACAAGTTGCACATGCTAGCACTGATCAATATTGGTTGGTATGGAAAGAAATTGTTTGCTGCAGGAGCCTACGGCAGATGCTGTCATCTAAGTAAGACACTACCACATACAACAGCGTCTCATAGCTTAAGTTTTTTTTTTCCACGAGAAACGACTTTTCACATTTCACAGCTTATGTTTTTTTTTCCACGAAAAACATCTTTTCACATTGAAAATATATGAAAAAACATGAGATGAGAGATGCTCTCACTTAGGTTGTAGCATCCTATGCTTTTTTGCAGAGATCGTCATAACTGATTGAATTATATCATTCATGGTATATAAAATATTTAGCCAGAGCTGCTCCTATTAGGAGCAAGGTATTGTAATGTAGCAAGCAAGTTCGCCATTTCGGCTTCTTCCTTACTATGAAAATTCTTTGTGAAATAATTCCAATGAGAAGAAAAAAGAAGGTGTTAAGAGAGCCTCCTCACTCAACCCTAGACACTCTTAATTCCCTCATGCAGCAGACAATTTCATCTAATGTGTAGGGTGGAATTAAGTGGCATTGATACAACTTGGTACAAACTGAGAGTTGAGAACTATGTTTAAAACTTGGGCTCAATTTCAATAATAATTTATTTTAGTCCTTTAAAAGAATCGTATGCAAGATATAAATAATCACATAGGGGAAGAAGCTAAAAATATTGTTTCTTTAAACCTAGCAACTTGTCCTATATTTGCGTCCGCATATTTTATATTATATTATTATATTTATGTCTCCTAGGTTTGATCGATCTCAAACTCAAGTTTAATGTTTGTTATATTCAAATTGCATGGATCCGGCCATCGGTTTTCTTACATGCTTTCATGGGTCATGCGCTCTTTTCTTTAATTGTTTGAGAGTGTCTTACAACCGTACTCTTTGGTTTTTGGTTCATATCTATATGTGGTAGGAGTGGCATGTGTATATTGCATGTGGGCAAGGTAGTAATTTAAAGAAAATGAGGGTGTACATTGCCCTTACAGCATATACAACAAAAGATATTATATCAGACCCACCAAAGTGAATTTTCCATCAACATTAATATGTCTTACTGTACGTGCTGTAAAGTGAATTGCACTGTAGACGATCATTACTCAAATCTATACTATATATAAGGAGAAGCACTCCATTAGGAAACACATCAAACATATACTTCTTTTCGCGAAAATAACAATGTCATTTTGTCCTATATAATTTTATATATACGGATAACTTTGTCTTTTTTTAATTTTCACTTTCCAAAAGATATCCTTCAACAGTGCAATTTTTATATTAATGGTGGAAGTGTCTAATCCATCTTCACTTGTCATCTAAAAATAAAGGCTACAAAGATATTACATTTTTTATTTTATTTTTCACTAGTTTGATATTATATCAATTTCCCATGAAGTTATATATATCTATCTTCATGATAATAAATAAAAATATTAGGAAATATTTATAATTATCAGTTTGAAAACCCAATAACAAGTCACATATGATAGCATTGATCAATATTGATTGGTATGGAAAGAAATTATCTACTGCGGGAGTCTACGACAAATGCTGCCGCCTAAGTGAGATGCTACCACATGCAGCATCTCATAGCTTATGTTTTTTCACGGAAAACATTTGTTCACATTGAAAATATATGAAAAAACATGAGTCGTGAGATGCTCACTTAGGCGGTAGCATCTCTTGTGCTTGTTTGGAGGGATCGTCATAAATGATTGAATTATATCATTTATGGTATATAAAATATTCAGCCAGAACCGCTCCTCTATTAGTAGCAAGGTATTCTTCCTTACCATGAAAAGTCTTTGTGAAATAATTCTAATATAAAGAAAAAAAAAAGGCATTAGGAGACCCTCCAAACCCAAACCTAGACAATCTTAAGTCCCTCATGGAGCAGACAATTTCATCTTCTTGGTATAGGGTGGAATTGATGCAACTTTTATGATGTTGAAAACTATGCTTGAAACTTGGGCTCAATTTCGATAATAATTTATTTTAGTGCTTTAAAAGAATCGTATGGAAGATAATAAAGAATCGCACAGGGGAAGAAGCTAAAAATATTGTTTCTTTAAACCTAGCTAGCAGAATATTTTTTATTATTATATTTATGTCTCCTAGGTTTGATCGATCCCAAACTCAAGTTTAATGTTTGTTATATTCAAATTGCATGGATCCGTCAGTTTTTTTTTATGCTTTCATGGGTCAGACGCTCCTTTCTTTAATTGTTTGACGGTGTCTTACAACCTTACTCTTTAGTTTTTGGTTTACATGTGGTAGGGGTGGCACGTGTATATTTCACGTGGGCAGGGTAGTAATTTAAAGAAAATGAGGGACATACGGGATATAGGAATCTTAAAATCTATAGCCTGCACATCGTCTGCAACACATATTACCCTTAGAGCATATACAGCAAGAGACATGATGTCGGAGCCACCAAAGTGAATTTTTCATGGGTCCCATATAAATGTATCTTGTTGTATATGCTGTAAAGTGAATTGCGATGTTCACTCAAATCTATATATTAAGGGAAAGGGGGGTGGCGATTGACGTGTCACCCCCCTGTTGCTTCGGAGGCTCGGGACAGCCTCGCGTGCTTCGGCGTTCCCGAGCCTCCCAATAAATCAGACAAAAAGCGGCCATACTTTTTTATTTTGGTTTCAAACGACAAACATAATTCACATTCAGTGTTTATGTTTTTTTGTAATTTAAAATCAGCGTATCTTCTTATAAAGCGCCGCAATGTTTGACTTTTCGGTTTTAAAAAATAATTTACATTTAGTCATATACTTTTTATAATAATTCCAAATCAGTAATAAACAAAAAAAACTTTCGTTTTTCGGTTTAAAGCATTTATTTAACTGCCGTAATTTTTGACTTTCTTCGGTTTTTAAAAATTATTTAGATTTAGTCATATCATTTTATAATAATTTCAAATCAGGAATAAACAAAAACAACTTCCGTTTTAGTTTTAAAGCATTTATTTAATAATAAAAAAAAACGTGCCGCAACTTTTCGTTCTTCGGTTTTTGAATCCCTCTTTCTACACCTCCTTCTGTCTCCCCTTCTCGGTCTCTATCCTCCTTTCGTCCCTCTCGCTTTCTCACTCACTCCCATTGTAGAGGGGGGATACGGGAGCGGGGGTTCCTTCTCCCGCAAGTTTCCACCTGCAGCCTCCGGGCTCTTCTTGACTGTTCCAGAGGCTCTTTCTTGAAACCTCTTTCGAAGGTCCTAGAATTGCAAGATCCCTTTCCTTCCTCTCTATCTCCTATCTTCCTTTCTGATCTTCTCTCTCTTGTCGAAAGCCCTTGCTATATTTCCCTGGCAGTGGCGAAGTCATCGGCGGTGGTTGCACAAAAAATAATAATAATAAACTTTTTTTCTTCATTAAGTACACAAAGCATAAGTGAACTTCTTTTCTATATCATCTGAAACAACTATTTTTAAAGAATTTAGAACCACCCCGGTGACGTTTCGTTTGCCAAATCTAGCAAACTCTTTGCATTAGAAATCTCATTGCCTTGATTAGGAGCAGCACCCTCTGACATGGCTTCGACTTATCAGAAGCCTAAAATGGCAATTATGAAAAAGTGCCAAGATTTGGGATCTGAATATTGAATTTATCGTGTTGACCCCAACTATTTGGGATGTGGCATTTTTTCTAATGTTAAGACTTTGTTATTGTTTTCAATTTTGAGTTTGCTGTTTCCTAATGAGCTATTCAACTATTTATTAATATGTTATTATTATTATTATTTTGGCAATGTAGACAATTCAATTTTTTCACCAAAAGTTTTTTTTTAATAGTAGTAGTACTCTAATTAGCTGGACATCTTTCATTGCATGGATAGACATTGATTCGCATTGTCAAACAGATCAAACTACTGCCACTCCTATGACTTGATATATTGCTTCCTAGCAAATCCCACAAAATTCAACGTTTACAATTTATGAAATTATCAGATCTTTTAATAAACAACATTTTTAATGCTTAATAGTAGTCACATATCTTTTGGTTTTACTTTATTCTTATTCTATTTCATTTTCATTTCAGGACCTCACAACTGTTTCATGGAGCTTGCAATGTTTTATAAGAAGGGAATTCTTATATCCATTTTCAAGACAATATATTTATAACTACTACTCCTATGACTCACACTTTTGAAGTTTCCTGTACATAGCACATACTACTAATCCATGTATTTATATCCATTTTCACGTTCATGTAACTATATGAGGTTTGTCACACCAGGTGTATTTTAAAGTTCTTATGAGATAGTGTTTGCCGTTTAGATAATTAATTCTAATTCTGTTATATATTGTTAATATATTAACTTTCAAGTTCTACCAAAAATAATATTAACTTTCAAGACAATATATTAAATAATTTATTTTTTAATAATTTTTCGAACCTATTTGCCCGTGCAAAGCACGGGCAGAATGCTAGTCTATATTATATATCAAGAGGAGCGCTCCATTAGGAAACACATCAAACATATACTTCTTTTCCAAAAAAGTAACAATGTCATTTTGTTTTATATAACTTTATACGGGTAAATGCGTCTTTTTTAATTTTTATTTTCCAAAAGATATCCTTCAACAATTTCTTATCATTTATATGTCCTAACCTTTTTATCTACATATGTGCAGTATTATAGGTGCACCCACTAGTTTTTATGAAGAATCTGCGGGTTGATAATTATTTAAGAGATATAGGAGTATTTAAAAGTCTTCAAAAGGTACCCTTGTATCATAGTAAAATATTATGTTAATCTTTTGGGTTCACTTTAGATATGTACTAGTGGGTGCAAATACATAATATATTTGTTACCAAAAAAAAAGTACATACTATATGTACATAAAGCTAGTTGTAAGTAATTATTCAAGGGATAAAATAATCTCTTAATTAAATTTCTTGTGATACATCTTATAGAAATAGGCATATACATGATAGGTAGTTAGGGGACATTAAAATCTTAACTGTAAAAGAGCATAATAAAAAATAACAAAAAATGAAATGTTAGGCTAAAATGTTCCGACCTATATCTATATTATATAGTTTTGATTTATAATGGTCTTAATGGCATTGAGTGGTTTAAAAAAAAAAGAAAAGAAAAAAATGGATGTATTTGCTGAAATATATACGAAATTAAATACCATATTTCAGAAACACTGCATTTCATATATTAGGCTTATTGAAGATAAATAGTTTCTTATATTAATTTTTTGTTGAAGGATGTATGGGATTCCACTATAAATAAATGAAGTATTAATTTATTCATTAAAAACTATATTCAAATATATATAGAAGAAATTTTAATTAGCAGAAGAATAAAAGGAGTATATATAGACCAAGAATTTTTAAGTCAAAATTAATTAAAAAAAATGAAAACAATTCAAAGTATTGACTTAGCAATTTTACTCAAAAAAAAATTGTCTTTTGAAGTTCACAGTATTTTGAGGGGATTAGAAAATTGTAATCATTAAAATAAAAATAAAACAAACTAAAGAAAAACTTAAGAAATCCTTAAAATTAATGGTATTTCTTCTTTTAAATCAAGGGATTGAATTTTATATTTCTCGAAACATAAAAATCTTTAAAATGCTAATTTTATATTTCTCAAAATTTTGATTCCATCCCATAACCATCAATTATCCAGCTTTGGACTCTAGCTAACAACAGTTATATATAATATAACATCTAAAAAGCAAAACAACTTAAGCATATGATTCCCTTACGGCAAGCTTTCTTAAAAACCCTTTTTAAGAAACTACACGCCACGTGGCTAAATATAGTACCTTAATATCTTCAATAAGGGACTAAATTAAAAGCTAAAAAGTCATGCAATCATGCTAATAAGTGACATAATATACAAAACCTTTCAAGGGGATTGTTGGGTCATGCTTTGTTTAAGACTATGTGCCACGTGGCTAAATTTCATTCTTGAATAGTCAGGCGCAAGAAACTCCCAGAAACCGGAAGGTGGTTGGCTAGAAGTCAAGCACCTTATCCCTTTTATTGGTGAAACTCCTAACTTGCAATCAAACTTAACCTCAGAGACCCACTTACCATTAATATTACTGGCTTGGAAAAGGTCACACCGACAACAAAATTCAAAGGCTGTGCTTCCACAATTTTCCTTGTCCTTTTCCTTGTTCTTGAATCTTGAATGGTAGCTTTCTTGACCCCCTCAAGGGGGTTAGTTCTTATTAGGGATTAATGGGGATTTCTTGGGAGAAGACCAATCAGGATCTTTGGACATAAATTCTTGTTTGAATAATTCCGTCTGCCTGAGGTTAAAATGACTTGGTTCATGGCATGAGGCTTCACCTACTAGATTGGGATTTTTGGTCTTTCTTTACAAGTTCCATTCAAAATCTTATCTAAACACTGCAGAAAATTAGGGGCAAGTTTGCTTTCTTTTCAAGCTACAAAACGACAAGAAGCCTAACTTTTGAACAGAATAGGGAGGCTGATAAGACATCATGGATTAGTTCAAGCCCATGGTGGAGCCCATAATGGGCCCATAACAAATTGGAAGCTCAGAGCTTGAAGATACATTAGGAGATGTTATATTAGTGTTAAACCAGCCTGTAACAACAAACAAAGGCCAGCAAAACTCCTATGCATCCTTTCCTACAGAAAATTCTATAATTGGAACTTTATTTTTAAAAGGAAAATCATGGATTTTTGTGGGACAAAACCAAAGGATCAATCACAGATTTTGTTGCAGAAAATGCTGCAGGGAATTTGAAGAACACAGAAGATCAACTCTGGTCCATTCCCCTACTTTAAAAATTTTTTACCTTCATTACTAAAAGGAGTTCTCCTTTTATACTTGGCAAACAAGGTTCTTAACAAAAGCTGCACTTAGAAATAATTCCCTTTACATGGCACTGAGGTCACTTTCACCCCGACGCATCTTGAAGATCACGAGTATCAATTGGCTTCAAATTCATCCGTAGCATCTTTCTTTGCATAAACTGTAGCCTTGGTTCAACCTTGGATTGAATAAGCTGCCAGAAAATAAAAAAGAAATGGAAGCTACATGGCAGTGTTAGCAGTTTGAAAGCAAGCAATCAGGACAAATGATTCACTGTGTTAGAGACTTGCTAAAGACATGATGAGGATTCATCTACAGTCTTTAAAATGCATAAAGTTTACTAGAGCTGGCAACGGGTCGGGTTGGGTCGGATTTGGGTCTGGTCATAATCGGGGTTGGGTTGACCCGATTAATGATGGGTTGGGAAAACCCCAAACCGAACCCAACCCGCCAACCCGATTATATGTATATATTTTTTTATTTTTTCAAAAAGTATGATTAAAATAGGATTTTGGGGGGGGGGGGGGGGGGGTGGGGGGTAATTGGGTCAGATTGTGTCGGGTTGGGGTTAATCGGGTCGGTTCATGCCACTTTTTGGCACTTTTTTAAATCGGCTCATAATCAGATTGGTGGGTCATAATCGGGTTGACTCGATTATGGGTGGGTTGGGAAAACCCCAACCTGCACCCAACCCAATTAATAAACGGGTCAACCCAACCCGTTTATAATCGGGTTGACCCGTCGGATTGATTCGATTTTTGCCGGCTCTAAACCATACATGTATTTTTGTGGTTTAAAATATACATTAGCACCATCTAACAACAACAATCTGATTTTTACATGGAGGTTCATCAAGATTATTCAAACTTGAACTTTCCTCAAGCTTACCTTTTCTTCTTCTAATCTTTTTTTTATCTTTTAATTGTGAGCATCCTCAAGTTTACCTCTTCTGTAAAGGATCTCTGATTTAGGGCAGGAAACCTAACAACTACACAGAGAGAGAGAGGAAAAAAACTTGAATACTTTGTTTCATTGATTGAATTTTATGTGCAGGCAGAATTGCCTCCAAACTGGGATCTTCATTAGAGCACCATCCTGACTAGTAATACTCATTATTATCTTAATCAGAGGGCAACTTATCAATCACTTCATCAGTGTTACATGGATAAACTCCAAAGGCATACCCATCAATGTTATTTTCTTCTCTTTGTCAGAAATATTCTAACTTTTAGAAAGGAAGATTAAAACAGAGTTACACAAGAAATATACCTCTGCAACATAAAGATATAAAAGGCATACCCATCAATGTTATTTCCTCCTCTTTCAGAGATATATCACAAAATTGCAAGCCCAGTGTGGTGTCATTTAAGATCATTTAAGAGAACCATTACAAATGATCATTAGCATACATGGAGTTAGATCATTGATGAAGAAATAGTAAGGGAAGGCATCAATTTATATTATTCCAGCTTACTGGGATCTTGATAACAATACAATTGAAGGAGACTCCATAAGTGGATAGAGACTAAATGGATGTAGCTCAAATATCAATTAATAAAAAGAGTACATGATAAATCCAAGAGCACTTATTCTATGTAAATATCGAACTTGAATTTTTGAAGCTAATGACAAAATGTATCCAACATGTGTAGAGGAATTTAAGATAAATGAATAACAGATAGTAATAAGCACCTTCCAATTCATTATCAATCGGGAAAGAAAGTACCCCTTTTTAAGGAGAAATTAAGTCAATGGCATTGGAAGGACAAGGCATGTACTGAAATTCCGCCCATTAGTCCCCTCATCAACAAGATGAGAAATAGCCTTAAATAAGTCAAGCATCCATTAATGGAGCAAATCCAGTAACTCAACAACTTCACTCAATGGGGCTACAACGATCGTGTGGCATGCTGAGACTTTGCAGTTTCCCTTAATACAGCACCAACAATTGCTGCCTGCTCAAGACATTCAGCCTTGTGCAATGAATCCAAAAGGACAATCAAGGTCTTGGTATGGATATTACAACCCTTTAACCGGGTTTCCTCAAAAAGTGTGTATGCATCCATGGCCCTATTACCACTGCTTAAACCTTCTATTAGGGCATTATAACTTGCTGAATCAGGTATTCCTCCACCCGCCTTGAACCTCTCAAACAGCAAATTAGCCTCTGCTATGTTCCCGGCCTTTGCAAGACCCGAGATCATGGTGGTGTAGGTGATCACATTGGGTTTTAATCCCAGCTTCTGCATCTCCTGCCAAAATACAAATGCCTTATTGAATTTTCTAACCCGACAAAGACCATTTATCATAATGCTGTAAGTAATAGCATTTGGGGTACATTTCAAGTCTTTCATGGACTGAAAACAGACAAGGGCTTCATTGATTTCCTCTGCCTTAACTAAGGCATCAAGTAGGCAATTCCATGTGTATACATTAGGTGTCAAACCTTTCTGCATCAACTCCTCCATGATCAAATAGGCTTCATCAATTCTACCCACCTTCCCAAACCCGTCAATAAGACTGCTATACACAACCACATTAAGCACTATTCCATTTGCTTTTGCCTCTTCAAAGAGCATGTATGCCTCATCAAGCCTGTCAATCTTGGCAAGCCCATCAATTACAGATCCATAAGTGACAACAGTTGGTGGATGACCCTTCGTCTTCATTTCTTCCAGCAGCTGATAGGCTTTGTTAACCTTACCGGACTTGCAGAATCCATCAATAACAGCGTTGTAAGCACGAGTGTCCAGAACACAACCTTGCTCCTTCATTGCATAGAACAACTCATAGGTCTCACGTGCAAGGCCTGCTTTCACAAGGCCATGAATGAGAATAGAATAACTCCGCACATCTGGGACAAGACCCCGAGCTCTAATCTCCTCAAACAAAAGCCTGCCTTTCTCAGTTTCACCAGCTTTGAAAACACAATCCATGTACGTATTGAGAAGAGTTAAATCAGGAGAACAGCCTCTTCGGATCATTTCTTTGTATATCTTATGTCCATCGTCTTTCCTGCCACACTTGAAGAAGTTCCTAATGAGGGTAGTGTACAGAACAGCATTTGGTATCTGATCTGCATCCAACATCTTCTCATACAGCCTATATGCGTCATCAACTCGCCCATGCTTGCCGAAGCCATCTATCAGAGAACAGAAAGTAACTGCATCTGGGGTGCAGCCCATACCACCCATGCTTTCAAAGATATTACAAGCTTCATCAAGCCTTTGAGCCTTACACAGTCGATCGACCATTATGTTCACAGTCAATACATTAGGAAACAAACCGGCTTCTTGCATGGAATCTCGAATCTCAAAAGCAGCCTCAACTTTACCTGCCTTGCAAAGCATATCAATGAGGATATTATAGGTTGAAAGATTGGGCAATGCATCCTTTTTCATCTCCTCGAAAATCTTAGAAGCTTCGTCAACTCTACCTTTCTTCCCAAGGCAAGTAAGGATGCCATTATATGTAACCACACTAGGAATGCAACCCTTCTCTTTTTGTCTCTCTAGTAACTTGTAAGCTTCATCAAACTTTCCAGCTGAACCATAACCCATGATCATGGTGTTATAAGCATAAGCACATGGGACTTTCCTGTTAAGTTCCATTTGCTCAAATAGCTCCACAGCTTCATCCAATCTGTTAGCTTTGCACAGTACCCCTATCATGCTTGTATAGGTTACATCATCAGGGACAAGGCCTTGTGCTTTCATCTCATGGAAGAATTTCCAAGCCATATCCACCTTACCCACTTTGCCAAAGCAGTCTATACAAACATTGTACAGGACAATATCTGCATTAAGAGAGTTCCTCTTCATCTCTTCCAGCAAAGACAGAGCAGCATCTACCCTACCTTCCTTTGCAAAAACACGAATAAGAGTTGTAAATAAATGCACATTCACTTCATAGCCTATCTCCTGCATCTGATGAAACAAAATGAGTGCACGATCAGGATCGTGAACGTCAGCCAGGGCACCAATCAGAGTGGTGTAAGCTGAATATGCAGGACGGAATTTGAACTTCCGCATAATTTCTATAACATGAAAAGCTTCTTTTAACATCCGGGAGTTGACACAGTTTGCAACTAATTCAATACAGGTGTCATTAAAAGGACCATATCCGGCAAGACTCATTTCTTCTATAACTGATTCAAACTTATCAAACCTTTTACTTCTAGCCATTACCATGAGAAGAGAATTGTATGCTTCCAGACTGTGTGCTTGGTCGGTTATCCTTTCAACCCATCGGAAAAAGTTCATTGCTATATCGACATCCTCCAATCTCTTTAAGACTCCAACAACCAATTCTGGTTGGAGTCTTTCAGCAACTACAGATAATGCATTTTCCACTGATGGTCCCCAATGACTGCTAGACAAAATGCGGCACAATTCATCAACTCCTGGTTTTTCCCCATCACTTTTTCTCAGTTTTTCTTGTTGATCTCCATTGATGAAGGCACCAGACTCTGGGTCCAGCTTTGAATAGAACCCATTAGACGAGACTGAGAACTCCTTCAACGCAATGCATGCATTACGATAACTAGAACAGAAGGTTACACCTGCATCCAAGTAAATCTTATTTGGCAATTACACAATATATAAAATTTCTCAATTCACAAACACTGTTAACAAATGGAACCTCCAAATGGAGGCACATAGATCAAACGTCAAAACTCAATATAATGGAAACATTATATGAATTTATGATTCTGATCTAGACCGTACATCTTCATGAGTCATACTTGAATTCCTTTTTCTTCCTCACACTTAGATCTTCTCTGGTAATCATGAAAAATATTAACAGAATGAGGTTCTATTCTAACAATAGAACCACATAGGTAAACATGAAAAATATGCAATTAATATAAATATAGAGATAGATAGATGGAGACATAGATAGACAGATAGATATGTAGATATATGGTAGGCTAGATAGATATCTTTCTTTCGTATATGTGATGGGTATGGACACGATGTGGCTGGTTTTGGTGAGGTTGTAGCTCTCTTCAGATCCTTCTGTATCTTAACATTAAAAGATTAGATCACATGTGTGTGCCATTCTAGACTTATTTCTAATGTTCCTATTTCATTCCCATTATATATGCAAATAAAAAATCCATTATCCTAAAATGGATTGAACATCTAGGTTGAAAATCTCATAGACTGTGTTACCCTGCAAAAGGAATGAACGCACAATCTACTTAGCCAAAAACTCATGCATATTTAATTTTTACCTCTTCCAATCGATATCCTCTTCATCTTCACATGTATTAGCCGTTGGTACAGTGAATATTCCCTTCACCTGTGGTTAACATTTTAGAAAAGCTACCTGCATAAGTGATGTTACAAAAAGTCATATATTTAATGACAAAATGTAGAAAATATAAGGGGATATTTTTCTGATAATCATTTACTGTGATGCAAGTACTTTAGTGTGCATGATAAGGGAAATCTAAATGAACTTCTCTGTGTTGGGTGGAAAAAAAAATCAGGTTCTCGTTGGTGTTTTCAAACTTAACCTATTCAATCTGTTACACTGAAATGCTTCTGGAGTCTTCTTTTTCAAAAGAGATGCCGAAGTAGCATCAAATTATCAATGCCATGAATCAAGTAGAAGGTATTTTATTTAATGAACTAAATGATGACCAAATCAAGAGAGCCCAGGAAAAAGCAAGAACTTGAGAAACTTAATATCATGAGCTTTTTGAGCCAATATATTGATGTTTCACTCTCCAGCCATGGCCATGAAAATTAGAGTCGATATAAGGTTGGGAGCACTAAAGATTGACATGTTAACACATTGCACATCCAATGAAATTGATTAGACATGAACCATCACGGGAACACCACGGTTCTGCATGATGAAAAATCCTGACTACATAGGAAAGAGAAGCAATACAGCATTTTAACGAACATGTGGAGTGCTACCACTCACAATAACAAAATACCGATTATAACAACTGATTCAAATTCTCAAAAAGAAGCGATGGATGTTATTTTCCATAGTCAGAGAGGTACATAATGTTCATAACACAATTGCAGAGAACTTAATTTGAAAATTCCAGACTTAATTATGAATTCAAAAATAAAATGGATAAAAAACTTTTCACGAACAGGGTCATTGACATACCTGTGAGTGAGAACATCTATGAAGAAGCTGGGAGAAGATAGCAGGCACAGCAGGGTCAATGGGGAAGCCAAGATCATGAAATGGAATACTCTGGTGGGTTCTCTTGGAAGGCTTTTTGTTTATGGAGACAGTACAAGTACAATCACTTCAACAAGTCATTTTTCATTCCATGTAAAGAGACTAAACTCCATTTCGGATTCTTCTGAGATAATCCTTTTCATATGTTCATTGTTGTTTACAATACTAATTTGCAGTGTAGTCATGGAACTTGGACAACACAGGGGGAGATGGATGCATTGGGAGTTTAATCAAGGGGGAAATTGGTTTCTAACGATGCTTTCTAAACAGAATCTTGATTCAGTCACTAAATCCTCGATAATTAAAAATTAGTGATAAATTTTGAAAACAAGTATAAATCAGTGTCGTTTTAGGTTTTACCGTACATGAAAGATTTTTTCCCAAAATATCCTCAACATATTTGTAAAAGAATTTGTTTGTTATCATGTTTGGAAAATTATGAAATAGTTCACTAAGATGCCAAATTATAAAAAAAGATCACCTTTCGTCAATAATTATAAAAACAGTCCACTAAACTTAATTACAAGATTTTTTCTCAAACATAATTAAATTTGAGGATTACTTTTCTCAGGACACAAACTTTGTACGTGGGACACAAGCTTCTTTACATGGGATATGAGCACATGACATGAGATACAAGCGCATTCTACGTGAGATATGAGTGCCATAGTGTTTTACCTATATTAAGATGACACTATTTTTTAAATTTTTGAAAAGTGACCTTTTAGGCTAATTAATTTTAAAAAGCAACCTTTGTTATAAAATGTGATCTTTATAGACTATTTTTATAGATACAAGGCAACAAGTGAACATTTTTCATAATTTTCCCATCATGTTTTATACAAAGGGCATTGGGTAAATTGTGTTTTTAGTGTAAACTTTTTAACATAATTCATATTTAGTTGGCCAATTCTTGAAAGTTGAAAACCAGTGATACTTTTTAAAATAATCGAGAAGTGAGGTTTTGAAAACCTTTTCACTTGTTTAGGTACAAGTGAGGTTTATAAGTCTTTTGGGGGTATTTTTAGAAGAAATGTTTTACGGATAGGTAAATGACATTAAATCTGAATTATTTTAAAAAATATCATTAAAAATCAATTTTCCCAAAAGCATTAGTACCAGCGGACATGCATCTGTAATAAAACCAGAAGCGTGTAAGTGTAATTTACTTCATTTTACGAGAAAATAGAAAACGGTGACGCGTGTTTTGCCTTTAACTCGTCATCATACTCGCGCATCAACTAGGTTGCCCAGTCCCATTTAGGGCTCGTTTGGCTTTCATTTTGGGAACTCATTCCAAGCCTTGGAATGAGTTCCAAGGCCCAGAATGAATTTTGAGAGATAGACAAATGTTTGGTAAAGTGTGTCAAAACTCATTCTTCCAAAATGAGAATGAAAAAACTAGTGTTTTCTAAAATCGGCTCAGACCCCGTTTCCAAATTTTGAGAATGAGTTTTGACCGTTTTTACGGTGGCAAACTTGTAAAATGAGTTAACTATTAAAGAGTGGCATAAAATGTAAATAGAGTAATGCTGCCTTTCTCTTCAACGAACCAGCAAATCCCTCCTCTTCAATCCTTCATTTTCAAAGCCTCCATTGCCTCCGTTGCTACACGCTGAAATGATTTGACGACCGTTCTTATCGTGGCTAGAGGTGATTGAGAAATATTTTCTTTCTTTTCCTTTCATCTACTTCATTTTGTGTCTTGCAGTATCCCGGATAACCAACGGGAGTGCTACTCAGTGAACCTATTTCTATCCGAAGCAAAACCTATGTCTAGATCTATCCCTCTTGTTGTTCTTCATATCTCTGGATTCTACGAAGTCGATACAAGAGAGGCTTGCAATATCCGCGAGCTTCTTTCCCTTGTATCGAGTTTAAACTTCAAACTGCCGTTGGGTTCACTCAGAAACTCAGAGAGATCCACAAGCCCTGCAAGATGTGTGGACGGTTTGGTTTTCGTCTATCAAGAACTGAAGTAATCAACTATGCCCTTTAGGATTTTAATTGGAAGAAGCGAAAGGTGGAAGCTTTCTTCAACCCCATGTAAGATTTTGACTTTTTCTGGTCGTTCCTTTTCGGTTCTTAGCAATTCCGTGAGTAAAACTTCTGATAATGACCACGACAATGAAGAAAAGGTTGAAGATCCTCTTGCGGATGAAATATTCAAGTCGGGTCCTAAATTGGGTTCGTACAAACAGGGTGATTCCACCTTCTATTTTCTCATTAAGAATTACGCTGACAAGGGTGATTTTGCAATGTTGGAGAAGGTTCTGGATAGAATGAAGCGGGAAAATAGAGCCTTTTCGGAGAAAATTTTCATCCTTATATTCAAAGCTTATGGGAAAACGCATCTACCTGATAAAGCCGTTAACTTGTTTGATATAATGGTTGAGGAGTTCCAATGCATGCAAACTGTTCGATCATTTAACTCGGTTCTTAACATTTTTATTCAAGGGGATCTTTTTAGTCGTGCTTTAGAGTTTCATTTGTCTGTTATGGGAAGAGGTATTTCACCGAATGTCCTTACTTTCAATTTGATTATTAAAGCTATGTGCAAATTGGGATTGATTGATAGAGCTATTGAAGCATTTCGAGAAATGCCATCTCGGAATTGTATGCCTGATGTGTTCCCTTATAGCACATTAATGGATGGGTTGTGCAAGGAGAGTAGAATTGATGAAGCGGTTTCATTGCTGGACGAGATGTAGGTTGAGGGGTGCTTACCAAGTCAAGTTACAATGTTTTGATCAATGCACTCTATAAGAAGGGTGACATGGTCCATGCGGCAAAGCTTGTGGATAATATGTTTCTCAAGGGTTGTGTGCCAAATGAGGTGATATGCAACATTCTTATTCACAGTTTGTGTCTCTAGATGAGCTTGTGGTTCGGCACAGGACCATTTCTGCTTCCAATATTGTCGAAGTAATGTTGCAGAAATTTATCCCACCTAAGGCCACAACATGGGAATGGGTTGTTCAAGATCTTTCTAAACGTAAGAAGGTGCTAGAGGCCATCGAGAAGTGTTGGAGCAATATATTTGGCTAATTCTTAGATGACACATTCTTTGTTGTAAGATTTCCAATTAATTTTATTATAGGATGTATCATATGACTTCATGAAGTTGATGTTATTGGAAAAGGATAATACCATAAGCTATTTAAAATCTTACGGTTGAAAACACAGTTCTTTTAACTCCATTGACATTTCCAGCATTCAATTGATGTTGGACCAACAATGTATAGTTTCTTTGAATATTGTGATTTTTAGGTGCTTGCATATTTAGGGGTACCATACACCAATATCTCACCATTTTAACAATTAAATTATCTGAAGAACCTGCAAGAGATGTTAAGTGAGATTTCATGGAACTCATTTTATTACTTGTTAACCAAACAATTTTCTAGGTGAAAATTCATTCTACTACGTGCTAACCAAACGCAATTAGAAAGACTTCAAAATTGATTCGCAAAATGAGTTTTAAGAACTCATTCTCAGAATGAATTCCTAATCTGGAATGAAAGGCAAACGAGGCCTTAGTGTTTGTGGTGGGTCCGACTTCTCTCCCTATAAAGTTTGCAAAACCCTAATCGTGACGCTTTGGAAGGAAAACCAACAGCAGGAACAGCGGCAACTCTAAAGAATCCGCCATGGGTAGGCATATGCTTGTCTGCAAGATTATGTACTTTTTGTATCTCTCTATTGATGGTCATCGTGGGTTGTGGAGTCGCGAATTATTTGCTTAGATCTTTGCTTATTGGGTTGGGGTGTTTGAGTCCAATCGTTTGATGGTGGATTTGCAGGTAAGGTTCACGGATCTCTGGCTCGTGCTGGCAAGGTGAGAGGCCAAACTCCGAAGGTGGCGAAGCAAGATAAGAAAAAGAAGCCCAGAGGAAGGGCTCACAAGCGCATGCAGTACAACCGGCGATTTGTCACCGCCGGTACGTTCCGTATCTTGTTGCATCCAAGCTTTTGTTATCATGTTTTTCTTTTGCTAGAGCAGATTCGTTTCTTCAATATATCTTGGACTGCTGTGAATGTGATTTATCTTTGCCATTTGTGATTGGAGTTCGTTTTTGTGTTAGTCCCATGTTTTTTTTGTTAGCGCTGGATTTGTATAAACGTCGGGCGAGACCATGTAATTGAAAAAGTGGGTAGCTTTAGGTTAGATTATCGTCCTGGATTCTTAACAACTTTTCTATCTAATGACTTTTTTTAACCATGAAATCCTTCTTGCTATAGTGCAAATCAGTAATTTTATGTCTTTTTGGCCATGAACGCGTTCATCGTGTTTAATAGAAGTTACTAGAAAGGGGGTTTTCATTTGAGCCAATGCAAATACCCTATTTAACTCTGTCCCAATCACTATCCTGAGTTTTATTTTTCTTGAAGAAAAAAACAGAAACAGAAAAACAAAATCGGCTACTTTTTTTCCTCACTTGATATGTCCTCCTAGATTATCTGTTTTCCCAGCTTATCCCCGTTGGGTACACTTAAAATTGGCAGAACTTGACATTGCCCCTTTGCCATTGGAGAAAATATCCTTTTCTCTGGAGAAGGAATTGGCACTATTAGTGGCGATAGCTCCTAGATTTTCAAGATGGAATTGTGAGGTTTTTTTTAGGGAATCCTAATCAGTTTCAAAGATGTATTCCACTTTTGTTTGATTTACCTGCTGCCCAGCATGTTGTAGATGGGCTCTACTTTTTGTCTCTATTTAACTTCTTTTTCTCTTGGGAAGAAGAAGAGGGAGGAAGGGGGGGAGGGGGATATCCTATCCTTTCTCTATGGATGGCTGTAGAGAAAAAAAGTATTTATATCCTATCCTTACTATAAGTTTAGAAAGGAAAAAACTGGACTCGGGTTGTGCAAGACGAGTTGCAGAAAAGTAATTAAAGTTTAGTACAAAACTGATATTATTATTACAAATTAGTGAATAGCATTTAAAATATTTATATTTTAATCATGGGATAGAATAAGGGCTTTAACACCTTATTGGCGTGAGCATTAAAATATATATAATTTTAGATACTAATCACTAATTTATAATTCTAATATCAGTTTTGTACTAAACTTTAATTACTTTTCTGCAACTTGTCTTCCACAACCGGAATAAAGATTTTTGCTTTCTAAACTTAGAGTAAAGTCATCTAAACACAAAATATTCAATTCAGAACGTCATATATATATATATAATTACACCATTTAGCATACTTAAAATCAAAGTAAATGATGACTTACTGAATTCTTGCAGATTCTGTAATTCTTCTGCAACCCGAAAACCCAAACAGTAACTCAATCCAACGTCCAACCTTGCAACTCTATTCTCTTCCGGATTAACCAACAATTACCATGAATTGGAAGGAAGAAGAAAGAGGAAATGGATGAAGAAGGGAAAGGAGAGACTGACGACAGAAAGAGAGCAGGAGCTCAGTTGGTGGTCTCTACCGACTGTGTTCAAACGAGCTTATCTCTTATAAGCTCTATTTGATCCCATGCAACGCCTGATGTACTCCATCCTAACACCTAATCAAATACAGCCATAAAAAATAAAACTACACTAAGGTCTAACTCCTAAATATCAAATATTATCCTCAAGTTTCTCTATCCAATCAAACAAAAGATTAGTAAATAAATGTAATACTCATCAAATTAAATCATGTAAATTCTCAATAAATTACCAATAAATCACCAAAATTAGTAGAAAATCTTACACTTAATCCACAATACCAAATTTGAAACTTTTGGGATGTTACAGACATGGAAACCAGTTTAGTATGACTTGTAAGATGAGTTGATGGAAAGTGAGACATAGAAACCAGTTTAGTATAAGACAAGGTTATTATGCTGAATGGTTTATTGTAAGATGAGTAGATGGAAAGTGAGATCATTAAAAATCTGTTGAAGAAACTGACTTACCATATGTTGGCATGGAATTTTACTCGGGGGATATCAGGTATCATTTATGGTAGAAATTTGACTTTTAATTTCCAAATAAGATGCACAAACAAATTAAGATGGTCAAGTGCCATTTGGGAAGTTTTCTTTTGGTAACCAAGATTTTCATGGAGGAGTGAATGATAAAATATCGGTATAAGAATGATACTTTACCCTCAAGATTTCTGGCAACAAAAGAATGTTTATTATGCATGAATGCAATGGTAGATAAGAAGTGGCAAAGTATGTGCTAGGCCATTATCATGTGCTTATAAAAACAGCAGAATAGTACCAGTAAACCTGGGAGATCTTGTTGTCAGATACATAAAATGAAATGGTATTTGAACCAGAATTTGAAGTCGTTTTCAGGATTCTAACTAATGATTTAATATTTTCAGCTTGGTGAACGGAGATCTACCATTGCAATTCATGTTAGTTATACACAAAATGGTGTTTATCCTATGATGTACAGTGAGTAATGGCAAATTATGATGGCTGTTATGGTGTTGGAGGAAGAAAATATAGGGAAAGGAGGTAGCCAACAAAATCTTGGAAGGTCTAGTGGGGATATTTCTTTTAAATCTGAACATGGGCTTAATATGCAGTTAATTCTGTCACCATTAGTTGTCCAGACAAGGGTGGCATGAGACTCCTAATACAGACACCATGTATTTATTGAGTGAATAGAAGAAAAAAAAAGGCTTCTATTGAAACACTTGATTCTTTCCTGTTCCAAATGTCCATTAACTTTGCTGGTAAAGGTTATTTCATGGCTTTTTAACACACTTTACCTTGCATTGGAAAAGGACTAATTTGAGATTAGGGTTGTGGCGGCTTATTCATTTGGGATTTTTGGCTCTCTGTACGCCAGCTTCATGTGACACAACATGAAGATGGAAGCCTCACTTTGATACTGCAAAATATGGCATCAAAATAATCTGAGAATAAAGTTTGGGAAACCAGAAACTCCAATAGTAGTTAACTATATTAGAATCTGCTATATTTTGAGAACTTTAAGTGATGGACCCATATAGTGGACATGAAATGGCTCCAAGTGCCTCAATTGGTCTGATGACAACCAGTGTTCAGGGGCATTTCATGGGTCCTCCTATGAATCTTGTATTTCAAGAAAAATTTATATCATAGGTATTAACCATGCAAGTAATGCATCATTTGGCATCCATTTTGGGAACTCATTCCAAGGCTTAATGAGTTCCAATTGTTGGAATGAGTTTTGGTTGATAGGTGGGTGTTTGATTAAGCCTTGTTTGGCATTCATTTTGGAATGAAATCATTGCAAGAATGAGCTGGGAGAGGGTGGGTTGAACGTTTGGTTTAGGCCTTTTCACTTTTTATAAAGAGTCAAATGTTACAATTTTGTTATTGTTCTAACTTTAAAACTTTTTTTTTTATAAAAGACAAATTTGTCCTTCTCTTAAGAAGAAGAATGTTTTATAGAAGATTCCAAGTATACCACCCAAACTTACAAAATGAGAAATAAGAATCTACAAATGGTTCTCTACCCAATTTTGAATTTCAGTGCATCTGATTTTGGATTTCAGTGTATTTTCTGAATCAGTTGGTGGAATATTTATCTTCCGGCAATTGAAATTCTTGGTGGTGTTATGAACGTTGGGTTGTGGTAGGGGTGATGATGACATAAATTGGTTGGTTTATAGGTTTGATGTGTGAGATGATTGTGTCGGCAATTATGGAGTTTTAAATATCATCTCACCTGTTCAGTTAAAAAGTTCAATGATGTTTTGAATTCCATGGAATTAATCTGGATGCCGAATTCCAATTGCTTGTATTGAACACATCTTAGAACAAAATTTTGAACTGTCTTTGAGTTGCACTCATTATATATCTGTAAATTAGCGATGCTATCATCATTAGTTGCTTGTATTGAAACACATCTTACAACAAATTTTTGAATTGTCTTTGAGTAACAGACACTTTATATCTGTGAAGTTGATATTCTATCATCATACTATTATCTTTTGAATTACTCTTGTGACCTCAAATATTTTCATTCTGTTGGTTTGCAGTTGTTGGATTTGGAAAGAAGAGGGGACCCAACTCATCAGAGAAGTAAACTTGAAATGTGAGGGATTTTGGTAGTAATAGCCTTGGATACCACAATTTGCTAGGCACTTTTTTTTTTATTTTAATCTTTGGGGTTTTATCATGTTGACCAACCCAGCTGATGTGTAAGTTTGAGATATCTTTTTTCATCTAATGTCATTGAAATTACTTTAAGTGACTCTATGGTCAATAATTTTTAATTTTCCGTTAATTATTTATATCTTTTTATTATAATACTTGGATTAGATATATACAATGGAGTTGGTCTGGTTGGATCGGTTTCAAACTTATGTAATGGTGTGAAGTGTGAACAACGGAAATGTGAACCCTAACATGCAGCAAATGGTTAAGATTTTGGAACCATTTTAAAATCACTTCTGGCTGGTCATCAAATTGTGCTGATATTGGATTTGATGATTGGATAAATTTGACCATTTGATTTCTATCCGAGTAATCTGAATTATCAATCAAGCAAATACAAATTTGTAAGGGTGCAACTCGCTTCGTTTGGGCTTAGGTTGACATCAACCTAGAACCAAATTAAGGCTTTTGATTGTCAACCAAAAACCGACTCAAACCAAATTGAGAAATCAATCGTCCCAAGAGGGCTGTAAACGGGTCAGATTCATGGAGGACAGATTCATGGAGGATCTACCAAGATGAATTCGAATCCTTTTAAAGGATATTAAAGGATATCCGAATATGATTAATTATCCTATTGATCTCTTATGTGAGTTACCAAATTCAAATCTGAATATATTCATGAAATCCATAATCGAATGTGATTAATATTCAAATCTGATAAGTAATCTGAAATCCGATTAAATAAGTTTATTTGTACCATGAGTCCAATTAACTTTAAAATTATTATGCCTCTACAAATCTAATTTAACTATTCTAATATATAATTTAATGATTCTAGCCCTAAAGGGTTTTGTAAAAGTAATTTTATTATCATTTTAGAAAATTTAATTGATTCAACTCAATTGGGGTGCGGAGTCGAGGGCAATTTCCCGTCTTGAGATTTTTTTTTTCTAAAGTAATTTATTTTTACTCTTGAAATATTATTTAAAATCCCCAAAATTTAAAGCCCATTTGAAATTTTTTTTCAAAAATATTTTATAAACATTTGAATGTTAATGTAGTTGGATTTATTTTGACTTATTATTTGCCCTTCAGCTAATTTTCTAGCTTCGCCCCTACCTAAAAGGACTTTAAAATATAAAATAGCTACAAAATAATCAATCGAATCTTTATTGGGTTAAATATAGGTGAATCCATGTTCGAATCTGAATATAATTGGATTGAATATTTAAATTCGTATTCAAACCAATAGGTCTAATTGTAATTGGAGATCCATATTCAGCTTATAAGTTCGTATTTGGATTGGAATTGGATTTTTGTCCCACCCTAGACAGTCTTGGCCTAACTCAAAAACCAACAAAAATGAAATTAAAATCCTTAAAAATAACATTGTAGATAGAAGCTCCACAGTCCCTCGTTTCGCTTTATATAACTATTTTTCTTATTTTTCAAGTAACCAAAAGCACGAGGCATGCAGAAACCCTTTTTTTTATATATTGCGCCTGTTTGGTACGAAGCCAGTGTAGTTGGCAACTAACTTTTAAATTCATGAATGGCTCGTCCCAAGCTCTGTCCAAATCCCGGTACGTTTTCAACGAAATACGCTCACTATTGCAGCAACAAGCTACTACCCGGTCACTCAGAAGGACCAAACAACTCCATGCCTACACCGTATCCTCTGGCCTTCTCGTCTCCGACCAATCCAATCACCTTGGCTCCAATCTGGCCTGCAGCTATGCCATGTGCGGCGACAGTGACCACGCGCTTAAACTGTTCGATGAATTGGCCGAGAGAAGCTTATTCTTATGGAATTCCATGATGAGAATGTACTCACACAAGGGTCTATCGAAAGATGTAGTGTACTTGTTTGTCGAAATGCTTAATTCAGGACAGTATCGGCCTGATGGCTTCACCTTCCCTTATGTTCTCAAGGCCTGCAGTGATTTGTCGTTTCTCAACATGGGTATTTCAATTCATGGTCAAACATTGATGGGCGGGTTTGAATCGAATACATTTGTGCAGAATTCTTTATTGGCTATGTATATGGGCTGTGGCAATGAGGAATTGGCAAGACGGGTTTTTGATGAAATACGGGAACGAACTGTGGTTTCTTGGAACACCATGATAAGTGGGTATTTTCGAAATGGGTGTGCTGAGGAGGCTTTGATGGTTTTTAATCGAATGCTGGATGTGGGTGTTGAACCTGATGCATCCACGGTTGTCTCGGTATTGCCTGTTTGTGGTTACTTGAAGGACTTGAGTCTAGGAAGGTGGGTTCATGAATTGGCAGAAGAAGAAGGTTTTGGGTCCTGCATTACAGTGAGGAACTCATTGGTGGATATGTATGCAAAGTGCGGGAGCATAGATGAAGCACGGTTGGTTTTTGATAAGATGGATAAGAGGGATGTAGTTTCATGGTCGGCCCTGATCGGTGGGTATGTTTTGAATGGTAAAGCAAGAGAGGCATTGGTTCTTTGTCATTGGATGCATATGGACGGGGTAAGGCCCAATTATGTAACGGTTGCTGCTCTCCTTACAGCTTGTGTGAGTTTATGTTCTCTGAGGTACGGTGAATGCTTGCATGGGTGGGTCATAAGGTGTGGGCTTGAATCAGATGTTGTTATGGAGACTGCCCTGATTGACATGTATGGAAAGTGCAATCGTGTGAATCTTAGTTTCCTGGTATTTACAAAGACTTCGAAAGGAAGAACAGTGCAATGGAATGCAGTTATCTCTGGGCATGTTCACAATGGGCTGGCAAGAGAAGCAATAGAGCTTTTCAAACAAATGAGGATGGAAGTGGTGGATCCTGATGGCACCACCCTGATAAGCCTCCTTCCTGCTTACGCTATGATAGCAGATTTACAGCAAGCGAGGAATGTGCATGGTTATCTAATAAGATCTGGATTTCATTCAAGGATTCAAATTGCCACTGGATTGATTGATATCTACTCAAAATGCGGAAGTCTAGAGGATTCTTATGAGCTCTTTAACAGGATACCCGAAAAGGACAAGGACATTGTAGCATGGAGTGCCATCATTTCGGCTTATGGTGCGCATGGGCATGGAAAGGCCGCCATTGCACTTTTTCATCAAATGGTGCAATCAGGGGTAAATCCAAATGAGGTCACCTTTACCTCTTTGTTGCAAGCATGCAGTCACACGGGATTGGTGGATGAGGGTGTGCGATTATTCAAAAGTATCATAGAAGATCACCAAGTGAAACCTGGTGCGAATCACTACACTTGCATTGTTGATCTTCTTGGTCGTGCTGGTCGGGTACAGGATGCTTATGAATTAATTAAATCAGTTCCATTCAAGTCGCATCAAACTGCATGGGGTGCATTACTTGGTGCATGCGTGATACATGAAAATGTGCAACTGGGAGTGGTGGCTGCAAACCATCTCTTTGAACTGGAACCTGAGAACACAGGAAATTACATATTACTATCAAAGATTTATTCCGCAGCGGGAAGGTGGGAGGATGCTGAAAATGTGAGATTCATGATGAATGAAATGGGATTAAGGAAATCACCAGGTCACAGTTTTGTTGAGGTCACAAATGTTGTAAACACAGATAGTTCCCTTGTTTCTAACATATGAAAGCAAATAATATTCTCTTGATGAAGCAGAAAAAGACCCAATATCAACCTCAGTGAGTAGCATTAGTTGTATAGTTGATCTTAATGACAAAAAGGATTATTATATTGCTGTGCAAGATAGAAGCAGAAAAGGTGAGCCATTGCAAATTAGAAGATCTGGAAAATTCAGGCAAATCCCAGTTGCAGCATATAGAACAAAAATTTTACCTGCAGCCCAAGGATTTAATTTATGCAGTTCGAACAATGATGCAGTGTAAGTTTCTCATCTATGGGCACTGTAAATGCATTGGACTGGAGTTAAAAAACTGAAATTGATTATCAAACATCTTTGTGTATACACAGGGGCATCACGTCTCCCATAAGATTTTGCAGGTGTTTGAAACTCGCTTGTTAAACTGCATCTTGCACAGTTTTAAGGTCCTAATATGTGTAGCACCATATGCATGGGAAAAAATAAACAGAAGAATCCCATGACTTTCACGCTTTGTACAGCATTTTCTTTTCTTTTCTCCCAAAATCCTGGCTTCAATTGCAAATGTTTCCTTTCCATCCTTTTTTTCCTCTTCCCAAATCTCTACTCTTCTTGCTTTCTATGGAGTGATTCCATGAACATAATGACTAAAAAGATGGACAGTCCGCTATAACATCTTGTAAAACTCTTGTCCAATGCTTGGGTTCAGAACCCAATATCATCAAATTAAAGGGAGAGTGTTTAACAACCATTCATGTTGCAACTGTACACGGGCCTATGATCCCCTTTTCATGTATCTGGGCTATGTGTTAGGCGGTCAATGCTTGTAACAAGTGCACCAATAGAAAAAAACTCTCAATGAAGTTCATCATTGGGAGGCAAATTTTGCTATACAAGTCCATATTTTAAAAGCTATCCCTTGTTGTGATGTTTAAAGTCTTGGGCTATCCATCTTGGTCCATATTTTGTGTATGTCTAATGCTATGTCTGTTGCAATGGTTTAGCCTATTTTGATGTACTGGTTCTCCTTTTGAATACAATAGAATAACTTCGGCTTTTACCAAAAACAAAAAAGTCTTGGGCTATCAATATGGATGTTCATGTTGTTTAATTGAGCCCAGCAACATTTAAAATGTCAAAGGGTTAGTCCACCTCCTAAGACGTTTAATTAAAAATATCGAAGGATTAAAAATGCATGTTTCTTTCTTCTTCTTCTTTTTTTCCGCAGAGATCTTAATTAAGCAATTTCCAAATGCAAAAGCAATAAAACATGTTAGATATGTTTCATTTCTTAATCAGTAAAAAGTCTATTTTTCCTATTATTAATTTGCCTCTATTTTTCATTTTATGACCAGAATTTTCAAATTTAATTAGTGGGCCCTTAGTGGGCCCAAAGAGAGATTTTCCCGCCAATCCAAAAGGTGAATATAAAGATGAACGCTGCTTGAAAGATAGAAACCTCTTCTCTCCCCTGTTCTTCTCTTTTGCCTTCAAGAAGGTGGAAAAAAACGAAGAAAAATCGTCTTCTCTTTAATACGCATTTGCGTTTTCTGGTAAATTCCATGGCCGAGACCATTAAAGACCACTCACGCGTTGAGATCAAGTTGCATGAACCTGCGGCTCCTCCCGATTTTACAGAGGAATCGCAGCGAGCCCAGAGGATCTCGTTCTTCGGGTCTAGCTTCAAGAAGAAGGAAAGCACTTGGGTCATTTCCCTCTTTGCGGTGCTCCATTTGGTGGTCTTTGCAGCAACCATGCTCGTGAATGATTGCTCGACAAATTCACATGGTGATTGTGTTTTGAAACCCCTCGGAAGATTGTCTTTCCAGTCTTTCAGAGAGAATCCGCTTCTTGGCCCTTCTCCATCTGCGTAAGCCATCTCCTAGTGATTTCTCCACATTGGGTGTTCTTCATTCTACTTTCTTTTTGCTTAATTGCTTCTGGGTTTTTTGAATTTCCTCACTTCAGTTATTCTTGACTTTTTAAAGAGTCTTGTATCTGTTTGAAGCTAGATTATAAGGGTTTACGTATTTGTATATTTTCGAAGTCTAATAAGATCTTGAAATGATAATTGTGGTTCTTTTCAAGAGATTTAGTTTTATTTTTGTAGTTGTGGATTGGGTTAATTTATAAAATAAGATCCTTAATCTCCAACTTAATTTTGAAAGAATATGCAATATAGTGGGCATGTACAGCTTCAGTTCTATATCATGTAATCTCTTTCAGGCCCATGCTTGAATTATGATTGGTACTCTCACTGATCTTTGCACAGAAACCATGTTTTTCTTGTTTTCTTTATAAACTTACTAAAACAACATTTATTTCTGAGATTCTTTTGATGACGCATGATTTTCATCAGTGTAACAATTCGGTTTCTTTGACAATATTCAAATTGAGTTCTTTATCATTCAGTCCCATGGAAATTATGAATAACCTAAATGGTTAGGTATTTTTTGCTATTCAATTAGAACAGCCTGTTTAGTTGCAAAATAGTATCTACATGTCTTGATTTTCCTCCTATGAGAAATTCTGATGACTTAAATCTTACTTTGCTAGAAAAGAAGATATCTCAGGTTCTGTTTTTTGCTAATAAAGGATTTAGTTCTCCTGGATACATTAACTGGAGGAGTCTAACCCAGTGTTTATATCTATTAGGTTGTGTTGGACATTTGTTGAGGAAAACCTTTGTTAAGCAAACTTTTTTTCAAGCCTTAAAGTATTTGTTTGCTAATTCTTGTGCTTCTTTGTATCTCCATTGTAGACTCTGCATTCCAAATCGAGGATGATGATAAAGTTTCTTTTTGATGAAACTAATTTGGCGGTTCTAATATTTCATACAACCATAATCTTCGTTTTCAATCAAATAAATGTACTTACAAGATAACCCTTTTCCAAGTATTTATTCCTAATTCAGGGCTCCACTAGAAACTTGAATTTTTAATAAATGTGGAAGACTCGAATCCCAGCCATGGTTTTTACAGAGCTTTAATATGCTGGAAGTTTTGCTGTTGCAGGCTGGATCAAATGGGTGCTCTTCGGCGAGCATTGACAATAGAACAGCACCAAACATGGCGCATTTTTTCGTGTGTATGGTTGCATGCAGGGGTCATCCATCTTATAATCAACCTTTCAAGTATTATCTTTATAGGAATTCACTTAGAACGAGAGTTCGGATCATGTCAGTTCTTGTTCACCACTTCAGTTGATTATAAGCTTGCAACAGCTTTAAGGGATGATTAAACTCCTTGTTCTTTCTTCTGTTTGCAGGGAGAGTTGGGGCAATATACATGCTCTCTGCGTTTTTAGGTAGTTTGTTGGCTGTGCTTTTTGTCCAGAAAAGCCTAGCAGTTGGGTCCTCTGGTGCTTTGTTTGGTTTACTTGGCGCCATGCTTTCAGCGATAATCCAAAACTGGAGTGTTTATGCTGATAAGGTTGTTTCTCATCTTTCCCTGTATTTTTGTTTTCTTCCCGTTCTTTTTGTCTTTGATATTAACTTGTCTATGCTTGACACCAGTTTGCAGCATTAATTGCACTTCTCTTTGTTATGGTGATCAACCTTGCTCTTGGTTTGTTACCTTATGTGGACACCTTTTCAAATATTGGAGGATTTCTATCTGGATTTCTTCTCGGGTTTGTGCTCCTATTCAATCCTCAGCTGGCACAAGTGACTCAAAATAAAGGAGGTCTATTTGAGTATGATGTCAAAAGTTCTGTGAAGCTGAAGCATAAACTGGACAAACCAGTACAGAGAAGTGTATTTCTCGTTCTGTTTTGTCTTGTGTGAGTTATTTCTATCTCATGAGGCTACAACTAACTTCTTTTATTCTTTCATAATTTTCCTATACAAGGAAAGTATTCCTGTATCTTTAGATTTCTGATGGGAAGAGTTTCCCTGCAGTCTTGGAGGAGTTCTTATTGCAGTTCTTAATGGAGTAGATGCAAACAAGTTTTGTGGCTGGTGTCACTATGTTAACTGTGTTCCATCCAAGAGGTGGAGCTGCAACAACAAAGATATCCCTTGCGAGGTATATGGTACTTGTCATTTGATTAGAACTTACAAGTCAGAAATCCTTCCTTAAAACTTGAAAATTGTCACAGAATGGATGTTGTAGTACTTGTTGAAGAACATTTTTATGTTAAATTCTAATTCATATATGGAAGAAATATGAATTAGCATTTAACATACCGAAAGCAAATGAATTTTACTACATCAATCAAAAGGGAAAAGAGGAAAGCAACAAATAAAATTATGCGAAGAAATTTTAATTATTGCTCCATGTAACAGATAGCTAACTCTATCTCTTAACAATGAATTATGATTGCTTCTTACATGCTTTCATATTGCCTAGGATGTAACTAGTATTTTCTTCTAGTATGTGAGAATTGCTTGAGCAGTTTCCTTGTCTTGCCTTTTTGATGGGGTATACATTGATTTTGTTTACTAGAAGCAGGAACTCATGCAACTGATGTCTTGTATCACTTGTTATTGTTTCCTACTGATCCTGGTTAACATTACTAGTGCAGGTAACGGTAAGTACAGGGCGCTTGACGTTGACATGTTTAGGTAATGACAACTTCCAGATTTACCCTTTCACCAGCGTCTCACAAGCGAGGATAGGAGACTTGTGCAGTCTGATATGTTCCTGAGCTCACTTGATGATTGTGTGAGCTTTGTTTGATCATTCTTTCTACATGCTTGTAACATTGCAAGCATGATATTACTTTGTATTGACGTCATAGAGAAACCATGGATAAGAATGTGATAATGGCATTGTGCCATGCCATGAACTTGTGCCACTCGGAAATTACTTGCAGCTCAGTAACTTTTGGATGAAATCATCCTAATCCAAAGTTCAGAACAATTATAGTTCTCTTCTTTATGAAACTTTCTTCTTGCTTGGGTCTATTCTCCTTTTAGATCTGCCTAGTCAGAGTTTTAAGATTTGGAGTCACGATCACGCAGGTATAAAAGGTTATAGCTTAAGTATCACAAGATATTTAAGTTACACACCAATTTTAATTGTGAACTGGGGGTGTCTCAATCTAAAATCTTTACCCTTCACTAATTCATTTTCTGGTCTTATCATAGGCATTCTACATGTGAACCTTCTACAACCGATAGAAGAACTAACACAACTTCCATCATACTCAGCTTATGAATCATGTTTGGACTTGTGGAGGTAACTCATTTTTTTTTCTTATTGCTTAACAAAGTTTCAGAATCTGACTTTTCCACAAGAAAGAAAGAAGAAGAAAAAAAAACATCATTTGAATCTACGTGTGTGGGGTGGGGAGGAAAAAAATTACTTTCTACCCAAATGAAGTTTCCATTCAGGTCTAAAACTACTGATTATGCAGAGTAGAGCTCAGACACTGAACTAAATTATGCTTCTGATTTCTCATGAAATGCAGTTTCCTTCTTAAATTTTTCGTTAAAATGAGATTAGTAACCAAACACATCCCACACCCATTAATGGCTAGTTTGAAACCTTGAAGAAATACATCGCATGGATGAGGTAATAAACTTTTGGGTAGTGGAGATCATTGCCATAACCACTTGAGTTTGTTGGGAGATTATAAGCACTAGAAAGCACAAACGAATTGAAATTTCAATTCAAGCATAGCAGAAAAAAAAAAGGAGGAAAGTGCATGCTACAGTGAGCCCCAGAGCACTAAAAAAGCCGTTTGCCGTTGTCTCTTCTTTGAGTTTAATTTGGTCGTTTTTGGGTCGATCCGGTTGAGTAAATCATGTTGAGTCTGTATTCGAACCAGACAGCCTCTTCAACTGTCTGTCATGCAGAAAGTAACGTTAAATGAGAATATTTTTTGTTGGTAAACCGCCAACTCAACTTGTCATCGAAGGTGGTGGGGATCGCAGGGTATGTCAATGTGCCTGGTGCTTCTGCAACTGCCCTCTGAGGTGGGCCCTTGCTTTTGGAGTTGGGAGATGTTAGTAATTAGTCCTACTCATTGCATTCAAATCTCCACTATTTCCATAGAAATAAATTATGATAATGAAGTAACATTGCCAATGGAGCAGGTTTTAACTATGTCTAACCATCCTTACAGGAGTAATGATGTTTGTAGTATAGATTCACTTAACAACATATACAGCAAGATACATTGATGTCGGGTTCGCGGAATATTCACTTTAGTTGGCCCTACATCAATGTCTCTTACTGTACATGCTGTAAATAGAATTTTTGTTGTAGATGATGCACAATCTCCTTACAAGAGTTCAATATAAATCCTTGAGAATGAGAAATATGCAATCGTTTGTGTAATGGGCTTTGCTATCGCTATGTTGCTTTCAAATTTTTAATGGTGATTATGAAGTTTTTCTTTTCTTTTTTTTTTTTTTCAGTGCAACGGGACAATTGCATGCCCATTGTATTCATTATTGCACGACTCTTGTTGTAGAGGATGTGAATGTCTTATAATATACCCATTCCTAATTTAATTATGATGCCTTAGGATGCATCGATAGGATTCAACATATCTAAGCTATTATATAAAGCCAATATGCCAAATTATGGCATGATACTTTTGTTTTTTAATTCCCCTTAATAATTTTTAAAATAACTAGTGTTTATATATGTAAAACTTATCCTAATTTATAACATGACCACATCTAAACTACTATGGTTGAATTGAGATAGATGACCCATATGACTACCCCATTCAGTACCCCTCCTATGAAGGCACTAAGATCCAATGTGGATGGTCAAATTCACCTTGTTGGATGTCTTTATTAAGGAAAATTTACCCCCCAAAGCCTATATCCTTATAATGCATGAACATTTATATAGGTAGGAGATACTATTTTTCCACATTTCCTTCCTTATTAATACTGGTGCTTGACTATTTTGGTAATTCACAACTTGGGTAGCAAGTATCTTTCCATTTACATTAGAGTGAAAAAATTATAAAATCACTATTAGTAGAGATAGTACTTGTTTATTTATTTTATCTTTATGCATGGTTGAGATATGTTTCAACCGAGGAACTCACTAATAGATCTTGTAATGTTTTACAAGTACTGATATAATTTTTGTTTTGGAAGCTAAGTGGTCAGTTTGCCATTTTCTATAATAGAATATATAAGCCAAAAGTATGAATTCAATAAGAATAAAACTCATATGAGTAAGACTCAACAAAAAAAATTATATAGGTGGTAAAAAAAGCCCCAAATAGATACTTGCATAATTAATGGAAAATTAATTTTAGTGATACTTTTGAAAATAGTTAAAGTTCAGTCAGCAAAGATTTGGGTTTCAGTTTTTAGGAAACTTGTATCAAAATAATTAAAATTTTAGTGACATTTTACTATTACAAACCCTATTATTCCAATAATGCCTTTATATCAATCAATCAAATGACTTGTACTTTCTATCAAAATGTGTACCACTTATACAAGTTATTTGATTAAGTAGAACACATTTCTTTTAGAGCCAAAATCTAGTGGTTTAGTGCAACCACCGCCTAGGATGTATTTTGGGATGTATGGGCCCTTATTAAAAAGGGACATCCATCCGCACGTTTTATGTTGGTATGGTATCACTGAGTGGCACCAGATGATCTCGATTAAGTGGTATAAGAGCATTATTAAGAAGAAACCCAGAACTTTTTTGATTGAATTTTAATTATTTGAAATAGTATCGCTACAACTTAATGTTCCCTCGTTTCATTCTTTCTGCTGACTCAAATTCCAAACTGATTGCCAAATCAGAATGCTCCAGTTTTATTACCTCCAAGTAATTGGATCATTTGAGTCTGACGTCGATCGAGATGCTTTGGACGAACTCATTTGCGGGTCTGAACTTATTCTGGAAAATCTGGAGATTCCTTTCCTTCCAGAGATGGCAGACCCTAATTGCAAATGAAGCTTTCTTAATGCCGGAGAGCGAAGTTTCGTCCCTAGATAGAACCTGATCATCCAATCAACATCACTAAGCCAATTGCTGATTACCCGAATATTCCAGCTTTTCATCGCGATTTCTGATTGCACTTGGAAGCTGTAATAGCATTGAAAGACACTCCTGACCATACTTGACCACACCCCACCATTGGCGTAAAGCTGGTGGGCTTATCTCGCATGTCAATCAATGCAGATGAACCCCACCAATGCCGTAAAGCTGGTGGCCTTATCTCGCATGTCAATCAATGGAGATGAATCCATTAGGACATTTCCAAAACCTTTATTTCTGGTCACTGCTGTCTGCTTATGCCCACTTTCTTACTCACACCACAATTATCTCTCAATAATGGGTCTCTTCTCTTTTTTGGCCTCATCACCTTTTTCTTCTTCTTCAAATATTCCAAGTGATCCCAGATAAATAATCTCAACAGCCACCTGGATGTTATGTTCTCCATTCTTTCTTTTCCCTTAATCTCTTAAATTGAATAACAACCATCTTTCTCGATCTCTCTCTCTCTCTCCGTGTCTTATATCAGCATCCTGCTCAATCCCAGATTCACGAAGATGAAAAAGAGTTTTCCTTCCAACATCCCTTACTCCAGCTCTCACATGAACAGGAATTTGAAGAAGAACATTAACAGTCACTCTGGAGTTCAACAAGAAGATTTCAACGCCGATGGGTCGGCATCTTTCAACCTTCGAAACCTGTCTAAGCTCATCCTTCCTCCCTTGGGCATGTCGAGTTACAATCAGAGTCAGATCAAGCCCAGAGGTCGAATCATCTCGCCCATGGATTCAAGATACAGGTAAAAACAAACTGACTACACCACCCCATTTGGTAGAAACTTCATCTGTGTGTACGCATTTAACAGAGACATGGAGGTGATACTTTTGCTTTGCATGTTAAGATCGAAAGAATTTCTATGAATGGTATTTTTGGTCTCAATACCAACCACCATATATGAGTATTATATTTATATACAATTACAACTTACAATTGGGAGAGAGAGAAAGGATAAGAAAATTCAAATTTGAAAGAAAAACAGAGTAACAGCTGGAGTTAATCCAAACTAATCTTATCACATCCCAATCTGCTGAGCTTCATCATTTCGATCTGTTAAACTAATCTTATCACATCCCAATCTGCTGAGCTTCATCCTTTCGATCTGTTAACGTAGAATCAGGTTCTGTTAGACTCAAGGATCTTGGTTGGTTAACAAAGATGACCCTTCCATGACTCGGTCGAATCGCTAAGTCGCGAGTGGACTCACTGAGTTTCCCTAGTTTCATGCAGATGTTGGGAGACATTCATGGCCTGTTTGGTAGCTTACTCAGCATGGGTTTACCCATTTGAGGTGGCTTTCATGCATTCCACTCCCAAAGGAGGACTCTACATCTCAGACAACATTGTGGACATCTTCTTCGCCATTGACATCGTTCTAACCTTTTCTGTGGCTTACATAGACTCAAGAACACAGCTCCTAGTTATGGACTCCAAAAAGATTGCTATGAGGTTGGTTGATTATCCTGCCAATACAATTTATGTTTCTATATATGTGTGCGCGCGCGTGTGTGTGTTCAATTACTTGGTGGAGGCTGACTGAAAGCTGGTTAGGATTGTCTCGGTAAGTGACCCACATGGGGGTTTCATATTTTTCAGGTACCTCTCAACCTGGTTTGTAATGGATTTGGCCTCAACAATCCCATTTGAGGCTTTAGGATACTTGTTCACAGGGAAGAAGCAATTGAATTTCTCTTACTGCCTCTTGGGAATGCTGAGATTTTGGCGTTTAAGAAAGGTCAAGCAGCTCTTCACCAGGTGCTTGCTTGATTTCACTCGATATCTATACCCAACAATTAGTTCTTACATACCCTCTTCAACAGCTCTTCACCTGGGGTTTTGTTTGCAGGCTGGAAAAGGATATACGATTCAATTACTTCTGGGTACGATGTGCTAGGCTTCTATCTGTAAGTATTATTCACACCTAGTTTAGCCCTTTAATTGCTCGTAGAATCTTAAGAACTTGGAAGTTTTTTGTGCAGGTTACTCTGTTCTCAGTACATTGTTCTGGTTGCTTATATTACTTGCTTGCCGATCGATACCCACATCAAGGGAAGACTTGGATTGGGGCAGCGATTCCAAATTTTAGACAAGCAAATCTCTCAACCCGTTATATTTCGGCCATTTACTGGGCTGTAACCACTATGACCACTGTTGGGTATGGGGACTTACATGCTGTCAACACCATGGAGATGATCTTCAACATATTCTACATGTTGTTCAATCTTGGCCTCACTGCCTACTTGATTGGCAATATGACCAATTTGGTCGTGGAAGGAACCTGTCGAACCATGGAATTCGTAAGCCTAATTGTTAAATCCTCCAATTCCTTAACATCCTATAAAGTACATGAAAGAGATTCATGGAGGAACTTGATTATACTACTTGGCTTGTGTTGCAGAGGAATAGCATTGAGGCTGCGTCTAATTTTGTAGGCCGGAACCATCTACCTCCACGATTGAAAGAACAGATTTTGGCATATATGTGTTTACGATTTAGAGCTGAGAGCTTGAACCAGAACCAGTTGATCGATCAACTACCTAAATCGATCTGTAAAGGCATATGCCAGCATCTATTCCTACCAACAGTTGAAAAAGTCTACCTCTTCAAAGGAGTATCAAGGGAAATACTCTTGCTCTTGGTAAGTACTCAACATTTCATACTCATGTTGCATGCATCATCTAATGCATAAGCATGATCTAATAGAGGCTTGTGAATGATAAAAAACCATGTTGTTAACATTTATCCTATGTATCACAGACTAAGCTTAGGTTGATTTCTAAATATTGGGTTTTAAACTTCTTTTGGTCTTAAATCTTTTTGAACCCAGTCAGGTTCTTGTTAGTGTAAAGGAATCCAATTAGTCTCTACAAGTTCTATTAAAATTATCAATTTGTATGCTCTTGGTAACCATAAGCAGACTAAGCTTAGGTTGATTTCTAAATATTGGGTTTTAAACTTCTTTTGGTCTTAATCTTTTTGAACCCAGTCAGGTTCTTGTTAGTGTAAAGGAATCCAATTAGTCTCTACAAGTTCTCTTAAAATTATCAATTTATATGCTCTTGGTAACCATAACAATTTCCATACCTTGTTATTATAGAATATATGATTGTTAGCATGATCCCAAAGAAGTTTTAAGACACACGCACATAATTTCAATTTTGAATTATGGCTCTGAGGAATACAATTAGTCTTTGCAAATTCTCTTAAAGCTACAAGCTAGTGTACTAAAGAAAGAAATTGATCAGGTTGCCAATATGAAGGCTGAGTATATCCCACCTAGAGAGGATGTCATTATGCAAAATGAAGTAACTGACGATGTCTATATCGTTGTCTCTGGTGAAGTCGAGATCATTGAGTGCGAGACAGAGAAAGAACAATTCATGGGTACATTGAGAACCGGCGATATATTTGGGGAGGTTGGTGCACTCTGCTGTAGGCCTCAGAGCTACACATTTAGAACTAAAACACTCTCTCAGCTCTTGAGACTGAAAACAACTACTCTGATAGAAGCAATGCAGACCAAACAAGAAGACAATGCGGCCATCCTTAAGAACTTCCTTCAGGTAAGCGATTGCTGGGGTGGTTTATCTTTATTTATGTTGCCTTGGCTCTTAATGGAGAACTTAAAGGTGGGTTATTACATGGTGGATTGTAGCATTACAGGGAGGTGAAGGATCTGATTATAGATGATTTACTGGTGGAGAATGGGGGAGAAGAGGGTGAACCCAATATGTCCATAAACTTGCTAAGTGTAGCTGGCACTGGAAATGCTGCTTTTCTGGAAGAGCTTCTGAAGGCAGGGTGGGATCCTGATATTGGAGACTCCAAAGGAAGAACTCCACTGGTATGTTCTAGTTTTATTTCTTGAAGATGATAATCATCCCCTTTTATGTAAATCATCTAAATTTAATTTCATTTCACTTTGTAGTTAAGCTGCATTTGGCATTGTTTAGGTGCTTCTTACCCCCATAAGCATTCCAAAATTCATAACCAAATAGAGCCCCTCTCTTTATCTGTTTTATGATTAGTTTTTTTGTGTTTTTGCTTCATTTTGATAATAATCTGTCTGATTAACATGACCAGCACATAGCAGCATCTAAGGGGCATGAAGAATGTGTCATGGTCCTCATCAAGCATGGGTGCAACATTAACATTCAAGGTAGAAACCTACCTTTCAGACTCTCCCATGTATAATTCAAAGCATAGCCTTAGCTTCAATTCTCTCCTTGATCATGTCTCATGGTCATTATTATGCATTGAAATGTCTCAGATGTAAATGGGAACACTCCATTATGGAATGCCATCTCTTCAAAACACCATTCCATCTTTAGGATCCTGTACAACTGCACCTCCATCTCCAATCCCTACATCGCTGGCGATCTTCTCTGTACGGCCGCCAAAAGAAACGATCTAACGACGATGAAGGAACTCTTGAAAAGCGGATTAAACGTTGACTTGATGAATCATCAACGGTACACCGCGCTCCAGATCGCCACAGAACATAATCACATAGAGATGATGAATCTCCTAGCGATGAATGGTGCAAATCAAGATGGGTTTTCTATGCCTTGTTTGGATGAAACGATGCGAAACCAAGAGGCGGTGCACCGGACTACCGTGCTCGAGACAACACCGGATAAGACTCCCCAAGAGGGTCCAAGGGGAAGATCAGATGGGTCAAATTTCCCAAGGGTCAGCATATATAGAGGCCATCCTGTGGTGAGAAAGAACAGTAGTTGTTGCTTTGAATGTGGGAGGTTGATAAGGTTGCCACAGTCCCTGGAAGAGCTCAAAAGCATTGCAGGTATGTTTAGTTTATTGAACTTTGATTGGGTAATCTATCAAAAATTCTCAAATATTATAGTTAATTATCCTTTTTTTTTTTTTTTATAATTCTTGTTGACAGGTGAAAAGCTTGGAATAGACACAAAGAAGGCAATTATAACTAATGAAGAGGGAGCAGAAATTGATTCTATTGAAGTGATTAGGGATAATGACAGGGTTTTCATAATTACTGATGCAGCTAATTTTGCTATATAACTAAAATAAACCTTCTCTTTTCATTTATTTTTATTCTTTTATTTTTGTTTTTACCTCCTTCCACTTTTTATTATTTTTCAAGTAATCCTCTAAAACTTCTGAAGGACTCCTATATCCTCTAGATAATAATTATTTTTAACAATTTTTTATGACTGTAATTACCATGTGTAGGTAAAAAATTTTAAAAGACTCCTATGTTACAAAGTAATTACCCATGTATACATAATATGTCACCCATAGTTATATGTATTGGAAAGTTGATGTTAGAGATGGCAACAATTTGGTTGAAACCACTAAACCGAATCGGACCAAACCTATTAGGGTCGGCTTTGGTTTGTCCTTAACGGTTTTGGTTCTGTTTCAATTTATGATATATAAAACTGATTCAGTTTCGGTTTTACGGCAAAATCAAACCAAACCGAACGGATTACACATATACATATAAGTTAGAACACCAACTATGGATTGTTCGAACCAATAAGCCAAACCGAACCGTATCTTTTAAGTAGGTTTTGGGTTTGCATTAATTGGTTTTGGTTTTATACTAAGAAAACCGAGGCGGTTTGGGTTCGGTTTTGGGTTTTGGTTTGAAGTATATTCAATCCGTTGGATTTCAGTTTTGTTGTGGGTTGCTTTCAAATATTAAGTAGCTGTTGAGAAATGGTTTAAAAACATTAGAAACTCAATATGTAACCCCAAAAACTTTGACGAGTCAATTGAGTTATGTTGTGGTGAAGTCCCACCACTTGTGAATGATTTACCTAATACTTTGAAGTTCAAACAAACCAACAAAGTAATGATAATACACCAAAGCACACAAACAAAGTGTAAACTAGCCACTAAGTGTGTAAGAAAATGAAATAGAAGCACAACCACAAACAAGAGACGAGATTTAACATGGTTCGGCACTAAGGCCTACGTCCACGGGCAATCCGGCAAGATGGAACTCCACTATCAATGCAAAAGATTACAACAAGAGAGGATTTAAAAGACTTACCTCTCTACAAGCTTGACACATAAAACATTCACCCAATCCCACAATATGCAACCTTCCACAATATGTTTGTAACCCCAAACAATTATGAAAGAACCCCCAAATAACTTGAAACAAACCGTGCAAAAGATGGAATGGTGAAAACCCTTGTAGAGAAAACCCTTGTCTCTTCTCTTTCTCTCTCCTCTTCTTCTCACTCTCTCTCTTAATAAAACCCTATCTAGTGTCTTATAACCCACATGAGAGAGCCCCTCTCATGTACCACACTAATGGTATATAAACTTTATTGTTACCATTTACATGAATACCCTCATATAAAGTAACAAGTCCCAAGAAAACAAAAAGACATAAAGAGAAGTGATTTTATATCACCTCTCAACAAGTTATATGATCGTTGCCTCCTTTGACTCGACGTACTCAACTCGGTAACATGCTTAAATTACTTTCAAACCTTTGGTAATCAACTGATTTGACTCGATTTAATAACAAAAAGAATTTAAATCACCTACGATCCTAACATAACATGGCCACGTTATACTGGCTATGGTTCTGTCTCATTTTATCTAGGGGTGGCAATTTCTAACCCGGCCCACCCAGCCCGACCCTCCCGGCCAGTTTTAATAAGGCTTGAGCATGATTTTTAGGCTCATAGGGCTAGCCTGGCACGGATTTTAAGAGCCCGTAATATTTAGGGTCAGGCTTGGGTGAGTTTATTTTAGCCCAAATCAGCCCAACCCAGCCCATCCCTATTAATATTATGTTTACTAAAAAACGTAATTTTAGTCTCTCCTTATCACTCTTCAACAAGACATCTCATTTAAAGTTGATTAGTTTAACATATTTTACATGTTTTGATGTATTTGGATTGTGGGATTTAATTTTCCTAGGCAATATAGAAACTTTCCATTAGTACATCTATCTTTTGTTTGACTCTTATTTTTTATGTTCATTTAATCTAAGAATTCACCTAGATATGTATTCAAGTCTCAACAAAAGCATTTCTTATCAAATACATGTTGAATGTGCATCATAATTTCTATGCTTCAGAATATTAAATAGAACAATTTGTTAGTGAACATGTGGCCTCATTGTCTTCTTTTGGGATTTAACTAAGCCTCAAAATGTCTTCTTTTTGGTTTCATGATTAAAAAAAAAATCATTTGTAAAAAACCCGGGCCAAATAGGGTCGGGCTTGGACAACTCTACTTTTATTAAGGTCGGGCTTGGGCATGATTTCCAAGCCCGAAATCAGGGTCAGACCAGGCTTGGGCAAGCCCTAAAGTACTTATATGTGCTCTTAAGCCCAGCCCAAGCCCGGCCTAGCCCAACAAATTGCCACCCCTAATTTTATCCCTCTTATCTATACTTGGCAAAAAGCAATGTAACGCCCCGGTTCCAAGTCAAATTTTTCCGGACCCGAGGTGTTATAATAAGTAATAAAAGCAACTAAAATCCAGATCAAATTAAAACCTTTATTAATTATATCATCAGAGTTATATGCGGAAACATAAAATAATACTCACTAACAATTAATCTTTAACCTTTATAATTTCATTAAGCTCATGAAACTAATCTACAACTAAACTGGTTAGCCCTTTTAAATACTAGCCCAGTGCTTGTCGTCCTCGCCAAGATTACCTGAAAAATTGGGGAAAACTGGAGTGAGAATAAATCTCAACAAGTAGCAAGGTGCATGCATGAAATCAGTCCATGTTTATATAAAATGAGTCATGAGGTATGCGATTAAACCAAACAACAACAACAATTAGAAAATAATAATATAGAAATCACGACAAATAGCATATCACCCTGTAACATCACATAATGAGAAATAATTACAACCACCAAGAAGTATTCCGCCAAGTACACGGTCTGAGGATAAAAGGCAACAGCCACCAAATAACATTCCCATCAAGTCACAAATTAGGAAGTAAATACCCACAACAAGCTTCCTACTGAGTACACAGATTGAGGAAGTATTCCACCAAGTACACGGATTTAGGATAACCAATGAAACAACTGAAATAGCAGAAAATATAAAATAGGCAATGACCTATTCAAAACAGGTACTGAACGATATTAATGAAATGAAAAAGAACAATCACATACAATTTAACCTCATGGAACCCATGAAATAGTAAACCAAAGAAAGAAAGTAGACAACCTCATGGAACCCATGAAATAGTAAACCAAAGAAAGAAAGTAGACATACCGATATACTACTTTACCGAATTACCAATAACCGGCTTCCCACCGAGTACACGGATTTAGGAAGTATCCCACCGAGTGCACGGATTAGGATAAACAAATAACCATCTTCCCAAGTACACGGACTTAGGATAAATAAATTACAATAACCAAATCCGCCCTGCGGAAACAATAAACCAGGTACTTGCCTTGTCACAACTGTGACTCAAAAACCCACACAAGTGGAATCAAATACATGCCTCAAGATCACGGTTTCAATGGGCAAAATAATCCAGGTATATGTAAAATCATTCGGAACTCAAAACATGTCAAAATAGACCAAATACAGGTGTAGGAACTCATAAAATCAACTTTGGTTAAAAAGACAATTATTTGGAACAATAGTATTAAGTAAAAGTGCCTTTTTGGTCAAATCTACCTAAAATCTTTATAAAAATGAATTTTAAACATTCATCAGTGCAAACAATCTCTAAATACCCTAAACTTGATGGTACATGGGTTAAAAATGGATAAAAACAATTCCGTAGTGAAAACTAGGCTAAAAGGCCAATTTTTAAAATCTAACAAACAAGGCGCTCGAGCGGCAGTTGGGCGCTCAAACGGCCTAACAATTTGGTCGTTTCAGGGTTGGTTGCTCAAACGACTGTTCAGGCAATAATTCAATCTGGGAAAATAGCTCTCAGGTTTTGAATAATCACATAGTGCGCTCGAGCGACTGCTCAGGCGGCCCGATACGTTAAAAAAATCGAAAGTTTACGAAATTCAATAAAAATTCTACAACTCAATATCCAATGCATCAAATCCATTCTAAATCATTCTAAAACACTTTATAAACATGTTAGAACAATTTAAACAAAATAAAACTTCGTTTATAAATCAAATCGTATCAAAACTAATCATATAACCATACTTTAACAGTTTTGGAGAAAACCCCAAACAAACACATAACACCTACGAAAATCCTTGTCTAAACGAACATGGTTTGTTTCTAAATCATCTCATATTATATCTAAATATTAAAACATGAAAATCATGCAATTCCTCCATTTTTTAAGTGCTTGCTATTTGCCTCATTACATGAACTAAGTCTGCCCCAGAAATCTGCTCGCCTAGCCATTTTCTGAGCTTGATCGCACCACTTTAAACTCCTCCATATCCAATCTCCACCGTTCAGATTGAAGTCCCTCATGAGTAGAACAAAACCCTAAAATTTTAGCCCATTCCAACGGTTGAATCTTCCTAGCTCGCCATTCGAAGTTGGCTGGTCGGCCATCTCTACAACCCCTTTTTCTTTATAGAATCTCTTCCTTTCTCTTATCTCTTATTTCCCTTATTTCTCCAAGCCCAAGCACGAATTCCCCTCTTCTCTCTCCTTATTTTTGACTTGCTAAAAACCCTAAACCTTCCCTAGACCTTCCCTTTTATAAACTCACTTAATTAGAAGTCCTAATAGGTTTAGGAGACCTTCTAAATAAATTCCTACTTTTTCTCCACCTTCTAATTCTCTACTAGTACTATACCAATTAAATCTCTCAATATCTAAACTCTTCTTTATAGCTACTTTTCGTGCATATTTAATTCCTTATTTTAAAATATTACTAAAACACCCCAAAACTCCTCTTATCTTTAAATTTAAGGCTTCTTATCAACCATAATCACCAATGTATCATTTTCCTTACTTTTAAGCTATAATTTGCTATTTAAATTCAAACCTAACACAAATTAAGGCTAGTTAAATATTTCAAGTCTAATAATTATTTACTTACTTAATATAGTAATTTGGCTAATTGAAAAATGACTAAAATACCCTTTCCTTGTAATTTCATATTTAACCTTTGGATCTTTTTCCACAATTTCTTCTCTTTATTCCTCACATCAATCTTAACCATATAATGTACTTGGATTAATACCTATCTTCTCCAATCCTTTACATTTAATTTACTCTTCCAAATTTATCTAAACCATCCTTCTTAATTACTCAAAATTATTATTTATTCATTTAATTATTAATATCTCTTGGATTATATTGTTATTCCTCAAATGCCTAAATTAAATCTTAACTTCTCTATATATTTAGGCTTGTTTAATTTATTTTATTTTTAGGAAAATGCAGGGTTTAACAACCCGATTCACCAACTTGCTCGAATCTAATTTGAATAAATAGATTCAGGTTGACCCATGTAATAGTTGGGTTGGTTTTGAGTTAGGATTAAGTGCCCCGTTCGTATTTGGGCCAACTAGAATCTAACCCATAATGAGCCGTTTAACCCGATAATGAGGGCAGATAAAAGTAATTTAAAAAACATTGAGTTTATTTAACCCGATAATGACCCGTTTAACCCTAAACTGTATCACTAATTCACATTCTTTTTTATTGGTGTATTTTTTTATAATTAAAAAAATAAAAAATATATATTAATCGAGTTGACAAGTTGAACCTGATTATTGCTGGTTGGGTTCGGTTTTGGGTTTTCCTAACCCGCCACCGATTATTGCTCAACTCGATTATGACCCGCCCGAACCCAATCTGTTGCCAGGTCTACTCAAGGATGGACCGTAGATGATTTCAATCAATGACAAAATTGCTTAGCAACCATTAAGCGTACTCAAGGATTATGAACATGAGCTGGGCTAGGCTTGTTTAAAGCCCTAACACCATTTTGGGTTTTGGGGATATAGAAACTGTCATCATTGATTTGATGGCCCATTCAAGGGCTTCTTCAAAACCTTCAGAAACACATTGAAACAGCATCCATTAAATAAAATGGGCTGGACCAGATTATTTGGGCTGTATCCAAAACTTGATTGGGCCTGCTAGTCATCCATTACAGTCTATCCCTTGAACAATTAATACCTCATTTGAGATCCAAACACTTCAAATTCCATCCATTTTGATCCATGGACCATGGATCGACCAGAGACAAGTTGTTAGGTCTTATGTTTGCAGTCTTGAGCAAAGATGAACATGTACTTATTAAAAAGTCTGTAATGTTGGCATTTCCCCAAATGCGCCGCCAGCGTGGCGCATCAGAGCCATTATAGTGGAGACATATGGTGTGATCCCAGTTGTGCACATGATGGGCTAACCCCATGGCCCTTGTGGATCCCAAATCTGAATTACAACCATAATAACCATGAATAGAAGGGCCATGCAGAGCTCCTCAAATAAATACCTTTCACAGCTTACTAGTGGATGCTTTTACTTCTGTTAGTGCTCAGATGGGAGGCTGAGTTCTTTTGCCATTTCATTCAGTTCATATATTTTTAGCAAAGAAAAAGCTTGATATCCCCTTCCTTTTTTAGGGTTTGATAGTGGAAAGGAATCCTGAAGTGGGTTTGCCAGTTGAAAGGATGAAGAAAGTGAAAAAGCAAACCTTGTATCCCAAACCATCAATGTAGTCAAAGGTGGGTAATAGGTCTAGCCCTAAGAGTAGAGCAACAACTTAAGATAATGATTGGTACTTTTTGCTTCTTCTATCATTAACTCCTCTTTTCCTTCTCTTCTTCTCCTCCTCCTCCTCCTTTGCCTTTTATCTCTTCCTCCTTTACAAAGGGAGATGATCTCCTATATGGCTATATCATTCCTCTACAAGGCTTAGTTTTTGTTCTTTAAGCTTTGGCTGCGTTTGGTATCACTTTTTGCTTATTACTTCAAAGAGCAAGACAAGCAATTAGATTGTTTTTACTTCTATGAAGATCTTTTCATGAAACAAAAGTGTTTGGTTCGCATTTGCTTTGTTACAAATAAGCAAAAAATCATGTTTGGTAACATCAAAAAAATAAAAATTGCTTCTTTGCTAATATTGTCACTAGTATGGTATGGGTTGGTGGTGTGGGTGGATGGGGGTGTTGGTGGTGGTGGGGGATGGTGGATGCTAGTAATGTTGGTGGATGTTACTACTAGTGGTGGTGGATGATGGATGAGTGGGTTGGTAGTGGTAATTGTGATTCGTGTGGCAAGTAGTGGTCATGGTGAGATGATGGCGAGTGGTGGTGGTGGTGGTAGGTGGGGGTGTTGTAGTGGGTGAATGGTTTTCTGGTAGTGGTGGTGGTGATAGAGGTGGTGAGTGAGTGGGTTGGTGGTGGTGGTGGTAAGGGTTGTAGTGGTATTGGTGGATGGGGTCATGGTGGTCTTGGTGGCTGGTGGTGGGTGATGGTAGTGGATGGGGTTATGGTGGTGAGTGAATGGTGGATAGGGAGTGTTGGTGGTGGTGGTGGTAGTATTGGTGGATGGGGGTGGTAGTGGGGTACATAAGTGGTAGAGGTGACAGTGTTTGCAGCTGGAGTGGGGGTGGTGTGTTAGTGGTGTTATTTTTAGGAGATGATGCTGGTGGTGGTGAGTGATGGGTGGTGTGTAGTGGAGGTGGTGGAGGACGGTGGTGTTAGTGGTGGTGCCCATGGTGGAAAATGAGGTTGGATGGTAGTGGTGGGGTGGAGGTGGTGTGGTAATTGTGGTAGGTGGTGGTAATAGTAGTGGTGTGGGTTGGTTATTAGTTATAGAAGCAATAAGCAAAAGAAGCAAAAAAAAATTTTGCTTCTCAAGAAAAGCAATTAGATTGCTTTTGCTTCATCATGAAAAGCAAAAGCAAACACTAACCAAACATGTTTATTGCTTCAAAAATCATAATTTTGCTTAAATAAGCAACAAAAAAAAAAAAAAAAAACAATGCCAAATGCAGCCTTATTTTATACATTTTTTTTCCTTTCTCACTTAATATAGCTAAATGCTTAAGTACCCATTAAGCATTAGTCACTACATAGGTATGCATATCTAGAAAGTTGAATTCATCAATTAACGAGTCCCATTGAAGATATCAAACATATAAATACCAACTTGATTAAATATGAGAATTATCATAAGTGGGGCTGGAGGAGTAGTGGATCCTAATCTTTTGCCATATGTCAAATCATTAAATGTAATTAATGATCTTGATTTTAATTTTTAGCTTCACCCATTTTGTTACTAGACTATATCATTGATCATCTAAACTCTCCTTTAATAATATATATTTCTACAGTAATGAATGTGAATTATGATTAATAAATAATAATAACAATTATTATATCCTTTAACATAATGACAAGAATTATATGAAGAAACCTAAAAAATTTGATATCTTAAAAATGACACATCTGAACAATGGGTGGAATCCCCTAATCAATAGCCTTAGCTAAAAAGGGTTAGTTTTTCCTTTTCCATTTTTCATCAAATTCTAGTTGTTATTTATTTTGTAAAATAAATACAACAAATTCTCTATCATGAAAAATGTTAAGATATTTTCAATTTGTTTAATGGGCTATGTTTGGGCAGATATCGTGTAGGGCGTAAATATAATTAAAGTTCGAATTTGAAGTTAAAATTTTTTATTTTTAGGTGGGGATGTACATAGACTAGGGAAAATGCATACGCTATGCGCGTAACAAAAGAATTAAATACGTGGATGCAATTAAATTGGGTGATAAAAGAAAAAAAAATATTGAATGGCATTTTGGGAAATAGAAGTAGTTATAGGTGTAAGGATATAAAAGTAAATAGAATTAAAAGTAAAGAGCATTTTGGATATAGTTAAGGGGAGATTAAAGTGAATATAATAAAATGTCTAGAGCAATTTAGGTATCAAATGTCAACTAGAAAAGAGACGGTTGGTTTTACAATAGTAATAGATAGCCATATTAGAGGAGGAGATACTTGTGATTATTGCATAATTAAATAATTAAAAAATGAAATTCACCATTTAAGAGAATACAAAATGGGATACATATTTAAAAAAAAAAGAGATAAAAATTTCCAATGACAGATTTTTTAGCCTTAAAAAGCAAGGCAAAAGAGAAAAAAGAAAAAGGGATGTAAAGAAGAAAATATCTTGCAACTTTGAAAGAGAAAAAAAAATTTTAAATGCCAATAAATGAAAAAAAAATTCAGTTTATTGTTAATTTTATGTCAAGGAGGGATTATGAAAAGTGAGAGGTATTAAAGTGGGAGTGGGAAACCTGGAAGGATGAAAGCAGTTGATTTACATTATGAAACCCTTTCATATTTGCATCAAATAGAATAAGCTTATTATGAATACTTTCTGTAAAAATTGCCTTCTGTCTTTGGATTCTTGTTTTAAGATCAATTGCAAAGGCCTTGCCATTAACTTCAATTCTACTTCAAAGAATAATTTCTAGACCTGCCCTCAAATTGAGAAATAATAAGACCTTATGATTTTCTAGATCTTGAGATGATGGAACAAAGTCTGTGAAGCCAAATCATCTCAAGTCATTGGAAAAAAATTAATTATTGTTATATTTAAAAAATATACATCATGATCCTTTTCACCAAAAAAAAAGTAAAGAAAAATATCTGCTTTCCCTTCCACTAAAACATTTTGCTATTGTTATGCTTATAAAAATAGAAAGGAAAATAATGTGATTTCCTTTTACCCAAAAAACAAACCCAAAAAAAAAAAAAGAGGAGCCCCTTTTTTTTGCCCTTTTTGAGCTATCATTCATGAACTGGCTCATTGATTGAATGATCTATGGTCTACCAATTTATAGCTGTGTCAACTGCACCAAAAGAATGTCTTTAAACAAGAAAGAAAAGAAAAAAAAAACACATTTTTAACCATTGTCATTAACTACATGAGTCAAATTCCACCTTGGATGAGTCAACTCAATTCATTTAGGCTTTTAGTAAATTTAATCTCTTGACTCAGACTATTCAGAACAGTTCCGGATTTTTTTTTCCTTTTAATGATTATGATTCTAAATTAATTGTATTGTTTTCATAAATATTATATTTTTCCGATCGAATCACAATACAAAACATGAGTCAACAAGGTAACTCAACTCAGTAAACATGTGAATCTCTCTTCTTTGTATCAAACAAAGTAGGATTAAAGTATTTCCTAGCTTAATTAAACATCAATGTCAGAAGGGGAACCAGTGTCAGTGGTCCCCCAAGAGGCCAATTCCTTTGAATTAATGTGATAAACAACTTGTCAAGAGTCACTCAAGACTATCCATGCCAACAATCTTGAGTTGCTGAGCTGATTGGATATGCCTTTCCCTTATCAATTCCCATTAATTTTATCTTCTTCTTTTTTTCTAGACATTTATTCCTCAAACCCCTTTCTATTGTTAAGATCCAGGACCACCCAGTTGTATTTGTATCTATCCATGTAGTATAATTAAGATGATGATAAACAATCTTTCTCTATGACAAGGAAAACTTAGTGTACAGTTCATTCATCAGAAGAAATCCTACACCCAAACAGATCTGCCAGTAAAGATGCTTTATTTTCCTATGATGAAAAGATATCACTGATCCGACGAATATAAACCGTTCGATTTGTCTACAGTCATTGCTAGCATACAATACTATTTTTTACTGTATAAACACCCTGCTGTAGCTGCAATTATTGGGATTTCCTTTTTTTTTTTCTTTTTGTTGGGATTTTTTCCCTTTCTCACTTTGTGGAGTTGCTATATATAACTAAAGTTCTTATATCCTTTTTAACCAAATGCAAAGGAATCCCCATGAATACCATAAATGATCCAAACAAAGACCCAACCACCAGATTCCATACCTGCAGTTACCCTCTAGCCCAAGATTTGAATTCCTGAGTTTGTTTGCTTTGAAGGAAAGGGAAAGGCTTTTGGGAAAGGGGAATTAGGAACAGATGGTAATAGTACTTGTACCATAAAACAAGGAAAAAGGTCCTTTGATGGGTAGCAAGTTACATGTTATGGGGAATCAAGTTGATGACCCCAGAGATACCATAATAATGGTCTATAAAGATCACAGCTTAGGTCATCTGAACATGGGTATGGAAGGAATGTTCACAGTCTGCTGTTATGATATATGAACCTCACAATACTGTAGGGTACCCCAAATGATTATAATAGGTGAAGGGAATGTGGAAGACAGAGAAATTAAAATTAAATAATGTCCATTAGTTCTTCTTCACTTTCCAATGAGATCTGAAAAGACCAACATACTCTCAAGTGTCCCATTCTCCAAAAACCCACGAGTACTACCCCAAAAAAAAAAAAGAAGAAAGAACCTAAAATCATATACAATCTCCCACGTAAAAATATTTAATTTTTGTCATTCCCTTCCCCCTACCTTGAAAAAAAAGACCATAAAATAAATAAATATAAAATTATGCAATGTTTCTTGGAGTATTAAGGACTATGCTACCCTATCCAATTAAGCTTATCACAGTACCCAAAAGAGGAAGAAGAAAAAAAAAAACAAATGGATTTGATTCTAGCCAAACTGATTAATGGGTTATAGTCAATCAAAGAGAGGCCCCACCAATTGAATGGACTGGATGAGTGGGTCAGTGGGCTCTTAGCAATGTCTGGGGCCTAGGGAGCATTAAATATTCTATGGGAAATAAAAATACACATAGAATATCCAAAAATAAGAATGTTGGAGGGCCTAAAAAGACGAATTTTGCATTGTACACAGATATGACTATCAATACAAGGAACCCCATCATTCACTCCCCTTAAAATAACCAATTCCATAAAAAAAATATAAAATAAAAATATCTAGGAGAAATCAACCACAAATAAGGAAGCAGACTAACAAGGTCAGTTGCTCGAGGAAGGAAAAAAAGGGGAAAGAAGCCAAAGAAAGCTCTCAATTCGAAAGGGAACTCAAATCAAAAATGGAAGAATGAGAAGAAGAAGAATCTCAGTCAAAGCAGTCAAGCTTTTTTTACAGCCATCTAAACACAAACTTTCACACCATACAGCAAAAAACAACTGGAATATGGAGATACTATAGAGATATTACTCAACTCTCATATTCCTCTTTTAAAGGGGATGTAATAAAAAGGAAACACAGAAAGAGAGAGGTTGAAATGAACTCAATGAAGACTTACTTGGTATATTTATTAAAATCTGTTTTCACCTTCCTTTTTGCCCCTCTCTCTCTCTCTATCTTTCTCTCTCTCTCTCTTTTGTTTTCTCTTCAAATACCCATTAAACAATGAAAATGGCAGCTTCCCAATCATCCTTTCCCCTCTAAGGGAAACACCCATCATTGCTTCCAACAATCCTTTTCACCATAGGAACCTGAGCTATTAAGCTATTCCACTCTTTCCATCTTCTTCTTCTTCTTCTTCCTCCTCTTCTTCTTCTTTTAATTTAAATATCTCACTCTTTATCACCTTTTCTACTATATCATATTTTCTTTTAACTTTCTACCATGGATCCTTCATCCACCACTTCTGTCAATGGCTTCTACTCCTTCCTCACCCGAGGAATTGATGATCTCGAGCGCTCCTTTGTGTCCACTAACTTCATGTCAATTCAATTCCTCCAAAGGGTCCTCTCCCTTCTCCGATCCTTCCATTCCCAACTAACCATTTTGGTCCAAAAGCTCCATCTACCTGTTGGAGAGAAATGGCTGGACGAGTACATGGATGAAAGCTCAAGGCTCTGGGAAGCTTGTCATGTTTTGAAGTCAGGCATCTCTGGCATGGAGAATTACTACTCAGCTGGTGCTGATATTACATCTTCACTCGATAGCTACCGTGATCTAAGCCTGCAGCTCTCTCGACAGGTCTATCCCAATTCACAATCCTTCTGTCATCTGTTTGTATTAATTAGAAGCAATGAATTGGGTCTTTGAATCCAAGTCTTGATGCAGGTGATCCGGGCAATCTCAGGTTGCAGCAGGGAAGCTGTGGGATTGGAAGAAGAGAACAGAGCCTTGATTGAAACAAGAATCCAACCTCTTTCACTCCGATTCGACGAAAAGATCTCCATCGAATCCAAACTCAATGGATTCAATGGTTTCCGGGGTGTTCTATATGCAATGAGGAACGTCAGCTCACTTCTTCTAATGATCTTGCTCTGTGGATTGGTATACTGTTGGCCTGAGTCAAGCTTCCACAGAGGAGGATATGAAGGGTGCTTGTTCTTTGGGTCTGAATTCATGGTATCTATAGCAAGATTGCAGCAAAGAGTGGCATCTGGAATCAACCAGATTGATGGGAGGCCGGGAATTCTGTTATATGAATTCCGAAGAGCGAAGATCACCATGGATGAGCTAAGAACGAAATTGGAGAGAAGCTGTACTCAGGGACCGATTGAATGTGAAATAGAAGTTGGGATTAGAGAGAAGGTAGAAAGCTTGAAGTGTTTCTTTGAAGTTTTGAAATCCGGAACTGAGAATATTATTGGACAGCTTGATGATTTCTTTGATGAAATTGTTGAAGGGAGAAAGAAGTTTTTGGATATATGCAGTCACAGGTAGACATGGAAGGTTGAGGATGATATGATGGGGGGAAGGATGGTTGTTGGGGTGATTTTGCTGTTAACTTTTCTTCCTTTTCTGATTTTTTTGTTTTGTTTTGTTTTTTTGTTTTTTTTTTTTTTTTTTTTTTAACAATTTTCGTATTGAGGTCACTTTGTTTTGCAGCTACTAAAGTTGAAGCTTTAAAGGGTGATTCTTCAAGAACCCAGAAAGGAAAATTTTGAAGGAAACAAAGAAAATGTGATTATGGCTTTCTGTAAGGCAAAAACCATCATCAAAGAGAAGGGAGAATGATGATTAGAAATAGCTTCAAAGGAAGGCCAAATATCTCAACTCAAACAATAGCTTCTTCTCCTATCAAAAGAAAGAAAGATCACATGACAGTAAAGGAAAAGATGCTTGTTGATATTATTTTCACAGGTTAAATTATTACTGATGTATCCCATGATGTATACATGAAATAGAAAATGTGGTTACAGTAGGGAGCACACTGGTGTGAGAAATGAGCAGTTAATAAAAATCTTCTTTGCTTTTAACTTCCTTTCTTCTTTTCTTAGCTTTTGGGTCTTTTACTTTTACTTTTTTGAAGAGTTGCTTATCATCTTCTTGTAACACAAAATAGAGTTTCTTAATTTGTTTCTAGTAAATGACTAATCATTCCAGTTGTTAAAGAATGATTAAAGGGAGAATAGGACTTGGGAAGATTGGAGATTCCTGGGTTACTGTAAATTTACAACCAGTTTCTTTCACTTGGAAGCTTTTGTCCGGTTTAGTTACTTTGACAGCAATGGCTCTGATTATGAAAGCTTCTCAACACCCCTACTGACATGTTTCCTCTGTTTAGTTCCCTGCTCTTCTCCTCTTTTACTTTTTCTTTTTATCTTTCTTTATTCTTTCCTTCCTGTTGAGTTGATTTTGTGCTGTTCCCCTCTTTTTAAACTCAACAGAACACTATATGTGGGGTCAAATACTCCACCTACCAATCCCTATGGGTTCCATTGGCCCTTTCATCTTTACAGAGTTGCAAGGCCCTCAACTTCTAATATTAATAAGAAAGTTACACTACCCATCTATAGAAGAAACGTGTCAATGGTGAAAGATACACCAACAATTGAAATGAAACCATCTTTACCTAACAAACAGGCCATTGACTGCTCAGAAATGAATAGAAAATATCCATTCGAGGGGACACAAACTTCTGTTTTTAGTACATTCTGATTCACCATCTTCTTTTGTTTTTAGTGGTGATTTGCTGTGACAAAGCATTGAACAAAAACAATGTCATGTCAGCAATGTCTCAGCCCATTCAACAACTATTTCAACAGCAGACAATGATGACCCAACTTAAGTAACAAATAGAGGTACATTGCCTGAAATCTGCCAAAGAAATTCCACCACCAGTATAAAATTCAGTGGCCTCTTTAACAAGTATTCAATGATCTTTAGCTCATTTGGAACTTGGGCTACACACTTCCATTGTCTACCACAAAATTTTGGATATGGAATTACATATAAACAGTGTAAGCATACAGTCACCCCAAGTATCTCAACGATGCTGAATATATTAGACTAGAAACACTGAACATATTTTCTGTATACTCCCTTTTTACATAAATCATTGTGAAAAATGGCTATAATCAAAGTAAGACATTTCTTTGACCCAATGTCATTGTATCAAGCGATGGCAGACCTTCAGGGCTTCAACAATTTATGCCCAATCCAAAATACCAAGTACTCCTGTAGCTTACAAAAGATATAGAGAAGGAAATACCACATAGGACAACACAAAACATAGAAACTTGGATCTGTTACCCAATCACAGAGATAGTCACAGAGGCAGGATGGTGAGAGTAATTCAAAGTTTGTGTCCCCTTAACTTAGTTCACGTTTCAAATGCTGGCATTGCAAACTGGGAGGCAAACACCTCGACACGGTTCCGGAGTTCAACAATATCCTTGTTGCTCTGGAGACCTTTAAGAAAATCCTTCTGCTGCTTGCCATGTTCCCTCTGCACATTACTTGCAATCTGTGCTGCTCTAAAGAGAAAGTCAGCAATTGTCTCAAAATCATTCTCCAAGCAACCTCTCGATGTCATGGCAGGGGCACCTGCAAAGAAGTGAAAGAAACGCCAATGTGTTCAACTTCAACATGCACGTTCAATTTGCAAATGTGTTGTTAAGATCTTCACTTACCAATCCTCACACCTCCAGGACAAATAGCACCATTGTCACCAAATATTGCACTTTTGTTGACAGTTATATGGCACATCTCACAGACCTTCTCATAATGCTTACCTATTAAGTGAGAAAAAAAGTAAGGTCAGGACATAATGGCATGTACCAGCATTTGGAAAAATTAATAATAAATACATGGGCTGCTCCATTCATGATTTCTAATCCAATGGTAGGAAAAAAAATGTATATATATAATTATTAAGGAAGATAAGAATATAATCATAATGTTTTGAGCAACGGAAAAATGGATAATGTTAAATCTTTACGATAAGAGAAGCATAGTATTTGAGGATCAGTTCTAAGATCTCAAATCCATCTGATAGCTTAACAAATTCTATATTCCCAACAGTGATAGATTTTCAAACATTAACAACATGCATTTGATAACACAAACATTCAAGGAGTAGATTCTGGAACAGGAGTACATAATCAAATATTAAGAGATCTGAATGAGAAAATTTTGCTAGCCCCATGCTAATCAACTACAAAGTACAGTATTTTGCTTCGACCTTTTTTCACCCTCTTCTACAGTTGCGAGAGAATAATTATAATATGACCATGAACATTGAGTATTGTAAAAAATAATGAAATGAAATTCACATTCAAAGTTAAAAATAAATAAGATCCTTCAGCCACACAGATCATCTTTACAATAACTTGTAAGAAAACTATGTAAAATGTAAATCCTGTGGTACCAATATTCAATCTGTGTTTCCCATTCAAGGAAATCAAGCCATTCAAACAAATCGAAGACATCATAACCTAGCCATCCATCTAAAGCAGTCAAATCATAATAATTGATCTGCAAAATAATCTTTTTCAGTTACCTTCTTATTAGAATGCTTTGAACCATCAATATAATGTTACTCATACTCTAATATGACCCAACCAACAACTCTAAAAAGCTATTTCGTTGCATCAAAATAAATCAATAAAAAAATGAAAAAGAAGAAGATTATGATAACTATGAAGAATAAGGACAAAAAGTTAAAGAAAAGAGCATTTTAAGAATATTTCCAATATATATATAAGAAAAAAAGAATGAAAGAGAAGGGTAGAGTCTCTCCAATGTCAATAACTACTCATATTTCATAATGAGCAATTGTGTGCATTAAGACATTTCTAATACAAACCACAAAATAAGAGTCTTGTGCTGAATACAATAGATCATTTCCAATAAGAAGAACCAGTTTAATAACTGCTAACAGTGTCCATTTTGAACCATAGAAAATTAGGAGGCAAAATCCAATATCTCATGCACAAAGCCATGAAAATCTTAGGAGAACAGAACTCAGAGCACAAAACTCAAAGACATCCTAGGGCCTTCAGATCCCAATACATACACACCTGTATTCTTTAGCATTTCACTCTACAGAATAAATTGATACCAGCAGGCCATTGATCAGAACCAACAATAGCAAAGTTTAATGTTTAACAATGACTAAAAGTTTCAGATGTAACAATGTAAACTCAAATCAGACATGAAGCCATCCTAACAGAGGACAGGATAAATCTAGGAATAGACTTGAAATCCAAGCTCCAAGATTATTTATGACATACAAGATTACTTCAATTACAGCCAGCTAGTTATGTAGATCATATGTGCCGGAAAAATGCCAGAAATTCTGGAATATGATAAGAATAAATGAGTTCATCATAATTCAAGAGCAGCATTAAAATACACTCAATAAAAAGAAAAAAAAAATTTCCACCCAACCAAAGAGTGGCTTGGCATAATACATTGAATCAACTCTCTCACACTTATCAGTCTGGGTTAAGTTCTATCCGACTCATGGAGAATGATGCAGACCGAAAAAAAAATTTTTTTTTTTTTTAATATCAATAATGATGCAGATGGCATTCATCGACATCTGAGACAGAATTTATGGATCCATGAATCATATTTAACAGCTTGAGAGCATGATTATTACTATATGGGGTCAAAATCTTATCACTTTCAGGTTGTTGCCAATTTTTTCCACCCAAACCAAAAGAAAAAAAAAAGTCCACATTTTATTAGATGGAGAAATTGTATCTCATTAGCTGACCGACAAGTGCAGCAATTGCTGAAGTTGGGTGTCATTTGCACACAATGGCAGATACAGTAATAAGGTGCAACTCAAAGAGAGAGAGTAAAAAACTCTAAATTTTGAGAATGAATTTAAACCAGAGTTGTGGGAAATCCAGTTTTCAGAAGTCAATTTTCTGTGTACAATCTATGAAAAGCTCATATTTTATTAGAAGAATTTTCACAGTTTCTAATTTAACACATCAGACAAACTCCACTTGGTATATCATTTCTTTTTTAACTTTTGCTCAGATCACCTCGACATCTAATTTAGAAGGTAGCTGGTAATTAAACTGCTCTACCTGATTTGATTCAATCAGTATTAATTGAGAATGAAAACCAGAACTCCTGCTTCACAATATATTATAACTAACGAGCATTTAAATTTGCTTTAAATAAAAGACATTGACGCTATCTTTTTATTGTTGTGGAACTGCTTTGAAAAGTGAGCTGTCTCCAGATTAAATGATTTGGCTAAATTCTAAAAAAGAAACCCAAATGTGAAACACTAAGGACTCAAAATCAACAGTTTGAACTTTTTCCTCTATTTTTGTGTTGCTGCTCCAATATTTTTTCCTGATATTATTTTTAAGAGTAAATTACACAAAACTCCCTTGACATATGCACTAATCACGCATAACTCCTTTCACATTTCAGAAATAAAATTTTCCCCCTTGTCAGAACACGACCAGCATTAAACCTGAATCTTTTTTTGTTTTTACTTTAATGCTTTCTTCTTTACTATAAAATTACCACCCTTTTTTTCTTTACCTTCCACTTCCATTATCAAAAAAACTTACCCATTCATTTTTGTTACTCCCTTTTTAAATTCCCTAGAAAATTAATTTGAAGGATAAATTCGTCTTTTATGCATAAATATAGCTGACATTAGGGGCTAACTGTTATTTCAGAAACAGGGACTTAAAAAATCACAAATTTTTCTCACGGAATTTCTACAATTCCTAATTTAGAAAACCACTACTTAAACACACAGACACAAATGTCCAGCAAGTCAATGCAGCAAAGTATAATTGAAAATCAATTTCACAAGTAACAAACTAATACTGAATAGATATATCCTAGTTTGATTACATGTCTGTCATTTTATCAGGAAAATATAACAAGTATTTCTAGTTGATGTTTAATGACTAATAAATCCATCACAAAGCATGAGGATAACAATTTTGCTAACCAACAAGATGATCAGCTACAGAACCAAAACAAGGCCATGAACAAAATAAACAGAGCAATGCCAGATAACCTTTTCTTATGTCACTAAACACAAAGAGTTCAAGCACCATTAGGTCACAACTTGTTTACAGGTAAAAGGAGGAAAAACAAAAGGTCAAGAAAACAACAAAAGCATACAAGAAAATAAAAAGGAAATGAACAAACCTGTTAAGCCCAACGTCCTTAGATCCCAAAGTAACAGGTGGTTGTCAGTACCTCCAGTTACCAATCTGCATTTTCTTCTCAGCAAAGCAGATGCTAAAGCCTGAGCATTTTTCTTCACCTGCTGCATATATGCCTTGTACTCAGGCGTAGCCACTTGCTTTAGAGCTATCGCAAGAGCAGCAATGTGGTTATTATGAGGTCCACCTTGCATTGATGGAAAAACAGCAAAATTTATCCTTTCCTCAAAATCATATTGTTCACTATCATCTCCTTGAGCCAGAGGCATCCCTCGCTTCCGTAGCTTTGTACCTTTTCTGTAAAAGATTATACCTCCCCTTGGACCTCGGAGACTTTTGTGGGTTGTTGAGGTAACGATATCACAGAAATCAAAGGGGCTAAGACATTCCTATAAGAGAAACCATTCAAATGCAATGGTAAGAAATCCTATTGTAGAGCTGACCTTCAAAGTCAAAATATGAATAATCACACTGCTTATAGATAATGGATGATAATTAAGTATAAAACACAAAGAATATTTGTTACACATAATTTCCTCATACCATAGAATCTTTCAGCAGGTGAAATTAATAATGAATAACCATTTTGCAGTAAAGTGCTCCATATAAAAAAAATAGGACTGAACAACCTAGAAACGGTCCCTCTCCTCTAAGTATGTCCTGAAAGGCTGAAACCACACTTTTTTATGGGGAGAGAGGAAATAAGTGTTTTCCAAGAAATAGTACTTTTTGTTGGCATGTGAAATTTCTTCCCCATATTTTTTTTTTGAAAAAAAAGTAAAGGTTGATGTTTTTGCCTTCTTTTGGAGTATAAAATTGGATGTCTAAGTGATTCTTGTTGGGCAAGCTTGGTCGGGCTTGGGCATTTAAGTGTGCTCATTGAACAGACTTGGTTATTAAGTCACAAGCCCGATCATCAAGCTCGGCGGGCTTGGACAGAGACCATATCACTTATGTGTGACCTCTGGCCCAGCCCGAACCCACCCAATGATCAGCCCTAGGAAGAGGGAACATAAATTAATTTTAAGAAAAAAATTTCAAATAAACAATTATTATATAAATTTTGTTTTTTTCCCCAAAATAAAAAAGGCGCCCCCACCCCAGTCTCTGCCACTGGAAACAGCACATCATCAAAATTTGAAATTCTTGGAAAGAGATAATTTCAAACAAAGCCGTTTGAATATGTGAAAACATTAAAACAAAGCATCTGCAGTTAAATAAAAAAAACTTATGTATTGTTCCAACAGTAAAGAAAAAATCTATATATATTCTCTGAGAACAGAGACCGAAAACACTAGCACAGCAACACATAATCTTGAAGCTATCTGTTCCTCAAGTACATGCCATGTCAATTGGCCTTTTACCTCACTAATATTTTATATGATACTTTTAAATTCAACAATAGGTGACAATTTGATAATTACAAAGTGAACTATTTCACCATGAATCAATTACAATACAAATTCAAAATTCAACCAAAAGAAGATGCATATCTACAGAAAGACATCTTGTGTATGAATTATCTCTGTCCAAAACCATCCAGCAGACAAGTAGGTGAGCTCATAGACTTCATGAAACCTGAACAGGAATTTCAATTCCAAATGACATTGATAACTCATTAGTCGTTATCGTTAATATGAATAAAAATGCTCAACAAGATCTACCAAGAAGCCTTTTGATATTAGACAGATAAAAATAGTCTCTTATCTATGGCATGCCCCATTGGACTATTTAGAACATAGGGAAAGCACCCACTTGTATTTCAAATCAAACATGGAACTCAATAGACATGAATACAAGGATTCAACGATGACACATGATATATCAACAAATCTACAAGCAATAGTAAAATACTTCACAAGGAATCCTGTGTTGATGTGACATAAATATTACAAAACGTACAAGATATCAAAAATTTTCAACAATAATATACATATTTTATATAGAATTAACCTTTTCCCCTGAAAACTCTCTGGAACAATTTTAAGGGCTGATCTAGATAAAGAAGAAAAAATGAACCAAAATGTATGGATGCTTCATCTTAATAACAGTGAGAACAACAAACTATAAGAAACTAGATTATATGCCATCCTACAGTTATAGTAGCCACCCACAGTAAGGCAAAACATTCTTCCAACTAAAAATATTTAAGAAATTCAAGATGCATTCCAACTACTCCTCAGTATTATGAGAAAGGTATCAAGGCCATATAGCCATAATCCGATGCAAAGAATCAAACCAAAATTAGGTTTAACTAATATAACACATGGCAAGAAGATCTAAACAACCAACATGTTTGCACAAAACCCAATACTCCTCACCATCGCTTCTGCAGCCATAGAGGGACCAAGTGACACCTTAAATTTAAGCATATGCCAATTCTCACAGCATAACAATTTAACATCTAAAGTAAATGAAAGATGCAGTAATTAATACGCAAAATTCTTTGGACTTAAATAAAACATGACCATGAAATGATTCCCACCTTAGCAGCAACAAGGCCACTAATGTGAGCCATGTCACACATCAGTACTGCTCCACACTTATCTGCAATCTGCCTGAACCTTGCGTAATCCCACTCTCGAGGGTACGAGCTTCCACCACATATAAGAATCTTTGGACGGAAATCGACTGCCCTCTCCTCAAGCTTATCATAATCAATATAGCCGGTGTGTGGATTGACCTTATAAGGAAGACTTTCAAAGAAGATAGATGCTCCAGACACCTTCTTCCCACTTGGAGTATAGTACCCGTGGCTCAAGTGTCCCCCTGACGGGGAATCCAAACCCATTATTCTATCCTTAGGAAGGAGAAGACCTGTGTAGACGGCAAAGTTTGCCGATGTACAAGAGTATGGTTGAACATTGACGCCCCATTTCCCAGGATCGAGATCGAAAGCTGCTAAAGCACGCTCGCAACAAAGCAGCTCAATCTGATCAATGTACTGATTACCGCCATAATATCTCGCACCGGGCATTCCTTCAGAGTATTTGTTCGTTAAATGGCTCCCAAGAGCTTCCATCACTGCCCGGCAAACAAAATTCTCGGAAGCTATCAACTCAATCCCTTTGAACTGTCTCTGCTTCTCCTTCTCCATAATCTCATGAATTTCAGGATCAGCAGCGCAAAGTGACTGATTCCCCCAAGAACGAACGGCAGCTCTCCTCGATTCAAGTCCTGATTCTGTTAAAACCCTTTTCAAAGAGTTCGACGAAGACGAAGATTCCCCATCTCTTCGCCTCTTCAAACACATTGGATGACCCAAAATGCTGAATTCTTCCTCTTCCTTGAGTTCTTCTTCACCTCTCTCCTTATCACCAGCATCATCTCCCCGATTCTCAGGCTCTTGCTCCAGCAATTGCAAAGGAACCGATGGAATCGGGTGAGTCGTATCAGTAAAACTCGAATCGATCTGAAGCGAGATAGAATCATCGGGTATCGGCGATCGAGGAGCAGGCGAAATGTGCGAATGAATCCCCAGAGAGAGGCCAGCTTGCGGATGCGATAAATCCATAACCAAAACCTATGAATCGCATCAAAAAGAAACTACTAGAAAAAAAAAACACCCCCTCTTTTCGTATCAGATAAAATCAGAAAAACTCAAACCTCTTGACAACAATAACAGCAACAATAACAACGACAACAGCGTCTGAAGCACTTGCAGTAGCAGTATCGGAATATTGATCGTGAAGAGGAAGACGACGAAACAGTGGCCTCCATAGAATTTGCAGAACCCAAACCCAAACCCTAACCCCCCGGGAATCGAAAGCGGAAGGGAGGAGATAGAGACACAGGTGGAACCGGAAGTGATGCCTACGGGTTTGACAGGTAGACCGGGAGGATGCACCTGGACTAAATTTTTAGGAACTGGTGCACGGACATTCTTAGGTACTGACTGGAAAAGCCGGTTGCCCAGAGATTTACAGGTTGTGAATTGTGTGATACACTCACCAAGGGATTTTTAAGATTCTTGTGACCCGCCAACGAAACAAGAAGACGTGGATAAACGTGAAATAGCGCATCACAACACTACAGTCAGAAGAACCTCATTGACTAGCGGCTGGCGCATGCATTCCGATTCCGGACGCACACAACTTAAACGTGGGTATCAATAAATAAAAATTGTTAAAAGAGTATTTTTTTTTAAATGAAAAATAAAAAGTTGCTTAGAAAAAGAAAAAAAAAAAAGGTAATAAGGTACTGTAAGGTTGTTTTGAGAAAAAAAAAAGAAAAAAATTCTTCAACATTAAATGGGTTGATCACTAAACGAGTTGGATCGAGTTGAACCCCATTTACCAACAGATTAAGAAACAATTAATCAATAATAAACGAGTTAAACCCACCAACCTATTTATTTCTAATTAATTAATTAATTTTTACTTCTATTTTAATTTTCATTATGCTCTCTATTTAACATAGTAAAATTTTAATAAATAATCTAAAAGGAATTAAATACATCTAAGTAAAATTTTAATAGTTAATCAGATGCATTATATTAAAAACATAACTTGTAATAATGCAAATATATATTTGTATTACCTATAAATGGCATAATAAATAAACAAATTGTATATATGGCAATATTATTAATTCTCAAAATCAATATGATTGTATTAGACATAAAAATAATTTAATGATTAAAGCCCTAAAGATAAAAAATAATTTGTTTAATTAGCTAAGTGTACTTAATAACATAATAAAATATAATATAAATGGGTTATAAGAGATAAAAATAAGAAAAATAAATAAACTTAAAATTTAAATGGGTACCCAATGAGTCTTCGTGTGTGGGTTGAGAAAACCTAAATCCAACCCAACCTAATTAATAAACAGGTCAACCTGAAAACTTGTTTAATTGGGTTGGGTTCAGGTAGATTGACAAGTTAGTTAAGAAATTGTCAGTTCTATTTGGAATGATCTCCAAGTGGTTGCTTCCCATTAAAAAAAAAACTAGCAAGGTGCACATACAATATAGAAAGAAAAGGGAGAGAACACTTTTGTAAATACTAAAGTTTTAGATGAATTGAGGCAGTTATGACCATTATACCCTTATTATAAATAAATCTTAACAATGATATAAAAAGGTTTTTTTGGAAAGGTGCAAATTATGGTTGACATATTTCCTAAGGAGACGCCTCGCGTTAGATGAATTGTGCCTACATGTGTTGAATATTATGCACCACGGATCAAGCTATAACTTGTAATTAGGTCAGTAAGTACGGTAGAAAGGATTAGGTTTTGATCCAGTTGGGCCTTAGCTTGATTCAAACTTAGTTTGCCCATACATAACCTAGTCAACCCAAGGCCTATTATTAAACCCAATCTCTCTAAGCTATGCACAAGGCAACCCAAACTATATGTATCTTAGAAGAAAAATATTTGGTACTTGTGCGATGGTCAAAGAGAAGTCTAACTTTGCGTTTGGTTCGTGGAAAATTATGGTCTCGTCCAAAGTTAATTTTCCAAAGCATTCAACCTTTTCCTTCCAAAGTAAAGAGAAAACACTAAGCAAGTAAAGGAAAATGAAATTTTTTTTTAGTTTTCTTTCCATTATGTTTCACATAGCTTTAAGATTTAGAACGAGGGATTTAAGGATTAATTGATTCGGTGCCGTCAGATTAAAATAGATTTATAGATAAGTCCGTAGAAGGTCATTGTTCGTGTTCTGCAGGTGATTGTAATGTTTGATTTGAATAATTTGATTGATTCAAATAGATTTTTTATTTTAAGTGATTGTCGACATATATCAATCACCTACATGTTATGGACGAACACCTTTATGGCTGATACATATTTAAATCCTTAAGGCTGTGTTTGGAGCCTTGGATTTGGGAAAAAAAGAAAAGAAATCCCAAAAGGAAAAGAAATGAAGGGAAAAGAAATGAAAAGAAGGTAATTTCTGTTGTTTGGTTTGTTAGAGAAAAGAAAGAAGAAATTTTTTAAGAAATCACTTTCTGCTGTTTGGTTGTTTACAAAGAAAATCATAAAGAAAGTCAAACAATTATTTTGACTTTTGTATTTTGTAATTGATGTTAAAAGAGCATAATTTATAACTTTTTATAGGATGAACCATAGCCTTCCAATTACACTAAAAAAAAGTACTCTTTTAACAGTAGGCAAGGACCGCCGCTAAAAGTTAGATGCCCGCCGCTAAAGATGTCCACCACAATTGGCCCATCACCAAATTATGCCGCTAAAAAAACCCTTTTTTTAAATATATATATATAATACCCCACGTCCTAGACCGACAAGTAGGAGAGGATTTGTTGGCGTTTCATAAGTTTTAGCGGCCGCTAAAAATGCAGTTTTGAAGATCATTTTTTTTAATGGCGTTTTTAAAACCTCCCACAAAAGGCACCATTCTTCACCTTCTTTTATATACCTATCAAGACCTTTAATTTATAAAATAATTCAAAGAATATACACAAACATTCATATAATTTTGTACCTATCAACAATTGTAATATAACAACAATTTATGATACTTTGATAAAAATATGAAGTACAAATGAAAAGTAATATTTTGACATCCAAAATTATTTACATGTTGCAAAGGAAAATTTCATACAATAAGTTCATTTTGTTCTTGTAAAAAAGAGAAAAAAAAACTAAGAATAGTCTATCTTCAGCTTTCCACCATTGTTCATTTATCTGATGGTTGCGTATAAGAAGAATGTATCTCTGCACCTCCTTGCTCTGTTGCCTGCATATTTTTCCACAAAATCATTGTAAGTATTAAGAAATTCATGGCAGCAATTAATGACAAGTGTTATATAAGTCAACACAAATTTAATCTATACAATTAGTGATAATGATAAATCTAGAGGAGGTAGGCAAAGGAAAAAAAACCATATTGGCTTCCAAAACCATCAAGCACTACATTTTGTTAGAGCTCAATTTCTTACTTAGGTGACTACTCGATGAGTAGGGGCCCTTCAATTTGCCACCTAATCCCTTAAAAGTGAAATATGTAACCTCTCTCCCCATAGAACCCAAATACACCGAAGTAAGCAACTTGATTAAGCAGCCTCCTTTCTTCCCTAACATTTGAAACTTCATTGGTCCAAAAAAGACTAGACAAAATCTAGCATCACTAGGAGAGTCTCCACCTATCTAAAAAGAAACTTCCAAACCATTGTAGCCACAAGACAATGACCAAACAGGTTATCAACAATACTTGCTTTGTCGCATGCACATGAAACAACAGCCTCATGAAGATAAAGCCATGTAAATCCTCTGAAGAATAAATCAATAAGTATAATTTAGATGAAAAGGACTAGATTAGGCAAACACCCAAAACGGGAAGCTCCGTCAGCCTGTCACTTAACAAAAAGACATTAAGTATCATCTTGACGAAACCTTCAGACAGACTATACAATTTCCTAAAAAAAAAACTTCACTATAGATATTTTTCTCTTGTATACTTTTTTTTTGGGGTGAGTTCTTTTGTATCCCATAGACTGGAAGATGAGCAAATTGTTTATGTTCAATCTTCAAAGGAGCTTGAAACAAGTTTAAGTACAAAATAAGAAGGGCATCAGCATTTTTGACATCATGAAACTTGAAAGATAGAGGAAATTATGTGAAGACAAAACATTAGAGAATAATCGAACTAGGAATTTAGAAAGGAAAAACTAAGTAACATGCAATGAGAGAAAAATACTTCATTTGAACCACCAGTGAAGGAGACAACATATTCTATAGTGGTAACCCACCAAAGAATTAAGTGCATGCAACATGAAAGAGGCAGAGAATAAAAATATGCAGAAAAAGACTATGGTTAGTGATGAGACAAGCAAAAAAGGGTTCAGAGGTGCTTACAATTGGATCAGGGGCATCATCTTGCTTGCACATAACCCATGGGATTCCAGTGTCAATACCGACAGCCATGTTTGCTGTCCATTTTGCATAAACCCGGCCAAGAGCACCAATATTCTATTCAACAGGTCCATATTCATTTTCAATCTATAACACACATTTGTTTTTGTCATTTACTGAATGACTGTTGAATTCAGGACAAATCAACATTTCATCCATAAAACAATCAAAACCCAGTCCAGAAAAAGGAAAGATAAGAAAGGGTCAAGCTTCACCTACCTGGGATAGAATTATTGGACCCCTTGTGACTCAAACAACCTCTCGGCCTTCATCATGTTCACAATCTTCTTTGTAAATCCTTCCCTTGTCGTCTTCATTAGAATCATTCAACATAAAATAAAAAAAAATAACATGAACATTAGCCAATAAATGGAATTGGAAAAGATAGAACATGAAAGCAAGGAATTCAGGTATAAGCAAGAATTTCAGGTCTCCAACCTTGAAAGGCTCATTGTTTGTTTTGAATCTCATGCCGGGTATGTATTTCAACCAAACAGGAAAACACCTGAATAGAAAACGGAAAAAATTGCTTACAATTCAAAGCACTGCAAACATTTTCTTCAATAACTGAAGATAGAAAAAGAGAAAGCAACTGTGAATAATTTTTTCTTCTTCTTTCTAAATATATATCTATCACCATTACCCAAAGTTCCATTCAGCGCAAACGTAAGCAGATCATACCTCCCCTCAAAATAATACTACAGAAAGTAAAAATTCAGAATTAAAGGCCCGCTTGTTGCACGAGCTTGATAAACCAAACCAGATCATACCTCCCCTCAAAATAATACTACAGAAAGTAAAAATTCAGAATTAAATTCAATTAGGAATATCGGTTTCAGAAACAAAAATATCCCTAAAGCAAATGAAAATCAGAGCATTTCAAAATACTTTTCCCGGAGAAGGCTCATGTCCATTCTAGAAAACGTAGGTTTGAATAACATCCAAACCTCCAGCTTTCACCTTCTGAATAAGATCTGGCCACATCTGAAACAAACCCAAAATGAACATCCTAAAACCCGAAAATGAACAAGAGAAATATAGAGAAAAATTTGAAAACGAACAGAAGTACAGAGTCTGATTTTCATGATTAATAAGAGAAATATCTTAGCAAAGAATATGATTAATAAGAGAAAAATTTTACAGAGCCTAATTTACAAACTAAAACAATCTCTATTTGCTCTAAATCGCAACAACAGAAAGAACAGGTTTCTACCTGAATCTCCATGCCATCGTAGGAAAGAGAAGGTGAAAAAATGAAAATGGGGTTTTCTACCTGATTGTTGCCAAAGAAGAATTAGATGAGTGAGGTTGAGGTCTATCTCTCTCCCACCCTAGCTTCTTTTTCTTTGCTTCTATTAAAACCCTAGAAGAAAAGATGAACTCAGCAATAGCTCAGAGTTTCTTTAGAAAACAAAAATGGCGGACGTGGTACAACGGACCATGATTGAGGCGAACAACCTTAAACGACCTTTCGCACGAAGAGAAATCACTGTGATCATGGAGAAAAAAAGAAAGAGAGAGGTCGAGGTCAAGGACCTTGAGCACGATATTTTCTTCGTGCGTTTTCGAAGGAAGCCCGCAGATTTCGTTTCTCCCGAAATCCCTATGTTTTTGGGAAGAAAATTTTTAAAGGGTGGAAAGAAAATTTCTCAGCTAATTTTCTTTCTCTTTCTCTCAATATAAGGTTTCTTTGCTTTTACCAAACAAGAGAAAAGACTTTTTCATCCTTTTCTTTTCTTTTCTCTCCAAATCCAAACCTCCAAACACAGCCTAAAGTCATATTTAAATTTGGTCACTTCTTAGTACATGCAGAAAGGTTGAAATTCTTTTAAAACATTTCGGAACATATGAGACCATAGTCACCATACTAAGCAAAGATTGAATCGATCAGTGGATCCATTTACCTTTTTAATCGCTGCAAAACAGAGAAACCCTGTATCTTCGAAGACGGGCTAACCTCTTCAATTCTCATGAAATGGGGTCCTTTCGTCTTATGGTTTGGTTTTACTGGTGCTGGTAATCGCTTATTTCTTCAAAATTTTGTGCATATTAGGTGATGCGTGAAAGATGTTCGATGAAATTTCAAAAGAAAATATACTTAGATGCAGTGGCAGTGGAAGCTTGGGTCATATTGTTGGTCTAATCAATAGGGTGATCTTCATTATATGGGTTGATGGCTGAAGAGCTCTGGGAGTCTGTAACTTATTGTAAACAACAAGACTTAAAGGTTGGTTCTTGCCTGGTATTTCGAGCTTGCTAAGTCTGATGTTTCTGTTGGGAATGCTCTTGTTGCCATGTATGCTAATTTGGTGGATTCAAGGAAAGCTTTTGATACAGTGGCAGAAGGAGATGGAGTTTCATGCATGTCTGGTTTAGCATACATGTCAATTGTATGTGATAAAACCTTGGTGGGACTTACACGTTTCTGTTGGAACTTGGAAATGCCTTCAAAGGAAAGTTTGTGATAGAATGGCAGAAAGATATGTAGTTTCATGGATTGACCTCATTCCAACTGAGATCTACGTTGGCCTTTTTGATGTGGCAATGAAGTTGCTTTAGTTTGTGTAGTTGAATTGGATAAAACCTCACCCAATCTTTCAGATTGCATTCATATTGGGTTTTCAATGGAATGAAGAAAATAATGTGGCCCTCCAGTTGTTGGAAGATACGTGGAAGAAAAGGCTGAAAGCTGGATGAATTCTTCAAATGAAATTTTCGTGGTTTTGTTGCAAAAATGGACATTTCAAGGTCGCTTTAAACTTGTTCATTTAGATGTCACGGTTACTTGCGGATCCCATGTTGCGAAAATTGTTAAGAATCTTCCTGGCCTGTGCACGGTTCAAGTTTTGGATTTCAGAAGGAGATGCATGCTTTGTTCTCTTAAATGTGAAATCATGGTGAATATTTTGTGGGGTCATCATTATTGGTATGTATTCGAACAAACTAGAGACCAATTAAACAGAGGTGGTTTTTCAGATAGATAACAAAGAATAGCTGTTTGGCAAAATTATTGCTGCTTATGTAGATGATTTCTGGGGAGGTGTTTAAGAGTTTATTGACTTCATGCAGAGCTCATAACATGAAGACCAACACGGTCACCTAGAACGCTTGGATAAGCAATATTTTTGGCAGTCTCGGCTCCGTCTTGAAGCTCTGAAACTGTTCTGAGTCATGAATTCAACTTCTGATATGATCAAAATCATAAAAAATGGTTCCACAATAATTAGTTCCGACTAGCTACAATAGCAGCAAATGGAGAAATTGCTAAGCTATGAACTGAGGGGCTGGGCATCCAGTTTGATACCAGTAAAGGAAGTTACAGTTACTATAGTTGTGCCAGTTGGTTAAAAACTTCTCTTAAACTAACTTGATGCTGCAAGCATGCTGATAAGTGTAACTGTATTGGCTCTCTTGCAGTTGCAGCTAGCCTATCTGCATGTATGAAGAAGGGGAATGCAGATTCTTGGTTTCATTTTGAGGAAGCAATTTGAAATTTTTATCATAGAATCTATATCTCAAGTTTATCAGTTGTCATACATGAGAAATGCCATGATTTAAGCATTTCAGATGGAGGAGGATAACTAGGCCAAACTGAATCTATGGATCTTGCAAGCCTTTTGGCTGGTTCAGTTTGTGATCTGGTTGGGTTGATGATTTACCATTTGATTTGTGCATTTCTTAGATTCTGGGGTTTTCATCCAATCACTTTCTATTTGGGACATTTGGGTGTTTGGATTTTTATTCCTCACCTTTTCTTGTTGGTTCCTTTTTAATTCAAGTTAACTCCAATTGCTTTTTTTCATTTTGGTTAGTTATTCTCTTTACTCTTTATCGCTAACCCCACTTTGGTGGGAACTAGCTTATGCTGATGATGGTTCTATTTACACTTGATGTCCTGCCGGTCACAGGGACAAATTTTGAGTAAACTCATAGTTTATGGACCCATATACTTTGAAATATAGGTACATTTCTTTTTTGTTTTCTTATCTTAAAAATTTTTCTAGATCAAAACAAATGGAGAATTGAATTACATATTCCATAGGGTTGACTGTTTTAGTATGTTTTGTTGCCTTTGTCTTTTTGAACTGTTTTGCCTATTTGCCTTATCTGTTTGTCTTTTCTATTCGAAATGGTCTCAGAAGGGAATCATATACTCTCTCCCTCTTTCTTCATGGGATGGTGTTGTTTATTTATGTTCCATTTCTTCATCTTTTAGAGTTTCCTTCAAAACTCTCATATCTTCTTTCATTACTTTATTTTATTCTTTGTTTGTTTTATTTCAAATCTGTCATTTACAGATGGGAATTTGTACATATTCTTCTTCCAATGTATTGGGTTTTACTTCTCAACAGCTATTTCTTAGCAACATTGCATATGAAAAAATTCTGAGACTCAGAAAGCGTCCACCATTCTACTAAGGTCACTATACGATAACAGGATATTATTTGTATATTCCTTTCTATTATTCCCAGACTAGCATTTTCTGATAGAAAACTTGTTCTTCTTCCATTACCTCTCAATGTAAAGATTATATTCACAAGTAAATAATCTTTGTCTGGCTCTTGTTCTGTTTCGTTCTCTTATTATTCTCTCTTCCTCTTGTCTCTTTCACATCTACAGCTGATCCCTTTATGATAAGGCAAATGTAACTCTCATGACAAGACTTCCATGAGCACCCTTGCATATAGGAACCTTCCTTAGTAAAAAGGTTCTGCTGGTCAGCACACATAACCTATCTTGTCCCCATGTGCAGGCTACTAATTAATTATCTCCCTACGTACCTAAAATATTGCATCTCATGTAGCTTTCTAAACCAGCTATAAATTGTCTAGGCCTTCTTCAACTTTTCTAAATTTTCCATGTATAAGGACCACATAGCCGGCCATGTTTTTATGCTCTTGACATCAATCTCTTCATCCTCTTTGGTCCTCAAAGATGCAATTATTCCCTGAATTTTCACTTTAAAACCCCGTTACTTTCCCTGTTTCAGTTCAAACAAGGCCATGATGGAGTCTCACCAGGGAGGCTTAATGTCTCTATTCATCTTCATATCCTTAGTCTCATTCTCCTTAAGTGAATCCACAGATATAAGCTCTTGTTTAACCAGTAGACAGATACAGAACTTCACTGTTTTCCCTGAATTGGGTAACAGATCATCAACAGGGTACTACAAATTTCTCAATTTCCCTATCCAAAACCTTAGGTTCACTGCAGCTGAACTTCCAAAACCCATAGCCATTGTAATGCCTGAGACTAAAGAGCAACTAGTGAGCACTTTTTTGTGTTCTCAAAAAGCATCACTGGCAATAAGAATAAGGTGTGGTGGACACAGCTACGAAGGATTATCATCTGTGGCCTCCTATGGAGTCCCGTTTGTGATTGTCGATATAATGAATTTGAACCGTGTTCTGGTTGATTTGGAATCTGAATCAGCCTGGGTCGAAGCGGGTGCAACTCTTGGGGAGACATATTATGCAATTGCCAATTCTAGCAATAAACATGGGTTCACTGCTGGGTCATGCCCAACTGTTGGGAGTGGTGGACACATTGCAGGAGGTGGGTTTGGACTGTTGTCAAGGAAGTATGGTCTTGCTGCTGATAATATAGTCGACGCGCTGGTCATCAACGCCAATGGTGTGGTGTTAGATAGGAAATCAATGGGAGAAGATGTTTTTTGGGCTATCCGCGGTGGTGGTGGGGGTGTTTGGGGGATTGTTTATGCCTGGAAAATCCAATTGGTACCAGTACCACGAAATGTAACAGCTTTCATTGTCTCTAGAACTGGCACAAAAGACCATATAGCAAAGCTAGTGCAGCAATGGCAATTCATTGCACCCAAGCTAGAAGATGAATTCTACTTATCAGTCTTTGTTGCAGGATTGTCTGGAACCAAAACAAGAGGAGTGTCAGCTGAATTTAAAGGATTTTACCTCGGTCGGAAATCAGTAGCCATATCCATACTGAGTCGCGTCTTTCCTGAATTAGGAGTTGTTGAAGAAGACTGTGAGGAGATGAGTTGGATCGAGTCAATACTTTACTTCTCCGGCTTGGATAGTGGGAGCTCCATATCGGATTTGAGAGACCGGTACTTGCAGTCGAAATTATATTACAAGGCAAAATCGGACTATGTAAGGCAGCCAATACCTCTGAGGGGAATTGTAACTGCTCTAAACATACTGGAGGAGGAGTCCAGAGGGTATGTTATCTTAGACCCATATGGAGGAATGATGGAAAGAATAAGCAGTGACTCCATTGCTTTTCCACACAGAGAAGGTAACCTCTTTTCAATTCAGTACTTGGTGGAATGGGATGAAGAACATAATGAGCAGAGTGATAAGTATATAGATTGGATAAGAAGGTTCTATGATTCCATGACACCCTTTGTGTCAAACAGTCCAAGGGCAGCTTATGTGAACTACTTGGATCTTGACCTTGGAGTGATGGAGCTGGTCAATAGTACTACTATGCCTGTTGATGCTGTGAAGATAGCTAGGAATTGGGGGGAGAAGTACTTCTTGAACAACTATGATAGGTTGATTAAAGCCAAGACCCAATTTGATCCAAGTAATGTGTTTAATCACCAGCAAGGCATTCCACCTCTGCCTGAAATTGGTTTCATGGGTGACTTGAAATAAATCTGAGTGTTTATCCCTTTTGCTTTTTATGAATTTCTTTGCTTCTCTCTCTTTTCTTTTCCCTTTTGTTTATGTGTGCATTAATGATAAAGATGTCAATAAAAGACCTAAATTTAAGAATAAAATACAATGTTGTGTCTATAAGCGTATGACTTTATATTAATACAAGAATAAAATACAATGTTGTCATTATCCTCAGTTTTCAATATTTATACGCTTCTATCAATTCTAGACATTTGTTTTTCTATTTTATGTTATTTTTTGCTTTGTTCTTATTTACTCTTTGTAACCTAAAATCCCTTTTTTCCTGTTTCCAACTCCTCGTTACGCATTGTTTTCCGAGGGTGACTGTATGTCTGAGGATGTATCTAAATGCTAAGTCAAGCTGAATTGCCACAAGAAAATAATATCAAACCAGAAACAGGGTGAGCTGGCATCCCATCCCAGTTCGAGTCACGAAGGAGGTGACCTATAGGCTGGGTTGGATTAAAATGCCTTGATATCATGTATGGGCGTGGTGCTTAGTCATTGATTATTGGTAATATTTAGGAATATTACAATCCTAAATATTAAATAAATCTCCATAGGCTTTAGCGCTTTTGGAACAATGATTAAGTACATGACAAACAAATTCATATAAATTTGGTATTGGATTGTCATGGTTTGTGCAAATAATATTGGGAAAATTACTCTTCAATTTCTGTTTGGATGATATATGATCCATTAGTCATAACTTTTTCATAAATGAACAAATGAATTTGGAAATGAGAAAATATGGAACATTTGGTCCTATTACACTATACGTTTATGGAAAATTACAAGTCAAATGATGGAAGTAATCCCCGTCAAGCGACCTGTAATTCCTCATCAACAAACTTATAAGCTCCACACAAAAAAAGGACTTGTAATTCTCATACGTCAGTAACTTGTAATTCCCCAGATTTGTGACTTCCATCATTTGACTTGTAATTCCCATATGTCATGCCAAAAAAGTAGGGTTGCTTAACGGGTTGGCCTAGCACAACACGGGCACGTTTAGCCAGTGCTTGGCAGGCCGCAGGCTGGGTGCGACCCACCCGGGAGACGGGGGGGGGGGGGGGGGGGGGGGGGGGGGGGGGGGGTTGTGCCCAGCGCGTAACTCAATACCCCAGGCACAACCCAGTCCGTGGCACGATTAAGTCTGGGCTGTATCGTGCCGTGGCACGTGGGCGATGCTAGCGGATCGCCCACAAGCCACATAATAAATGCATTAAAAATTCAGAAAATAGAAAAAAATAATAAATAAAAAACAATAAAATTCTAAAAAATATATATTTGTTATTCACATATTTTTTACATATATTGAGATACAATTTTCTCCAAAATTTTAAAAAAGAAAGTAAAAAAACCCTATTATTTTTAATGCAAACCCGTGGGCCAACATGCATGCTGGCCCACGAGTACCCTAGGCACGGACACACTTTAAGCATGCTGGACCATGCCTCGTCTGTGCCAACCCGACCCGATAAGCAACCCTACAAAAAATCAACAAAATATCATGCAATGGATTTGAAAATATAAAATGTTAGATTGAGTTATGATTCGATGGAACAACACCCTAATACCCAGACGTGTGTAAATTTCGTCAAACCCAGACGTGTGTAATTTCGTCAAAAATAACCGAATCTTGTAGCTGTTGGATCATCATCACTCATCAGTTTCATCAGAAACAACGTTAAGAAAGAAGAGCTCCGCATCAATTCGGCCTCGACTATGGAGTCTTCTTCGTCATCTTCTCTTTCTTATTGGGATTACCTAACCCTAATTCTTCTTCGCCCGATTCTCGCAATCGCGTTCGTATTCTCATTCATTGCTATCTGTAAGACAGATCTTCCAACCACTATTCCCCGTTCTCGTGTGTTTGGTTTTCGAATTTCGCTTATTTTCCAAACGATTGTTTTTTTTTTTCCGATTTGTCCTTCTGGATCTGTTGTAAAATCCGATTTTAAAATCTGGATTTGTAACAGTTGGAGTTCTAGAATTTCTTTTCCTTATCTGAATTTCACGGTCTTGGATTGATTGTTGTTTTTGGGTTTCGCTTTTCTGGGTCTGCATAACATCTGATTTTGATTTTTGGGTTGGTTAAAACTCGATTCAAGAAGCTATTTTCCTTTTTTATCTCTTACGAGCCTGGATTGATTGATGTAGGTTGGGTGTTAGCTTGGAAATTGGTACTGGTTCACGTCCCCCTGGTGCAAGAGATTTGTGGTTTGCGGAAGAAACCCATGAAGCCTAAGCCTCCAACTCGTCGGCTCTCTCGGTTCTACAACTCTATTGAACCTCAAAAGACGACTGCTCATTAGTAATTCCCTTTCTTTTGGCTTCTACTTTGATTTGCATATCTAGGCAATGGTTTGAGATGTGGATTCTTAATTTGCTCAATGTGTTTTGAAATATTATACCAATTATTATATTCAAGGTTAATTTCTCATGTATATGGTTTTCTTTTACCAATAATAAGTTGAATAAGGTCATCGAACCCTTCTTCCTACTAGATGTTCTACAGTGTCAAAGGCGTTTTCTAGTTCATGTCTGTCTTTACCATATGGCATGCACTGTATCTGCAATGTTTGGTTTTTTTTTTTTGCATTTTACATTGAAATAGAAAATGGAATTCATCTTGTTTAGATCCTCTTATAAATCCTGTTTAGGTATCTTTATCATTTATGAATGTAACAGTGAACATTGTGATGTATAGTAAACATTTCTTTAACTAATAGTTTTGTTTCAATGAGTAAATTTGTTCAACTAATACTTTTGTTAGAATGAGTAAATTTGTTCAATACGAAGGACATGGTTTATTTTCTTAGTAGTTTCCTTGTCCAGTTGTCCTGTACTGCTTACCTTCTTATAAGGTTCTGGTGCATCTTGTTTTACTCATTTTTCTTCCTTGAAAAGTTTAGGCTGTTGTTTGTGCAAACAACAGTCTAAACTTTGAGCTTTTACATCTATAAGTTGTGGAATGCCTCTGAAAAGTACCCTATGTAAGGAAGGAATTCCTGATTATGAAGGGTTTATTTACTGGTTAAATTTAAATTTGGGTATTTTAGTGGTGGTGTTGAGAATAACGAAAGAAAGAATTTGATGATCAGAGGAACTAGAAGCCGTGGGTGAGAGGGTTAAGAAAAGGGCAAGATTGTGATGATATTGTTCCAAGTGGAATCAGAAGTTGCATTTCTATTTACAAGGGGAGGCACGTGCACTACTACACGTATGCATAGGTAGTTAGCATTGGACTCCTTGGGTTGCAGTTTTTTAGGGGATATACATATGGGTAATTACTTGTTAAGATAGAAGTCTTTGAGTAGGTAGTTTTTATAGGATAGAGTCGTCTTTAAAGAATTTTTGAAGGACTGTTTTTTGTCTAAAAAGGCCGGCCTGTATAGACTAGGGGAGCCACATGCACTACTGCATGTATGCATAGAAAGTCAACATGGAACTCTTTAGGTCATAGTTTTTTACATGATATACACGTTGGTAGTTATTGATAACATAAGAATGTTTAGGTGAGTAGTTTTTGTAGGATAGAGGAGTCTTTAAAGAATTTTAAAAGGATTGTTTTGACTAACCAAAGAGGTCGACCAAAATCTTGAAATATTCAATAGAGTTCCCTTAATAATAGTATGGATACTAGTATTTAATCGAACTCTTGGAAATATTCTAAGATTCTAACCGGCCTTTTTAGTTAGTCACAAAAAATCCTAAAAATCCTTAAAAGACTCTTATGTCCAATAGAAAATTACCCACCCAAACAATCTTATCTTATCAAGTAACTATCCATATGTATATCCTATAACAAAACTACAACCCAAGAATTCTAACTTCTACGTTAACTACCTATGCATACATGCAATAATGCATGTGCGTCCCCTAGTCTATTATTAAGCGAATTCTACCAAAATTTTCAAGATTCTGGCTGAAACAATTCTTTGAGAATTCTATAAAGACTCCTTTGTACTTCAAAAAAATTACCCACGCAAAGACTGTCATCTTATCTAGTAATACCCGTGTGTAAATCCCGTCAAAAACTACCACCCAAAGAGTCTTATGTTAGCTACCTATTTACACGTGCAGTAATGCATCTGCCTCCCCTATTTCAATTAGTGTTGAGTTTCATTTTGACTCATACAACTTAAACACCACATAAATTGTAGAATCTGCTGTTTTGTTGAGAAGCATTCAATATGGTTCTCCACTTTGTCATAATTGTGTATCTATATTGTAGGGATACTGTTGTAGCATCTTAGTTTTTTCTCCTTCAAAATGAACGATATCCCTATTATTAAGGGATGCTATTTGCATGGGATCACATATACCTTCATGCAGTAGCATTGGGGTCTTTATTAAGAATCAAAGCGGTTATTGTCTAAGAGTAGTAAGTACTGATCCAGATGGTGAATTTGCAGACAAGGAATTATTTTATGATCTATAAATTATAAATTTTCACATCAATTTTCTGTTTACCGAGATCAGGTCTTAAATTGTTGTGTGTGTGTGTATGGCATAAGCGAAGAGTAAGTAGTTTTTATGAGTCCGTAACCTATTCTAGATATGTTATGTCCATTATTTCTACTCTGCCCTTTATATTCTAATGCTGTCATATTTTATTGACATTTTATACCTTCTCCATGATTTATCAAATTGTGAATATTCTTATGATTTGGTAATCTTTCATCCATTCAAACTGCTTCAAGATTTTCTAAGATACTTGTTTTCGTTTTAAAACTTAATTATTTAAGTGATGTACACTGATTTACAATTAAATCTTTCATTATATCTTACTAAAATATAAACCAATATTTAATTAACATATAAGTTCTACACTAAAAATTAAATGTTTTACACTGAAAATTAAATATTTTTAATTCTTCATTGCCGAATTTTAGAGTTCAATCCAAAGCTTCTATCAACCTAAAACCAATTCCTATCAAATCTGCACATGTTAAATTTAATTTTAAGCTATCAAACTAAAATTTATAGTGATGTTTGCATTGTTTTGAAAACACCCCGAAACATCCCAAAACATTTAAAACTAATGTTTAAAACAGAGCATAAACATTCGATTCTTCACATTCAAGCATCGAAAATAAACTGATAATGCATAATCGAAATTCAAAGCCTCATTGTAAGATTCTGAAATTTTAAGCAATTTTGAATTAAGAATAATTGGTAATTAAACGATTTGATTAGGTTAATTCAATCAAATATAAAAGAAACTCCTGGGTTAAGGGTTTGGTCTGGTTTAGGTTTAGTTTGAATTAGATTGGTTTGGTTTAAGTGGATTGGGTCGGTCTGAGCGATTGTAATATAAGTGGGATTCATCGAGAATCCTCTACAGAACTAAGGTGCTGTGAGTCGAGAAAGAAACTGCAACAAAAGAAGAAGAGGGGAAAAGAAGGGAAGAAGAAGAAAGGAATAGGAAAAAAAGAAGGCTTTTGCATAACTGAATTTTGGTAAATAGCAGTTTAGGCGAATTTAATTTCTATATTTCGATTCAGTTTAATCGATTCTCTGTTTGTGTTTGTTTGGTTTTGTTGTGGTGATTTGATGAGTTGTGATGTTTGTTTTGGTTACTGAGGAGAGACTGAAAAAAAAAAAAAAGAATGCTTTCTAGTTCTAGCCCGAATAATAGTAATCCTCCGGACGATAACCATCCGGATCAGTATCTCTCTCTACCCCAGCTCGTGCTCGCTCTGCAGATCTCTAAAAACAAAACCGATGAAAACAGAACACGTATGAGACTAACGTCCCAGTAAGCAACACAATGCATGGTAAGAACAGTTATGCAGTTTAGAATACAATGAAGCAGAATCATTCTCATTAAACAATAATTTAACTATTCCAGAATCATAAATCATAAGCAAATAAAATTAGGTTATTCCAACCAACGACATCAATAAAACCATGACTAATAACAACAAAGTGTCCCTATAGGACTTGTGGATTAGAATACCTTGGGTGATTTAACACAAATGTCCTATTCGCTACCTCACGGCTTACAGGGAAAGACCTAGCTAGGATCGCTCTTCCAAATCGGAGCACTCAAGCATGAGCTGGCAAGTACAATCCAGTCGAACTAGTTAGTAGGAGTTAGTGATTATAATATATTTGAATATACTAAACCATCGAATTGACTTCACGGGTTGCTGCAGCTCACCCGCACAAAGGGTGGCCTTAATTCTATGGTGGATGCAAGTTCACTACTCCGACTCCTCACGAGCTAGGGTGAACGGCCGTCCACTACCCACAAAATCAGTGAAACGCATGCTGGACAAGAGTATTAATTCCACACAAGTCACCCCAACACATTATCTGGCTTAGACATGGATCCAACTCTACAACCAAGCCCACTAAACTATAAAAACAAACCACCGTTTCCATATACTCGGTTATAACCAATCTCACAATTCTGAGATTCCGGGGTGAATTTTAGTTCACTACCCACAATGCCTCAAAACATGTGGTGAACCTGAGTTCACTACCCCCAGAATCCATGTCTGTGGTGGATGCAGGTTCACTACCCCTCGGCTCTCAGTAGCTAGGGTGAACAACAGTCCACTACCCACATATATAATATAATATATCATTGTTATTCAAATACCATAGGCCAACAGCCTTTCATATACCAATTTACTTAATTGTGCTATATGTTACACAATTTAACGATGAAACAAATTTTGATTCACTACAAAAAAGGTGGGCAAGGAGGGCGGATTTTTTACGACGGTTTTAAAACTGTCAGCAAATGTTACTTTTGCAGGCGGCTTTTTAAAAACCGCCGGCAAAAGTCGCGCCCTTATCGCGATCTGCCTTTTCTTCCACTGGATTCCCCCTTATCGTTTTTTCTCCCTTTTCTTCTCTTCCGCTGGATTCTCACTTATCCCTTATCGTCTTTTCTGCCTTTTCTTCTTCCGCTGGCCTGCCCTAAATTCCCTTCCTCAAGCAGAACTCTTTCCTTCCTCTCTGAGTCGACAGAGAGATAACTTTTAAAAAAAAAAAAAAGAGAGTCGACAAATTACAACTTCCTTCTTCCGGCGTTTTCTTGGTTCTTCGAGCGTCTTCTTCTTCTCAATCTTGTTCTCCTCGTCTTCTCCTCCTTTCAAGCTATAGAGGTTATCAAGGTCTTAATTCGTTTGATCGAGAACTCTTTCCAGCACCCTAAATTTCCAGTGTCCTTAATTTCTGCAAATTCCTTTTTTCTCTTCTTTCGTTTTCTTCGATCCCTAACCCTAAATCGTTCGTGTTCTCCATTGCTGCCAAGTTTCCACCTTGCCATTGTCGGCAATGAGTTCGCCGGCGGTTTCAAGGGGCGCCGACGGCCGTCTCCCCTTTGTCGCACAAAACAAAAGAAGAAAGTTGTAATCTGTTGACTCTTTTTTTTTTAAATAACTATCGAATCAGAGAGGAAGGAAAGAGTTCTGCTTGACAAAGGGAATTTAGGGCAGGCCAACAGAAGAAAAAAAGGCAAAAAAGACGATAAAGGATAAGGGAGAATCCAGCGGAAGAGAAGAAAAGACAGGAAAAACGATAAGGGAGAATCCAGCGGAAGAAAAGGCAGATCGCGATAAGAGCGCGACTTTTGCCGGCAGTTTTACAACCGCCAGCAAAAATCCGCCCTTCTTGCCCACCTTTTTGTAGTGAATCAAAATTTGTTTCATCGTTAAAACATATGGCACAACTAAGTAAATTGGTATATGAAAGGCTGTTGGCCTATGGTATTTGAATAACAATGATATATTATATTATATATGTGGGTAGTGGACTGTTGTTCACCCTAGCTACTGAGAGCCGGGGGGGTAGTGAACCTGCATCCACCACAGACATGGATTCTGGGGGTAGTGAACTCAGGTTCACCACATGTTTTGAGGCATTGTGGGTAGTGAACTAAAATTCACCCCGGAATCTCAGAATTGTGAGATTGGTTATAACCGAGTATATGGAAACGGTGGTTTGTTTTTATAGTCTAGTGCGCTTGGTTGTAGAGTTGGATCCATGTCTAAGCCAGATAATGTGTTGGGGTGACTTGTGTGGAATTAATACTCTTGTCCAGCATGCGTTTCACTGATTTTGTGGGTAGTGGACGGCCGTTCACCCTAGCTCGTGAGGAGTCGGAGTAGTGAACTTGCATCCACCATAGAATTAAGGCCACCCTTTGTGCGGGTGAGCTGCAGCAACCCGTGAAGTCAATTCGATGGTTTAGTATATTCAAATATATTATAATCACTAACTCCTACTAACTAGTTCGACTGGATTGTACTTGCCAGCTCATGCTTGAGTGCTCCGATTTGGAAGAGCGATCCTAGCTAGGTCTTTCCCTGTAAGCCGTGAGGTAGCGAATAGGACATTTGTGTTAAATCACCCAAGGTATTCTAATCCACAAGTCCTATAGGGACACTTTGTTGTTATTAGTCATGGTTTTATTGATGTCGTTGGTTGGAATAACCTAATTTTATTTGCTTATGATTTATGATTCTGGAATAGTTAAATTATTGTTTAATGAGAATGATTCTGCTTCATTGTATTCTAAACTGCATAACTGTTCTTACCATGCATTGTGTTGCTTACTGGGACGTTAGTCTCATACGTGTTCTGTTTTCATCGGTTTTGTTTTTAGAGAATTCTGCAGAGCGAGCACGAGCTGGGGTAGAGAGAGATACTGATCCGGATGGTTATCGTCCGGAGGATTACTATTATTCGGGCTAGAACTAGAAAGCATTCTTTTTTTTTTTTTCAGTCTCTCCTCAGTAACCAAAACAAACATCACAACTCATCAAATCACCACAACAAAACCAAACAAACACAAACAGAGAATCGATTAAATTGAATCGAAATATAGAAATAAAATTCGCCTAAACTGCTATTTACCAAAATTCAGTTATGCAACAGCCTTCTTTTTTTCCTATTCCTCTTCTTCCCTTCTTTTCCCCTCTTCTTCTTCTGTTGCGGTTTCTTTCTCGACTCACAGCACCTTAGTTCTGTAGAGGATTCTCGATGAATCCCACTTATATTACAATCTCTTAGACCGACCCAATCCACTTAAACCAAACCAACCCACTTCAAACTAAACCAAACCCTTAACCCGGGAGTTTCTTTTAAATTTGATTGAATTAACCTAATTAAATCGTTTAATTACCAATTATTCTTAATTCAAAATTGCTTAATCTGTTCACCGGCGGTTTCAAGGGGCGCCGACGGCCGTCTCCCCTTTGTCGCACGAAACAAAAGAAGGAAGTTGTAATTTGTCAACTCTTTTTTTTTTTTTTTAATAGTTATCTCTCTGTGGACTCAGAGAGGAAGGAAAAAGTTCTGCTTGACGAAGGGAATTTAGGGTAGGCTAGCAGAAGAAAAAAAGGTAGAAAAGACGATAAATTATTGTTTAATGAGAATGATTCTGCTTCATTATATTCTAAACTGCATAACTGTTCTTACCATGCATTGTGCTGCTTACTGGGACGTTAGTCTTATACATGTTTTGTTTTCATCGGTTTTGTTTTTAGAGAATTCTGCAGAGCGAGCACGAGCATGGTTATCGTCTGAAGGATTACTATTATCTAGGCTAGGACTAGAAAGCATCCTTTTTTTTGTAGTTGTTATGTATATCTTTTTGGATCATGTAAATATTGCTTATAAAGAGAGTGTGTATGAAACTTAGTAAAACTGTATCTGTAGACTTTTATTTTGGAAATGTATATACAGATTTAGATTTTGTCAACACTTACACCCACTTTATACTTGGTTTATTTTGTTTTAAATATTAGTGTACTCTGATATTAACTGGTCAATCAGGATTAAGAAGTGCTACTGGGACCTTACCTGATGTCAAAGAGCCGGCATATAGCTTTAATAAACATGTCCGGTTCCGGGGTGTCACACTCAAACAACTTATAATTCATACATTAAATATGCTTCAAACCAAAACAGATGATAACTTACTTGATTCTTGCAGATTCACAGCTACTAACAGGAGCCAACCTAACAACCATTCTAATCCTCTTCTAGGCTCTCTACTTAGCTATAGAACTCCAGCCAAACCTAAGGCAACTTGATAGCAACCCTTGATGACCTTTACAGATGAATTAGAGGAAGAGAAGAAGAATGAAGAGAGACGCTGATGGAGGTAGAAGAGAGTCGGTTTTCTCACAGACTGATTTCAAATGAGATAACTCCTATAAAGCACCCTGCGCTACTTCTGTTATTGTTGTGTTCTGAGTATATATAAACTATGGTTTTACTTTCTTTTTTTTCCAGAATTTTGCAAAATTTTCCATTCTGAACGGTGCCAAATTTATATTTATGTTGATATTTATCTTAAGAACTTTTGTGCAACTTTTTTATGGGAAACATTGCAAAATCACATTTCCCTGTGAAAATACCCCCAATTTTTAGTATTTCAGAGGCTTACAATTTCCTCCAAAATCAAATTTTAAAACCATGAGAGAAACACAGATGTTGCGAAGTGATTTCCAAAGCCTTATTGTCATGAAAATGGTTTGTATGGATGAATTTATCTATATCATGAAGTTGGGTTGAATTTCTCCACCCCCTACCCATCCTCTTTCCTTCCAACCAACCACAGGCCTAGGTGCCAAGGAAAAATGAGAAACATGTACTGCTTATCCTGATGCATAATTTAACTTTATATGTGCTACCAGGACCTGCTTTGTCTTGTGACTCCTGTCGTCATCATACCTCCCACCCAAAAAAATCCAATTTCTTCTTATATTCTTTTTGATACAGGGAATAGCACTAACTAAATAACCATTTTTCATGTTGAAATTTGCTATCACAATGAAAAACTGCAGAAACAACAGCTTGAGGTGATAAGAAAGGAAGAAATTTGTTTACCTTTCTGCATTTGGAAGTCCATGAAGGGTCCTTGATTATCCTCCACCGGAACACAGCCAAGAATCCAGCTGATTTGATCACACATGACAAGTCACTGGCTCAGAGGGTTGGATTCATGAGAAGAAATGTTCCCAGTTAACAGGTTTTGTAGTTCGTCCTAATTCACTGTATGAAGTTTGTATCCAAGGAAGTAAATCATAAATTTCTCAGTCTTCTCCGCTTGTTTATTTTCCATTTCAAATATAAAAGGAATCATTTTCATTTTCATCAGTATTTGACCTTTTCTTTTGTAAATTAAAGATTTTTATTTCATTCAAGGGGACTTCCAGCCAAACTCTGCCATGGAAGAATCACCTCATTGGCTAAGGCGATGTACAAACGCTTTCCAAGGTGTGGAGATAACATTAAGCGTTAATGTCTGTTTGGTTCAGGGGTGCAAATTGGTTCAGTTAAAACCGAGAACCAACGGACCCAAACCAACTTTCAAAGCCTATGGTTCGGTTTTGGTCTTAGAGCATGTAAACCGAATTAGTTTTTGTGCAGTCTGGGGTTGATGTTTTGATTAAACCAAGCCCATCTTAAAATATGGTTCAATAATTGTTAAATTGCATCAAGGTTTCAGCTTGTGTTCTTCGTTGTGATCCCTGTAGTTATACACACAGATGTCTCAAATAATTTACGGAGCCTTGTTGCAGTAAGATCTTTTAGATCAATCGACTCATATCAACCATGAGGTTGAGTTGAATCGTTGCACTCACATTCCTAATCCTTTCCTCTCCCACCACATTTTTTAAGGCAGTGTCTGAAACTCTAGATTTTGAGAGAAATAAAAAGAAAATATCTTTAGAGAGAAAAAAAAAACGCTTTTCCGTTGTTCCGTTTGAAAGGGTGGTTTTCGAACATTGGATTTCAGGAAAAAAAAATCTAGAAACGAAAAGAAAAGAAACTGTTTGGAAAAGATGAGAACCGGAAAGAAAAAGAAATGTATTTTAATTTGAGTGTAAGTGGAGTGGGGTGGGAGGGGTTGTAGAAGATGTGGGTAACACTGGATTGGTGGTGATGGTGGTAGGGAGGTAATGCATGGGAGATGTGACGCTGGATTAATGGGAATGGTGGTAGGGATGGATGGTGGTGGGAGCAGTGATGGATGGGATTGTGGTGGTGGTGAGGGTGATGGTAGTAGTGGGGGTTGTGGTAGGTGGAGGTGTCGATGGTCCTTTATAGGGTAGCGGGTGGGGATAGTGGATTTTCTTTTCTGTTCTTTCAAAAGAAAAAATAAGATGACTTTTTAATGAATTTTTCTTCAAGTCTCTTTCCTAGGTTCCCAGGAGAGAGAATAAATTTAGTCTTTTCTTTTGTCTTGAAATCCAGAATTCCAAACAGAGGACATGGATTTGAGAAGAAAATTTATTTAAAATTTTCTTTGTTGGACATCCCTAAAAGGTACATATTTTGAAACAAAATAAAATGTCGAAATACTACTTTCTTCTAGAGTCCTTATTTTTCCTTTGCTGTTAAGAATCTTAAGATTAGTCAACCTCACTGGAATATATAAGATCTTATCCTAAGAGGGCCAAAAAAAAGGAAACAAAAACCATCAAAATCATTTCCAAATGCTTGAACGGAAATATAAGTAATTTATTTTCCGTTTTTCCCTAGATCAAAGTTTCAAAAAATAGCCTAATAAATTCGGAAAAAGAAAAAAAGGAAAAAAAAATGTATAATCTTATAACTTTATGCTACCATACATAAACCGATCCCCACTGTATTTGCTTATTTTATGCACATTACTGCTTTAACTGATGCATAATCTGATCCAACATGTATCCAAGGGTCTGTATTCTTCCTATTGCTTCTTCTGTTCTTTCTATTAACTAATCATTTTCCATTTTGAAGTTCCATATCATCATCATCACCAGAAACCAGTTACCATTATGACACAAATCTTCTCTCCATCCATCTATCAAAAATCATATCTTCTATACGTTTTTGTAAGTTTTGCTTTATTAAATAATACATCCATATCTTTTTAGTTCTTCCTCTTGGGAAGGACTCAAAATGTGCTCTATTTTGAAATGTGCTCTATTTTGAAATTCCACATCAGAATGAAATAAATTGCAGAAATGATAGCCATAAAGCTCGTGTTTGGAAGCGTTGAAGTGTCCTGGATTACAATATTCCAAGTGAGCATGGCTAAAATGCTGATTGGTTACGAAATGACAAGCCATTTCCAGCAGTTTAAGGAGAATTGAAGGCAGGAATGGAAATGTTCCCTGTAAATAGGATTTTAGTTTATCCCATTCTATTGTAGAAGCCTTCTTAAGAAATATGGTTGAGAGCTTCATGTGGGGTTCACGCACTGAGATCTGGTGGAGACTTTTCAGGAATATGTATGTTCAAAAAACAAAGATTTGGGCCAGTAGCCTCTGTAGGGTTAATTAACTGAATATCCAATTTCGCACTGAGAGAGAGATCATGGGAGAAATATTTTAAAAATTCCCTATACAGGCTGAGAGACTGATACCAAGGGCAGCAGTGTGGAGAACATTGGAAATTGAAAGATTTGGTGCTCAGCATAGAGCTCAAGGTCTAATAATGGTGCAAAGTCATGCATGTTAGCACACAAATGGAGGTTTCGGGTATGACATACCCAGTTAAGGATGGCAAAGCTTATTGCTTTGAATCAAATGGTAGCAGATATAAGAAAGGTTACCAGGATCACAGCACTATCATAGGCCTGTAAACTCTTTCTGCATCAGAGAGGTCTTCGGAGCAGCTTGGGTGTGCCCCAACAGCTACAGTATTTGACAGATTTCGGTTCCAAGCCCACCCTTCTTCAGTTGGTAGGGAGGCAAGTAAGATCTTGCACTCTATGGTCAAGCCCTCTTGCAAACACCTGGGAACAATTCAAGTCAGTGAGCAGTCTGAAATATTTCCATGGAATTACCATATAGACCCCAACCAGGGGGAACAAGTATAGCATGCGTATTTTGTGGTTAAGAGTTTGCTAACCTGTCAGCAAAAGTGACATCTCCAATTCACATGGGGAACTTTTCCTTCCTTTTTCATATTTAGGGGCAATCTTGAGTGGAACTTATGTTTGCTTCATTGTCACACTCCATAGTTTTTTTTTTTTTTTTTGACAATTAATGAAAATTTCATCAAGATCAAAGAAGGAGGGAAACCCCACAAGACTTGGGATCACCCAGAATACATCATAAACAAAAGATAAAACACACTATGGAGCAAAGAAAGACAACAAACTACTACAACAGTCACCACCAAAACAAAAGAGCTGACAGTCAAAACTAACAACTAAATGTGAACCATAGTTGACCAATCCCAAATAATATCAGAAGATGAATATACTGTGAAATCCTTTTGCACCAAAGCCCAAGAAGCTGTTAAAGACATAACTTGGTCGACCACACAATATTTTCTAACTGCCACGTCCTAAAAAACAAAATGCTCCAATTGCATACCCACCATAATGTAGCAAAAAAAATACCTTGTCAAGTTTCCACCTTAGCCTGCCCAAACCCATAAACCTTCAATTAAAATCCAACTCACGAATGGTAAAAGGTAATACCTATCTGATATTTCCTAAGTTCAAAAAGTGCTTCCAAAAAAAAAAGTGCTTCCAAACATAATCAGCCACTGGACATCTAAGTAGAAGGTGAGCCACAAACTCAGCATCCTTCATAAACATCAAACAAACCTGAGGAGACAAAACCGTGTAAGACTGCCGATGCTGCAATATATCAAGTGTGCAATTTGATACCATGTCATTGCAGAAAAAAATTTTCCTTAATTGAGCGCAGTTTGTGTTTGCCAAGACATGCTAGGCAGGGCCAAGGTTAATGCAGTTCAGCCAAATCATAAATCATTGTGTTGGTCCACCTGGGCTTCAGAAATCTAAATATTCTTTTAACATATGAGTCAAATGACTTGATAGATAAGCTCAGCTTTAGGTCCAGACAGAAAGTCACCAATACAAACACCCCCTCCAGCATTAATATAACCTAACAAACTCCCAGAAAACCCTGGTAGTACAGGGACTAGACTAAAGCCTTCACTGAAAGAAAATACTGCAACAAAATCTGTTTCTGTTACAAAAGGCACGTGCATTGCACCAATACCCATAAGCAACTCTGGACACCAGTCACACCACAAAAGATATGGGGCACAATATTTTCTTTAAAAAAAAAAAGAACATCCATGCATACTGAAATCTAAAGCAATTAGGAACCAAATTCTAAAAATAGATCTTGAAGATCTACTATTTTAAATCGGAACCATGGAACTTCTGTTCCGTGATCTGATCCAAATGATCAATCATCTCAGACGTGAGATAATTCTTCCAATCTCCAACCTCACCTTGTCGGAAATATGATGAATTTTCAATTCCCCAATGATGTTTTCCCACTCTTATTTACCTCCAAATTGCTTAAGCTATTGAAACTACACAACCTTAGTATTTCACCCACCGCACCTTCACTATCTTCCTCTTGAGTAAATGGGTATCCGAGGAAGTCAGCTAATCTTCTCAAATGAGTATCAGGTTCTTCCTTCATCTCCTCATATTTTAAGAACAGAACATTCTGAGGCCTATTCAAGCTTTCCTTCCAATACCCCAGCACATGATCCCAAAAGGGACCAGATGGACTAATTCCCCTACAAAATCTCTCAAAGGCCTCTTCAAGAGGAATGGGCTCCTGATTTTTGGGTCTCATCCTGTTTAGAAAGTGCCAAAGTGAAATGAAGGTGTCCTTAGGGTTCCTGCACAGATAAACAACTTTGCATTTCAAGTCCTTAATTGATTGTGGAAGAGACAGAATAGGTAGACGAGTTGATAACAGCCTTGAAGTTCCAGAGGAGGTGAAGTCAGGAACTGGGTTATCAGCATAAAGATGAAACTCCAAGAAGGATACAAGGTCATGTGGGATTTTAGTGAGCAGACGGTGGTTTTGACTTTGGTTGCAAGGATACCATAACCTGTTAACAATGGAACAGCTGATTACCTTCAACCAAGTGGCGCCAGATTTAGGAATGGAGACAAGAAGAAGATCACTATTGTCAGCTTGGAAGTACTGTTGGCATGATAGTGCTCCTTGTAGCTGCTTTGGCGTGTACCAAAAGCTACAGTATTGATAGAGATAGGATCCAAACCATAGCTCTTCTGTTGGAAGGGAAGATAGCAGGTCCTTGCATTCTTGAGTCAATCATTGCAAATATTTGGAAGAAGGAGAAGTATGAGAAGTTGCCATGGAGAGGGAAGGAGCCTGAGAGGAGAAAGGTATTTTATGTTGATGATACTGATAATCAACACAACAGATTTTGGAGGAGATTTGCATGCATGTACAAAGGAACTTTTAGCAAAGAAGGAAAGATTATAGCAGCACAACCAGGCCATTACAGTCATAATCAATGTTTTAAAAACTACACCCCAAACAAGTTGGAAAATCTTCAAGCTGGCACCTACCAGATTCATAATGTCACTCCAATTTTCATTTATTAAATATTTCTAAATAAATAATACAAAATAACAAAAACATATTGAACAAAAGTGTTTTTTTTTTCCTCTTTTTTCCTAAAACCATTCTCAATTATTAATTTTTCTTTCCTCATATAATGATAGTAAATAATTGATTTTACTCTTCATATGAAATTTAATATTCTATTTTGGGAGTATTGGGAGTATAGATTGTTTACTTAAAGCACTTTTCCAAACCGTGAAACTTTTCCCTCTTTTATTAACCTTCTTTTCTAATGGATTTTCTATTATATTCTAAATCTACTACAAAGATTTTGTAGATTCTTTTGAAACTTTGTGGATTCATGATTCAATAAATATCATTTATGGACCTACCAATTTAAACATATTTTCCTATCATATTGCAAATTTTCAAAGAGGTTTTTTTGAGTTTGAAGATAGAGGATCATTTTCTAACTTAATTCACTTTGGGGAAAAAAAACCAAAATTTTAGCCATTTTGTTGGTTGGACAGTCAGTTGAAATCCAACTGATTGAATCAATATTACAAAGATTTCTATTCGAATAAAGTCCAAACATATGCTTTGAGGCAATGATAGTAACCCATATGGTTACAACTTTATTTTCTTGGTTTTGACAATCATGAACAAAATTTTATGTGGAAAGGAGTGAAACCGGCTGGGAAAAGATTCCAGTTAATACAATCTTCACCAACAAATGAATCAAAAGGGCTATCAAAGCCTACCTTCTTTGCTAATGGATTTCATGTTATATAATAGATCAACTACAGAGATTTTGTTGATCCTTTTGAAATTTTATAGATTCTTAAAAAAAGTTACAATAAATATCATTTAAGAACCTACCTTGTCTAACACAGTTCCCTATTATATTATATACTTTCAAAGATGTTCTTTTTTTTTCTTGGATTTTGAAGATAGAAGATCATTTTTCAATTTCATTCGCTTCCCAAAAAGAAAAAAGAAAACCAAAATTTTAGAAGATGTTCCATCAGTTGAAATATGACTGATGAACATCCAAAAAAAAAATTTTTTTTTGATTATGATGAGATGAATCAATATTATAAAAGATTTCTGCTCAAAGTCCAACCACACACTTTAAAAAACAATGATCATAACTCATGAAGTAATAACTTTATATCTTGGTTTTGACAATGATTAAAAAAATGCAATAGAAAGGGGGTTAAAATGAATGGGAAAATATTGTATTAAAAGATTCCAATTAATACAATTTTCACCGACAAATGAATCAAAAGGGCTGTCAGACCTTAACTTCAACATAATATTCAAGCTTAAAATATTATAGATTATAAGGAAACAAATAAAAAAAAATATACATAAGAAAAACTATCAATTAATTTTGGATCTAAAATCAGTAACCTGAACTAGCTCAATCTGGTTTTGGGGTTGGCGTCTCGGTTCAAACAAATTGAACCAAAACCCAACTTACAAATGTATTTTCACTAAACCAAACAAATTGAAACTGTATATATATATATATATATATATATATATATATAAGTGAATATATTTTTGTATTTATTTATTTAATTATTAAAATTAGCACACAAATTTTATTGTATAAAGACCAAGCTTGACTTCATGCATAACCTTACAGAATATAAAGAGTAGAAGACTTATTTAATGTGTGTTAAATTGACCTAAACCGGCCCTAATCAAATCTAATTTATAGTTTGAGTTGAGTTGGTTAAGTTTCAGGGTTTTAATTTCATTTACGTTCTTTTCAGATTGGAGTGAACAGTTCTTGATTCAGTTCGGCCATTGATAGTCAAAAAACCTTGGTTTGGTTTTGGGTTGACGTCAACCACGGATGAAATCGAATTAAGTTGCACCTCTACATGGGATAAGAGTTGCAAAGATATTGTTGTTAAGATGGATATATAGAAAGACTAAGAATAATAAGGTAAAGAATGAAGATATCTAAGAGTGTCTAAGTGCTGAACAAATACCTTTCATAGTACCTACCCCAGGGGAAGATAAATCCCTGCTGCCTCCTTGAAAGAGAGATGTCCTGGCCCACTAGACAATGGAGGCATACCTGTCCAATCACCATCATACTATGTACATAGTATCAACAGTTTTTGGGATTGTTAATATAATGCAGTGCTAGATACGAAGAGTTTTTCTGGCTTTCACAATTCAATAGAATTTTTATTTTGATTCTTCATTTGTGAATGATTCTATCCAAATGGTGGACAAGATAAATGAAAGTGAGCTAAAATGTTTTAGGTACGTAAAGCAAAGACCTAAAGAGCCATCTATGAGAAGGTCTTATACCTAACTGCATTTATGCTTTATTGATAACTTAGAATGGAGAACAGTATACGCATTTAATGTAGCCAAGAAGAGTAAAATCGACCATAATAGAGATAGAACTGTAGGACAACAGCAGGAACGTGAACCTCAGCCTAGGCTTGAAGAGATTAAAACACAATTCTGTAACTTGCATAAATCCAACGAATTATGGTTGCCATGGTACTTAAAAGAGGCTATTTATCATAGCCTTTAGAAAACTGAGAATCCTAGCCTTACATCTAAAAAAGGTAAAACAAATCCTAGCCATCCAAGATCATTAAAAGTCACTTTCTAGTCACATGATCCTTTTTTGTATTTTAAAATACTCAAAAACATATAAATAACCAATTAATTAATTAACATTATGCTCTTGCATCAATCCCTCCAGGTGAAAATAAAGCTTGACTTCGGCAAGAAAACCTTGGTTCTCTTCAAGTATCTCAGGATCAATCTTCTTTAACTTATCTTCAGCAATCAGGGTACTTTCATTAGCTGGTTTACCTAACCACTTCATTAAAAATAGACTATAATTGTTGCCACTCCTTGATACAATATCCTTGACATCAAACACATCTTTAATTGTATCCTTCTTGATCTTTGGCAGTTGTTCAAATTGTCTTTCAACAGCTTCTAGATCTCCCATGAAACCTATATATCAGAAACACTAAAGATTGGGCTGAATCTCCCGTATTCCCTATATGTAACAGTTTAAATGAATCTAAAATATGTATCCTAGATATCTTCAAACCTAACAAAACTCGTCATTTTGAAAAAGGTGGTTTCTTTTCAATTTAGGTCTTTCAATCTCACAAATCATCCTCAAGAGTACGATTCTTTTTCCCAGTTCATGTGCAATGTTATTGCCACCTCATCTCACTAAAAGAAACTCCAATTGTGTAGTCAATAATTAGGGCTAAGGGCTAGCCCTGCACAAAAGGCTCCTGTCAGTTTGCAGGATCTGGGAAGGGTCTGCTGTACATAGCCTTACCCCCACAAGTGGGGAGGCTGTTTCTTGTGACTCAAACCCGCGACCTTTAAGCCGCAATGGAGCGGCCTTACCGTTGCGCCAAGGCTCGCCCTCTGCATAGCCAAGAATTAATTTTGAAAAAGACCAGTAAGCTTTCAGCAAGCTTTACTTGGATGGGGTGGAGAAAGAAAAGGGGAAGGATGAACTTGTTATGGAACTCATGCCCTGCGGTAGTCATGTAAGTGTTTTGGGGTGAAAGAAACCACGGAATTTTCAGAGGTGAAAGGAAGTCAGCAGAAAATCTATGTCATGCAGCCTTGCATCTTATACTCCGCAGGGCCTTGGTTCTTCCAAGTTTTTCTGAAATGTCCCTAGAGGTTTTTTTGAATTATGACTCTTTTTTGGACCTTTGAGTCCTAGGAGCTCACTAGGTTACCAGGCTTTTTTGAACTCTTAATCCTCCTCGGACCTTTGTGTCATAATAAGATCTCTAGGAGGTTACCTACTTCGTGTTCACCTCCCCTATGTACTAATATTATTTTAATATATTACCTCTTTTACCTATCAAAAAGACCAGCAAGGGTTGTCACCAAGTAAGAACATTTAAATGGTGATGAACTGACCCATACACACCCAGGAGCCAGTATACATAAATTAGATCAGGCTACTGGCCGAAATTGGGCCTTCGGTTGTCTTGGTCTTAGACCCTAAAAAAATTTTGATTGAGCTATACTGGGATAATGGGATGACTTTGAGCCAACAAGATCCTGAGCCATGGCGTGACAGCAGCACTGCAATCACATTGCACAAGATTTCTTTCTGCTTCAACTAAAAGAGAGTTTTTACTTGTCAGCAAAATGTGGTCCAGAACACAAAGCAAAGAGACATGTATTCTTTGCAGGAAGCCACATGCCAACGAAACAATTTTCAACATCCATGTGCCCCTTTGCTTGGTGTTTAGATATAAAGAACTCTCCATGTGATGTGTGCACCTAATGCTCTCAATGGCCCATATCATGGTCCAAGTTTGATCTGAATCTTATCCTAAAAATGGAGTTGGTACAGAGTTTTTGGTCCAATATATCATCATGGTATTATCTGGTTTTATCCAAATCAAGTTCAGATACAAATTTGTCCAATTTGACAAGAATCCGATTCAGTTTTACACATGCTGTACAGATATTCCATAATCCTTTGTTGCTAGCAAACAGGGCAGTAGGTTTGGAAGGGCAGGCCCAAGCCCAATCAGGCCAAACTATTACGGGGATGGACTCAGATCAACTTTTTTCGACTGAGTTGGATCTGGAATAAATTTTAGACCCATTCTCTACCTATTCTAATAAGATAAAGAGTACATATTGACCCTTTACTAGTGAACACTCTTGAGAACTTCGACAAGGAATCAGGACAATTAATTAAACTCAAAATATCTCCCAGCATGCATAGGTATCTCTAAGATTGCGGCCAGATCTGTAATAGTTATAGTAGCTGCATAGGTACTTATCAGTTTTAGGCTTAGATATTTTGTGTTTAGGCTTATACTAATACTTAATGGTGTCCAGTCCTTTTGTACAGTATTGTGTGGAAGTGTCAAAACTTAGTCCTGCCCTGGAATTGCTAATTATGATGTTTGAAAAGAATATAGATTGCCTACACAAATTAACCACTAGATCCCCAGAAATGTCTGACAAGAACTAGATTATTTTGTCAACTACAATAAAGTTTTGAATGGAGAACTGATTAGATTTGAGAGGAGTGTGTAGGATGGATGACTTAAAAATAAAAAAAATAAAAACAAGACACCTCTTCAGGTGGTGTAAAAATCTGGATAAGTTACTAATGCTGAGACCATAAGCAGGTGATGTAGAAATCTCAATAAGTTTTTAACATAACTACCACCATAAACAAGAGATCACAAGAGTAAATACCAACACTCAGAGCTCATCCACAGAATCACATACATGAGAAAGTAGCATTCCATTCTGTTTAGTAGAGAGCAAGAAATAACTGCAGAAGAGGTTGGAAATCAGATGCCTCAACAAATCTCAAAAAATTTCGGCCGGTGGTCTGCTAATTTTATCTAATTTATCAGCATAAACTCTGTTTAGTTGGTAACATGAGGCAAGTTCTGTAATGACCAAGATGCATATTGCTATTAATACATATCACTTGAGGGAATGAAACCTTACACACCCACCCATGCATACACGATTGTATTCACTAATCAATTTCTAATTGTCCATATTAAGAGTGCTCATTCACAAATATTAATTCCTCATACCTTTGCTTTAAGAATAAAGTATGCAAGGGCTTAATGACTTGTTAAATGAACAGTAACAACTTTAACGATTTGAAGACTCTAAATCATAAATCAAGTGATGTAAAGCTGAACTTCTGGTTCCAAGGGATGAAGCAATGTCCGTTCTTGCCTTGTCAGGAAAAGATTAAAGGCATTTCATGGGCTATTTGAATGATTAAGCAACTAAAACAAGGGCCAATGCAATAGGAATTTCTCACTGGAAAAGTCTGAGTCACATCTCCAATATTGGTGGTTAAAGTTTCGGCACTGAACTTTCATCTAGTCTAGCAGTTGCTGCAGGCTGCCCAGTGGATTTGTCAGTGGCAGCAGGGGCATTCTTACGACCAGATCCAGCAGAAACTTTAACCATTGCTGGTCTTAGAAGTCGATCTCCAAGAAGAAACCCACGGCGAACTTCTTGAATAATTATGCCTTCCTTGAATTCTAGAGATTCCTCACGTGCAATGGCTTCGTGAATCTACAACAGGGGAAGAGAAAAGAAAAGAAAGAACTTAAAAGATGGCATAAAAAGTTTTCAATAAATGTGAAATCCCAAATGATTCCAAAAATATATAAAGTCAGGAAAGGGCTCAAGTTTTTGCCACCAAAGATGTCTTTTCTTAAAAGCATAAGAAAGAGATAACATCAGCATCAATCCAATGGTAAATATATTGCCATTGTACATTTTCAAAACCTATAAGATTTGTAGTACTAGTCATAGATAGATAGAAGGAATACTTATTCTTAGTACCTTAATCCTTCTTTATTTCAAATCCAATTAGTAATTTTTTTTTCAAGGGATAAGCCTACATATCGATAGATGTAGCTTGTGTGCACCCCTGTCCTACAGCCTGGAACATCTGGGGTGAGCCAAAAGGAATTGTTTAGGCTCAGCTCACTTTTACTTTGGTTCACTTTAGACTTAGCTGGTTTGGATTAAAGTCACCACCACATATCAGGTTTGGGTGTGAGTGGTCACCCGATTCAAATTGTTCTAGTTCAAAGATCCAGCTAGGCGACCTAGTTGTGAACCAAGGAAATCTTTTGATACCTAAGGTTACCCTGCAGCATGCAGGTTCCCAAAATTAATGGTTGAATTTGGTTCTACGCATCAAATCGCACTTCTCAATTCTCCCTCAGTTCAACAACCTTTTTGGACAAATTTGAATTGAATTCAATCTAAAGCTGGTTCAGTCTTTCTGGGTCTGGTTCATTCAGGTCCTTATCTTTTACTTCAGTCCATAGTCTATGGGACAAATCTAGGTCAGGCCCATCTGTGGGCCCAATTTGCATTTATCCATTATCAGGCCCTTTAGGAGGCAGAATTCACTATTGGTTCGGTTCAGATCAGTTCTTAATCAAAGGCACACATGACACGTGGTTCAAGTCTGATTCCATTTAGGCCATGGATTCATCAAAATTCAATCAATCTCGAGCCAACAAGTCTCACAGACTGGTTTGGTCTTCATATTGCCGAACTGGCTTTTGACACCAGTTAGGCGCTATGTTTCTTCATGCTGAAGAAGTAGCAATCTCAAGTCTATGTATTTCCAACTCTTTTCAGCCAAAGACATTCTCAGGCCATGCCATGGCATCTGGCTTCTTTAAGGCATTTCGACTATTAAAAACAGCAAAATCATTTTTCCAATTTTTTTGGCATTTTTGTAATTTCTTGTTTGGTCAATCAATTACTTAAGGCTTTGTTTAACACCAACCCAAAAAAAAAAACAAACAATAACCACCAGCAACACCCACTATCACTACTGCCACCACCACCACATTGTTATTACCACCTCTACCAATACCACTGCCACAACAATCACTATTACCAACACCACCACTACTAATACCACCACCATCATAATTAACAGCTTTTAGATCATGATCATTAAACTTTCCAATTGCATTTTTATTGACCTTCTAAAATCATAACTGATTTTGACTAATTGTTACCATAGGGGTTTGTTTAAATGTTTCAAAAAACACAAAGACACTATTATCACAATCATCACCACATTGTTTTTACCATCTCCACCAATAAAACTGCCATAATAACCACTATCGCCACCACCACCACCATCATCACTTAACATCTTTTAAATCACAATCATTAGACTTACCAAATTCAGTTTTATAGACCTTTTAAAATCACAACTGATTTTGACTAATTGCTACCATACTGGTTAATTCAAATGTTTCAAAAAACACAGAAAATTTGAATTTTATTTTATTTTTTAGATGGTCCTTTGTTAAAAACGTTTCAAAACAGCCCAGTAGTTTTAGCATGTTACAAGTAGGATTATACTCTTGAATCTGGATTTCCATGATGCAAATGGTTGACAATCCTAACACATTCACAGCTCAATGTTTCTCTTGTGAGAAGACAGACCAAGTGTACTTTTGACAGCTGACAGGAATTGTAGTTTTAGCAATGTTAAAATTTGGAATCCGTGCTTGACTGCAAGCATACAGCGATTGACTTTCAAATGAAAGGGTATTCAATGTCAAGAAATGCTTTTCATGACTAATAGAACAACAATATACTAAGCACGGCCTGCATCAGGATACCATGATATAGATGGTTGACAAAAAGTAACCAATTGCCTTAATTTATAGTATTGCCATTCAAGAAGTCAGGTATGAGTGTCCAGTTTGTATACGACCAACTTCTTAGCACAGAGGGAATTGGCTGAGAAAGGTATGCCTGTCAGGTCAGTATGTATTAATACATGCATGTACATGAATTATGTACGTGGATAAAAGATAAAACCGTAGGATCTTCAAGAACCTTCAGGTTAAATAACGATGATGGCTTCATTATGGCTCAGCATTAGGAAGGAATTTCATCACATATCTGCATCAGAGATTCTGTCACAGTGGAGGGCTCTAGCTACTAGATGATTTGAGATCTTGGGAGGATGGTTGTAATTATGTTCTGTTGCCTTTTTCAGTTCTGCTAGTGGCTGTAGGCTAGTATGGATGTTATATATCTAGTTCTTTTGTTTTGCTTTTCTTGTTGTTTCCTTGAGTCCATCTCTTCATGGACCGTGTATTTTCTTTGCCCTGTTCCTCTTCTGATCTAATGATATCTGCTATTATTCATCAAAAAAGGATAAAATATTCAACAGCAAAATAAAGCAAATATAAACTTGAATATAACAGTATATAAATAAAATATAAATGGTGTATACAAGAAAGAAATGATCACGATCATTTCAAATGGTCCCTGTATGCAAGATGCACGCTAGAGATACTAAGAAATTTCATATAGAAAATTAAACATGTTTGTGGAGGCAAAAATATAATTCTGATGCCATGTAATATTGCGTCAGACAAATGGCAGTACATTGAATGGTCTATAAATCACAGATACAACCACTTAACACAAACCACACACACACACCCCCCCCCCCCCCCCCAAAAAAAAAATCACACACACCCCACGAGAAAAGAGATTTTTTTTGCGTTAATATATTCCAGGCTTCGTTTTACTTGGCCCACCATGGCCAACAATTCAGAAATTGTTTATAGCAAGTAGTCACATTATCATTGCCATCATTGTTTTTTTCTTTTTCCCTGTGATCCATTCTCAGAGAGTGATGAACATGATGTACCTAAATTTTTTTTCCTTTTTCAGGTTCTCACATATCCTATTGACAAAACTAATCTGCAAAGCAAAAGGCAAAGAAACGAAGCCTATATATGGAAATGAAGCCTATAAATGGACTCTAACCATGCAAGCACAATGAGGATTGAAAACCAGAGAGCTGAAAAACCCAGAACAAGATATGAAGGAGAACCCCAGATGATCGCACCTTCATTTGTTATAGCAAATAATTGACATAAGCGGAACGTAACACCAAACTGAAGATACCTAGAAATCATATGGACTGAGAAATTCAATAAACATGTTGAAATCCCAAAGGAAGATATAAAAGAAAGCAATGACATGAGGTTTTCAGAAATGACATGAACACTATTGAAACAACCAAAAACATGAAACTGAAAACAATTTTATAAAATATCACTTACTGAGGGATCAAATGGCTTCCCAACTGTGTCCACAGCAGCCACACGTAAGCTTCTCATAATCTCCACAAACTGCTTATATATACCCTGATAACTTGTGTCAATCTTTTTCTCCTTATCTGTTTCTGGTCTAATCTGTTGCTTAGCTCTTTCAAAACTATCCACCATGGACAAAAGACTTTCTACAACTTCTCCCTGTGCATCAGATTTTATGGTGAGCCGGTCCTTATCTGCCCTCTTTCTAAAGTTATCAAAATCTGCCTGCAGGCGAATGTATTTCTCCTTTCCAGAAGTTATATCTGCAGATAATGCAGAAACTTTCTGGACTAATTCATTCTTTTCATTTTCTATCTTGTATATCGCAGCTTCAATGTCTAAAACAGTTGTCTCATCTCCATCTAAAATAGCCTCCTTGTAGACTTTAATGAGAGTCTCCAGGCTAGATAATTCTTTCTGATTATCCTTGTGTGCTGATGTGTTTGAACCAACCTGAGTATCCACTTCTCTATCAATTGTCTGAGAACAACAAATTAGCATTTATCATTTGAAATAATATACTTTTATAGGCATTAAATAGTAAAATACAACAAATCTTGATGTCAGGAAAATATAGCACACTATTTTTTTTCCCTTTTTCGCAGAGGAGGGAGGCATAATATTCAGGCACCATTTTAGTCTAGTATTTTTTTTTCCGTCTTACATAATAATAAGTTACAAACATTCAAGAGAATTCATTTTAAGATACAAAAAGGTTAATTCAAAAGTTACAAATAAAGGGATGAACTGAGATATGTTGTAATATATTATAGAAAAAGCAAATCCATTCACAGTGATACATACAATTATATTAATCTTAGATATTAGATCAAATACGTTAACAAGTAAATTTATACTTATAAAAGAAGCTGCACAAGAAGAGAGAAACTCCACATGATCTATAAGAAAAAAAAAGCGATGGAACAATTAGTATTGTCACCTGCACACTGACATTCATGAATATCATAGATATCCCCAACACCTTGTATGATACCAAAGCGTGTACCAAATCTACCGCTCAACTACAAGTAACAGCTGAAGCAGGGATACATGATAATTTGCATATAAACTCTTTGAGCCCCACAAGAAACTCCTTTGAGTTATACAGCTCAGAAAGAATGAGGACTATTTAATTGGTTTGTATATCTCATGATATCATTAGGCATGGGATTCATATTTTTTCTCATGCATATTCCTGTACTGTTAAATTTCTTAAAATGACCAATCAATTAGCTAATTTTTAAAATGGAAGCGAGAACCTCACCCATTAACCCAAACAACCCCTAACCCCACCACAGTACCACAGATCTCCGCCTCCAGCAGACCAAATGTATCGTGGAAGATAATACATTTTTCCCTTCCCATGAAACTACAATCATTTATATGACGGAGGAGTTAAAAATAGTTAAAATGTAACTACGATAAACTAATATCACCCTCACATTTCATCCTTCTTGCACCCAGAAAGCTATTGCGTTGATTAGGTGCACATATGAGAAACATAGAATCAAAATTCCCCAAAAGCAACATGGTTCAAAATATAAAATATTTAAACATTATAAACGAAAAATTGTCACAATAACAGGAATATATATTCTGCTTTTTGTGTCCCAATTTACACAAAGGACAGAATGAACGAAATTTTCTTTTCACTTCACTACTTATAAGTTATTTCTGGCAAATCCATAAATATAATAGTATTACATTTCATTTCTAACTAGGTTTGAAGCGATGAACCTAGAAGCAGAAGAATAAGAAGATGACAACGATGACAATAATAGAAATTCAAGAAAATACAAAATCAATTGCGGTATCAGCAACGAAAAATATAAAAATATCTATAGAGTGCATAAAAAAATAATCCGTCACCAATAGGTATTCAATTCAAGCCAACAAAAATACAAATCTTCAAAATAAATAACAGAAATTTGAAAGAAAAAAAATCAGCTAAAAAGAAGAAAAAGAAGACACGCACATTGAATTCCGAGTCTTCGAGCGCGAGAGAACATTTGAAAGAACGTCTGCCAATTGAAGAAGAAGGGGAGAGAACAAACCACGAGCTAGTTTTGCAGAGGGAAAGGTGTTGAGCGGTGCGCAAAGCAAGGGTTTTCGCTTCTGAGGTTTTGGAAGGATTTGGAACATAAGCAGAACAAGGCGGAGTGAGGACGAACTGATTAAGCAAGGCAATAGCCATGAAAGAGCGAAGGAGGACAGAGTTACCTTTTTTTTTTCCAACAAACTCAAATCGCTAGAACCCCGGAGAAAGCTCTAGCACTCACCTTCCGACCGGTCCGCTTTATATAGTTCTTGTGCTTCCCAATTTACCCCATGATATTTAACAAATACCAGGGGTTGCCCATCTTATTTTATTGGGCTTTTTGCATTTATACCCTTACATTATAATATATTTACATTTATATCCTCTTGATTTTAACATTTATATTTATGCCCTTTATTTAGCATAATTGTTACAGACATAACCTAATGTCAAACTCTATTAGTTTTGGTTGTTTATTTTAATTAAATGACTAAATTAACCTTCTATAAGATGAAAAATATATTACAAAACCAAACGAATATGAGTCTAGGTGGAATTCCAATGAAAATTATTAATCAAGGAAATTAATATCAATGATTTAAAGTATATATGCAATAAAAATAATAATGTAAGGACATAAATGCATTTATAAGAATAGAAGAAGAAAAATGCAAAATATTATACTTTATAGAATGTTAATTTAATCATTTAATAAAAATAAACAACAAAAGTTAATGGACTTTAATGTCAAAAGTATGATTGCAACGATTATAAAAAATCAAAGGGTATAAATATAAAAAACAAGAGAATATAAATGCAAATCTATACCTTATATAATGCAAGGCGCCCTTACACATAATTGCAAGGGCGCCTCACAATGACTTTCCAAAACAACCTTTACACATCAGCGTGAAGATTCATTAATAAAAGGGCATAACAATCAAAACTGTCTCAATGTTTTAAAAACTTAATAATTGATTGCAAAATGCTTCCCTCCTAGGCATGAGCAACGGGCCGTGCCGGCCCGAGCACGGCACGGCCTGGCACGCCACGGGCCTAGGGCCCTGGGGGCACGGCCCGCCAGGGCACGCGGGCCCGCGTGCCAGCCCGGGCCCGCGCTCGGCGCGGGCGCGCGCGGGCCCAAGCGGGCCGGCCCGCTTGGCATGCCCCAACGGCAGGCACGCGGGTCGGCCCGCCAGAGAGCTAGCCGTTGGCTAGCTCTCTTTTCCCTCCATACAAGTGGCTTTTAGCCATTTTTATGCCTATTTTACCCCCCCCCAACAGCCATATAACAACTATATTGGGGGGATATAGTTGTAATTGATGATAAAAAGACCTTTTCTACCCTTCCAACTGCAAAATAACAGTCATATTGAAGGGTAGAGGTAGTAAAAAGCCACTTTTAATTTCTATAAATAGCCACTCCCTTTCCCACTCCAAACCACACCACTTCTACAATCTCCTACTCTCTTCTAATTGATTATCAAATAGTTCTTTGCTCTAATTGTTGTAATTGGAAATTGGTGATACTCAATCTCTTCTAATTGTTCAAGCATCAAAAGTGGGAAATTGGACTCTGGAGGTTGAAGGCTTCAATTGCAAAGTTCAAGATTCATTCTAAAGAGGTATTCTTCTATTTAATTTTCTGATTTTAAAATTAGTATAAATATTATTATTATAAGTAAGTCTCTCCTTCTACCTTTCTTATAAATTAATATCACCAAATAGTTATTATAATATTATTTATTAAGAATTTTTTTTTTCAAAAAATTTGATAATGGACCCTAGGTATCCTATGTTTTTTGACACTGAAGAAAGGGAATATCTTAGACCCCTTTCTGACCCAGTATTTTCTGATGATATAACCCAACCCCAATATAATGACCCTCCCATCCAAGGTCTTGAAACAGAATTCCCTTCACAGGATATGGGATCGTCTTCCCTAACACCTAGGAGCACTAAGAGGAGTAGAACCTCTAGTGTTTGGCTTAATTTTACAATTGAAAGTGTAGGGAGTGAAGAGAAGGCAGTGTGTAACCATTGCAAAAAACAGTTTAATTGTAAAGGCAAAGGTGGTACAGGCCACTTGAACCGGCATTTGCAGAAATGCCTTCCAAAACATGGCCAAATTGACCCTAGGCAAACCCAAATTTCTACTAGTAGTGTTGCTATAAGTAATTTTATTTTTAATCAAGAAGAAACTAGGCTTGAAATAGTAAAGTGGGTAATTCAAGAAGAATTACCCTTTAGATTAATAGATTCTAAAAGATTTCACCGTTTACTAACTAAATATTTAGCACCACAATTTAAACCTTTTTCACGCCACACTTTAAGAAAGGATGCCATAAAATTATATGGAAAAATGAAAACTGCATTAATAGAAACTTTGTCAAACAGTACTTTTAAAATAGCTTTAACTTCAGATATTTGGACAAGTAGACAACAAATAAGCTATTTAGCTATAACCGCACATTATATTGATGAAAATTGGAATATGGAAAAAAGAATAATAACTTTTGAACCACTAGATGCTAGCCATACTGGAATAAATATATCAAATGCTATAAGTAGAAATCTAAGAAATTATAAAATACACAATAAAATAATGGCTCTAGCACTTGATAATGCAAGTGCTAATAATGTTGCAGTAGGAATATTAAGACAACAATTAAACTTAAATATAGATGGAAGTTTATTTCATGTTAGGTGTGCTTGTCATATTCTTAATTTAGTTGTGCAAGATGGATTAAAAATTGTTCAACATCATTTAATAAATATTAGAGATGCAATAAGATTTATAAAACAATCTAGCACAACCGCTAGAGAATTTAAATATTATTGTGAAACTTTAGGAAAACAATATAAAAAAATTACCCTAGATGTTGAACATAGGTTGAATTCAACATATATAATGCTAGAAGCTGCATTAGGATTAAAACAAGAAATTACAATATTTTATAAAAGTAAAATGCCTGAAAGTGACTTAGAGGATCTTGATTGGCAAATAGCCGAAATTTTAAGAGATTTTTTAAAAGTTTTTTATGATGCAACAAGATATTTATCAGTAGTTTATTACCCAACATCTTCAAGTATTATAACTTGTTTATATCAAATAAGTATTTGTTTTAAACAATATAGAGATGTACCCATTGCTAAGGAAATTATCCCTGCAATGGAAATTAAAATTTTAAAATATTGGCAAGAGATGCCTAATTTATATTGTTTAGCTACTACAATGGACCCTAGGATTAAATTAGGAGTTGAAGACTTAATAGATGGAATAAATGAAAATATGAATTCTACTTTTCAAATAGATATACGTAAAATAAGAAATCTATTAGAAAGACTTTTTTGTGAATACGATACTAGTAGTAGCATACAAAGTCATACGCGAACCCAACAAACACTACCAAATAATTCCGCTTGGAATTTTTTAAGTGGGAGAAGAAAGGGAAAACAACTAGCTTCTAGTAGTGGGGGATCATCTGAATTAATGATTTTTTTAGAAAGCCCCCCAATGAGTTTTAATACTATAGAAGAGCATAATGCTTTTAACATTTTGACATGGTGGAAGCAAAATCAGGTTAATTATCCTGTGCTTTCCGCCATGGCACGTGATCTACTAACGGTTCCGGTGTCCACAGTTGCATCGGAATCAGCTTTTAGTGCAGGTGGACGAACCGTGGATGATTACAGGAGCAGATTAACGCCGGAGATGGTGCAAGCATGTGTTAGTCTTACAGATTGGTTAATGGCAGAACTGAGAGAACAAGAATATGAAGATGATCAACTTGCTGGAGACTTTGATGATTTGAATATTGATTTTAGTCAACTAGAGTAGTCTAAGTTTTGTTATAATTTTTGTAATCAAAGTATAGGAATTGTACTTTCTCTTTTTTTTGTTTCTTTTAAACTGCAAATGATAGATAGATGAGTGGGTGCCAACCTAGTTGGGATGTGCTTATACTATAGTGATGCAGTATTATTTGTTCAAGTAATTATGTAATTTTTGCAAAGTTGTAAGTGTACTTATCCTAATTAATGAATTTATATTTTTTTGAGCAAAATTTATCTCAATATGTGTAAAACAATTTTGTGAATAATAAAAGTATTTTACAGAAATTTTTTGGGATTTTTTTGGGATTTTTTTGGGATTTTAAAAAAAAAAAAAAAATTAATTGGCCCGCTGGCCCGGCGGGCTTGGGTTTTGGGCAAATGGGCTTGGCGTGCCGCGGCCCGCCAGGCCCGCGGCACGTCAGGCCAGCGGCACGGCTGGCCCGCGGCCCGCCCGAGCACGCCTGAGGCGTGCCGGGCCAGCCCGCCGCGCACCCCTATTCCCTCCTACCTACCATTTCTTCCTGCGTGCAATACTGCACATGCATCCGGCTAGTATAATATACTGCAAGGACATAGATGCAAAAAAAAGGAGCAAGGAGTTACAATCCTAAATGTCAAGGGCTTACGATCCTAAATGTCAAGGGCTACCCCCGGATCAGTGTCGATAGGGTGGGCCGTCATAGATGTCGGCTATGGAAGCGTAGTGGAATGTTACGATCATAAATGTTAAGTGCTTAACCAATGAAGTCTTCATAAACCTTGAGGCTTTTACAACAATGGTTAAGCATGTAACACAATGGGTCTAGCCCACGCCTATACGCTTCTAGCCCATGCCAAATTCTAACCCCCATCAATCAAGTCGGTAATGGGCGGATAGGTTGAATCGCACAGAATATCACCGGCGGCTAACAAATCTCTACATCCTTTTTTATGTAGATCCCAATTATTAATGAGGGTTATTATAAGGTATGCAAGAAATTTGCAATAACAAAAATTTAGAATGAAACATACTTGTGGAACATAAGTCAAGCCAATTAAAGTGGAGAGTGAATCAGGTGAAGCCACTCCTTGTGTCAATCATCACCATGGATGATTTTAAATCAAGTAAACTTCCGTTTACATTTTTTTTTTTTTTTTATGAACAAAAACTTCCGTTTACTTGCAGGTGGCAGCCACCGCAATGGTTTTAAATCGTCCGCTTCTTCCGTCTGCAGCAGCAGACGATGCAGGGCATGCGCATTGCACACTGACTATGCAAATCGAAGGAGCCCGGCCAGAGTTCTTTCAATAAAATAAATCTTTTCACGTTTTTGAATACCAAAAAATCTCTAACCTCAGATGCTCCACCAAACATCTGCATAGTCTGTGCTGCAGAAGGAAGCAGCAAGCGATTTCGACAAGAGCGTTTCACCTAGTGCCACTTAGTGATGCCAGTGCGTTTCGCATGGATGGATGCCCATGTCAGGAGGGGCCCATACATGCAAACTCTATCCCAACTGTGGTTTCATGGAACCACCAGATTTTAGCTCTAGAGGAAACACTTTCGAAGATGACGTAGAATACAATGCCGGATGGATGCCCATGTCAGGAGGGGCCCCATACATGCAAACTCTATCCCCAACTGTGGTTTCATGGAACCACTAGATTTTAGCTCTAGAGGAAACACTTTCGAAGATGACGTAGAATACAATGCCACGCTAATAGCCACCTGTTTAAAATAAATGGTGCTACTTTTCAAGCCACCACAACAAACCAACTTCCTTGTGGATCATGCATTTTAAACGTTTCATATTTTCCTTGCGATGTCCCAGCTGCGTTTGTACACCTGCATTTATCATTTTATGGATAAAAAATTCAACCCCTCAAATGATGGTGCCTCTGGATAAAAGGATTGTCCATCAAGAATAAATCCCACAAAAGTTTCCAAGTTAGAAGATACAAGTGCTTCATCAAGAAGATAATAACTAGAATTTTCCAACCCTCGGCTTGTTCATTCTGGCATTAGAACTGCAATATAAGTTCAAGAAAACGTTGGAATGCTGAGTTATAGTTCAACCACCAGCAACTCGTAGAACTATAAAAATAATACTTCCAGTTCTAATAAACCTTTAAATTCTCATGCCAACCATAAAACAATCCTTCAAAAAGAAAAAAATAACACGCACTTAGCTAGTAACAATAAATGCAAATCAACACAACGAAGTACCAAACATCAATACGGTATGTCAAAAGCTGAATCCAACTCAAAAACACCAACAAATCTATGGCGACACATGACACATACCCTGTAGGCAGCCCAGCAGACAATACCCTCTGGGTAACTACATTATCTAAAGATCTATGCTGACGCACGACACACACAGACGCACATGCTGCAGGCAGCCTTACCAACAGACAACGACCTCTTGGTAACTTCATTATTTAAGACGTGGACGGATACAGAAAGAGCCAACAAACCACTTGCCTCATTCCCCTTCTGATTCAGATTCAGCACTCTGGAGCCACTCCACAAACGGTTTAACATTCTTCCAAATCTGGGAACTCTTGCTACCTCCAGCCAGGCCTGCCCGATACCATTGCACGATGACCTCTTCCTCCAGCACATCATCGTCATACAGAGTTTTCAGAACCAGGGCCACCTCCTTAACCGCCTCGGTGTTTGCCTTCCCACAGAAGACCTCAATGGCATGTAACAGAAGCTCTTGCGATCCCTCACCCTGAGCGACAGCCGCAACATAGTTCTTCTTCTTGGTCACCTCCTTGGCAAATCCTTTCCCTACACCCTCAAACAGAGCCTCAAAGATGGCAATCATGACCTCTTGTGGTGTCCCAGAGAGTGAACCCAAAAACGACCGAAGCTGGCTAGCACTACACCCCTTCTTCAAATTCCCTTTAATCTCAGCAACGAGAACTTCATGGTTAGAAACATTGGAATCATTTTCAAGTCCATTAGTCTCCGACTTCTCCTCGTGTACCAGGGATCCATTTTGTGAAGCAGCCCCATCCTTTACTGACTTTGGTTTCTCCTCCTTGGTGGCTAGCATAACCATCTCAGATGTTACAGCACTTAACTGCTCTTGAATGCGTTGACGTGCAGCCTCCAAAGAAGTGTCTGTCTGCCACTGCACATCATCTTCATCACCTACTTCATTTTCATCCGCCTGGCTGCCAGCAGGCGAGACATGATCCTCGTCAGAAGCACTTGCCTTCTTCTTGGCAGAAGTACCCTTTGAGACTGAATCCTTGGAAGTAGCAGCACCCTTCTTCTTCACCTCCTTCTTAAGCTTCTTTTGCTCCTCATCAGCAGCCTCACCTTCCTTCAGACGATCCTTCTCTGCTCTCCTCATAGCCTTCTTCTCCTTTGATCCTTTTTTCTGCTCTGGAGGATTCTTGATGATGAAGGTTATCAACTTATCCCTCATGTCAACATCCGACAAAAAGCCACAAGCAGCACATTTCAAGGTAATCATTTGAGTCTTAGTTATGACAATCTCGGTTTCTGGGTTACCGCATCCATAACACTGAACATATTTCTTGATGAAGTTCTCAAGAAGACCAGCAAGCTTTGCAGTGTCATGGGCCCCATTTACAAGCGAAGTTCCAGTCTTCTCATCAAACTTGGATTGGGCCCCAAGCTCACAACCAAAATATTTAGTTGTGTAAGATGCTGGTCTTGCCAAGGCCTTCGCAATCTCAACCATGTTCACAATGTTAGTCTTGATGCCATTTCCTCGGCCTTCAATCTTAGTGACCATTTTGGGCATCTTATACCTATAGAAGGCATCATCTCTGTTTCCAGCACCAATATTCTGTAAAGCCATCTTGGTTATTCAGTACACCAAGACTTAATAAAAGATATCAGACAGAGCAGAGGCTGGAGTCAAAGGTGATAGAGGCAGCAACAGCAGCTTTATCCTTGAAAAGTAAAAACCTTTCTTTTCCAACAACAAAAGACTGGTCTCTAGCAATTGGAAAAAAAGGTTGCATACGCCTGCAACCCTCAAAACGTATATATTCCTGAAGTCGACCAAGATTCATGCAGCCAACCTTATCTGAAGTGCGTCTGCTCTTCTTTTTCGACGTAGGGCAATATTCACCGAGCAATCCAACCGATCCCAAATAGAGAGAAACTCGTTCAGACATAAAAGAAGCTTCGAACTTGACACCGTCCACTTTGAACACAAATATAGCAGATGACTCTACCAACTTCCTGAAACTAAGAGCAACATGATTGAATGCAACTCCAAAGGTTTAACTTGCATACAATATAAAGGGTTGAATAGCCAAAGAATGGAGCACAGCAACATTGTTATAAAAAAGGAATTAAATTGTGTAATCACAAAGGGGACATTAAGCTACTTCATCAATTATTGTGCATAAATATAAGCAGCATACTGGAATTAAAATAATAAATTACATCATAACAGGACCGTTGAAACTAACATATAATTGAAGCAATTACTTATTTCTAATGTGTCCGGCAAAACTGGGCCAACCTAAGAAATAACAGTGCAGTAGGGTTTATGAGTCCTTCATTAATACCGCCTAGTAATAGTTATTCAACATATTTGTCATTCCAAGTCCTCCAGTGCTGAGTGGTCCTCAACGTATTAGAAAGTATATCCACATAAAGCAACCAACCCTTTAAACCCACAGGCTTCAAGCAAGAAAAATAAAAACTAGAGAGAATGTCATATTGGCAAATCTTCCAATTCTTTTGGACAATGTGATTAGGTAAGGAGGTTTGAGCCTCTCCTCTGGAGTTTGTTTGCTTCCTTTTCAGAAACAAAATGCAAACTGATCATATCCGAAGTCTGAAGTGATTACAGAACGAATATCACTTTGTCAAACGAATCACTTCTTCAAAAGTTCCACGACAAAGACATATGATGTTTTCAATCTCAAAAGTAGAACTGAAACCATCAAAGAACAAGTACCAATAGAACAAAGGAAACTCAGACTAAAAACACATATAAATAATCATTCAACGCCACAAGATATACCACAGATTGGGAAAAGAAGGGGAGGAAAAAGCTAAATATCCATGCTCAATTCAACTATAAATGCTTCGATAAGATCTCACAAAGCGAATAAACATCTTTTCCGATCTAAAATTCCAATCAAACACCATTAGCACAATCAATAAAGGGAAAACTGAATAAAATTATATCCTCGGTCAGGACGAAAAAATCGAACCAAAAACAATTTCCCAATAGATTTTCGGAGAATAAACTAAATATATAACAAAAATCTACAGAAGAAAAAGAAAAATCAACAACAACGACATAAATATAACATCTACAAGAAAACCATCGACCGATCTACCTTGATGTCCTAAATTAGATTTCAAAGATTGAATTAAAATAGAAGAAAACAGGAGATCAAATCCGGTAACATAAGATAACAATAACGACACGGATCGATTCAATAGATCCAGAAAAATCATCACAGCGAACAACTACAGAACTGAATACAGAGATATCGAAGACGAAACGAAAGCCCTAACAATAAAACAAAAAGATAAAGAGGAGAATGCTCGTAAGATACCTTGATGAGGTCGCCGAGAAACCCTAGCCTCACCTTTGCTTCTATGTAAGAGAAAGGAAGATTAACAGCGATTTATATAGGCTGAAAGCTCTAGAGAAACCCGTATTTGGGAAGAATTGGGAGAAACCTTTCGTATCATATTATCGCCAACCCTTATCAATTGATGTAATTGCGTTTTAGACCTTGTTCTTTTATGGTTACGTAACGCCGGTCGTTTTTGAAAGTTGAAACGACCATAATACCCTTCGCTAGAGTGCAACTCACGGTTTGGTTTGGTGTGGATTTATATCAAAGCAAGATCAACCTTGTAATTGTTAACTCAAAACCAAACCAAACCAAATTGAGAACCTATTCCACCAACTCAAAAATCAAACCAACTATGTTATGTTACATGGGTTTGGTTCATTTCTGTTTATTTTAGTTTTGGTAAAACATATTTTCTAGTCGGGTTTTGGTTTTGTTCAGTTCAATTTAATTAAATCATCATCTAAAATTGAATCAAGATTAATTCGGTTACATATTTTAAAACTAAAACCGAACCATCAGCTTTGAAACCCAGCCTAAATTGACCCAATGTTAGTTTAGGTCATTCGATTCTTATTCTTAACCAAATCAAGTTTCATCCTCTATCCTCTTGTAACACTTCAATCCAACTAGTAATGATATTGTTTGCTTTGACGTACTGAACTTACGGTTTTGCTCTTAGGTTTTTACTTTAAAAGGTTTAATTTCTTGAGAGAGTCACAAGCTTACATATAAAAACCTTCACATTCTCCTTCCTAAGCAATGTAGGATTCGAGATCTCAAAACTCCACAATTCTAAGTTGGCACCAACTTTTCCAGCTTGACTCAAGCCTATAAAATTTGAGGCAGGCTCGAATTCAACTAAGGCTAGCTAAAATTTTCTAGGATCAAAGTTACATTTCTTTGGCTCATGCTCTACTCCTTAAAGCTCGATTGTGTACTAATCATAACTTAATAATATAAATTTAAGGTCATGATATATATAGTCAAACAATAAAAATTCTGATATTTTATTTTTGTAAGCATTATAAAATTATAAATAAAATTAAAAGCTAGCAGAGCTTCAATTCAACCCCATCGAAGCTCTCTACTCAAGATCAATAATTAAATGAGTTTTTTTTTTCTAAACTGAGAATAACTCATGAACCTGCTTTAAACTCGAACAACGGAATACAAGCTTGACGCAGAAATTAAAATTTGTTCGAAGAATAAGGATTAAACTGGAATTAAAAGTGACCCCACGGAAAGGGATAACGGTCGTTGGTGACGGGGTGTGCTTCATTCATGCTTTCGTTTTTTAATGTGAGGCGGCGTTCTATGGGGACTTTTTCTTAATTAAAAACTTGGTTAAAGGAGCTTTTTGTGAATATCTTTTTGTTAGAGACGTTAACTGTAAAGGAGAAATTGCTGTACTAATATAACCCTGTTAAGTACGGAAATTTCAGAGCGCCCACCGGTTCACTACACGGAGACGAATCTTTCTAAGACGATTCGTTTGGGTAATTTAGGAATTATGTTTGGGAAAAGGTACAAAAAAGGCCACGCGTGTTTGATCAGAGAAGACATACCGGAGAGGCTTCCGGAATGGGGAAATTCGTTTTTAGTGATGCTTTTCAAAATAATTCAGATTCAGTCGACAAATTTTGATAATTAATTTTAATGATACTTTTTTTTAACATAATTGAGATTCAGTGTCTTTTTATTATTGATTAAGAGTTTCTTCCGAAATACCCTTAAAAGATTTTGAAAACCTTTTTACTTCTCTTGTTACAAGTGAAGTTTGCAAGTCTTTTTTGGAGGCATTGTTAGAGGAAATTATTAATGAACAGTAAAATCACACTAATTCTCAATTATGTTAAAAAATATCATTAAAAATCAATTATGAAGAATTAACCAACTGAATCTGAATTATTTTGAAAAAAATCACTAAAAACCAATTTTCTCCTACGAGAAGCGGGCAGTATTGGATATCAAAGATAGAAATTGCGCTCCTACATTAAAGTGACACGTAGGAGATAAAATGACCAATTTTCAATATTATAGGGTAAATTGGTTTATAGCGATATTTTATCAAAATATCAAGGGTTTTTAGGGATATTTTTTTAAAATAATTAAGAATTGCTATCATTTTACTGTTCATTTAGATTTTCTTCCAAAAATACCCTTAAAAGACTTTCAAAACCTTTTTACTCATTTTGTTATAAGTGAGGTTTTCAATTCTTTTGAGGACATTTCGGGAAGAAACTCTTAATAAACAATAACGATTTTCAATTATTTTAAAAAGTATCACTAAAAATCAATTACCAAGATTTGGTCGACTGAATCTGAATTATTTTGATAAAGTATTACTAAAAACCAATTCTCCCTTTTTATCTGAATTATTTTGATAAAGTATTACTAAAAACCAATTCTCCCTTTTTTTATATGTATGTATGTATATATTTATGAGATTATTATCTTATTATGCCGACAAGGTTTTCTAAGGCAACAAATCTTACATTCCTTGTAATTTTTTTTTTACATATATATATATATATATATATATTTTTTTCTTTTTTTGTTTTTGTTTTTATAGACATGAAATTAGTGGTAATTTTCATCCATTACTTACTTAATTCAGTATCCCATGACAACATCTCACGCAAAGAGCAATGTTTTCATAGCAATATGTGGTTTGTGTCACAAAAACATCACAGGCTCAATTTGCTAAAGCTAAAAGTCCCAATTTTTTTTTTCCTTTTCCGGGTGTAAAAGCCTTACTTTCATTGTTGGATTGATGAGAAATTGAAGGGAAATCAACTAATTCAAATATTAAAAACAAAAGCAATGCTATTGCCAAATCTAAAGGTTCCACTTTCATTGGGCTAACATAGATTAATTCAGCCAAGTGTCTTGACTAGCTTTTATCACAATATTTAATTATAATTCAGGTTATAATAGGAGCATAAAGTTAACGATTAGAAAAAGGATAGAGAAGACCAATCTACAAAAGACATCACACTATCAAATGGTTTCCCAAAGAGCCTCCTTAGATTTTCCCAACAAAACATTCCCAAAACACAATAGAGCCGTAAATCCTTCAATTTTCCTTCTTTCTTTCTCTAATTAAAATCTTAACTTCTTATTTTTACCTAGAAGATATATGACATGCATGTAAAAAAAAAAAAATAAAAGAAGTGAATAATCATGTTAAAGAATATATTAAATATATAAAATACACCCTTTGTTATAAGTTTGAGCTGTTGGTAGGAACAGTGTTCTACATGGTATCAAAGCTTTAGGCAAACGTTCGGTCTTGAGTTCAAACCTCCACTCCACCCATTAAGAAAAAAATATTCCACATGTTAGGCTTTCCTAAAAATGGGTTTGAGTCCAGCCCACATATGAGGGGGAGTGTTAAGGAATATATTAAATATATGAAATACACCCCTTACTATAAGCTTGAGCCGTTGGTAGAAACGGTGTTCTACAGAATCTATCTATTTTTATTATTATTTAAGCGAACTCTTGGGAATTTTTTTCAGATTTTGGCTGGCTTTTTTGTTTGTTGTAAACAATCTTTTGAAAATCTTAAAAAAATTCCTGTATCCCATAAAAAAACTACCCAACTAGTACTCATATCCTATATAGGTAACTAACTATGTGTATATCTCGTAGAAAATTACCATTAAAAGAGTCTGATATTAACTACCTACATACATATACAAGCAGTCTCACACGTGCCTCCTCTAGTACTAATATAACGGGAGAGGGCCTCTTGCAAAAAATGTAAAAAATTGAACTATTTTTTGTCAAAACAATTTAAAATGCCTTATTACAATAGAGAGTAAATTACACTTACCTCCTTATAGTTTTTAACAACTGCAAAATACCTCCCCGAGGTTTTGTAGAATAACATTGACCTCCCTTTTCAACTTTTAAAATAAACAAAAATAATAATCTGACCATTTTATCCCTGATTATATCTAAAGTGACAACAATTTAAATGATTAATCACTCATGTTTTTAAACTGATTGACTAAAAACCAATTATTGTTTATAAGAACAAGAAAACCATGGTTTTTGTCCTTCGTACTGACAGAAGAAAAGAAGAAGAAGAAGAAGAAGAATAAATAGAAGTTAATTATAATTGTTTATACAAATGATATGATTCCCAACCTTATTGATATATGTAAAACTCATAATAAACTAGTTAGGGCCCATTTGGATACTTCCTAAAATATCAAACTAAAAGACATTAGCACTAACAGAACCCCTACATTCTTAAGATTTGATCTTATAGGATGTATCGCTCCTTGTTTGTGCTGATCATTGTAGTTATTGTTTCCTATCAAACAAGAAAAATTAAAGATAAGTTCGTCATTTTTGTTTAGCATTTAGCTTTAATTACAAAGAACTTTGTAAGTATACAAGGACAAATTTTATTGATAATATCTAATATAAATAATTAAGCAGGCCTATTATCAAACAAGAGAAAAAAAAACTTCTTAAGAATACATTACATTGTGATAACATTACAATAAGTGTGAGTGAATGAGAGGTCATCCTGTATAAAATATTAAACAAATATTTCCTTTCGTGCCATGAAAGATCCTTAAAACCCTTAGCAAAACAAATTGATTTCTGATTTCAACAATACTTGAACAATATCGAGGGTATTGCTTGGGACAATGGCAAGGTCGTGATGTTTATGTTCAAGATCTGGGTTCAAATTAAATTTGCCCTCATCAAATCAATGAGAGAATACTTGATAACAGCTTGCTTCTAGCTGAGATATTTGAATTGTTCCGAATAGTTGTCGTACGTGCTTGTGACTTATGAGTCCCCTTTGAAACTGTACTCTCATTTGTGTACATCTATTCTCGGAAGATAAAATTTTTTTTTTGATATATCATATACACACTTGCGCAACACATAGCCGGTAACAATACATTCATTTATCTTCGTTAGGAAGCACGGCAACAAAGGGACCGCAAGTTTCAAGCCGCAACTTGACTAATGAGTTGTGTCAACTAGAGGTGGAGCTGTTGAGCGACACTTCCCTTTTATGAGCACACTAGTGGAACTTAGGTCTTCACTTTGACAAATACAAAACCTTACTACCAGCCCAAGTGGCACGTCTGGTGCATTCCCATTAACAAATATACCCCACATACACAAAATAAGAGAACCATGTCAATGTTAATGCAATCATGCCCATTTTTTCAAACTTATTGGGAACTCTTTATTTTTCTGATGGAATCAAACTTATTGAAACCGATTTTACACTACACGGAATGAAATCGTTGTTAATATTTGCCCGAATTGTTGCTGTAGTTGATGTGGGATGCTTTTGCGTGGAGCATTTTCATGGTAAGTCCCATAAAAAAACATTTATCGAAGTTGAAAATCAGTAACCACGGGATGCTCCACGTGGAAGCATCCCACATCAACTGATTCAGGCAAACATTGCCTACGATTTTTTTTGATACATCATATACACACCTACGCGGCACATAGCCAGTAACAATACACATTCATTTATCTCCGTTAGGAAGCCCGGCAACAAAGGGACCACAAGCTTCAAGCCACAACTTGAACGATGATTTGTGTTAACTAGAGGTGGGGTTGTTGAACGATACTTCCCTTTGATGAGCACAGTAGTGGAACTTAGGTCTTCGCTTTGACAAATACAAAACCTTACTACCAGCCCAAGTGGCACGTCTGGTGCATTCCCATTAACAAATATACCCCACATACACAAAATAAGAGAACCATGTCAATGTTAATGCAATCATGCCCATTCTTTCAAACTTATTGGGAACTCTTTCTTTTTCTGATGGAATCAAACTTATTGAGACCGACTTTGAATTACACGGAATGAAATCGTTGTTGCCAGAATTGTTGCTGTAGTTGATGTAGGATGCTTTTACGTGGAGCATTTTTATGGTAGGTCCCATAAAAAACATTTATCAAAGTTGAAAATCAGTAACCGCGGGATGCTTCACGTGGAAGCATCCCACATCAACTGATTCAGGCAAACATTGCCTACGATTTTTTTTTTGGTAAAGACATTGCCCACGATTTCATTCCGAGCTATGCAAGGTGGCACTTTAATCAAGAGGGGGACATGTGGGTCCCAGGAAGACGTACAATGATAACGGAACAAATAGCGGCGTCAGAGTTAAATTAGAGTTCTAGCGGTCGAAGACCCGGAACAGTCGTCAACTTTGACGGTTCTACGCGCAAAAGAAATCCACGTATGTTCTTTCTCCTTTCCACCTTCCTATTGCTTTCCCTTCTCCGTCTCCGACCCTTGTTCGATCTTCCAATTCAAATCAAAGTAATTTCCCTTTAATTCTTCTCCCAGGCAAACGCAGATCCAACAGAGAAAGGAGGAAGAACAAGAGGAGGAGGAGGAGGAGGAGGAGGAAGAAGAATAGAACAATGAAAAATCGAAACAGTGAGAAGACATCTACGAAATGGATTCTTATTCTCTGCATCTGCAGCTTTGCTCTTGGAATGCTTTTCACAAACAGGTACGTTTCTGTCTCCATGCAGTTCTCTCCCTTTTTCCTTTTCGATTTTTGATCGTATCTGAGATGGGTTTCACGGTATTTAGCTTTATTCGTTATGAAAAAGGTATAGGGGTCTTTTCATTCAAGGATCCAAACTTTTCGTGATTTGGATTTATTTTTAGCTTCAGATTTCCTGACTAAAACGTTTTCTGTCGTGGGGTTTTATGTGGATTCTTAATACGAGACAGTCATGGGTTATTCGAGCTTCTTCTCTGATTGAGAATGTGATTTGGGTGATGTTGCAGGGTGTGGGTTCCTGCCGAATCGAACGGTCAGATCATATCGCGGCAACGACGTGAACAGGAAGAGCTGCAGATCATCTCTGGGGACTGTACAACGAAAAGGGTCTGTATGTTTTGTAAACTTGGTACAAACAATTACGAAGTTTGAATATGTTTCTTTTCATTTTTCGTGATTTTTTATATCTCTGTATCAGAATCTTGGACAAAATAAGGATATAATGGGGGAGGTTCACAAGACCCATGAAGCGATTCAGTGAGTATGAAACTGGGTTCTCCTCGTTTATCTGATTATCTCCTAAATATGTATTGTTTTCATGGAATTATCTTAATCTCTTTTATTAATAAGTTTTTTGGAATTATGGATCTTTGGAGGCCTGGTAGATCACTGGATAAGACGATCTCTACAATTCAGATGGAGTTGGCTGCGTCTCGGAGTTCTCAAGAGACAGCAAGCCGTGGTGGTTCCCCTGATGACAAGTTGTCGTCTTCTCATGGGGAAGCACCAAAGAAGAAGGCATTTATGGTTATTGGCATTAATACTGCTTTTAGTAGCAGGAGGAGGCGCGATTCTGTCAGAGCGACATGGATGCCTCAAGGTATAATTAATGGAAATATCTTGGCACATAAAATTTGTATAATATTTTTGAATGAATTTGTGTTGGTTAGTATTTATAAGTGCCTTGTTGTATCTGATTAGGGGAAAAACTTCTTCAGCTAGAGCGAGAGAAGGGAATTGTAATTCGGTTCATGATAGGTCACAGGTACATCTTACCTTGATTTCAGGAGGAGATTGCACTTGTATATGTTATTTTGCCATTTTCTGTATCAATTTATGCCAATAATTTGGTGCTCAGAACCTTTGCAAGTGTTTCATATTGAAACTTCAAATCTCATTTCATCATATCAAGACATGGTTTATCGTTTCCTGGTTGTTGTATGTCTCATGCTAAGCTTATAGCACAGACTACGGGGCCTTTTTGAGGAAGTCAGTTCTGAATTGCTTTTATATCATACCAATTAATGAAGAAGTTATACAATACATTAAATGCCTAAATTGAACTTCTGAAGTTGGACATGATATTTTGTCAAATTGTAGTTTACTGTGGAAGGCCATAAATAGGTAGAGTTTGAACCTCTTAAATGCCCACTCGGTGGATATTTTTTTCACTTCTTTAAATATTGTTCTAAAGTGAGCAATGGTCTTTAAATTCCCTAGAACCTGGTCATCTCATGGTTACATAATTTTGGTCCATGAGTCCAATCAGGCCAGATGTTAATGTATCTGTCGTTTAAAATTTAGAAGATTATTTTCCAGCTTCCCTTATCAACTTTAAAAGATTCCAAGTAATTTAAGCTTCCGACAGACATTCAAATCCCTTGTCCAAGAAGACTTGATTTAAAAACTCCATTACCAAGTAGCTTCCAACCTCCTGATTAAGAAGGGGGAAAAAGATAGATGTTAAGCTTCACTTAACAACACCACCACCACCCACACACCCCACCCCACCCCCCAAAAAAAAACCACCCATCCCACCACAGTAGGAGAGAGGGTATTTTTTCTTTAACGCTTCTTTTAGGAATCTTTTAGTTGTGTAAAAGTTTGATGCTCACAAGTTACAACTGAAAACACCTTGAGAATAACTACCCAATCCATTGTTTTTCTGAATGCTCTGCACATCTGTCAATTGGATTTTTCTTCAAATTTTCAAGTGAAGCACAAAACAAAGAAGAAACATCTGGTGCTTTTAGTAGTCTAAAATCCACTGTAAATTTACTCTTTAGAAGGCAACTGCCTAGTTGAATCAGATGAATCTTGCGGACAGCTGGCTCTTCTATGAATCAGAGTGTAATTTTTAAATAAAAATTAAGGGAGCATTTCAGAAGATGATTATAGCCAGATGTCACAGAATGCATTACATATATCATTTAGTTTCAAATAGTATGTAAGCCATTAGGTCATCTTGGCATAAATTCATTGTACCAGCAAGTTTTTTGTGCTCTTTGGTTTGTGTATTGTGTCTGCACGAGGTTATTTTCAAGTAAAAATTGATTTCTAGTGATTCGCAGCTGATATTAGTTTTATCAGAATTGTTCCATCTCCCAACAATTAATACTGATAACAACTTGGTTGTGTCGGCAATCACAAATGTTGCTCAGGTCTTTCATTTTTTCAGTAAATATATCGTCCATAATAGCAGCATATGTTCTTCAGAATTTCCATCACCTCACCTTGTGGTTTTTTCTTGTTGCTTTCTAGTGATGCATTACACATCTGTGCATCAACATCTTATGAATCTGGATCATTCTGAATATGCTCGAAAACCCAGTGATAGAAATTATTCATTAAAAAATAAAAAAAAAAGTGGTAGAAATCACCATCTTGGATTTAACTAATCATTTTTCCTTTTTATTTAAATTTTTTTTTTGGTGTAAAAACATGCATTCTGTGGATAGTTGGATTCCTTTCTGCTTTTTTATTTTCCCTGCTTACATTCTTGCCCATTGGTCAACAGTATAATAAATTAAACCAGAAAAATGGAGCATAAGAGGATGAATTGAAATGCCTTGTTCCAACTAATTAGGGCCAGCAGGATGGGATACTATTGATATTCCCTGATGTTCATTTGTTTTTTATTTCAGTTTCCGGTGCATTTTTATACTGAATAGATAACTTAACTCGCATTATGTAAGCACTGCCATGCCGAGAATCTCTAGTTTCTGCTGAAGTTAAAAGGCTGGGTGGATGCATGACTGCCTTTCCTCCTCTCTCTCTCTTCCCCCTAACATCCTCTCACATATCATATGAATGATATGTGTTACGTGACAACAATACCATAATATTTAATGGTCAAAACTAATAACTGAGATGTCAATTCAGATATTCACAGATAAAATACCAGAACTGCAATACTGCATATCATTTTGATGCAAACAAATACCATTTTCACTAGATGTGGTACATGGATGGACTATTTAGTGGTACTTTTTGACCTCCCATTTCCAGCCCACATATTTTACATGTTTTCATTTTTACAATTTATCTATCTAGTCTTGGTTATATTTTTTAATGAAAGCTTACTAGATAACTTACTCTTTATTTGATTAACAAAAATGTGGACTTACCTGACTGATGCTTGCATTGTGATTGGCTCAGTGCCACATCCAACAGCATTTTGGATCGAGCTGTTGATGCAGAAGAATCTCAGCATAACGACTTCCTTAGACTGGTAAGTAAGTGGAGATTAAATTTATTTATATTGTCCAAGAGAAAAGGATAAAAAGAAATCAAAACATCTCTTTAGAATTGAGCTCTAAAGTGTGTTTTATTTTCCTGCAGGAGCATATTGAAGGGTATCATGAATTATCTGCAAAGACAAAAATATTTTTTACCACTGCTGTTGCAAAATGGGATGCAGAATACTACATCAAGGTGGATGATGATGTCCATGTAAATTTGGGTGAGTGCTGCTGCTTTCTTTTGCTTCCTTTTATCCAATCATTGTTATCTTTGTGTATGAGATAACTAAACTGTCCAATTTTCCAACTTCTGTGAATGTAGGTATGCTAGCTGTGACTCTTGCGCGCCATCGTTCCAAGCCCAGAGTCTACATGGGGTGTATGAAATCTGGACCTGTTCTCTCCCAGAAGTAATCCTTCTAGATCTTTTGTATTAGAACCAACATCATCAACTTAGCTTTGCCTTTCATCTGGTGGATGGCATTTCACTTATAATGTTTCCTTCCCTTTTCTAGGAACGTCAAGTACCATGAACCTGAGTATTGGAAATTTGGGGAAGAGGGAAACAAATACTTCCGGCATGCAAGTGGACAAATATATGCTATCTCAAAGGATTTGGCCACATACATCTCAATCAACCAGTAAGTATTAGTAGAAATTTTTTTTGGTCGAATGGATAATGCCCCAATTTGGCATTTTTTGAGTTGTTAAACTGAAATGGATTCTGCAAACTGCAGTGTTTGAGCATGCTGAAATAGAACTAAATATTTGGTTTCTTTCCTCAACTTGGTCAAACACTGTTTGTTGTTACGAAGTTTTGGAACATTTAATATGCTTAAAAAACTTTTTGAGTGTTTGCTCTTTAACAAATATTCTATTCTTCTGCAACTCAATGTTTGAATCACTGGGATATGCTGATTTAGTGATTTTAACCACAGACCCATATTGCACAAATATGCCAATGAAGATGTGTCACTTGGAGCTTGGTTTATTGGCCTTGAAGTTGAGCACATTGATGACCGTAATATGTGCTGTGGGACCCCACCTGGTATTGTTCTTCAGATTTTATGGGTAATAAGGCTTAAATTGATGGATGTATTCTTCTTTAACACTGTATCCTTTGCAATCCAACAGATTGCGAGTGGAAGGCCCAGGCTGGTAACGTATGTATTGCATCATTTGATTGGACCTGCAGTGGAATTTGCAAATCTGTGGAAAAGATCAAGGATGTTCATGCAAGGTGTGGTGAAGGGGAAGGAGCTGTTTGGAATGCTCTCTACTGAATTGTTAGAACAAGAGCATTGTAAACGATCTTGTTGAGAATGTCTTTCTGGGATTTTCTTCATGGCAGCCAGGCAGACAGCAGTTTTACTCACGAAACCCCAAGGCAGGAAGTTTTGAGAAGTGGGATAAACAAACAATCCCCATATATACAATACATTTGGTCAACATTCTTGCAATTTCTCACAAGATGTTTGCAAGATCCAAGTGCTTGATATACCAAAAAATGGAAGTTTGTTTCTTGGGCAGGTTGGAGCAGCAAGGACTCAGCACAGAATTAGAAGGATGAGTGTTTTTGGGGTGTAATGTAGTATTTCAGGTTAGGGAGAAGATTAGGATATTTATACAGAGAGGATAAATTCTTTTACATGAGGGGCTGATCGTGTTCTGGTGGTTTGGTGTAAAACTGAAGCTGTGCATCTAGTGTTAAACATACAAGGCTTGGCATGTCCCCTCATTTCTTTAAGCAGTTATTGAACATTTTTGTTTGTGAGAACACAGTCCTTTCACAAATTTTTTGGTTCATGCGTTGGAATGGATGATCCAGGGATGAGCATTTTTTTTTCCCTTATCCCTTTGCATTCTCCTATCTATTTGATGAAACATAAAAGAAAACATGTTTTGTGAGCATTTTCTTTCCTTCTCTCCCAACAAGAAGGTTTTGAAAGTCCTAAATTAATCTAAGCATTCCACTTTGGGATAGATATTCTACAGTGTAAAGCCTAGAATGTCTCCTAAAGCATTAACCATAGGATGCCATCGAGACGGCAATAAAACAAATAAGCTGTTGTTATGGTAAAAGGGGAGCCTGTTTGATTGATTGGGGCTTAAACCTCAAATGTAGGGATAACAATAGATCAGATTTAATTGGGTAAAATAGGTTGGATTTAAGTTGGGATGAAGTTTTTTGCGGCAGCTACCTGCAGTAGACTTTGTCACCCTGCAGTAGACTTTGTCACCCAAGTGAGATTTTGGTACGTGCAGCATTTCACAGCTACTATTTATTCACCTTAAAAGGTCTTTTCACGTTTTTCAATATGAAAAAATTGTAGCTGTGAGATGCTGCATGTGTCAATATCTCGCTTATGTGGCAAAGTCTACCCCCGTCTATCACTAGTGGTTAGGATTCAACCCAACCAACTTGTCTTGAACCTAACCTTAGTTCATTATATAATATAACATTCGTATTGTATTCCTTGGTCAACTTGATTTATCATGTTATTGATTTAATAGGGTTCTAAGTGAGTTTGGTATGAACTAAACACTTAAAAAAACAAGCTAATATTTTCCAAAAATTACTAGGGACTTGCCTTGTTTCCTTCCTTCTAAAGTGAAACAACTGGTTATGAGTTGAACACATTTCTTTGTGCACTACATTATAGGTCCACACTCCACCCTACCCTGCAACAACATAGATGACATCACTTGCAATGCTTGATTGAATTGTTTTCTACTATGATTATAGGATGCTGTCACATAGAGTATCTCACAGTCAATACTTTTTCAAGTGGGTTCCATGTAAAACATGAAAAAACACTAATGTGACATGGTAGCATCTCACGACCATAGCAATCTCAGTAAAGCATTGCAAAAGATTTCATCCCGCAACTGCCCGCCAATACCATTTCCATGATAAAAATCCATTTTTGTAGGGATGATGTCTTCTGCATTTTTCTCCCGCACTTAACCATGCACTTTGAGAGAGACAAAACAACATGGAGCGTGTAATGCTCAATGCGGCAGTATCTCTTAAAGTGCAAGGTCAAGTGCAGGAGATGTCTAACCCTTCAGGAATCCGGATAGATTCCAAATACCACAAAACATTAGAAAAATCCATTTTGTTCGGTTGAGCCAAGTAACCCGTTTGATTAGGCTTGTACGGTCTGATCGGACGATCGCATCCGGTTCGGAAAACAGTGGGTTAGTTGTCGTCTTGTCTATGTTAAAGGCGTTGGCAACAAGGGAGTGATCGACTCAACAACAATTCAACAAAGCCCAGATGCCATGCCTTTAAGGCCATCAACCGTCGATGACTTCAGGACTTCAAAGACTCTGCTCTTGCGGTCGGTCACTTCGTCCTCTTCTGCTGGTGGCTCCGCTTCTCTCCTCCTCTTCCGCCTACCATTCTTTGTCGTCTTTAGTAATGGCGTCGAAGGGTCTCGCGATCTGATTAGTTTTTGGCGTCGAAAGCTCTGATATTGCGCTTTGGGTGAATGGAGAACGCGGACGTGTTCGGCTCATCAACTGCGCCACTCACCTGGCATGACTTTCTGGAGCGGATGCGGCAGCCATCAGCTGCAGATTTCGTCAAATCAATCAAAAGGTCTTCACTCATTAGTGATCATCCTTGTAGATCTTGTTTCGATTCATGTTGTGGTATTGATTACTCTAGCTTAATCGAGTTGTTTCTTGGAGTTTTTTGAGTCTTGGCTATTTATTGGTTCCTTTGTTCTGGTTTTATAAGCATATCTGTTCTCTAAGAAAATTGAGCTTCACCAGGTTTGTCCTATTAAATTTTTTTTTGTTGTGATTTTACTGTATAAATTAGACATGGATAATGGTGAGTAATTAAAGTTCCAGGTCTTTGATAGCTTAGTTTTGATAATGGTATTGTGGGGAAATTTTTAACTTGCTTGTTGAGGGAGATGCATTAACTATTATTAATTAAGTTAAAGGAGGGAATATTGGCTCGCGGAACCAATCCAAATGTGACCAGTTCGTTAGCACAGTTGCATCTCCTAAATGTTAAATGTCTCCTTTGAATGGGTGAATAGATTGTAGAATGAGTTGGTGGACCCTTTCACCAAGAAAGCTGCTGTTAGAGAAGTAATGGTTCTTGATGCAGATGCGAATCTGTAGGTTAATTGTTGTTATGTTTAACAATTTCTGTTTTTCTTCTTTTCATTGTACTATATTTCCTTTTAATTGATTTTTATTGTTCTTTTTATCTGCATAGGTAGCCTAGGGTTTTTTCTTGATCGCGCGAGGTCTTTATCTGTGGAATACATTACAACTATATATATATATGTATGTATATGTATATGTATATGTTTGTATTTGCATATGTATGCGTGTATGTTATGTATATTTTGTTGTGTAATCATGTTGTTTGTTTGTGTTTGTATATGCGTGTAGGGGGAGATAGAGAGAGTGTGTGTTGGTGCATATTTGTATGTGTGTATGTTAGAGAGAGAGAGAGTTCAAATAATAGAATTGATGGATTGGGGCAGATGAAGTGCCCTGCCCAATGAATCACTTTCTGAGCATGGAAGTAACACCACATTCCACATTGGTTACTTATGTGTAAGGCAGATATATTATAGGTTTGAGCAACCATAAAAGGACTAGGCCACTGCACGAGATTCCGGCCACTATGCTGGGTCTTGGGAGGGTATAGGGAGGTTTGAGCAAACATAAGTAATAATATGTGCAAATGAAACTTTTTTGTGGCAGTATTATTTATGATCTAGTGTAATATGGATCTGAATGATCGTGTTCATAGAAAACAGGGGAATATGAGATGTAGTATTTTTCTTTCTTTCTTTTTTCTATTTTTTTTTCTTAAAGAGAATGGTAAACAAATCATGATAACAAAATATAAGAGATAAGAGAAATAAGAATATCATGAGAGACTAGGTACATTACTGAAAATCGTCTCAAGAAGAGTAATGAAAGAAAATATTTATGGTTTATTATGATAAAGTAGGTATGGAGTGCAGCGGCAAGTCAATCCCTTCCGCGAGCCAGTTGTAAGGCATCAGTGTTATTTTAAAAAAAATTATTTTTTGTGGTTATCCATATCTCAGGAGAAGGCTATAACTTTGTACATTACTTGCCAAGATAACCTTGGAAAATGCTAGTATTGCCTTGGAGTTATATAATGAATGGGAGCCTTTTTTAAAAAGTTGCTATCTGCCAAAGTGTATATTCCCTATAGAATTGGGAGGTAGCTAAAATTTTATTTGCATATTAATAGGCACCAACATAAGACTATCAGCACATGCATCTATTTCCCAAAAAGTCATATCTTCCCTAATGCCGCGCAACAGTACCCACCCCACACCCCCACCTATTGAGACTCATGGTGGGATGTGGATATGTTATTAGTTTGTGGGATGATTTATCATGTAGAAATTCTGTTTTTAATTCCGTTTCTCCTAGAATCATAGATTTAGTCCTAGATAAATCTATGTTGATAACTGCTGTTGTCTCAGGTATTGCAAAGTTACATCTTGTAACTTCCCATTGAGGCTGGACCTAAGAATGGCCGGGGTAGAGGGGAGCTACCATATATCAGCATGTCTCAGATTCCTTTTATTGATCGTAAGGAGTCATACCAGTTCCCTTATTCTAGTGGATATTTCGCAGAAAAAAGCCCTAGTCTGTTATTGGAGACACCCACATGCATCAAACTGGCTCTTTCCCTGCTACTCAAAATTTGGAAACTTAAACTTTTACCTTGAGTTGGAGCTTTTATCTGGATCATGGCACTTTACAACATAAATAATGATGATATCTTCCAAATGTGGGAATTCAATGCCTTATTTCCATGGTATGCATCATGTGCATGAGTCAAGAAGAGACGATTGATCTCCTGTTCTTAAGACTGCAAGTTTCCCAAACAGTACTGGAGCACATTTTGGGCCTATCAGTAGTATTATGGAATATGCCAAGCACAATGGGGCATTTTTTTTTATTGGTACACAATGGGGCATTTTTTATATCAATGACGAGTCCTAGGACTTCAATCAAGAGGCTGTCTTTTGTATAGCACTCTTTTGCATATCATTTATTTAGCCATTTCGACTGAATGAAATGGTAAATTTTGAATATTCTTGATCATCTGTACTTGCCATGGTAGAAAGGGTAATTATTAATGGTGGCACAATGAACTTCTGTTAGACATGATTTTATTTGTATCATAGGAGTTGTATATTCAGGGGATTGCTTACACTTTTGTAAACGTGACACCATATGAAGAGAGGATGATTCTAGGTGTCAAGCTAGAGAGAGAGAGAGAGAGTGTGTGTGAAGGTGAATTTTGGTTAGTGTTCCTGGGGTAGTCTTGATCCTTGGGCCATTAGGTATTGGCAGGGTGTTTAGAGACTAGTGGAGTAATTATCTATGGCCCTATCAGAATGGGAGATTCTTTTATAGCTGAGTTTTTGGCCATTACAATGTTGATTAAGGAAGCATCAGCATTGGTATGAACAGTATAGTAGTATAGTGATATCTTGGCTAGTCAATTTACACAGTTATTTATGGATATTGGCACATCATTATCATTAAGACAACTTTTTAGCATCTCAAACAGTCATCTCTTTTGTTAAGTTGCCATGGGTAGCTAATAACTATGAGTATGAGCTAGCTAAGAGTGGGATGGATATAGATATTTTATTTCAGGGAGTTTCACAGAAAACTATCTCTGTTTGGACTTGAATTCTATTTTATGGTGCCTTTATTATCATTGTATGGTTGTTCCTGGTGTTCTTAGTAAAGAACCCATTTTTTATTTCCTTTCCTTTCGTTATATCCACTTGGTTGGCTACTTGCTAAACCAGGCAGTTTTTTTTTTTTTTTTGGGGGGGGGGGGGGGGGGGGGGGGGGGGGGGGGGGGTGGGGTTGTCTCTTAATAAAATTCCTCTGTGATACATGAAAATGCATGCATGTTTGTTATGCCCGAATTGAGGTTGCTTCTGTTCAAGCAAGAAGTTGTGCTTCAATTTTGATGAGAGTTGTGGACACTGAAAGAAACAATTGACTAGTGAAGATTTCTGCATTAGACTCTTATTTTTGTTCAAAAATTGGAAATTTTGGATAATGAAATACTGGAAAATATTTAATGAAAAAAATATTTTCTTTCACGTTTTCCAGATGTTTGAGGCAGCACTGAAAAGAATTGAGATTGTATTTGATAGCAGAAGAGAGGTATTGGGCTGAAAACGTCAGATCAAGCAACGAAGTTACTTGTAGTAATTAATTCCAGAATCCTTATCTCATGAACCCCATCAGTTTAGCCATTCCCAACCAGACCTATTTTTTGTGGCAACTAAACATCAGATCAAGCAATGAAGTTACTTGTAGTAATTAATTCCAGAATCCTTATCTCATGAACCCCATCAGTTTAGCCATTCCCAACCAGACCTATTTTTTGTGGCAACTAAACTTTGGAAAGCACTTAGCACTGTAAAATAAAAAGAAATAGATGTTGCAAGAGAAAGACAGAGAGGTTTGTTTAGAGATCATCAGTGAGATGAGGAGATTAACATCAAGATAAAGTGAATATTAGTGCATATGAGAAAATCAGCCAGTGAAGACTAGAAGATAGCAAGATTGATACGGCAGAATGATAGCATGGGTCTTACAAAAAGTATGAGTGATTTGTTGACGTCAGAATAAAAAATCCTATTTTTGATTGGTATATATGTTCAAATTATCAAGCTTTCCTACTAGCCTGAGAACAACTTCTGCCATAAATTTTTGGAAGTTGTTTTCCAGTATTTCTGCTTTTTTTTTTTTTTTTTTTTTTGGTATTTCCATTCTGGAAATTTTAGGATATTCTGTTGAACCAAACACCCAAAAAATCAGAAAATCTTAAAAAATTCTGTCATTTCCTGCTGAAAAATATAATTAACATGTGTTGGTTAAGAGGAAATGGTCTCTTACATCTGCTACTGCAGTGTCACTTGCCTTGGATATTTTATATGTATTTGACTTAATGGGTAAAGCTGAATAGTTTCTAAACATTTTCGGATCAACAATTCAAATTCCTGGTCTGAACCAGGCTTGGTTTGTTTATCTGGGTTTACAATGATAACTAATCCCTGGTCCATGCTTTTCTTCACCAGATATATAAAAACTTTAGTGAGTAGGAATATTACACTGCTTCAATTTGGCTTAATTCTGATCAATAAATATTGAGGTAAGGTCTGATATCATCATTGAGTACCTTTATTTCTGTTGATAAGACACTTTCTTTTATCGTACTTTCATCTTTAGCTTTCTGTTCACAACTTATTTTCATGCAATGTTTTAAACTAGGTATGTTTCACTTTGCAGTTTCATTGTGTCATTTTCAAACAATGCTCCTGAGCCAGAAAGGGACAGTGCTTCTGTTCAGGAGTTCCTAACCAACATGGAAGGGGCTTTTAGGGCTCATTCACTTTGGGCTGGTTGTTCAGAGGAGGAGTTGGATAGTGCTGGTGAAGTGAGCAATCATTAATTCTTTTACGTCTTTTCTTTTTTAAAGGGCAGAGTTCTTGTCTTCTTCTTTGTCCCACATCTTTTCATCTTTTCTCTTGCTTAGGACAAACAGCATTGAAGGTTTTTGTAATTAATCATGCAGTAGATCGAATTCATTAATGCTTTTTCTGTTATCAGTTGTTCTTATTTTCAAAATTGACTTTATGGATTGTATGCTGTTTTTTAGTACACTGAGAATGGAAGCTCATTAAGAGTGGACAACTTTTTTAACACCAAGCCACAAGGAGAAGTGCTTCATAGTTGGTAAATTGTAGAGTTTCTGGGTTAAGTTTGTAGGGCTTTGGTTTTTCTACTGTTATATGGTGTCCTCTTCACTATGGTTGTTTTATTCTTATACCCTTTCCACCTACTTCTCATGGGTGCTTGTACTCTTTTCCTTTTTTTTTAATATTTAATGAAATTTCCCATTAATCATAGAAAACAGCCTCCCTGCTTGCAGGGATAAGGCTGTGTACATCAGACCCTCTCTGGACCCTGCGCAAATGTAGGAGCCTCGTGCACTAGGCTAGCCTTTTTTTTTTTTGTTTTAAAGATGGAATATTGAATGTTAAGTTGCCAATTTTCAATGCAAAATTGACGGGTTAATTGATTTTCCTGGATAAGCGATCAGGGAAAATGATTATTCCCTTACCACACGCACCCCCACTTCACTATTGGAGTCTAGATAAAGATGCATAATGCTTTCTGTATAACACTTATGTAAGTTTATTATTCTAGATGTGGAAAAAAAGGAATTATATTATGAAGTATTTTTAGTTAATGTTGCAACCTGGTATCGTATAATGACTTATCTAAAGTTTTGTCACAAAAAAATATTGCCTTAGTTCTTTTAAATGTGTGAGGTATCTGTGCAGATGGTTACCACATTCACATTCTAAGACTTTCTTTTTTATTTGTTGAATGAATTATGAAGCTTTATCATATTAGGAAAAAGAAAATTCTGAGAAAGAATACAATAGAACAAACAAAAAGAGAAGATCCAGGAGTTGGAACAAGGTACAGAGAAACAACATGAGAAGGCTACTATCCTGTTGCCACAGGCATTAACTTAGGGGGAATGCCTTGTGGATCTTCTCATAACTCAACTATTTGCTGTGCTGTTAGCAGATATAGGAACCTTAGAAAGCAAGAAGTTATTAGCATCAGAATCTTGCTAGCTTTATAAACTTAACCAATCTTCCAAGATCTGTCATTAGCTCTCTCTAGTTGTATGAGAATCTCCCCCAATCCATGGATTAGATATCTGCAAGATTCAGCCTCCCGCTATAATCTCCATGTAAGCCATGTTTAATCTCCTATATGATCTGAAAATATCTAGTCTTTGATAGATATATTTCATCCTCCTGCCAATTTTCTTCAATTTGACTTCTTTTGTAAAAGAATCTTGTTCAATGGGACTTGATTTTCCTTTTCTTTTTTTTTTCCTTTGTTGCCCAAAATGATCATAGAATTTGTGACTCATAAATGCTTGTCTAACATATGAAGTTGATAACTTTGTAATATTCACCCCATAGAGAATTCAGTACGGCTGTGTAATTGAAAACATAATGTGAATGGACATTGGAAACAAATTTTGGGCAATACGACTCCTCTGCTGTTTTGATACCATACTATCTTGATGCAGGAAACTTGGAAGTATTAAAATCAGGCATTTTTGAGATGAAAGTATTCTCTTTGAAACTAAGCATGTGAGGAAATCCATGCAATGCTTCATGGAATGAAATAAACAGGACATGATGATTATTTGATTTGCTAGCAAAATGATTACTTTTCCTACTTTTGTTTTAAACTTCGTATGTGTTTTTCTTTTGGTTTAGAGGGCATTTACACGTTCATGTGTGCTATCCTCTCTTGTTCAAGTTGTAGTCTATGTAGCTTGTGCTGTTGATGGATCTTACTTTGTTTTGTTTTGTTTCCCCTCCTTGCTTTTATTGTTAGATGTACCATTCAATAGTGACTTGCATACTTTCTTTTCAATTTCAGGGGCTAGAGAAATATGTCATGACAAAATTATTCACCCGTGTGTTTGCTTCACTTCCAGAAGACGTGAAATGTGATGAACAACTATCTGAGAAGATGGCTCTGGTACAGCAGTTCGTTCGGCCTGAATATTTGGAAATTAAACCAATCTTCCAAAATGAAACATCATGGCTGGTTAGTAGGAATAGTTATCATCTAAGTTTCATCTTCTATATGATGTGAATTGCCATTTACCACAAATTTCCAGTTCAATATAAACATCTAAATGTACCAGGGAGCACTATGCTCTTTCATGGTCATTTTAAAGTTTTTCTTCTGCATATAGCTATTTTACCAGATTGATGCTTGGATCGGCTGACATCTGTTTTTGGTCAGATTTTTGCAAGTTATCTCTTGTTTGGTATCATGTTTAGCATTCATTGAAGTTTCTTCTGTGGTCACGCAACCAAAATTTTTGTTGCTGTTACATCTTGAAAAGGAAAAAATTGTAGTTAGAGGTCCTGTTTCATTTTTTATTGCTTATTTACCTTCCAAAGAGGTAAAATTTATTCAGTATTGATTCCGTTCTTGAAGCTAGTTTTTACTGTCAGATTGTGCAACGTTGTAGAGCATTTAAAAAGATGAATGAATCCTGTTTGCGTAAAATGATTTAGACTACTGATGTCCATACCAGCAAAATTTCTCTGGTGCCAGTTTTGTGTTGTGGGGATAAGGGTAATACAAATCCCCATATTTTATTGGCATGGGTGACAGAATTTATCGATATCGTCAATTTTGTTGGCTTTTAAATGGAACAAGTAGAATTTTTACTCATGGTGTTAAACAAAAAATTTTAACCGAAAAAATCTTCCCAAAAAAAAAAAATTTGTCTTCCAAGTGTTGGCCTATTAGTCTTCTGATTCAACTCAAACTTTAAACAATTCTTACTCTTTTAACTCAAAATTGAAACATTAATTTAAGGACATATTTACTAATATAAGAAAGAGAAAAATAATTCTTTTGACAAAAAGATCTCCTAAATGTATATAATTCAAAATGTTTTGTTTTCTTATCATTGGTATCATTATTCAACTCAAACTGTAAAGATTATTTTGAGCACATATTTTTCTTATATAAAAATGAAAAAAAAAAATTCTTTTAAGAAAAATATCTTGAATGTATATAGTCCTATTTTTTGAATTTAACTCTTATTAGTTTCCTAGTTAAATTTAAACTTAAACTTTTTTTTAATCACATTTTATTTTTACAAAAAATAAAAAGGAAAATAGAATATTTCTTTTAAGAAAAATGTAAAAACATCTCCTAAATGTATATAATCATAAGTTTTCTTATTTTATTTACCTCGTATTATCTCCTAATTCAACATGATCAGTTTAAGCATAAATTTAAAAGAATAATTAAATAATATTTTGTAAATGCATATAATCCCTATTTTGTTCATTTAAATTTACAAAATTTATAAATAATTAAAAATGCAAAATAAATTTTTATAAATTCTCTGATTTTATAACTTTGGCTTTTTCTTTGGTTTTTTTAAAGCATTTCTCAACATGGCCGCAAAAAAAAAAAAAAAAAAAAATGAGAGAGAGAGAGAAGAAGAAGAAGAAAAAAACGAAGTGGTGTACCAGCAAAATTTCATGAAATGGCACGCCATCTCCTAGGTCGTGTGCCTTGTGAAACCGGAACAACAAACCTTGATTTAGACCATTCGTTTTGATAGTTGCTTGGTTTCATAAATCTACAACTCTTAATATATTGATGGAAGCCAACTCTTTGAACACCATTTCTTTACAGGTAGAGTCTCATTCTTAGAAATTTTACTGCCCAGTTTAACTAGCTCACTCTTTGGCTTCTTTGTTTAGGCTTTTATTTGTTAAAGTGCAAAGTGGCAGCCAAACTTGGCTGACAGAGTAGCCAAGATTTTGGTGGGGATAGAGACATTGTTTAGAAGGATTCCTAGGAATCTGGCCTTGTTGGACATTTTTGTTCTTTGTTTTCTTGTTTGTTTTGCCTTTTTTGTTGCTTTTGTTATTATAGTTTTTTTTGATAATTAATGAGACAAATGATATAAATAGGGTAGAAAAGAAAAATACAATCAGAAGGACCCATGAGAAATGGGTCCTCAAAAAATGCCAAGACTACTCAAAATGCATAACAGACAAACCCCAAATAATACCCCTGCTAAGAAGCCAAAGGAGAGAGGCAGAAGTTGTGCCAATCTCTCACAATCTCTAAAATAGACAATCCTCTAAACTTAGGACGAACAGAGACCCATGAGGCAATCGATGACGTCGAATTTTCCAAGACATGCTCCACACTTCCCCTTCTATCCTGGAAAATTCTGCGATTCGTCTCGAGCCAAATGTGTCACACAACTGCATGGAAAGCCAATCTGTACATGATGTGACCCCTCAACTCAAGTCCCCTAAATCGCCACTGATCAAGCATCTGGGTGATAGAATTGGGCATAACCCACGAGATCCCAACAATGCTAATGAGTCTCGTCCATATGGCCCAAGCTAACCGACACTCCAAGAAGATGTGGTCAATACTCTCTCTTGCCTCCATGCATAACATGCAGATGTGAGGGGAAATAGCCATCCTCTTCCATCTCCTCTGAATCCGGCCAGTCGTGTTAATCTTGTAAAGAAGAGCCGTCCATAGAAAAGCTTTAATCTGAGGAGGAACTTTAGGTTTCCAAAGCCTAGGCATCGTGAAGGGGCGTAGAGGATCTGCCGCGCCCCCCCCCCCCCAAGACGAAGGGAATGGAAGAATGATTTGCATGAGTAGGATCCCGAAGGGGATGCCGACCACTTAGGTTTGTCCGAACTGGATTGGTCAATAAAAACGTCTTTGAGACTATCAAGCAAAGAAGCAAGCTCCTCAAACTCAGCAGGTCTAAGATCCCTACGAAGATCAAGGTTCCAAGATAGCTTGGAGGAAGACCGAGAAAGAATGTCAGACACTAATTCCTCAGGGCGACGGGCAAGGGAAAAAATGCGGGGGAAAACAAGCAATAAGGCCTCGTTTCCCCACCACTAACGAACCAAAACTGAATAGAAGAGCCGTCCCTGACAATGAGTCGGAAATGAGGATAAAAAGTATGAGCAATTGCAACGATGGCCTTCCAAGGGCTACAACCCTTCGGATGTGCCATCATATTAATGGACCATCTATTATCTCCCAATCCATACTTACTAACAATCACTTGATGCCAGAGACTGTCTTGATCTGTGCTGAATCGCCAAAGCCACTTAGCCAAAAGAGATGAATTGTGCAAAGCCACATTGCCAATGTCAATGCCCCCTTTCTCCCTTGCCTTACACACCCGAATCCATCTAACTAGATGGGCCCTTTTCACCCCACCACGCTCCCACAAGAAATCTCTTTGAGCCTTCTCAATAATGTCTACCACTCTCTTAGGCATGCGGAATAAAGACATGAAGTAAACGGGGAGGTTAACTAGAACAGATTTTATTAAGGTGATCTGTCCCCCGAAGGACAAGTAGTTCCTCTTCCACATAGCCAGCCTTTTTTCCACTCTTTCAATCACAGGGTCCCAGAAAGTAATGGACCTAGGGGAAGAGCCAAAAGGAAGACCTAGGTAAGACATCGGACAGAGACCAACCTAACATCCCAGTATATGGCTGAACCTCCTAGCTCCTCGTCACTTACATTCAGCCCCACCAGGGTGCTCTTGCTCCAATTTACTCAAACCTTTACCATATGGAAGGCGTGCAGAATACTTTTTAACCAGAGGATTTGGTCCCTTTCTGCACCCAAGAAAACCAAGGTGTCATCGGTGAACTGGAGGTGAGATACTCTAACAACGTCTCGACCTACAGCGACACCCTGGAGTAGGCCCAACTCGAGTGCACACTCTATAAATTCATGCAGTGCTTTTGCCACCAAAGTGAATAGGAAAGGGGAAAGCGGATCCCCTTGACGCAGACCTCTAGAAGAAGGGAAGAATCCAACAACCGGCCCATTCAATAAGAATGAGAAGTTAACTTTGCCCACACATCCCATAATCCATTTTCTCCATTTAGTACCAAATCCCTTCCATTGTAAGATGGAATCTAGGAATTTCCACTCCATTTTATCAAAAGCCTTTTCTATGTCGAGTTTACAAATGAAACCATAATTGTTTGGCCGGGACAAGCTTTCAACACATTCATTAGCAACCATCGCACAATCCAATCTTTGCCTACCTTCCACAAATGCGCTTTGATTCGAGGAAATGATCTTTGGGAGAACTTTTTTCAACCTAGTGGAAAGAGCCTTAGCAATGATTTCAGACAAACTAGTTACTAGACTGATGGGTCTAAAGTCCTTGATGCCTACCACCCTTGCCTTTTTTGGGATAAGAACAAGAAGTTTGCATGGAAATCTTGTGAATGATACCAGATGAGTGAAATTCCTCAAAAACCTTTATTAGCTCCTGTTTGATGGTGTCCCAATTTGCCTTAAAGAATGCAATAGGGAATCCATCAGGCCCCGGGGCCTTGTCTCCCTCCAAATTCATCACTGCTTCTTTTATTTCTTCCTCTTCAAACTCTCTTTCCATCCATACTTTCCATGATTCATCTAAGGTTTTTTGACCCCTATCTTTCAATTGGAAATATGTCTCTTGCTCTGATTTATATATCTTAGAATAAAATTGAATCAAGCTATCGCCTATTTCCACTGGGTCCACTATCTCTCGACCCTCGACAACTAATTTTGAGATCGTGTTCTTGCACCTCCTACAATTTGCTATCTTGTGGAAAAATGCCGTGTTACCATCCCCCTCTTTTGGCCATGCTATTTGAGACTTCTGTTTCCAATGTATCTCTTCGAGCTTAAGAACTCTCTCCAATGTGGACTTAATCTCCGCTCTCCTGATCTTATGATCCGAAGACCATGCTCTCCCCCCTTCTAAACTATCCAACCGAGCTAATTCCTCCATAGCAGCCTTCTTTTGACATTCAAGCCTTCCAAATGTCTCCTTATTCCACTTTCCTATACACTTTTCTATTCCCGTCAAGCCTTTCATAAAGACAAAATCTGCCCATCCTGAGGAAACCTCCAGCCCTTCTTTCCACCAAATCTTTACTAGCTCCACGAAAGAGGGGTGCTCTAGCCACATGTTTTCGAAATGGAAGGGAGCCGAGCCCCTTTGATAGACCTCATTTGATAAAAGCAAGGGGAAATGGTCTGAGACGGGTCTAGGCAATAAATGCTGAGATATTGGGGCATAGTGACCATCCCATAAACCTGAAGATAGGCATCTATCCAGCCTTGAACAGAGGGGCTGGTCCTGAAGGTTAGACCAAGTGAATAGACCATCTTGAAGGGGATAATCGATAAGTTCATTGTGTTGGATCCAATTTTGAGAAGTTCCTCATGCTTCTAGTGACCCTAGGCCTCTCCCTATTGGATTCATGTGAATATCGAAAGACATTGAAATCCCCCACAACCAATCATGGGGTGGTGGACCCCGGATTTTCCCCGTTGAGTTCATTCCAGAATAGATTTCTACCCCTTGGACGACAGGGACCATAAACTGCAGAAAGTTTCCAATTGAAACCATCCACCCTAGATTCAAGGAAAATTGAAATGGAGAATGAGCCCTCCTTCACTTCCCCTCCTTTCATAGAAATAGAATCCCACATCACTAAAATGCCCCCGGACCGACCTACGGAAGGAAGACAGCACCATTCAATTCCCCCACCGCCCCATAGTTGCCTAATCCCAGTAGAATCAATTTTCTTGGCTTTTGTCTCCACCAGGACCACGACATCCGGTTTGCGATGTTTGCAAAGATCGCTAACAGCTCTCCTTTTTTCCCCGTCCCCTAGTCCTTTAATGTTCCAGCAAATTATCTTCATTGGACACCGTTAACACCAACCCCTAGACTACTCCTCAAGGATTCAACAGCCACTGATAGCGGGATCCTCTCCCCATTTGCGCTTGAGGCTTTTTCAATGATAGCCTCGGAGAAGATTCTAACCTTATCCCATACATCTGCACTAATACTCTCTACGGATCCCCCTTCTTCCCCAACTTCCACACCCAGTCCCTCCCCATTAACAATATTAGCCTTCCACTGTTCATACTCAAAGACATCCTTCTTTGGCAATTCAGCACAATCAAGATCAACTTCTGTGCCCCTGGTGAAGTTATGAGGAGGAGAAGAAAGTAATAAACAGTCGTTAATACAAACGCCACCAAAAGAGTGCGTACCTTGTTTTAATCGGGATTCAGTAGAGAACAAAGGAGTAATGAGAAGGTGCGAAGCTACTGGATCCTCCAAAGTTTTATCCTGGGGTTCAAAGACTCTGCGAGGGCCCCCTAACTCGAAATCACGGCTCACCTTTGGCAGAGGAGACGCTTCGGACAGCTGAAGATCCCGGTTGTTGTTGGTTCTTTGTACTGCCATATTGCTTTCTTTCCTTCGACTAACCAAGCACAGCCTTTCCGGATATTAGATATAAGGAAACACACTTCAGTGGTAGGAGGGAATCAAACTTCATAATTAAATTCCTAGGGTTGTAGCTTGATTGTGATTTGTTTCAGTTTATATACATATGGTTTTTATGCAGCATTGGTATTATCATCCTCAATATGACAGCAATGTACGTGGTAAAATGTCATGCCTTCCTTTGAACATAAGATGATCCACCTTTCTTGGTTTTAATTTTCAGTGAAGAAACTGATCATGCCAGGGGGAAGAATACTTGCAAATAGTAGACTCTTAACTTGATTATTAGTCTCAGGACAACATCAATATTTATTTAAAGTTAATTGATTGAAATTAAACTATTGACTTCGTGAACTTGTTTGGAATATATCTTATACTATGATGCCTGATGCCTCTCTGTTATGAGCTTTTGTATTTTGTATTTTATTACTCTATTATTTTTTGGGTTAGCAACAATTTTTACTGAGGAATATCTGTGAATAAATTTCTTAGATACTTATCATAGGAAAACTTTATAATTCACTTCTATAAGCAAGGCCCTTTTTTTTCTGGTTGCAGCTTGCACAGAAAGAGCTACAAAAAATCAACATGTACAAGGCACCAAGAGATAAGCTTGTTTGTATTCTCAATTGTTGCAAGGTTATCAATAACTTACTCCTCAATGCTTCCATCGCTTCGAATGAGAATCCTCCAGGAGCTGATGATTTTCTTCCTGTTCTTATTTATGTTACTATGAAAGTAAGATCAACCATCAACAGTTTTCCATTTATTTGTTTGTATTTCTTTTTGTTGCTTCTTCTTTCTTTTTTTTTCCTCCCTATAATGATGATACCAACATAAATATAGGTCCTTCCACAAGAAATTAAGGATTAAAAAATGAATCTTTTGTTCCTTTCCTCCCTTGAAGGATGGACTTTGATGAAGTTGGTGAAATTTTAACTTGGCCATTGGTTTTGGTACAACAATAGCCCCATATTTATGAATCTTGGCCTGTCTATTGGCTTTGATACAACAGTAACAACAATGAAATGCATTACCCCCAATAGTTTGGTTCACAGCATGAATCTTTTTTGGCCATCTAATTCGACAAAATCCATATCCTTTGTCAAATTATGTGTATTTATATCATTTTTCACTAATGCCTTCCATGTCTTTCATCATCTTCCTCTCGTCTTCTTAGTTCTTTTAATAGGCACCTTTCACAATCATCTACCAAGTTATTTGCTTTTCATGCCTAAGTCACCTTACCCTACCCTTCTCTTATCTCCTATTTAGTAAACTCTAGACACTTAGATATGTTCATTCCTTATCTCATATTTGTTAATCTTCTTAGAAATCCACTCTATATATCTCAGTAGTTTTCATCTTATAAATTATAAATATGTTGCTTCTTTATTACCCCCAACATTCTTCTCCGTTAAACTTGCTTTACCATATGTCCATTTCCCTTCCTCTATGCTTAATCCATCTAGATCTAAGTTTATGGGCAACATCCTTCCTCATATTCCTCTTCTTATGGATTAATTGATCCAAGATAGCAGAATTAGTTGATTATAGGATTCTCTCATGTTTTACCATTACTTAACCTCTATTATCATTAATGCTAAACACTTAATTTAATACAGCTTATTCATGACCTTTTGATCCAAGGTATTGTAGTGGTTCTCCTCCAAGCATTGACATTTTCCCAGCCCCCAAAATTCTATCAAATGATACAACCAAGCTGTACTTCAGCTGGATTACTGTCTGGTCCCAGGCCTCCCTCATTTTCATGTTGGTGAAAGCTTCCTTCAGCAGTCCTAACCACATGGCAGTTTTCTCTTAATTCTCTAATTTTATCTTCTGCACCAAAAATTCTTTGTATGTTTTTTATTGAATAACCCATGAAAATATTATCTTTTCCATTATTTAATTTCCTTGTCCACTATAAAGACCTAGACAGCAAAAGCATCTTCATCTGGATATCTTTTCTTGTCTCCAAGATTTTCAGGTTTACCAGATATATTTTACACCAGATTTTGGTAATTTCTGGCCTTTAGACTCACCGCACTAGTGTCTTGTTTAGTCATGACTCATAATAGCATCTAAATCATGTGGTTTAACTCTTTTTTATTTGTTTCCTTCTGTTTTATTTTTCAGTAAAGTACAAAATCATCTGATTATCATGAAACTATACAACTGCTCTGCTGGAGTACTGTTCTGAAAGTTAAATTTCATTACATATAAACTATTGTTAGCTAACAAATTAACTTATTCAGAGCATTAGCAATTGCATGGGAGAAATCAACATTCATGGAGGTTAATAACTCCAAGTAGTTTGAGCAATATAAAAGGCAAGGTCTGTTTAACTGATTTGTGATGAAATGTTATTTCATCTCCGCAGGATCCTGAATGAATGTCCAACACAAACCTTACAGGCGTGCTCCATTCGTTTAAGCGAATCCTGTCTTACCCAAAAGATATGCTGTGCCTTGGTGAAATTCCCTTATTTAGTGCAATGAATATTTTTTGTAGTTTTCACAATTTTAGAGGCAGGCTTTCTCCAATTGTACCATGCTAATTGCATGAATTACTTCCACTCTCGGAGGTGGGTGGAATCTTTAAAAAACAAAAAAAAAGAAAGAGAAGAAAAGAAAAGAACCAGTAAAAAGATGGAGGGAGAGAAGGAGGGAAAGAGAGGAGAGGGATGAGACGGGGAGGGAGAGAGAGGGAGGAGAGAGGAGAGAGAGGGTGGAAGGAGGTGGTGGCACCGTGTGCTTGGTCGCTTGTTGCCTTCCTCTTCTTCTCGGCTTTTGTCGAGAACAAAGGGCATAAGCCCTTCGTTCTTAAGTTATATAATAGATAATGTGTGTGTGTGTGAAAAAAATTTAAAAATTCCTTGGAAACCAAAAAAAAGAATATATTCGAGGGGGAAATAAGAGAGAGAGAAACACAATATATATATATATATAGTGGTATCAAACACTATAAATTAAGGATTTGAAGTTGTTTAATCATATTTTAGTTTGAAGTATCTGACTTCCTTGCATGACCCCAAGTCGCATTGCCGTTTAAAGGCCGTCTGTGTGATTAAGGCCATGTTTTGGTGTAAATCGTTGACAATTCGGGGAGAAGGATACTGATAACTAGAGTAGAAGTTAAATGACCAAAATACCCTTATGAATTATCTAAGGAGAAGTATGTCTCAGAGAACGCTAAATTTAGGACAGACATTAAATGTAGAAGAAAATAACTTAACAAATATAGAAAAAGACTTAAATAACTGGACAATTCCCAAAGTACTCATAGATCAAGTTTATAAAAAAGGTAGTTTTAAATTCATTTCAGATTATTCAATCAAAACAGTAAAGCAAACAATTTCGTTAACAAATGAACGTGAAAAGATTCATTTGTTAAGTCAAAAAACATTAGAAAAACATAGACAGAAATACAATTACATCCACATAAGAATGGTAGCAATTAAACCATTAACAAGACAAGGATTAAACACTGCAATTTTATTATGTCTAAGAGACTGTAGACATAACCAATTTAATGATTCCCTTTTAGGAATAATAGATCAAGCTTATATAATGGTCCAATTTACTTCAATTGTTTCCCGAATTTTTCTGTATCTCTTACAGATCCAGGAATTCTCCAATCTTTAGTATTAAATCTTAAGTCTTCAGGATATGATATGCTTCCGGGATCTCTCCTATTTGCTATCATATATAGAATCCATTACAAAGCAATGTCTACAACGGCTGATCCATTAGTAGGATCACAAGCCCGAAAGGAGAAACACTTTTACTCCAAACAAATCACCAAGATTCAAACGTTATAGTCCCAAAAACAATCAAGTGGAATGAAGTTAGGTTACCCAATGAATGGGATATACAATTAGCAATTCCTCTCCCCAAGAAAGAAATTAAGAAATTAGAACAAATTATCCAACATGAAGATGGTAGTGTAGAAATCAAATTTTCTGATAGAACAACTAAATTAAACCTTAGAAATTTAGAGGTAGGTTCAAGTAGTCAAAACCCTTTAGGAAATAGAAATCCATCTTTTACAAGTTCTAGAAAATCATGTTCGTCAATTCCTTCAACTATAGATTTAACAGGTATTAGAACTAGGGCAAATATAGTAAAACCAATCCACAAACAAACTCAAGAACCTGAACCCGAGGAAACAGACAAAGAATCAGAAGAACAAAATCTTTCACCTACATACTCCCAAATGCAAGATCATCATCCTAGTTGTGTAGTAATGGAAAAACAGTTTACAATTGACAAAGAAATATTAAGAAAAGATTTTTATTCTGAAAAGAACAAATGGAAAAGAAATCAATTCTTCAAAGATTATGCAAAAGAACAAAGAGATCAAATTCAAGCAAATATTATGAATTTTTAAACTTAATGCAATCAAATATGTATTTCTTTGACTGGTTCAATTTTGATCTATCAGTCTTAGAAAAACCGACAAAGATTTGGAATTGTACAGATGGCAAAATTGTTACTTCTGTACATCCTCCACAAGAACAAATCAAATTTAATATTGACAAAACAGAAATCATAGCTGCACCTTACAAAATTAGATGTAACGAAAAAGATCCACAAATCACAAATATAAATTTAAACAAAATAATTTTACAAATAAATGTTTACAAACAATATGCAAACAAGTTGATAGAATAGAAACAATAGTTCAAAAACAAGATATTACTGGCCCCTCAACATAAAAAAATAAGCCAATCTTTAAACCAATTGAAATTCCAAAACAATTAACTAAGCAATTAGGTATTAGAGAATTTGACCAAGAAATAGACAATAGACTTAGAGAACTTTTAATTGAAAATACAGTAATTCCAGATACACAAGAACCCCAAGAACTTCGTCTTTAAGAATTAGGCCAGAAACAAGTGACAAACAAAAGGGTGGTATTATGATAGAAAAAATCTAATAATTTAGAAATCAATAGAATGAATTGGAAAAACACTAGGAATTATTATCCTAGACCAAGTTTTCCCGACATGCAATTAGAAGAAAAGAACCAATTTACCCAAGCCTCATTCCATCCAAACACAATTTATGAATGGAACATAGATGATAAATCAGAACATTTAATTATTGAAACATTACAACAACAAAAAAAAAAATTCACATACATATTTGTGTAAAAGAAAGACATTCTTTTTTTCTGCTGAGCAATTCAAGCTTGTCAGGGAACATGAATCGAGTCCAAGCTGGGTTGAATAATAGGGATAGTTTGGTGTTATCATTTCCACAAGTGGGAGGCTTCTTTTTACTTTAAGAAGTGTTACCATTCCTTGAGTTCTAACTTCTAAATATCAACTTACCTATACAAGTAATATGCAACATCAGTTGTTTTAATGTCATTGACTGTCTATGTTGATGATATTTGCCTTTTTGTAAGTCCTGCATCTTTGCTACAATATTTCCTATGATGTCATACCCTGTCCAGATTCTGGTTCAGCATAGTATCAGTCACTGCTAGATGGATTTCTCTCTATTGGATCATCTTTGACCATGAGTTATACCATGTCCTTTTATCACAGACCATATAAAAATTGTATCCACTGTGTGCTTCTTTTTCATTTTATTTTGCCTTTTCCTTTTTCAAAATGTCAGCAGATTTTTGTGGAAAAAAAATACGTTAAAGAAATCTACATCTGGGAATTAAAGCTAATTTTTACGTTGGGTTTGCTGAAAAAAATGGATTGTAGCATAGGAGAAAGTACATTGGTTTAAGCCTTATTTTCTCTTTTCATATGCCCCCTGCTTTTTTGGGTTTCTTATTTTTTGTTTGGATGTCATATAAGTGATTTCTGATCTTTTTTATTTGGTAGTTTCATTAATCATTTTTCTTTCTATATAAAACAATAAAGAGAACACAAATAAATTGGTTTTTTATAATCAACCAAGTAGCATGAATGTTGTTTAGTGTAGTCATGTCATCCTGATATGATATCAATAATGGTATTTGTATTATCTCAAGGACTATCAAGTATGCCATTCGTCCCACCATGTTCTTGCCTTGAGATTGTAGAATGCAACGTCCTATTTGCTTCTGTATTATCACAATCCTAAATTCTACAAATTTGCTGAGCAGATTCATTGGGAAAAGAAAAAAATAATGGGATATGTATTATCTTTTCTTAAAACCTTCCTGAGTATTTAAAGTTCCAAATCTTGCGTACTGCATTAACTGAATATAATATTTTGTAACAATAAAACGTTTGTGGGACATTTATATCTGAGTCCTTTCTTCGCTAGTTCTTGAGGAGCAGGTCACATCCTCTCTTTTTTTGTTGTATGAAGATCAGTTCCGTTGATGATGCGCTGCCTGTTTTCAGCAACAATAGTATTATTAGCTTGTTAATGCTAGTTTATGACATTATTCTTACAAAATTTTCTTTCGATGAATTACTGTACAGGCAAACCCTCCACAGCTGCATTCAAATTTGCAGTATATACAACGGTATAGGAGTCAATCGCGCTTAGTCTCAGAATCAGCATATTTCTTTACAAACATGCTTTCTGCGGAGTCCTTCATCTTGAATATTGATGCAAAATCCCTTTCAATGGATGAAAGTGAGTTTGAGAAGAACATGGAATCTGCTCGAGCACTTATTGCAGGTCTTTCAACTAATTTTGAAACTTCATCCAATCAAAGCAGTCAAGATGTAGGGTATGTTCCTAGTGCAGAACCCTTGGATCCCAGATTACAGTCTTTGAATGCTAGAAAGGAAGCAAAAAATCTGCAGAATGCAGCACATCATTTCTCACCTCAATCATCTGAAAAGAAATTTGAGGATAGAGATGAATTGGATGGAAAAGATTCTTCATTGATAGCTAGAAAGCCATCCATTGCAGATTTAGAAAATAAGGGGGCCACTGAACTTCTGAAGGAGGATGAGGCCGGCAAAGCTTTCCGGGAGTATCCATTCTTGTATGCAAATGTTGGCGATCTAACACTCAGTGATGTGGAGGTCCTTCTAAATAGTTATAAACAACTTGTATTTAAATATGTTTGCCTTTCCAAAGGCATGGCTGTTACTGCCCTATCTCCTCCTTTTCCCTCTTTGCATTCTCAAACCGAAGCACATACCAAAAATGTGAAGAAATCTGAAGATGCAAAATCAATGGAGTTGAACAGCGAGAAGTGCGAAGATATTGGTAGGCTGGATGATGGTTTAGATGGAGTTTCACTTTTAGATGTAGAAAATTCTGAATCAAAGTTGCCAGAAGATGAGCAGGCTGAGCATCAAGTTGGGGAGAAACAGGAAATTTCATCATAATGATTATTTTGTAAATGTTCTGTGGAAGTGAATTTTGATATTTCAATTCAATGGAGGCCACCAGATCCATTTCCTTGTGCATTGTGAGGAATGAGAAATCATCATCCCTGTACCTTACATAGTTAATGGCAATTATGATGATATTCCAATTCCTAACCACCATCCCTGAACCTGACTTTTAGAACTGGAAAAATATGTGACCATATCCCATAAAGGGTCAAAAAATTACTTTCACTTGAGAGTTGTTAGGAAACACTTGGAATGCATTCTTCACTTGTGCATAAACTTTTTCTCTTTTTATGTCTGAAGGCAGATACATTCCTTATATGGTATTCTCTGGTTCCCTCTTTTCTGATCCTTGTTTCCTTGGTGTTACTACCACCTGATTGATATGGTTGGCATAAATTTGCTGCCAATGTGTCATCAACTTACAACAGAATGATAAAAAGTCTCTACTGATGCATTCTTTTTATCCCTAGCATGGATACAGTGTTTTGGCTGCACTTTGGATTTTTAAAATACTAGCACAACTGAGTTTGTAACAATGGCAAATATGCTGCCAATGTGTCATCAACTTACAACAGAATGATAAAAATTCTCTACTGATGCATTCTTTTTATCCCTGGCATGGATACAGTGTTTTGGCTGCACTTTGGATTTTTAAAATACTAGCACAACTGAGTTTGTAACAATGGCAAATATGCTGCCAATGTGTCATCAACTTACAACAGAATGATAAAAATTCTCTACTGATGCATTCTTTTTATCCCTGGCATGGATACAGTGTTTTGGCTGCACTTTGGATTTTTAAAATACTAGCACAACTGAGTTTGTAACAATGGCAAATATTCTCTGTTTACATATTTGCTTCCTATCTCTGGCACAGATGTATTACTGTGGCTTTGCTTTGGATGGCCTAAATATTACCAGATTTTGATTTATTAGAGCTGAGAAGAAATTGCTCAATCCTAAATATTTATAATGGCACAAAGGTTGTTGCCTTCATGTTTATGACCTCCCAAAATTCTTGAAACTGCCAGAGATATCTCCCTCTCCATCAATGCCACAGCCACCTGCCCTCCTCAAGGGTGCACACTTACCCTCCTCAAGGCACATGATATTTGGGCTTGTCCTTCCCAATCTTCCCAACCTTCCATGGGAAATCCGTTTTGACTCTTTCCAAGTTACCAGTGGGCAATACACGTATAATGAACAAGTATAAGAAATGGGTTAAAAAATTTAGAGTGTTCTTTCCATCGAAGTCATCCTTGCCGTTCCTAATCAGCGAGCTTCCTCTATAATATTTGTACTGCAGGTTCCCGTATTGATGCTGCCTGCAATCTGGCCCCTGACGGGAGTCCAGAGAGGCATCCAACTTTACAGCTCAAGCAATCAGCTATTTCTTGAATGTTGGCCACTTCACCCGCTCCATAAATCACAGTCTGTAAAGAAGAAAGGTAATGAATCACCCATGACAAACTTGTAATCAAGGTTTTACGTTTTGGTTTCGTTGGGCTTTTCTCCCAGTGATGGAAATATTTTTTGAAAATCTTGAGAAAATTTGAAAACGCGGAAATCGGTGCTTTTTGGCTGCATTGTCTGCTTTTTATTTCGTTATAGATCATGTTGGATTGCATCAATCAATGAACAAAACCTATCCCTATCCTTGTTAATTTTCTTTGCATTTTGTATGTACAATCTATGCTCTGGGACATGAAAAATAGTCAAGATGCCGTGGTGTCATGGGATTTTGCTAGTTCTACAGCTTATTAGGAAATATTGAAGCACTGCCATAATATGAACAAGACCAGTTTGCTTGATTGCAGTTAACTGGGTATCAATCGATCAATTAAAACAGATAAGACTTTGCTGAGCATTCTCAGTTTCAGCATATACTTGAAGCCTTAGTTCATCATCTTCTTAGTGCAGTCGCTCCATGCCTCCCATTCTGTTGCTCATGCTTGTCATTGCTGGTGGAGCAACAAAAGAATTAATGTCAGACAAACCATTTCTCGAAACCCAGTTCGTTATCAACTTAGCTACCATTTATTCCTGCAGTTGAAATGATTATATGGGAACTGATGTACCCATGAATCAACTTAAGGGACTGTGTACAGTGGTCTAGGGTTCTCTACATCTGTTGAGCGATACTGGTTCTAACTGTGCTGTAAAGTTTCACAGTCAATGGAACTGTATACACTGCCTGATCCGAGTAATTCTGCGAGTTTAACCCATTCAACCCGTGAGTCAACACAAGAATATATTGAAATAGCAGCAGCAAGAAGATGAAAGGCGGTAGAGGAAATATGTGGTATAGGAAACTCAAGTGGATATTGAGTCCAATTGTTTAACAAAAACCACTTCCATGAAGGGTGGTTTTGCTTTGATTGATATTCTTCCTGGTGTTTTAGTTCGCCCAGGATCCTCTGTGAAGCAGGGAGGTACCCTCGGTTTATGGGGGTACCTCAGGCAAACAATGGGGTACCTTAGGCAAATAATGGGGTACCCGATCATCTTCATGGAGGTAGAAGGTACCCTCGGTTTATGGGGCACCTCAGGCAAACATGGGGTACCTGATCATCTTCATGGAGGTACCTCCGACCTAACAATGGAGTACCTTTGTCAAATACGGGGTACCTCAGGTACCTCCATGAAGATGATCGGGTACCCCCATGTTTGCCTAAGGTACCCCATTGTTTGCCTGAGGTACCCATAAACCGATGGTACCTTCTTGCTTCACAAAGGATCCTCTGTGAAGCGCATCATAGAGGATCCTAACGCTAGTTACACACGGGGATCTGGCAGGGCCTCATCTTCCACAATGCTCATCATACCTTCATCAAGGTTTAATTTGAAGTTTTCTGTATCGTACTCCAACCTTGTTTTTGATATCTTCCATATATAGTCATCTAATGTGTGTATCTGCTCTACCAAGCCATATATTGCCAAATCATTCTTTTAATGAGTATATTCTTTTTCTTTCTCTCATACTTTTTTTCCATGCTTTTATTACTAGTATAGAATAATAAATTCATAAGTATATTATACCTATTTCTCACTGATAAAACCCTACTAAAACAAATTTTAATATTTTTAATAAGGTCTTGTATAGACCTCTTCTCAAATAATTTTAATTTTAATAGTTAATAACCCATGTATATCTAATTAATTAACATTATGATGTAATAAGCAAATACTCCATATTTCTCATGTATATCTGATTTCGACATATAATTCATTAAATCCATATATATATATATATATATATATATATATCTAATTAACTATTTTGTAATTTTGCTCAGAAATTTTTACTAAGAAAATTAAATATCTAATTAATAAGAGATTATTAATACACATGACTAATACCTAAAATGATTATTTTTCTTAATTAATTAAATAGTAGCGAAAATACCTAATTAATATAAGCGATTATCTAAAAATGCAATAATAAAATTCTCATACGTGCAATATTAATTTTTTTAAATTGTGCTATTTTTACTAATAAGAACATAACAAACGCCCCCTAAAAGTAAAATTTGTAGGTTATATTCAGTTCTAGATTTAAAACACGGAAAATGGAAAGGAACCAACCTTTTTATGAGTTTGGTTCGTCACTTTAGACCGGACCAATTGACACCCGTGACTCCGTTTAAAGCGACGCGTCGATCCGGAATACATTCTGAGAACTGGACAGATAAAGTAGATGGATAAGGGAAGAACCTGGCAGTGGAGCCACAGACATGCGGTTGGAATTGAGCCACTAGTCAATTTTGGTAGGCTTTTTCAAATCTTAATGATTTCCTCTACCACTCTGTTCTAAATTTCTAAAACATATCAAAAAATATCATGTGGTATGATTTAGTAGGTTGAAAGAATCAAATCATACCAAATGACATGTTCTGATAGGCAGATCAAACTGGCAGACAAGGTTGAGAATTTCATTTCACCATAGGATCAGTCACCGGATCAGATATTGCTTACAGCAATTGAACTCTTATCAATATCTTGTAATATAGACTTGAGATTAAAAAAAAATGGTTTAGGTGAACAAAAAGAAATCGGATGCTTCCACTTTGAATTGACCATCAAGCACAGGAACGAAGGAGCAATTCTGGAATCATTTTGAACCATATGAAACTCCAAGCTTGTTTTTGTCTTGTGAGAACTCTCAGAAGACATGGTAGAGTTTGTAGTTTCCTTTGTGTTAGAAAAGATTGCTACGCAACTCATTGAGGAATCTGTGTCCTTGTCAAGAGTACACAATGAGATTGAGTGGATCAGTGGAGAACTCAGGCGAATGCAATGCTTCCTAAAGGATGCAGAGACGAAACAAGAGGGAGATGAAAGAGTCAAAAACTGGATAGCTGATGTGAGAGATCTTGCTTATGACACTGATGACTTAATTGACACATTCGTCCTTGAAACAGCAAGAAAAAGGAAGAATGGATTGATTGAGCTTGTCAAGAGGTATGCTTTTATCTCAAATGAGATTGGAGCTCGTTGTAAGTTCAAGATGGAGATCAAGGAAATCAAGAAAAAAGTTAATGCAATTAGTGAAAGTAGATCAACTTATGGAATAGAAAATATTGGGGGAGGAGGAAAAGGAACAAGTATTGTATCAAACAGGCTGAAAGAGAGGAGAAAGTCTTCTCCTCATACTTGTGAAGAGGATGTTATTGGTTTGGAGCAGGACATAACAATGTTGGTGGAGCAGTTGGTTTGGGGCGAGTCACGACGATCTATAATTTCAATCGTCGGAATGGGAGGTTTAGGGAAGAGCACTCTTGCTAAACAAATTTATCATAGTAGTGATGTTAGGAAGCACTTTGATTGCTGTTCCTGGGTTTATGTGTCTCAAGAATACAGAGTGAAAGAAATTTTTCAGGACTTGGGGAAACAGTTACTGGGGCTTGGAAAAGCAGAGTCTGAGAAGATGAGTAAAGAGGATTTGGAAGAGGAGTTGTCAGTCTGCTTGCAGGGGAAGAGATATCTAATAGTCATGGATGATTTATGGAGAAAAGAATCCTGGGATGATTTAAAGGGAACATTTCTTGATAACAGAAATGGAAGCAGAATTCTGATCACTACTCGTGATAACAGTGTGGCACTACATGCTGACCCACTCAGTCGTCCCCATGAGCTACACTTTCTGAATGATGAAGAAAGCTGGGAATTATTGTCTAGAAAGGTGATCCCAGATCTGGATTCCATGACCGGTTTACCTCCAGGGTTGGAGGAACTTGGAAAGCAGATTGTAAAAAAATGTGGAGGCTTACCTCTTGCTGTTGTAATATTAGGGGGTATCTTATCAACAAAAGACAGAACCTTCAGTGAGTGGCTGAAAGTGGTGAGGAGCATACATTGGCAGCTTAATCAAGGTCCAGTAGAGTGCTCAGAGATCTTAGCTCTAAGTTATAATGATTTGCCCTACCACATGAAACCATGCTTTCTTTACTTTGGCCTCTTTCCTGAGGACTTTGAGATATCTGCTAGGAGATTGATCTTGTTGTGGGTGGCAGAGGGGTTTGTGCAACAAAGAGGTGATGAACCACTGGAGGATGTCGCAGAGGATTACTTGGAAGAACTAATTGAAAGAAGCATGGTCCAAGTAGCAACAAGGAAATCCAACGGAAGGGTCAAAACATGTCGAATGCATGACCTTCTGCGAGATCTATCCACTTCAAAAGCAAAGGAAGATAAATTCCTTGATGTCATTCATGGAGATACCAATTCCAGATCCCTCACAAAGGCTCGCCGTCTTGGTGTACATTCTGGCACCGTTCCCGTAACCAAAAATTCCTCATGCTACCGTTCTTTGTTGTGCTTTGATTTAGGTGAGCCTCTGCTGAAAGAAATGAAGAAATTCAAATTGTTAAGAGTGCTTGATCTAGAGGGCATACATATGCAGGAGCTGGACTCTGCTATAGGAAATCTGGTTCATTTGAGGTACTTGGGGTTAAGAGGAACTTGGTTAAAAAGGCTGCCATCATCGATATGCAATCTTTGGAATTTACAGACAGTGGACATAAGATCCACACTGCTTGATCCCATTCCTACTGGAATTTGGAGGATGCAACAACTGAGACACCTATATCTGAACGAGCTTCGTGAGATGGTTTTACATCCGCCTACTGATTCTTCTTTAGACAACCTTCTGACATTGCATGGGATATGTATAAGTGAAGCCAGTTGTGTCGAGAATGGCCTGTGCAGAATGAACAAACTTAGGGACCTATCTATCCATGGTGATCTGTTATCCCAAGAAGAAGCATTAGCCAAGTGGATTGTTAAATTGGACTGCCTTGAATGCTTGAAGTTGCATGCAGCTGATTGTCAGGAGGACAGAATTAGAACTGCAATTCCAAACTTAAAACCATTCTCAAATCATTTGTATCTCTATAAGCTGCATTTGAGCGGATGGCTAAGAAAACTTCCTGATCAACACGAATTCCCCCCAAACCTTACTGAACTGTCCTTAAAAGAGACATTTTTTATGGAGAATCCAATGACGACTCTAGAGAAACTACCAAGCTTGAGGGTTCTAAGGTTAAAGCGGTGTTCATACGTTGGGAAGGAAATGGCATGCTCAAGTGGTGGGTTCCCTCAACTCCAGTTCTTAAAACTTTCCTTCTTACCTGCTTTACGAACATTAAGGATAGAGGAAGGAGCAATGAAGAATCTTAGAGGCTTAGAGATCATTGAATGTACACAACTAAGGATATCTTCAGAAGGATTACGACCTCTAATCACCCTCAGAGAACTGAAGTTGGGTTGTCTACCACAAGAATTTGAAGCGAAGCTCCAACAACTCGAAAGGGATAATGGGTACAAGATACAGCATGTCTATCCCATGTGAGGAAATGTTGTTTCTCTTGGGTACGTAACGCTTTTCCTTTATCCCAGGTGAATACTTTCTCTCTCTAGCAGTCTTTCCGATGTTCATTGACATTAATTTGTTTGCCTCCACCATTTTTCTACTAGCATTTCTTTGTCATTTGCTCTTGGTTTGTAATATTTGCTTAGTATCTATTGTCACCTTATTAATTATTTCCTTTTTACTTGATTGGTTGCCTTCTATTTGTTCTCAGTGATTGCTAGGGTTAGGGTTGTTTATCGGGTCCAGCCGGTACGACATAGCCTAGCAACTATTAGTGGGCTGTGCCTAGAGTACTGGGTACTAGGCCTGTTAAGGCACAGTCCGCTAGGCATGGGCCTGTGAAGCACGCCGGCTTGCATTAAAAAGAGGTATTTTGCCTTTTTTTGGGGGTTTTTGTTTTTACTTTTTTTTAAAGAATTTTGGGGAAAATTGTATCCCAAAATATGTAAAAAATATATGAATAACAAATATATATTTTTAGAATTTTCTGTTTTTTTAATTTATTTTTCCATTTTTTATATTTTTTTACATTTATTATGCAGCCCGTGGGCGGCCCGCTAGCCTGCGTACCACGGTCCAGCCCTAACCATGCCTGAGGTATTGGGCTGTGCGTGGGTTGGGCCCCGGCCCTTCAGGCACGGGCTAAACGTGCTCATGCCGTGCCGGGCCGGCCCATTAAACAACCCTAGGTAGGGTGGGATGGATGTCATAAGGATCGGGCAGGGCCGGCAGGCCAGTCAAACTGCTGATATCTCAATGGTTTAGCTTGTCATAACAGGATATGATTTATGGATCCAGTGTTAACGTATAAATTAATGATTTATCGTATAAAACACATTATATGACAAGTTAATTGAACCAAGACTTAATCGAGTTGAGTCCACCCAAGCTCAATGCAGGTCTGTTGACTGACTGAGCCCTTCTAACGATTAGACTCTGCTCAGGACCCCAGTTGCTATGCTTAAACTTGTTTAATAGAACTAAGCCGAAACCTATGCTGAGCTAGTTCACCTTGATGAAAGTCCTATTATGAAGTAAACTTGTTTTTACAGTTTACTTCAAAATAGACATGAGAAACCCAACAGGATGTTTTTATCAGAACTTTGACAAATATGAGAGGCTGTCTGAATAAATGATGTGATGAGTGTAGTAGGACAGGCAGTCATGTAGTGAATTGCACCAACAGATGGAATAAATGATGTGGTTTATGAAATTGTTCTGCTATTAAACAGCAGCCCCACTGCCTCTCAAGAGATCTTCATTTGTTCTCTGTCAATCAGTTTGTATTGCATTGATGAATCAAATTCATTATTTACAGTTGGTTCAACTAATTCATTACATCTTCTGCATGCACCTGCTTTTTCAGTCTCCTTCATCCGTCCAAAATATAAGTACTTATCATATTTTCAATGAAAAAATATCAAGTTCATCCCATTCCTGTATAGAATGATGGTGCATTATAAGGTTTGTCCTCCCATTTCTTCAGCTGTATTGTCTACTTTTTAGTCCATTATGGACCATTTTGGATTGCATCAGAAAAAACCTATTCCTATTCCTATTCTTGTTTTTTTTTTCTTTGGGGTTTTATGCATGGCAGTTCTATATGTACTATCCATGCTATGAGACATGAGAAATAGCCAAGACAACATGGTCTCATGTGATTTTGCTAGGCATTCTATGGCTTCTCAGGGAATATTGAATCGTTGCCATAATATGAAGTAGACCAGCTTTCTTGACTGTTAATTGCATCATTACCAAAGTGTATATTGTAACAACCTTACACTGGGTTCCTCAGATATGGTTGTTAGCACCATGTGAAGTTGAGCAGGATTGCTACAGTAGTTGATTTTCGCTCTTTCTATTTTTATCCTTGCAATATCCCTTCCTGAAATAAGTTCATCTGCTTTTTTTTCATTCTTTTTCCTTCTGAATTTACTTCATACTAACTTCTCCCATTCACTACTCAGTTTTCCATTATTGATGGTATAGATGGGTTTATCACATGGTTTATGGTGTACTTTTCAGATTAGGAATCAACCCCCTCTAGAACAGATTCAATCAATTAAAACAGATACATCTTGCCTGAATTTTCTCGGTTTCAGCAGTTACTCAGAAACCTTAGATCATCATCTTCTTGGGGCTGCAACCCCACACCTCCCATCCTGTTGCTCATGCTTTTCATTGCCAGTGGAATAACAAGTTCATGTCAGAATAGTATTTTTTGGTTTTCCTAGTGCAGTTTTTCCTGTCTCTGTTTTGTGGAAAGCCTCAATTCCTTCTAAGGTTAAAGTTTTCTTATGGACTGTTTTTCACTATAAGATTAACACTTTATAGATGCATTGCAACGTTGCAGGCCTCATATGATGTTGTCTCCTCAGGTTTTGCATGCTGTGTATGAAGGATGCTGAGACTGTGGGTCATCTGCTTCTTAGGTGCACTATGGCAGATTTTATTTGGAGGCAAATTTTGGAGATGGCGGGCATGAGATGGGTTTTGCCTTCTTCTATATGCGATCTAGCTTATCAGTGGAGGTTTTTGGGTTTAAGTAAGCTAGGGAGGAAGCTTTACAGGATAGTATTTTTTGCTACTGTCTGGAATATTTGGTTGGTTCGTAACCGGAGGATTTTCGATGACATAAGATGCAGCAAGGTTAGTCTTTTGGATCAGGTGATATCATCAGCAGCTATGTGGGCATCAGTCCATAAGTATTTCAGCACTTACCAAGTTATTGATATTGTTAGGAATTGGGCCACTATCGTTCACTTCTGATTGTATTTACTTTATTATATGTTTTTGGATTGTGTTTGTGTTTGTTTTGTTTTGTACTCTTTGGAATGCCTATTCCTTGTGGGTGCTCCTTTCTCTTGATATGAATGAATTTCATTACTTATCAAAAAAAGTTAATGTCAGATAAAATCTACTTCTAAACCAAGTTGTTTACCAACAGAGATACCATTTATGCCTACAGTTGAAACAATGCTATATGAAACTGATGAATACCCATGAGAAGGCTTGAGGCACTGTGTGTGTGTGTGTGGGGCAGGTATATTGTTGGCAAGCATTGTTGCAGTGTCTTCTTGTTTTTTGTTCATCTTCCCTCACCTTGGTTTTATCTGCTAGTTTCATGCCAAGCCATAAGCATTGCATTGGGATCCAAAAGAAACAAAGGGTACAGGTAATATGAGCAGGAGATAAACACAAGGCATGTTATATGTTTGAATTTCATAGTGTCTTCCGGCATTTCACGTGTCCGGCCTCTCTATACCATGGCAGATTGGACTCGATTCATGTTCCTTGACAATCTTGAATTGCTCAGCAGAAAAAAAGTGGGAGGCTTCTTTTTACTTTAAGAAGTGTTGCCATTCCTTGAGTTCTAACTTCTAAATATCAACTTACCTATACAAGTAATATGCAACATCAGTTGTTTTAATTTCATTGACTGTCTATGTTGATGATATTTGCCTTTTTGTAAGTCCTGCATCTTTGCTACAATATTTCCTATGATGTCATACCCTGTCCAGATTCTGGTTCAGCATAGCATCAGTCACTGCTAAATGGATTTCTCCGTATTGGATCATCTTTGACCATGAGTTATACCATGTCCTTTTATCACAGACCATATAAAAATTGTATCCAGTGTGCTTCTTTTTTATTTTATTTTTCCTTTTCCTTTTTCAAAATGTCAGCAGATTTTAGTGAAAAAAAAAATACTTTAAATAAATCTACATCTGGGAACTAAAGCTAATTTTTACGTTGGGTTTGCTCAAAAAAATGGATTGTAGCATAGGAGAAAGTACGTTGGTTTAAGCCTTATTTTCTCTTTTCATATGCCCCCTGCTTTTTTGGGTTTCTTATTTTTTGTTTGGATGTCATATAAGTGATTTCTGATCTTTTTTATTTGGTAGTTTCATTAATCATTTTTCTTTCTATATAAAACAATAAAGAGAACACAAATAAATTGGTTTTTTCTAATCAACAAAGGAGCATGAATGTTGTTTAGTGTAGTCATGTCATCCTGATATGATATCAATAATGGTGTTTGTATTATCTCAAGGACTATCAAGTATGCCATTCATCCCACCATGTTCTTGCCTTGAGATTGTAGAATGCAACATCCTATTTGCTTCTGTATTATCACAATCCTAAATTCTACAAATTTGCTGAGCAGATTCATTGGGAAAAGAAAAAAATAAAGGTAAAAAGAAGAAGCTTGTATTATCTTTTGTTAAAACCTTCCTGAGTATTTAAAGTTCCAAATCTTGCGTACTGCATTAACTGAATATAATATTTTGTAACAAGAAAGCGTTTGTGGGACATTTATATCTGAGTCCTTTCTTCGCTAGTTCTTGAGGAGCAGGTCACATCCTCTCTGTTTTTTTTGTATGAAGATCAGTTCTGTTGATGATGCGCTGCCTGTTTTCAGCAAGAATAGTATTATTAGCTCGTTAATGCTAGTTTATGACATTATTATTACAAATTTTCTTTCGATGAATTACTGTGCAGGCAAACCCTCCACAGCTGCATTCAAATTTGCAGTATATACAACGGTATAGGAGTCAATCGCGCGTAGTCTCAGAATCAGCATATTTCTTTACAAACATGCTTTCTGCGGAGTCCTTCATCTTGAATATTGATGCAAAATCCCTTTCAATGGATGAAAGTGAGTTTGAGAAGAACATGGAATCTGCTCGAGCACTTATTGCAGGTCTTTCAACTAATTTTGAAACTTCATCCAATCAAAGCAGTCAAGATGTAGGGTATGTTCCTAGTGCAGAACCCTTGGATCCCAGATTACAGTCTTTGAATGCTAGAAAGGAAGCAAAAAATCTGCAGAATGCAACACAACCTCATTTCTCACCTCAATCATCTGAAAAGAAATTTGAGGATAGAGATGAATCGGATGGAAAAGATTCTTCATTGATAGCTAGAAAGCCATCCATTGCAGATTTAGAAAATAAGGGGGCCACTGAACTTCTGAAGGAGGATGAGGCCGGCAAAGCTTTCCGGGAGTATCCATTCTTGTATGCAAATGTTGGTGATCTAACACTCAGTGATGTGGAGGTCCTTCTAAATAGTTATAAACAACTTGTATTTAAATATGTTTGCCTTTCCAAAGGCATGGCTGTTACTGCTCTATCTCCTCCTTTTCCCTCTTCGCATTCTCAAACCGAAGCACATACCAAAAATGTGAAGAAATCTGAAGATGCAAAATCAATGGAGTTGAACAGCGAGAAGTGCGAAGATATTGGTAGGCTGGATGATGGTTTAGATGGAGTTTCATTTTTAGATGTAGAAAATTCTGAATCAAAGTTGCCAGAAGATGAGCAGGCTGAGCATCAAGTTGGGGAGAAACAGGAAATTTCATCATAATGATTATTTTGTAAATGTTCTGTGGAAGTGAATTTTGATATTTCAATTCAATGGAGGCCACCAGATCCATTTCCTTGTGCATTGTGAGGAATGAGAAATCATCATCCCTGTACCTTACATAGTTAATGGCAATTATGATGATATTCCAATTCCTAACCACCATCCCTGAACCTGACTTTTAGAACTGGAAAAATATGTGACCATATCCCATAAAGGGTCAAAAAATTACTTTCACTTGAGAGTTGTTAGGAAACACTTGGAATGCATTCTTCACTTGTGCATAAACTTTTTCTCTTTTTATGTCTGAAGGCAGATACATTCCTTATATGGTATTCTCTGGTTCCCTTTTTCTGATCCTTGTTTCCTTGGTGTTACTACCACCTGATTGATATGGTTAGCATAAATTTGTTGCCAATGTGTCATCAACTTACAACAGAATGATGAAAATTCTCTACTGATGCATTCTTTTTATCCCTGGCATGGATACAGTATTTTGGCTGCACTTTGGATTTTTAAAATACTAGCACAACTGAGTTTGTAACAATGGCAAATATTCTCTGTTTACATATTTGCTTCCTATCTCTGGCACAGATGTATTACTGTGGCTTTGCTTTGGATGGCCTAAATATTACCAGATTTTTATTTATTAGAGCTGAGAAGAAATTGCTCAATCCTAAATATTTATAATGGCACAAAGGTTGTTGCCTTTATGTTTATGACCTCCCAAAATTCTTGAAACTGCCAGAGATATCTCCATCTCCATCAATGCCACAGCCACCTGCCCCCCTCAAGGGTGCACACTTACCCTGATCAAGGCACATGATATTTGGGCTTGTCCTATCCAATCTTCCCAACCTTCCATGGGAAATCCGTTTTGACTCTTTCCAAGTTACCAGTGCACAATACAGGTATAATGAACAAGTATAAGAAATGGGTTAAAAAATTTAGAGTGTTCTTTCCATCGAAGTCATCCTTGCCCTTCCTAATCAGCGAGCTTCCTCTATCATATTTGTACTACAGGTTCCCGTATTGATGCTGCCTGCAATCTGGCCCGAGGGTAGTCCAGAGAGGCATCCAACTTTACAGCCCAAGCAATGTGCTATTTCATGAATGTTGGCCACTTCACCCGCTCCATAAATCACAGTTGGTAAAGAAGAAAGAGGTAATGACTCACCCATGACAAACTTGTAATCAAGGTTTTACGTTTTTTCTTTCGTTGGGCTTTTCTCCCAGTGATCGAATTTTTTTTTGAAAATCGTGAGAAATTTTGAAAACGCGGAAATCGGTGCTTTTTGGCGGCATTGTCTGCTTTTTATTTCGTTATAGATCATGTTGGATTGCATCAATCAATGAACAAAACCTATCCCTATCCTTTTTAATTTTCTTTGCATTTTGTCCCTACAATCTATGCTCTAGGCATTCTACAGCTTATTAGGAAATATTGAAGCACTGCCATAATATGTTCAAGATCAGTTTGCTTGATTGTAGTTACTGGGGATCGATTGATCAATTAAAACAGATAAGACTTTGCTGAGAATTCTCAGTTTCAGCAGATACTCGAAGCCTTTAGTTCATCATCTTCTTAGGTCACTTGCTCCATGCTTCCCATTCTGTTGCTCATGCTTCTCATTGCTGGTGGAGCAACAAGAGAATTAATGTCAGATAAACCATATCTTGAAACCTAGTTCGTTATCAAATTAGATACCGTTTATTCCTGCAGCGGAAATGATTATATAGGGAAACTGATGTATCCATGAATCAACTTAAGGGACTGTTTACAGTGGTCTAGGGTTCTCTACATCTATTGAGCGATACTGGTTCTAACTGTGCTGTAAAGTTTGGCAGTCAGTGGAACTGTATACACTGCCTGATCCGAGTAATTCTGCGAGTCTGACCGATTCAACTCATGAGTCAACACAACAATATATTCAAGAAGCAGCAACAAGAAGATGAAAGGTGGTAGAGGAAATATGAGGTATAGGAAACTCAAAACATAGGCCCTTGTGGACATTGAGTGCTATTGTTTAACAAAAAGTTAAAAACCACTTCCATGAAGGGTGGTTTTGCTTCTTCAGATTTCATTATTGATTGATATTCTTCCTCATGTTTCAGTTACACATGGGGATCTGACAGAGCCTCATCTTATTTAAATTTGCTTAATTCCACAAAACGCATCATACCTTCAACAAGGTTTTTTAATTCTAAAGTTTTCTATGTCTTTGATACCCCAACCTTGTTTTTAATTCTAAAGCATGCATCTGCTTTACCAAGTCATATGTAGTGACCGTGTAAACCTGTGAGATTTGTCAATGGCCAACTCTATCCCAGTCTAAGGCTTTTGATCTTGAAAGCCTTGAAATTGGCTAATTCACCTTGTGTATTTTCTTGTTCATAACATATCTGATGACAATGAGCAGCAGTATGGTTTTGCTATTTGCTGCACAAGAGCCTAACTTATTATCTACTGTCGGAGGCTCAACCATTACCTGTTTATATATGGGATAGGCTAATGTGGTGCACTTTCATCAAGCAATAGGTGATTTGCCTTTCCAAACAGCTATCTGCGATCCGTTTGTGGTATGACAAAAATAAGTTGCCATCATTTGAAATTATTTGTTAAACTTCAATATGATGCCTCTCACTTCCCCATCTGTTAACTTTTTCCCTTGACCTTTCATATTCTTTCCTGAATTTCCAGAAGAATGCAGCAGGTTTGATTAATTGTTCAGATATCACTTGATTAGTTGGGCCTCTTTTATGGTGGACACAGACCTTTTTTGGTGAAGATTTGTACAGTTTCAGGAAGCAAGATTTCTTATTGCCTTCTATATGAAATCACAATACTAGGAATGGGGGACATGTGGATGTAGCTGTTTGCTTCAAGAGGATAGAAATCGTTTAGACAGATCTATCTCACCCATTTGATTCAAATAATCTACCATTATTCTATTTCATTTTTTCTAGGATGGAGTAGCCTGGAAGTTTCACAAGTTTGACACGTATCTAAAGTATCACAGTTTGAATAACTTGCATTGACATTTTCTTGCCCTGAGTTGTGGCCAGTTTGTGGACCGTGGATCTTAAATAAAATTATTTGTTCCACCTGTCTAATATAAATTGGTACAAACATGATAGAATAATGTCATGGTGTTTTAAAAAATATCATGAGTTATTGACTAGACATCCTTAGACTATTTATTATTGACTTGAGCGATAAGATTTGAGATAAAAAAATGGTTTAGGTGAACAAAAGAAAATGGATGCTTCCACTTTGAATTGACCGATGACCATCAAGCACAGGAAAGAAGGAGCAATTCTGGAATCATTTTGAACCATATGAAACTCCAAGCTTGTTTTTGTCTTGTGAGAACTCTCAGAAGACATGGCAGAGTTCTTAGTTTCCTTTGTGATAGAAAAGATTGCTATGCAACTCATTGAGGAATCTGCCTCCTTGTCAAGAGTTCATAATGAGATTGAGCAGATCAATGCAGAACTAAGGCGAATGCAATGCTTCCTGAAAGATGCAGATAAGAAACAAGAGGGAGATGAAAGAGTCATAAACTGGATAGCTGATGTAAGAGATCTCGCTTATGACGCTGATGACTTGATTGACACATTCGTCCGTGAAACAGCAAGACAAAGGAAGAATGGATTGATTGAGCTTGTCAAGAGGTATGCTTTAATATTAAATGAGATTAGAGCTCGTTGTAAGTTCAAGATGGAGATCAAGGAAATCAAGAAAAAAGTTATTGCAATTAGTGAAAGTAGATCAACTTATGGAATAGAAAATATAGGGGGAGGAGGAAAAGGAAAAAGTATTGTATCAAACAGGCTGAAAGAGAGGAGAAAGTCTTCTCCTCATACTTGTGAAGAGGATGTTATTGGTTTGGAGCAGGACATAACAATGTTGGTGGAGCAGTTGGTTTGGGGCGAGTCACGACGATCTATAATTTCAATCGTCGGAATGGGAGGTTTAGGGAAGACCACTCTTGCTAAACAAATTTATCATAGTAGTGATGTTAGGAAGCACTTTGATTGCTGTTCCTGGGTTTATGTGTCTCAAGAATACAGAGTGAAAGAAATTTTTCAGGACTTGGGGAAACAGTTACTGGGGCTTGGAAAAGCAGAGTCTGAGAAGATGAGTAAAGAGGATTTGGAAGAGGAGTTGTCAGTCTGCTTGCAGGGGAAGAGATATCTAATAGTCATGGATGATTTATGGAGAAAAGAATCCTGGGATGATTTAAAGGGAACATTTCTTGATAACAGAAATGGAAGCAGAATTCTGATCACTACTCGTGATAACAGTGTGGCACTACATGCTGACCCACTCAGTCGTCCCCATGAGCTACACTTTCTGAATGATGAAGAAAGCTGGGAATTGTTGTCTAGAAAGGTGATCCCAGATCTGGATTCCATGACTGGTTTACCTCCAGGGTTGGAGGAACTTGGAAAGCAGATTGTAAAAAAATGTGGAGGCTTACCTCTTGCTGTTGTAATATTAGGGGGTATCTTATCAACAAAAGACAGAACCTTCAGTGAGTGGCTGAAAGTGGTGAGGAGCATACATTGGCAGCTTAATCAAGGTCCAGTAGAGTGCTCAGAGATCTTAGCTCTAAGTTATAATGACTTGCCCTACCACATGAAACCATGCTTTCTTTACTTTGGCCTCTTTCCTGAGGACTTTGAGATATCTGCTAGGAGATTGATCTTGTTGTGGGTGGCAGAGGGGTTTGTGCAACAAAGAGGTGATGAACCACTGGAGGATGTCGCAGAGGATTACTTGGAAGAACTAATTGAAAGAAGCATGGTCCAAGTAGCAACAAGGAAATCCAATGGAAGGGTCAAAACATGTCGAATGCATGACCTTCTGCGAGATCTATCCACTTCAAAAGCAAAGGAAGATAAATTCCTTGATGTCATTCATGGAGATACCAATTCCAGATCCCTCACAAAAGCTCGCCGTCTTGGTGTACATTCTGGCACCGTTCCCGTAACCAAAAATTCCTCATGCTACCGTTCTTTGTTGTGCTTTGATTTAGGTGAGCCTTTGCTGAAAGAAATCAAGAAATTCAAATTGTTAAGAGTGCTTGATCTAGAGGGCATACATATGCAGGAGCTGGACTCTGCTATAGGAAATCTGGTTCATTTGAGGTACTTGGGGTTAAGAGGAACTTGGTTAAAAAGGCTGCCATCATCGATATGCAATCTTTGGAATTTACAGACAGTGGACATAAGATCCACACTGCTTGATCCCATTCCTACTGAAATTTGGAGCATGCAACAACTGAGACATCTATATCTGAACGAGCTTCGTGAGATGGTTTTACATCCACCTACTGATTCTTCTTTAGACAACCTTCAGACATTACATGGGATATGTATAAATGAAACCAGTTGTGTTGAGAATGGCCTGTGCAGAATGACCAAACTTAGGGACCTTGCTATCCATGGTGATCTGTTATCCCAAGAAGAAGCATTAGCCAAGTGGATTGTTAAATTGGACTGCCTTGAATGCTTGAAGTTGCATGCAGCTGATTGTGGGCAGGGCAGGATTAGAACTGCAATTCCAAACTTAAAACCATTCTCAAATCATTTGTATCTCTATAAGCTGCATTTGAGCGGATGGCTAAGAAAACTTCCTGATCGACACGAATTCCCCCCAAACCTTACTGAACTGTCCTTAGAAGAGACATTTTTGATGGAGAATCCAATGACGACTCTAGAGAAACTACCAAGCTTGAGGGTTCTAAGGTTAAAGCGGTCTTCATATGTTGGGATGGAAATGGAATGCTCAAGTGGTGGGTTCCCTCAACTCCAGTTCTTAAAACTTTCCTTCTTATCTGCTTTACGAACGGTAAGGATGGAGGAAGGAGCAATGAAGAATCTTAGACTCTTAGAGATCATTGAATGTAAACAACTAAGGATATCTTCAGAAGGATTACGACCTCTAATCCCCCTCAGAGAACTGAAGTTGGGTTGTCTACCACAAGAATTTGAAGCGAAGCTCCAACAACTCGAAAGGGATAATTGGTACAAGATACAGCATGTCTATCCCATGTGAGGAAATGTTGTTTCTCTTGGGTTGATCTACATAACGCTTTTACTTTATCCTAGGTGAATACTTTCTCTCTCTAGCAGTCTTTCCGATGTTCATTGACATTAATTTGTTTGCCTCCACCATTTTTCTACTAGCATTTCTTTGTCATTTGCTCTTGGTTTGTAATATTTGCTTAGTGTCTATTGTCACCTTATTAATTATTTCCTTTTTACTTGATTGGTTGCCTTCTATTTGGTCTCAGTGATTGCTAGGGTTAGGGTTGTTTATCGGTCTGGCCGGCACGACATGGCCTAGCACCTATTAGTGGCCCGTGCCTAGAGTACTGGGTACTAGGCCCATTAAGGCACAGTCCACTAGGCATGGGCCTGTGAAGCACGCCAGCTTGCATTAAAAAGAGGTATTTTGCCTTTTTTTGGGGGGCTTTTTTTTTTTTACCTTTTTTTAAAGAATTTTAGAGAAAATTGTATCCCAGAATATGTAAAGTGTGAATAAAAATATATAGTTTTAGAATTTTCTGTATTATTTATTTATTTTTTCCATTTTTTCTATTTTTATATTTGTTTACATTTATTATGCGGCCCGTGGGCCGCCCGGTAGCCTGCGTGCCACGGTCCAGCCCTAGCCATGCCTGAGGTGTTGGGCCATGCGTGGGTTGGGCCGCAGCCCTCTAAGCACGGGTTAAACGTGCTCATACCATGCCGGGCCGGCCCATTAAGCAACCCTAGATAGGGTGGGATGGATGTCATAAGGATCGGGCAGGGCCGACAGGCCAGTCGAACTGCTGATATCTCAATGGTTTAGCTTGAATCTCGTTCTTCTTTCCTTGGTTGTCATAACAAGATATGATTTATGGGTCCAGTTTTAACGTATAAATTAATGATTTATCGTATAAAACACATTATATGACAAATTAATTGAACCAAGACTTAACCGAGTTGAGTCCACCCAAGCTCAATGCAGGTCTGTTGACTGACTGAGGCCTTCTAAGGATTAGACTCTGCTCAGGACCCCAGTTGTTATGCTCAAACTTGTTTAATAGAGCTGACCCCAAACCTATGCTGAGCTAGTTCAGCTTGATGACAGTCGTATTATGAAGTAAACTTGTTTTTACAGTTTACTTCAAAGTAGACATGAGAAACCCAACAGGATGTTTTTATCAGAACTTTGACAAATATGAGAGGCTGTCTGAATAAATGTTGTGATGAGTGTTGTAGGACAGGCAGTGATGTAGTGAGTTGCACCAACAGATGGAATAAATGATGTGGTTTATGAAATTGTTCTGCTATTAAACAGCAGCCCCACTGCCTCTCAAGAGACCTTCATTTGTTCTCTGTCAATCAGTCTGTATTGCATTGATGAATCAATTTCATTATTTACGGTTGGTTCAACTAATTCATTACATCTTCTGCACCTCCTCTTTCAGTCTCCTTCATCCGTCCAAAATATAAGTACTTATCATATTTTCAATGAAAAAATATCAAGTTCATCCCATTCCTGTATAGAATGATGGTGCATTATAAGGTTTGTCCTCCCATTTCTTTAGCTGTATTGTCTACTTTTTATTCCATTATGGACTACTTTGGTTTGCATCAGAAAAAACCTATTCTTATTCTTGTCTACTTTTTATATGTAGTATCCATGCTATGAGACATGAGAAATAGCCAAGACACCATGGTTTCATGTGATTTTGCTAGGCATTCTATGGCTTCTCAGGGAATATTGAATCGTTGCCATAATATGAACAAGACCAGCTTTCTTGACTGTTAATTGCAGCATTACCAAAGTGCATATTGTAACAACCTTACACTAGGTTCCTCAGATATGGTTGTTAGCACCATGTGAATTTGAGTAGGATCGCTACAGTAGTTGATTTTCACTCTTTCTGTTTTTATCCTCTCAATATCTCTTCCTAAATAATTTCATCTGCTTTTCTTCCATTCTTTTTCCTTCTGAATTTACTTCATACAAGATTCTCCCATTCACAACCCAGTTTTCCATTATTGATGGTATAGATGGGTTTATCACATGGTTTACGGTGTACTTTTAAGATTAGGAATCAACCCCCTCTAGAACAGATTCAATCAATTAAAACAGATACATCTTGCCTGAATTTTCTCGGTTTCAGCAGTTACTCAGGAACCTTAGATCATCATCTTCTTGGGGCTGCAACCCCACACCTCCCATCCTGTTGCTCATGCTTTTCATTGCCAGTGGAATAACAAGTTCATGTCAGAATAGTATTTTTTGGTTTTCCTAGTGCAGTTTTTCCTGTCTCTGTTTTGTGGAAAGCCTCAATTCCTTCTAAGGTTAAAGTTTTCTTATGGACTGTTTTTCACTGTAAGATTAACACTTTATAGATGTATTGCAACGTTGCAGGCCTCATATGATGTTGTCTCCTCAGGTTTTGCATGCTGTGTATGAAGGATGCTGAGACTGTGGGTCATCTGCTTCTTAGGTGCACTATGGCAGATTTTGTTTGGAGGCAAATTTTGGAGATGGCGGGCATGAGATGGGTTTTGCGTTCTTCTATACACGATCTAGCTTATCAGTGGAGGTTTTTGGGTTTAAGTAAGCTAGGGAGGAAGCTTTACAGGATAGTATTTTTTGCTACTGTCTGGAATATTTGGTTGGCTCGCAGCCGGAGAATGGATTTTCGATGACATAAGATGCAGCAAGGTTGGTCTTTTGGATCAGGTGATATCATCAGCAGCTATGTGGGCATCAGTCCATAAGTATTTCAGCACTTACCAAGTTATTGATATTGTAAGGAATTGGGCCACTATCGTTCACTTCTGATTGTATTTACTTTATTATATGTTTTTGGATTGTGTTTGTTTTTGTTTTGTACTCTTTGGAATGCCTATTCCTTGTGGGTGCTCCTTTCTCTTGATACATGGTTTTCAGTTTCAGCGGCAGGCCGCGTTTTTTCCCAAGTGTCGAAACGCATCGACACAAAAAAAGTGGTTTTGCAAAAATTGACCCATTTTTTCGACATGCCGACAAAAAATTGGCAGCGTGCCGAGCGAAATGGGCCGAAACTCGCAAAAATTGATTTTTTGCAAAAAAAAAATTTTTGATTGTTTTCAAAAAAAATTTTTTGATTGTTTTCAAAAAAAATTTTTTGATTTTTTTCAAAAAAAAATTTGATTTTTTTCAAATTTGCTTCAGTGATTTTTGGCGGCGTATCGCCGAAAAATCAACAGAATAAAAAAAATCAAATTTTTTTCTAATTTTTTGCTTTTTTTTATTTGTCCGACGTTTCACCTGCATGCCAGCGGAGTGCCATTTTTTCCAATGGGCGGCACGTCCATCGGCACTGTAATTGCAATCCTTGCTTGATATGAATGAATTTCATTACTTATAAAAAAAAGTTAATGTCAGATAAACTCTACTTCTAAACCAAGTTGTTTACCAACTGAGATACCATTTATGCCTACAGTTGAAACAATGCTATATGAAACTGATGAATACCCATGAGAAGGCTTGAGGCACTGTGTGTGTGTGTGGGGGGCAGGTATATTGTTGGCAAGCATTGTTGCAGTGTCTTCTTGTTTTTTGTTCATCTTCCCTCACCTTGGTTTTATCTGCTAGTTTCATGCCAAGCCATAAGCATTGCATTGGGATCCAAAAGAAACAAAGGGTACAGGTAATATGAGCAGTAGATAAACACAAGGCATGTTATATGTTTGAATTTCATAGTGTCTTCCTGCATTTCACGTGTCCGGCCTCTCTGTACCAAGGCAGATTGACAAGAAGACGAGGGTCACTTTGATTTGCCTTCTCAAAAGTCCAAAAAAGATGTGAATGAGGACAACCCAGATAATTATTTCCACATTCTTTATTGTTAACGAGGGCACAGGCACATTTCAAATGTTATGGGGCCACCGACAATGGCATGTGTGGACACACTTTCTATAAGCTTAGAAAAAGCACCAAATCTCAAGAATCGCGGCCTTCACAATTTCATAATAATAAATGCATAATATTGGAAGACTGGCCCCACCCCAGATGATAAATTAGTTTATTCAGCTGATCCAAACCAAGGTTTACTATTTTAGTGCCGATGGGTGGCAATGAAATTTTGGCCGCTCTGCCGAAATGCTAGAAAATTTAAAATGGGCAAAAATTGGGTTTTTTTTTTTATTTTGAGGAAATTTCGCCAGCACACCACCCGTTTCGCTAATAAAAATTAAATAAAATTGTATTTTTCCCCCGTTTCGCTCAGCACGTAGCCCCGTTTTGCAGAAAAATCACCAGGGAAACTACCCTGGCGAATTCCCCCAGCGAAACACATCGCTGGGGAAAAAATCGAAATTTCGGTCGAAACTCAAAACACTGATCCAAACCTTCTGATTGCTTGTATCCATAGATCACACGGCCTTCAGATGAGAATGCAGGATCACCTCCAAGTAGGTAGTACCACTACACTAGGATCCCAAATGGCAAATCGCCATATCTTGCACGTGCACTTCACATGTACACTGAGTTGCCTATAATTCAGGTTTTATAAAAGTATCTTGGCCTGGACCATGTTAAACACTATAATGAATCATAGCCGTACATTTGTTCGATATGCATGGGATTGATGGTCATACCCTTTAATCAATTGGAAAAGGAGAGAGAGAGAAAGAGAGAGAGATATTCTTCATGATCCGATAATAGTCAAGAACTGCTATCGTGTCACCCATTCACGTCTTGTATTGTGTTGTATTAAGGTCTAGGATAAGATTTTTTTCTAAAATGAAATGGAATAAAGGCATAAAGTCCAAAACAATGGTCCTTTCTACTCCCATTAATGTACCCTTCAAATGAAGGAAATGGCCTTTGACAAATTCAAATTAAATGCCAAACCAATGAGTCCTTTTTCTTTACAGTTATAGTTGAAGATTCCATCAGCCACTCCCAGTTCCTCCTCCTCCTTCTTCTTCTCAGTTTCCTCTAATTATACTTAAAACATCAAGATTGAAGAAAGAGAGAGAGAGAGATGGGACATAAGCATCAGAGGAAAAGCTCTTTCACACAAATGTTGTGTTTGAGGTTGTCCACAAACGACGGTAAGCTTGGGATAGTCGAAAATGATGTAGATCCTTTCTCCAATCTCCACGATTCCGAGTACAGCGAGCCTTCATCCCCGAGAATTGGTTGCATGGGCCAGATCAAGAGGAACAATAGAGTGGGTGGTTTTCCAGGTCACCACCTTAGATACAACGCCTCTAACGATAGCAGCAAGTATTTCAAACTCAACAAGTTCTTTTCTAGCAAGAGTCTCCTTAGCACCAACACCTCCACCACCACCACCACCTGCACCAACAGCAATGGTAGAAAACAGATGATCGTGGGTTACGGTGGCAGGTCCAAGCTCCATAAGGAGAATTACATTTCGATCAACAACATGGATCCTCCGTTGCCGGTACATCGTGCTGATACAGGCAGCGGCAAAGCAGTTAGCCTCTGGAAGAGGAGGTGCGGGGGGGAGACACTGAAATGCCTACAGCTTCAACAAGTGCAAATTCCACACCATCATCGTCATCATCATCAACCTACTTCAATTTGATTCAAATCTGAGAAACAAAGTCTCCATGACTTTTGGTATCCGTTTCTTCAGAATATTTTTGTAGTTTTTTTTTTTTAATCTTTTAAATTTCGGTTCAGCTCTTCAAGTCATCAAGAATATATATATATATGTCGGTCCTGGTTGAATCAAAACGGGCTACAATTCACAGCTCAGTCTTGCCGTGTTTACTAAGGTTGGGTGCCTTGAAAGCTACAGTCAACCCAACAAGAAACTGAAGATCCAATTGAGTTCATCTGAGCCTTGACACTCTGGCCACATGGAAATGTAATCAGCAGAAGACCTAAAGAGGGCTCAGCATCTGAAAGCCTTAAAAGGCCGTTAATGGTCACATATTTCAAGTTTCAATGGGGTCTACAATGCACGCAAACTGGTTCTGGGTTCCGTCCCATTTGACCATGTATAGAAAATAATGCAGTAATGTATCAACATTCCCGGCACAGCAGTATCAATTTCCTTGCCACCTTAGAAATTTGGCCTCACTCTCTCTCTTATAGTTTATTCATTTGGTGGGTAATCGTCAAGTATAACTAAATATTATTCCAGTAACAAGATCACATCTAACAGTCATCTTCCTTTTTGCAAAAGATCCAACATCTCTTGTATCAGGAAGCTAATGAAATCCCATGATGGATTTAAGAAACATACCACCTTGCATCTGGAGAATGCATGGATTGACATCCGATCCTTTTTTTGTTGAATCAGGCTTAAGATGATCCTTTTTTATAGCAACTAGCAATGTGCGTCTATGTGCGTGCACATATATCACCTGGGTCACCTGAACAATCATCGAAGCCGCCGGTGGTCAATGCCCCTGTTGGATCCTGAGAAGATAAATTGCCTTATTTGGCAAGAGAACATCCATGCGAACCGTATCCTTCAAAACATATTCTTGGCGCATGGCCATCGAAGCAATTCAACATACAAGTTGTGACCAATCTATAAGTTCAATTTAGTTTCATTGCCTTGAGCATCAAAGGAAACAAAGCTATGCAAAGTATGTATATAAAATAAAACAAATACATTCCATTTAGTTATACCAAGACAATTCGGGAATGAATCCCTTAGTTCCTGTACAATACAAATTTAATAACAAGGGACATCCCTTAAGTAACAGATTTCTTGTCACTGAGTTATCAAAAAAAACAAAACAAGAAGCAATAAGATACACGACAGAATTGACTACCATATACACCACTTTAGGACATGTTTACAAGAAATAGTTCAGTGCAGAGAATCAAAGAGATCTTCATTCCTGAATTTGAGAAAAAAATTGACCATATATTGGTACAGAAAGTGAAATGAAAGCAAATATAAAATTATAATAAAATGGACAAAAAAACCTAAATCCCGGAAAAAAAAAACCTATTTATTATAACTGCCATCCTTCCACATGATGGGAAGTGAAGCAGTAGCAGCTGTACAGTGCAAGTCAATACAAAACCTTGCATTTTCAACCCCCGGTAGGACCAAGCATTCATCTTTCCTCCCCTGAAAAGGTCTAAATTTTTCAAAAATGTATAAAGCGAAAATGTACGGAATTAAACATCAGTACATATAATAAACAAAACAAACACCAAATTCCTCATAGCTAAACATTTGACTCACTCAGCCTTAGAATGAATTAAGATGACAAGATTTTAATATTACCTTCCAGTGGCAGCAGAACATCCCACCAGCATTCTTTATTGATCCCTGAAAGTAAGAATTTCAAAAGACAATACCAGGGCACAATGACATTGTATGTAGCCGCACTCCCACATAAGGCCTGTAATCTGCTAAGCTCCCATTTAAAGCCCTGACAAAGCAAATTTCCAATTCCTTCAAAACCATAAATGAGAAAATGACATTCAGAACAAATCAGCAGGAAGATGAAATAAAGACAACTAACCACACCATTTGGCCTGAATCCAGCCCTTCCCTTCATGTGACCAGAAAATGCCACAGCACAAAGCGTCCAACCATCTGTGTCTTTTTCACCCTCAAACCTTTACCACTATTTTTGCAACTCAAACAAAAAAAAAAATTCCTTATGCCCACCATCCATGGCTGTGCAATCCCACAAGCAGAACAAAGCATCGAGAATTATAACACCACTAAAACGCTTATCACAGAGGAAACTCAAATTCAAATGGCTGTTCACTCGTGGATAAACAATCACGTGAATCGAGCCTCCAGATGAACCACTTAATAAACCCTGTGAAAGGCATCAACCTTGTAAACTAAACCAAATCAGCCTAAATGTCGATGTATTAACAAATAGATTAAAAAAACTACTTAAATGACAGGAAAATGTAAGAAACATGAGCACATGCCCGCAAACGCCCATGGACACAAAAGTGCTACAGAAACTGAACGATATCATCTCTTTGGATCTGGAGCTAAAAATTATGCCCGAGTTTGCTGAGAGTTGAAAATTGAAAGAGCACTAACTTTACAGAACAATCTGTATTTTTGATACCTTCTAATTCCTTATATATAGTTACAAAGAAGCAGAGCTTCCACTTTCCCCCCTTCCAATAGGGAGACAAGCACCCAGATCAAGCAAGTTGTGCCCGTCAATATACATAGAATCGAAACTAACCCTCAACTCTGTACAGTTGATCTCAGAACGCATATACAACAATGACATCAAAACTTCATTATCTGAACCAGAGCGGCAACTTCTGTGAAGGATACACTGGCCAGAAATCATACTTTCACCCATTCCAGAATTCCCACTCGTGATTCAAAATCATATGGATGTGCCAACTTCATATTGTAAAATTGACATTCAGCATATATGGTTGTTGGCTACCGAAGTTTCCAATCAGAAGGCCAAGGAAATACCTCACCCTTTTTTTTTCTTCTTTTTTGGAGAGGAGACTCGATGGAAATACCTCACCCTATCCATCATGTTCCAAAGATTCATGAGAACCCGCATCCTGGGTAACTTGCTTCTCCTTTGAAAGGTAGCCAATAGGAACATAAGCAAATCCCTTTGGTAACCGCTGATTCTGCACAGATGCTTGGTCTGATGTCATTATCAGCTCTTTTTGAAAGGTTTCCGTATGCTGTGTATTTAATTTCCAAGTAAGAACATATTCAATATCAACAAAGCAAAGCAGGGAAATAAAGCACAGAATTGGTACCACAATTGACTACCTTTCTCGATTTCGACTTCCTTTCCCCATCATCAGTGAGGTTACGCAAGGCAATGGATGCAGGCCTTTGAGGTAGTTGCTTCCCAGAAAATGGCAACCTGTCTGCTGGCTTTCTTGAACCGGGAAACTGGGATGTCGGGCTATCATCAGTCTTCTGGTCAACATCCATGGGCACAGGAAGCATAATGCAGCGTTTCCCCGAAATTGAACTGTCAACAGTGATATCATCTGATCGTTGGATTGCTTCACCACGGGATTTGTAATCATCAACATGCCCCTTGAGGGAGGTCGTAGCTGATTCTGAACTAACATCAGGTGGGAAGAAAGGGCTACAAAAGAGCACTGAGAAAGCAACAGCATCTCGTCTTGAAGCAAGAATGTCATGCGAGCAAAGAACCAATTCCCGCTGCAATTCATTTAAAAAAACAGTAAGACCAGTCTCATAAGAACTCCTATCAGTTGACATATGTGCTTGCAAAAAAAAATCCAATGAAATTATTTTGGGTAAAAAAAATTCAATAAAATAATGAAATAAAACTAAGGGGCCTCTAGTATGAGGGTTTATTGTAAAGACATTTCAATGCAACATCATCAACTGCAAAAATTATCATAATAAAACTCTTCAAAACAGGAATCACAATAAGCTCACCACAGACAAACATTTTATTTTGAATATATTGAGAGCTGACGCACATGTTACAAACACTTCAAATAACCCAAAGTACCCACATTGACACAATGTGACACAACTACTGGTACAGGATGTGTGTCAGATCCTTCACCTCCTCTCTAGAACTATGTTACACGGACTCGTTGCCTTACCCCCAAGTACCCGTGTCGACACGACACGACACGGGTGCTGGTACAGGATCTGTGCCAGATCCTTCGAGTTTTTTTCGGACACCTCTGTAAACATGACAAAATGTAAATAATTTTTGCAGGTACATCCAATGCCAAACTCAGAGACGAAAGAGAGTGTTGCAAACTCAGAGACAAGAGACGACATGGATTCTGGAAAAAAGAAGGAAAAAACGAGGAAGGGAGGGAGAGAAAGAGAGAAAGGGGATGGGGGCAAGAGAGATGATGAATCGTTTAAAGAAAAAAGAAGAGAGGGACTTGCCTGCTGCTGAAGCCGGATGCAAACGAAACAGAGAAACCAGTTGCCCTAGTTGATCCCAACAAATTCTTCCTGATTGCAACCAGTTGACCGATTCATTTTTTACCTTCGTTCTTTGGTTTCTGACGAGATGTAACAGAGAGAATTCCGAAAAAGAATCCTCCACGAAAGTAGATAGCCATTCAAGGTTCGCCATATCTGCTGTTTGTAATGTGGGGAGAAAAGAAGAGGCTTTTTCATGGAAAAGAAAAAAATAACGCAAAAAACTAAGGGAAAGGGTTTTCAGACAAGGAGCTTACGGGAACGGCGATTTCGCTGCCAGGAACAGACCCAAAATCATCGATAACACAAGAACTACTGGACTTGAGTTGTGGTTGGAGATGAAATTGGAATTGTCGTTCTCTCCTTATTCATTCATCAGAAGAAACAGAATGACCCTTCTCTTCCTCTGCGACAGGACCCTCATCCGTATCTCCATTAGAGAAGTTCAGAAAACTTGGAGAACACGTTGTCATTTGAAAGTCATTTGGAAGAGAGAGAATAAAAGAAGCTGCCGGCAGGACCCTTTTGGCAGTACGGATATATTTGAAATACTTTGTTATTTGGGCAAACTTGGAGAACAAGTTGTTTGGAAGAGAAAGAATTATCCAACACGTTGTTATTTGGGCAAAATTGTGTTTAAGTGATATTTTTTACAAATAATTTAAATTCAGTCAAAAAATTCTCATTAATTCACAAATAGTGATACTTCTTTAAAATGTTTGATAACGAGTGTTTTTTAGTTTTTATTTTTCATAACAATTTCTTCCAAATATACCATTGAAATATTTAAAACCCTCACTTGTAACAAAAAGTTTCTAAGTCTTAAATTGCAAGGATTTCCAACCTTTATTGACAAACAAGATCCGAAATTAAAGTTCTAAAAACTAGGCCGGAGCAATGACATCACTACCTTAATTTATCAAAATACTATTTGTTTTACCTTTAAAATATTTTATTTTTAAATAATTTAAAATAATCGCTACAATGAGTAAATGTAATAGTGGCTGTTTTGTTATCATGTGTAAGCACCCTAATAATTTATTTGTAATCCAATATCTTGCTAGCCGCTTTTTGGCTACCAATATAAATATTTATTACATAAAAATAATAGTAAAATATATATTTAAAAAAAGAACCACTTTAAATAATATATTATATTATTTTTATTTCATGAATTAGTTTATGGTTCTTGATTTAATTAAGTTAAAGATATATATGAATCAATATATTAATTGTAGTTAGGATAACTATTCACATAAAAATAAAGTGATTTGTTTATGATATATTAATTAATTAAACCAAAACTCAAGATAACAGTAAAGATAAATATAAACCAATATATTGATTTTTACATTAATTATGGTTCAGATAATTAATTAGTTTAAAGATATAGTGAGACCCGAAAGGGCCATTGGAGGAAAGAAGCCATGTGGAGGTAATGTAGATTTTAAATAAATTATTTTAATGTGGATTTCTAGGACTCTGAAAGGATAAGAATTAATCATATTAATTATGGTTACAATAATTAATTAGTTTAAAGATAACGTGAACTCAAATGCGCCATTGGAGAAAAGAGGCAACGTGGAAGTAATGTAGATTTTAAATAAATTATTTTAATGTGGATTTCTAGGACTCTGAAAAGATCAGAATTAATCTTATAATTTAAATTTAGTTAAAGATAATATTGGAGAAAGCGCCATCTCAGCGTTGAGGTCCTTTCTTATAATGAATTTCTTTTTTAAAATTTTAGTTGGCTTTAATTAAACCAATAAGTTAATAACCACTTAAAATTTTCCATGGTCAACTTCTCAGTGCTATAAAAGATTAAATTAATTTTAAACAAAATAAATTAATCTAAAAAATTTGAAAGCAAAGCTGAGTTAAATAAAAAATATTAAAAAAATATACATTTTTTGTATCGTCAAGGTCAAATTGTATTACACTAATTGGAGTATAAAAAGAAACCACCATTCTATGCATAATCTATTTTTGTAACAAATACAAAGACACACACATATATGTGTAAATACACACACAACAAACATATGACTTACATGATATATCATATCATATATTTATATAGCTAACAAATTAATTGTTTAGATTTAGAGACACATAATTGGTAGTCGGACTTTGATCGATCCCCTAACATTTCATGTACTATTATTATCTAAGTATAAACACAACAAACATGTTTTACATTATATAAATATCATATCTCTATATAACTAACAAATTAATTAGTATAATATATATATGTTAGGTTTTGGTTTAGTTCTATCCAATCAGCCCAAACCTCATTAATAAATATAAAAAATTACATAAGTTTACAAGTATTATCTATGCTTAATCTATTTTGACAATTATAATAGTATTATTTAAAGAGAAGTTTGTACACACATGACCATTCATGTTGATGTAAAAAATCCAAGAGAAGTTTCCTATCAACAATTTGAGAGATCCTCTTTTTCTAAGAATTTAATGCACAAGACGTCTAAGACAATTTTTTTGTTTTGTTTTTTCTTTTTTTTTTGGGTAATGAAGACAATTTTTTTGTTTAAAAGGGGAGGCCCTCTTGTCAAGCATTTAATGCATATCGGAGATATCAATGGACAAAGGGCTTTGTCTCTCTCTTGTAAGAAGACCTCTTGTCAAGCAATTAATGAAGAATCATGAGATCAAGCAAGAGACGTTTTGTCTCCTCTCTCCTGCAAGAGACGTTTTGTCTCCTCTCTCCTTCAAATTCTTTTTATTGCTATTTTCATGTACGAACGTAAGACTGTAAGAGAAGTTTTCTGCAAGTTGCTATTTTCATGAAAGAACGTAAGAGACGTTTTCTGCAAGTTGCTATTTTCATGAAAGAACGTAAGAGACGTTTTCTGCAAGTTGATTTTTTGGATGTGAGAAAGACGTTTAGCCTTCTGCCATTTTCTTGAGTTGAAGATAACTTCTTTCAACAACTGATAACTTCTTTTCTGAGTTGAAGATAACTTCTTTCAACAAGAGATAACTTCTTTCAATAGGTAAGTGAATATAAATTTGTTTGTTGAGAGATCTTGTTATTTGCTATTTGCTATTTGAAAGAAGATAACTTCTTTCCTGACGTTTAGCCGTTTGGAATTTTTATGATGCTATTTGCTATTTGGTCAAAAATTACACACAGATGAATAAAGGTTATAAGAAAATTTGCTATATAAGGAATTTTTATGATGCTATTTATTTATGCACTAGACTCATAAATATTTTTATGAGCCTAGTGCATCTGCTGGAACGACTGTTCTTGAATGCAGATTGCACAATACCAAATGATAAATATTTTCATGCGTATTGCACAATACCAAATGATAATTAAAACCATGATAAGGACTAGACCTTTTTCTTTCAATGTATATAATACACTCATACTTCTAGCAATAAAAAAAACAGAAAACAAACTAATGCTTCAAGGTGAAAAAATGCCCCAAGAATATATCATACTCGCGAATATGAATCTTGAATGCAGATTTTTAAACCTTCATGTTCTTCATTTTTCTTTATTCATATTTATTTATTCAATTTTGCATGCACTTTAGATATGTCTTCTTCCACTACACAACAAAAAGGGAAAGAAAAAACAATTCAACGCCCTCTAAAACATCAAGGATCTACATTTGATGACAAACCATTGTGGAATTATGTCAAAGTTCTTAGTATTCCAAAGAGTGGTGGTGGAAACAGACACTGGTCATGTAACTACTGCAACAAGAAAGTGGTTGGATCATACTCAAAAGTCAAAGGCCATCTGTTAAAGATCCCTAACCATGGTGTTGAAGCTTGCAAAGGAATAAATGATGATGTTCATGAAGCAATCAAAAAAGAATATGAATCTGCTGAACAAATGAAATCTGTAGATGCATTGAATGCTAGAAGAAGGGCTGAATATGTTTCACTTCCTGAAGGATCGGATTTGCTACAATCCAAAAAAAGGAAAGGAGCAGCCCCGGGATCGTTAGAAAGAACTTTTGATGTGGCAACAAGAGATATTGTGGATAAGCTTGCAGCTCATATGTTTTATGCAAGTGCATTGCCTTTCAATTTTGCAAGATCTCCCTATTTTCGCGAGTATTCAATGATGCTAGCCAAAAGTAAGATTGCAGGTTACACTCCTCCTTCTTATGATAGGCTACGCACAACATTACTTGCACAAGAAAAAGCACATATTGATAGGAAACTCCAACCAATAAGAGATTCGTGGAAAAAGAAGGGGGTTTCCCTTGTTTCAGATGGGTGGACCGATATTCAACGTCGGCCTCTTATAAACATAATGGCTGCATCTGTGGAAGGAGCAATGTTTTTAAAGTCAATTGATACAAGTGGCAAGGTGAAGGATGGAGAATATGTAGCTGATTTATTTTTTAAAGTAATTAACGAAGTTGGTGAAAAGAATGTTGTTCAAATCATCACAAACAATGCATCAAACTACAAGGCTGCTAGGATGATAATTGAAAGCAAGCACCCTCATATTTTTTGGACACCATGTGTTGTGCATAGCTTGAATTTGGCATTGAAGAACATTTGTGAGCCAACAGAAAGGTCTCCTCACTTCTCTCAATGTAAATGGATTGTAGATTTGGTCAATGATGCACGTAATATCCGCAATTTTGTTGTCAATCATAGCATGGCTTTATTTATCTTCAAAAGTTACTCCGAATTGAGTTTGTTAAGGGTAGCAGATACAAGATTTGCATCAAGTATTATCATGCTCAAGCGTCTAAAGGAAGTAAAGCATGCATTGGAGAAGATGGTGATGGATTCTGAATGGAGGATTTATAGAGGGGATGGTAATACTCCAGTTGAAAGTAAAGCTAGAGAAGTTAAACAATGCATTGTTGATGATAGTTGGTGGGATAATTTAGATTATTTGCTAAAGTTTACAAAGCCTCTTATTGACATGCTAAGAGCAGCAGATACAGACGGTCCAATTTTACACTCGGTTTATGATATGTGGGACACCATGATTGAAGATGTTAAGGTGATAATACTTGGCCATGAAGGAAAAGATACAAATACAGGTCAATCTGAATTTTTTGATGTTATTCATGCAATTTTTGAGAGTAGATGGAATAAAAGCAACACTCCTCTACATTGTGTGGCTCATTCACTCGTGCCCAAGTATTATAGTGATGCTTGGGTTCAAGGTGGTAACAACGGTATTCCACGTTTGTCACCACATGAAGATCAAGAAGTCTCTATGAATAGAAGTAAATGTTTTAAAAGGATATATCCAGATCAAAATGAGCTTAGAAGTGTCTATGCAGAATATGGAGCATTTTCGAGTGGATCAAATTACTTTAGCCAATCTCATGTGATTGAAGCTAGAACATATGAAGAACCTATAAGTTGGTGGGCAAATCATGGTGCTTCAACACCATTGTTGCAAGCTTTGGCTTTCAAGTTACTAGTGCAACCGGCATCATCTTCTTGTTGTGAGAGAAATTGGAGTACATATTCATCAATTCAAGATATGAAAAGAAACAAGTTAGCAACAAGTAGAGCTGAAGATTTGGTGTTTGTCCATTGCAATCTTCGCCTAATGTCAAGGAAGATGAAAGAATATAAAGAAGGGGCAACAAAATTTTGGGATCTATGTAAGTTATGCATTACATATAAGGTTCTTTCCAAATAAATTTTATACTACTTATTATTGCAACATTTAGCTAAATAAAATTTCTGTTGTGTGGCTAGGTGGAGACAAGGTTGATGTAGATGGATGTGCTACAATGGAGCTTGCAGATCTCTCTCTTGATGAACTAGAATTGGAGACTATGACATTTGATGATGAGTTTGAGCTAGAAACCCAAGAAACATCAATGTCACAACCAAATATTAGTGACATTCAAGAGGAAGGACATAATGAGTAGTTTCAAACCTTTCATAATTAAATTTTGTAAACTTTGCAAATCATGTATTTTTTTGGTAATGTTCAAAGATGGAGAACATAGAACCCATGCATTACATCTCTTTTTGTGCAATTGAAGTTTAAATATATGTTGTTATTTTGAAGTTTGAATTTGAAGTATAAATTTATATGTTTGGAACATAACTGAATTATTGAGTTATGTAGTAATTTAAGATTTTAATGTAATTAAAAATTAAGATTGTTGTGAATTGATTAATGATGATAAAGTGCAGCTAAAAGGCAACATCACCTGGGGAACATGTAATCAGGTGCACTTTCTAACCTTGTGCTTCTTAAATTTATAACAGTTGAAGTTACTCTAAATTCTCTAAAGTAATGTCCTGTTTAATTTTATAGCTTTCAAATTTCAACTTTATAACTATGCTTTTTATATCTAGTTGATGATTATATTTTTCAACAGCTGTATGTAAACACTAGAATGCATTTAGAATAGTGAACAATAATTAAATTTTTGTATACACACACATGTATACTTCTTAGCCGAGTCCCAGTATCCGTACCCAATTTTTGGACACTTTTTAGCCGAGTCCCAGTATCCGTACCCAATTTTTGGACACTTTTTAGCCGAGTCCCCGTATCCTAGATTTTAAGGGTAAGAGGTGTCTGACTCCTAGACACGTACCCGCACCCGACACCCGTACCCGAGTCCATGTAACATAGCTCTAGAACACAGCAATCGAAGATTGAAAAGATTAAAAAAAAAAAAGTAAATATTAAAATACTCAGCTTGCAAGTAATGGATTGAAAAAGAAATAGTTTTTACAGAGAAAGTGATCACATTCTCAGACCCAAAAATTACAAGCAATGAATTTAAAAAAAAAAGAAGACAACCACAAAAGTAGTAATAATAATAAAGAGAGCTCAGCTTCTAAATTGCCTCTTTGAAATTGATTTGGAGACTTTTCAGCTGAATTCCAATATCCATACCCAAATTCTGAACACTTCTCAACCGAATCCTCCGTATCCTAAGTTCTAGGGTCAAGCAGATCCAATTCCTAGACACACGCTCAAGTCTAACACCCATACCCAAGTCCATGTAATGTAGGCTAACACTTTATAGCTTGAATGGTTTAATTACAGGAAACAAGCAATAAAAATCATCCAGAAAACAAAAATTTTTTGCTTTTTCAACCACTTTTCACACCTAGTTTGGGTCAGCAGCAAGGATCCTGTATGACTTTCCAGCCTATCCGAAGCCATGTACTCAGTTAAACTCTCCGGTTTCACGCCTTCTCATCAACATCATCCACATTATTTCAACTGTTCCTTCAACCTTGAGCCTCCTATTAGAACGCAAGCTTAGATTTTTTTCACCTATTCTTATTAATCTATATTGAAATGCCAAAAGAAAAAAAAAAACTCAATTCTCATTTACATTTCAGTGACCAAGATATGAAAAAAAAAAAGAAAAAAACAAACAAAGATGCAACCGATTACATAATCAATATGTAAAACGGAGCTAAATTATCAGTAACAGTTTTACAAATATGTCACGACTATCAATCAATCAATTGAACTGAATGCCTTATCAAGCCAGCTACATGAATCAAGGTTGTAAAACTGGGAAAATGTACTGAGACCAGCCATGTCCAGTACCGGAATATGCCATCTGCACTGGATTGTAGCGTATAGTACCAACTGACGCCTTCTTCCAAGTACCATATTATCTCTTCTCAGTTATCACTATAAGACCAAATCATTTTATGCTCTTCCCTTGCAAGACAAGAGAAAAATCATTTAAAAAAATAGCGTTTCGATGCTCCTTTTACTGCAAGTCGAGAAGTTAACTTCTTTTAGTCTTTTCAATATTCTTTATCTTCTTCATCTCTAGACAGCAAAAAAATTGTCTTTTTAAAAAAAAATTTCCTTCCTATTCTTTACACTTTAGCTATTCTTCTTCTTCTTTTAACAGTTTTGAATGGAGCCAAGGGATTCAAAGTTTCGAATAGAAGAAACCAGAAGCCCCCCAGATAAAGAGAAGAGAAAAAAAATGAAAAGAAAAACAAACAATCAGACCGCAGAGATATAGGGCTTTTCTTCTTCAGTTCTTTTTCGGCAGTTAGTCTTATGCTTCTTCAGTTTCTCCTCGCTTCTTCCTTTGTCAAGAAAGAGCCCACCATCTAAGCAAGTTTCAGGCGTTACTAAGTTGGTAGCACGCAAGCTAACTCAGTCTTGAGCAGTACCAACTCGATACATCCGAGTTTTGTCAAGTTGTCCAAGTTTACACGTTTACTCAGGTATTGCAACTAGATACCATCTTGCTGGGAGCCGGTATCGGCAGAGTTTTTAAACCATGACATGAATCCTACTTCCCCATCCCAACCTATCAAAAACCATATGTTTGGACAGCTTATGGGTACTCAAATCTTTGATCTTTCAATGAGCACCCACTCACACCTTCACTATTGCCTTCCTATGTCCTTGCTTCACATACCAAAACCTTCTTAGCCTGACATATTTTATCTTAACTTATTTGAGCATTTAATATGTTAATTCCTTGTCATATAGATCCTAGTCTTCCCAAACATGCATTTCTACATCCAGATATCATCAACACTCATGTGCTATGTTGCATTTTTGTTGCTCAACATTCTGATTCAGATGAGCATCTCCACTTCACTCATCCAGCTCTACTTCTACATATAACATCCTCATCAATATCTCCCTAATTGTGAATGATCGAACCAAAGCAGCGAAATCGCTTACCTTTGGGATCTCTTGATTCACCTTTACCATCATCTACACTGAAGTTACACTCCATATAATCAATCTTAGTTCGATTTTCTGATCATGCCATTCAGAAACTGAACGAAATTGATGGAATCATATGATTCCGTCATTGTCCATTGATTTTTCACCAGCACAAATGACTTTTCACTTGTTCCAGCAATTTTAGGGGGGTTTTTCCACCCCCAATGGAATTATTCGAGTTCTGTTTCAGAACCCACAGGCACAGGCGAATTTTTTCCAGCAACAGTGAAATTTTGTCAGCACAGCATACACTGATTGGACCCATTAATATGGATCAGCTCCAACAAGGACAATGGCACAACCAAATCAAGATTTTAAAATTATCATTCAACATATTCACATAATTGATGGTGCAATCAAAAAGAATAACATGAAAAATGAATTAACATAACAACCAATTAATCAACATCTTAATATGCTTACCTTCACTTTTTCTCGTTTCACAATTCTCTCACAAAGAAGGCGTAACCGCTCCAGTTCAACCTATAGAATAAAATTGTAGGAAAGAATAGGATTAGATAAAACACATCATTGAATTTCACCCTCTAAAACAAGAGATTAATAAAAAGAAAATTTTGTAACATAACCAGAAAATTCAACAGCACTGTTATTCAGCAAGATCCAATTAGGACGAGAGATAATACACATATCTTATGAAAGTTTCTGACTTGCAATTGAATAACTACATTTATTTTAGGCTAGGCATAAAGATTGAGAAAAGCGTGTCAAAACAGTATATCAAACAGATAAAGAACAATCACATTAACACAAGAACAGAAATATAATTAACAGTAAAATTGGTAAGGCAATGATATAAATGTCAACTTTAAAGATTACAACAATGACAAAAAAAAATCAAAAGAACCTTTAGCCACAACTAAAAAATGCTTCAACTCTGTTTTCTTGACATCGGATAAAGGAAAATGGACGGAGAAGGCTAAAAGGTGCAGATCCCACGCATAGAAAAAAATATACTGAAAGGGTGAACCAAAAACGTAACAAAAACATTTTCAAACTTTCATCCACCTATAAACCTCATGAGCCTTCTTCCACACTGGTGAACAATGGAACGGCAATCTAAGCAACAAAAGGCTCACTCTGAAAAAAAGCAAGTTATCGCAAAAGTGTTATTTATTTCATCACATAAAATTGTCTAAAATATCAAAAAAGGATGCAAGCTCCACAAAACTCAAAATACTAACTTTACTACAACTCACTTAGCAGGCATCATAAAATTGTGGTCTTTCTTTGATTAAATTTTCATCAATTCAGACATGACGACAAAACTCCAACCCAATTTACCAACCACAAAAAGAAAAAGAAACTGATAGGCAGACCATCTATATAATTGAAACCAACCATCTTTCCAAATAAGCTCAATTCATATTGTGCACAGATCTTTTACCATATTTGACATAAAGCAAATCAATGTTCTTTTAGCGGATTAAGTTATAAGATATTCGAATAAAGATGCCACATTTTGCCACATGAAGAGAGCTGAAACTTGGCATTTCATGTGGAGGAATATTTGGAGATGATATGGATTGTTCCAACCCAGCACGTGTATAGAAATGCCCAATCAAGAATACTAAAATGACACGTTCACCAACCTAAATAATTTTGGATACCATGTTGTACCTAAAAATTATGAAAACCAGAACTACTGAAGTGACACCAATTCAGCTCTTATGCAAAAATTTGCATTAAACAAACATTACTACAATGGTGTATTTCAGCAACCTACCTGTCCTAATTTTTAGATTCTATACTTTGCCTGGATGGCCAGAAGTGATTCCAGATGGGCTTCTCAGATTTGCCTGAGAAACTCACACACACAGTTCATTCATAGGCTTCTTCCATCAGGAATTTTGAGAACACCAACCCAAAAAGGCAAAATCAATAAAAAAAATCATAACAAAAACAACCAAAAAATTTAAAAAAAAAAAAAACAAAGAATACTATGCTGATGGGTTTGATCCAACAATCATATAAAATAACTTTCTATAACTATCACCTATGAGTAAAACTCCCATCACAAAAAAAAAAGGGATTAAGTGGGGGTGGTTTTATAATTTCAAAACCAAGCTCAGCTCAGATGAATCAAGCTTGAGCTCAATAAGCAGACTCGTTAACTGAACCCAAGATTTAAAAAAAGTATATATCATTTCTTTAATGAGCCATGGCTGAGCTTGACGGACTAAATTAATTTAATTTATAATAAAACAAAATCATAATGAACAGTATCAAGAAAATAAAATAATAGATTTATAAACATATTCCATTCTTCAAAGTTATACATTACCAATTCATGGATTCGGATTAACAAGCTTTGACTTACGAGGTACAATAATATTACTGGATCAAGTAAATGAGCAAAGGCTGAGACTTCGGATCCTAATAAGCCTAAGATCAGGTTAAGCCCAAATGGAATTTAACAAGATTGACTCAAAAATTTCTTCAACAATGGCCATTTAATATTTTTCTACCATCTTTTTCTTTTTTTGGTGACAATGAAAAAATCGTGGACCACAAAAGAAGGCCTTTTAATATTTTCCACAATGGATCCTTCCACAAAAAAAAAAAAGAAAAAAGAAAAAAAAACAGCTTATTGGAATGATTTGTCCAAATTGAACATTCTTTAACCATCATCATCGTAGCTACTATAACAAGACATTGCAAGAAAACACTAAGCAATGCAAACAACAAAATGAGATCAATCATTAAAAAATATTAGGTAAATCATGTCATGTGGCATTTTTCTATTCAAGAGCTTTTAAAACTACGAAACATTTACAAGTTGATTCCAGCAAAAGTATGGGATAAGAACTGGAAGCCATCCTTCATTTCTCAATATTCCACAACACAATTACAATTGCTTTGTGATGACCAAGCATCCAATGAATTTATAACTTGTTCTTGCTTATTTGGGCCAAAAAAAAACCTAAGTAGGATGGACATTATTAGAAATAGTTTAATCATATTCTGTAGGCTTGCAAGGTATGCCAGCAAGGCCAGGCCACTCTGCATGTTAAAGCATTATTAGATGGTGGCAGAATTCTGGCACCTGCCTAGCAGGCCAATGAAATAAACTATGCAACACTCAACATTCATTACGGTATACCATTTTCCATGCATTTTTTTGGGGGCAAAAGATTAATGGAACACATACTCACATGTTTAGGACTGAAAGTGACCAATTAAGGTATATAATGAAATGCATTTTTGTCAGCTTAACCTAATTGATGTCATAGGCAGATAATATAGATGTCAGCAGTAACATGGGGAAGAAACATACAACATAGTGATGATTATAAACAAATACCCATTAATTCAACACACTGGTCGACTGTTCATTCAGCCTAATATCTAGCGTAAGATGATATTATTAACAAACCTGATTCAAAAGCCAACCTGAACTTGGGCAAAAATCCCACAACCTAAATGAGGGTCATCGGGAAGTAATGGAATAAAAGATATAGAAAAGGAGTTCCATAACATCCAAACTTATCTTGACACAAATAAAACATTGACAGATAAAAAAAAATGTAATATTTAACAGATAATGAAAAGTTTCCACCTGCAGCAAGCAAGCATGCGTTAAATATCATATATGTGCTGTCAGTTGGCAAACATTACTAGCATACCACTGAAAAACATAGGTATCAGGTAATGGTCCTGAAACTAGAGACGTCAGATGACGCAAAAAAAAAAAGAATTTTCAACAGCAAAGGGCTTTTTATCATTCTGATTCCCAACGAATAAACCCTGTTCTTTTTTCTTCTTCTTTTTTCATATGTCAGAACACAGTTTAAAGAGAGAATTAATTCTCGGTATGAGTCAATGGGATCAACATCCCATAACGAATTCCAAACAGCACCAAAGTTAACAACCTTTCTACCAATATGTAGATTTTACCCATCATTAAGCACAACCATTAAGTGCTATCAACATGATGACTAATGGACAAAATTGGATTTACTCACTATACTTACTTTTCCAAGTTTCACTCTAACAGCAGCTGAAGACAAAGCTTGGATTCAAATTATATGGTGAGGAGAAGCTATCTAATGGAATCCAGTGTTTAGTATTTTCATTTTTTTTCCTTCACAATTAAGGCTGCATCTTTAGCTAGCACTATCTATGTGAACAACCTAACTCTAATAAACTGGATCATGATTAAAATTCACTACTAATCCTTCCCACAACTCTCTCATCAGCACGGCGCTTAGCTCCTTTCCTTCTAGAGTATCTATGGCTCATGACTCTCCTGGAGTGGTGTTCTTTGGATGGGCATAAGCATGGGACAATTGATGAACAGTTGATTAACTTATTGCTCTCAACTGGGTAATCTCATTTAGATGTGCTGTCAAGCTTGTGGGTAGCGGAATCAACTGAGCACCTTATCCACTGGCCCCATGCATGTTTTTGGAAGAGTTTTGGAGCCAAATACTATAGAAGCGCATGCACAAGAAAGTAAAGAATGTTATGCTTTGTTGGGAGAGGCCAGGGAACATGAATTCTGTAGAAGTATATTTCATATGATACCTTCTGTGATTCCTAAAATCTACAAGCAGACATTTCAAGACAGAAGTGAGGATATTGTGCAGCTACATCTAATGATCTCTATGTGACAGACATGTGCTATAATTGTCACAAAAGTTACTGAAGATAACATATCATTCCTTACCTAAAACCAGAGAGCGAAAAAAACAAATATATAAACTCTTATGATAGTGAATGAGTTAGGTCAATCACATTAATGCGCATCCAGTAATTATCTGAACCAAATATATCACACAAACAAGCAATGCAACAAATTCTGGTAAAAAGGTTTCTCATTCACTGAGTTGACTGTTCAGAGCCTTTCAGTTGTTTAAGACATACATGAGTTTCATAATGATCATAAACCATTGACAAAATGATAAAAATTCAAGGAAAAAATAGAAAAATGTTCGACCATTTGAATCATAAATTCCATACGATCCCTCCCTTCATTCTCCATTATATTTGGTAAGAAAGGTAACAAGCAAATATTCTTTTTATAAGTGATGAGATGAAATTGCAATAAGTAGAGGGAAAAAATAGCAGGGCAAGAACAACAGCAAGAAGAAAGGAAAAGAAGATGGAAGAAATAGGACACAGTCCCTCAGCAGTTATTTACATCCACAGCTAATGGACCTTGTTCTAGCTGTGCATACTTTTGGTATATGCAGCAAATCAGCAATAAAGCCTATAATTTTAATAAAAACTGCTGAATTTTTATATTCTCAAGCCTAAAGGGGAGAAATGATGTAAAGTCACAAATATAAATCTCTATCTCATATAAAAAAAACTAGCTCAATCATGTCAATCCATCAAGTAGTTTTCTCAATTGAATAGATGAAACAAACAAGCAGTACGAGTCATTCTTGTCGAAAAGCAATGATCATTCACTTAGTTGAAAAGTCAGAGACTGAAGCCATTTAAACGTATAAGAATTTTGTAATGATTTTAAGTCATCAACTAGCCCATTAAAACTGACAGGAGAAACACATAAATGATGAAATTTTTGGATCATAAAATTAGAGCAAGATAACTATCACAACATAAAAGTTTAAAGAAAGAGTAGGTGAAAGTTAATCAAACATTCTTCCACTCACCCGAACTTGTTTCAGGCTCTTTAGTTCTTCGACTCCATGTTGTTGTGCCTCAGCCTGTAAAATTCATTAGCCCCAAGATGACAAATCATCCACAAACTAATCTACATTACAATATTTATCAAACATAAAGAAACTGAATATGACCTTCTCTCTCTGATCCAAACTATGCCTTTCGCAATAAGCCTTGTGCTGCACCTTGCCTCCACTAGTCTTCACATGCATATAGAGGCCAGCGTCTCTGGCACAGGAAGGATGAAATGTGCTCTGACAGTGACCATAATTACACTGAAAAAAGGAAAATACATTTGATTGACAATAGGCGGTTGTGAACTCCATGCTTCTTACTCACATAAACAGAAAGTGATACATTGAGAAATTTATCATCAAGCCCAACCTTTATACATACACCAACTTTGTGACGGCAAATGTAGCAAGTATCTCTTTCCTTTAAAATGATGCCCTGCCATCCCATTACATGTAGGGGCACAGTGTTACTGATAATATTCCCCATGCTTTATTAAAAATTTTACCACCAGATGAACTTGTAACATAAAGAGTGGTAGAAGTAAAACTTCTTTAGAATTATATCCAAGGTCAAACACTTCAAAATTTTCCATACCATTCCTTCAACAGGATTTAGTTGTCCCCTTTTGAATGTTGATTCCAAAACCCACTACAGCACAAATTATTCAAAGGAAACATTATTATGAACTTCAGTTTCAGCAATTAAAAAAAATGACATTGCAATTCCAGATTTTTCATTTTATTTCCCCCGGTTGGGGGGCATACCTCAGCACAGAATGCATGAACCCATTGACCATCGGTTGACTTTCTAAAAGCACCAGCAGTCCCACCACATAAACCACAGTAAACAAAACATGGCTTCTCCCGAGAATTAACAGCTGGCGCTCTGGGACTTCTAGATAGATAAAGCTCTTCACACAGTTCACAGTACCAGGGACCAGTCGGATCTTTGACAGTACGATAACAGCCCAAGTGGACTGCAACCTGTTAACATAAGGATGTTGCTTGAACTCAAGAGCAGATAAGAAATTTAATGCCTCAGTATTAATCAAATCAAGACGAAAATAGTTTAAGAACCTTGCAGTTTAAGCAAAGTAATATTGGATTCAACACTGTCTCAAATCGCCTGCAGATATCACAAGATCTAGGCTGTTCTTTAGAAGAATCAGTGGGCAAATGAAAGATATCGGAGTTCTTCTCTGATGAAACCCTTGCAACACCCAACCTTGACAGTGTCTCTTTTGCTCGTGGCATCAACTGAGAGCAAGGTCCAGTCCTCCCAGTCGCAGAATTCACTTTTAACATAGTCTGCAAAGAGGGAAAAAGTTGGTCAACTCTTTCATGGGGGGAAAAACATATAAAGCTCGTTAAAAATGACAAAAACCTCATTATGAGCAGCTTCATCATGTATGTCTTTCCTAAATGAGGAAGCCCTGGAAGAAGCTGCAGCAGCAGCGGTAGCAGCAGCAAGCACAGCCTGAGCTTCCTTGTGCCTTTTCTCTTTCCTTCCCCGTTTTTTTGCCTCTCTAAGCTCACAAAGATACTGGTTAACAAGTACAGCATCCCATCTTTGATTGCTTACAGCATCAATCTCCTGTGGAAGACTTTTTACAACCCCGAAAATTAAATCATCTGCAAAGGCAATTCCATACAATATCAGTGCTATAGTCAAGCCAATGCCAAACAGCAAACAGTAAATAAACAAAAGAAAATTACATATTCAAAAAAAAAAAAAAAGGTTGTTCCTACACTGAACCATAGGTAGAAGAAAAGAAAAAGAAGGCCAAAAAAAAAATGACTCCAAAAATATAGAAAAGGTAAAGAGTTGATACCACAATAGCGCTTTCTTGCAATTGCATTGTCAAGCAGCTTATTTTGAAAATATATTAATTCTCCTTCCACTTCATCTTCTGGAGAAAGGTCCAAGACTCCCATATTTATAGCCTTATCCAAATGTTCAAGGTGTACAGCATCTGATGTATGATTAGAATCAATGCAAGTTAAATGCTGTTCTTGATGATTACAACAAACAATGGCAGAAGAGGATGCCTCCACATGAGATATTTCTTTCTCCTTCAAGCCTGATAAATAAGAGTAGCTACCATTTAATCCCATCTAGAATCACCCATGAAGGTACCAGGGCCTAAAATTCATCAAAATGCTCACAAAAATATGTCCTTTAAACATAAACCTTTCTGCAATTGAATTAATTTCTTGTTGATGAACGGGTGAATATAAGAACAAGATTCCAGTAGTCCACTTCTGCATCATACACATTTACAGAATCATAAATTTTCAATATCACATGACTTCAAAATTATGAAGGAAAAGAAAAAAAGGACACCATGGAATATGCAGCAATAGCCACATAAGAAAAAAAAAATCTTATAAACAGACAAATCCACTTTTTTACAGCTTACGTGAGATCAGGCATAGCTGGAGTCGGTCTACCAATTGAACCAGCAGGACATTCTCCATTAGGATTTACCAAGGTGTTCTGCACAAAAACATGAGTCTCCCCTGCTTGAACAACGTCAGTACTGCTGCAGTTTGGAAAGTTAGATCGATTTCCTGTCCAAAATATGCCATTAGCATCACAAGTAACACCCAATAAGAAGACCCAATAAGAAGATGGCTAAAGTGCTGAGACAAGAGCACTTGGCAGAACAAAGTGTTTTTTGAGTAACATATCCAAATTGCAAGCTAATAACATTAAGTTCCATAGCAAGCCAGAAGCAAGTACGGACTTGAAGATGACTTAAAAGAAATTGCACAGATAAAAGACTCACTGTAAACCACAGGCCTACATTCCTTCACCCAATGTGTATTAAACAGTCAACAGTGTGAAATGGTTTTATCAATAGTTGTATTCAGGATTTAGCTTGATAATGGGATGACTGATTGTATCAAAAGCAGGCAAGCCAAGCAGAAAAACTACTGTATAGAAGGCCAAAAAGCAAAAAGGCTAACTGCAACAGCCCAATTTAAAAAAGACATATACCATAATAGGAAGGAAAAAGAGAAAAAAATATGAAATCATAAGATAATACTGGAAAAAGACAAATGATATCGGCAAACATTACTCCCTTATCCAATGATTCCAACTTGTAACAATGTTTTTTCAATTTTTTTTTTTCTGAAGACGAATGAAGAAATGACATGAAAATGGGGGTTAAAGAATGTATAAGTTCAACTCGAGAGTAGGACCAAAGAAAAGAGAAATGAAGAAAATGCACCACCACAATGCAATGTCGCTCAGGACTTTTCCACAGATTCTTTCCCAGATACTCAAATATATGCAACTCTTATGACTTATGCGACCTAAACCAAATAACTTGCTTTCAAACCCCCAACAATTCCTCCAAGCAATGAAGATAAGAACCACCACTGCTTACACTAGATGACAAATTGATAAAAACTACCAAAAACTAAAGATAACTGATCACTATTAAAAAATGAAGCTGGTAACATATGGGGGGAAATGGAGATGGCATCTGAATAGCTTTCGGAACCACCCCCCCCCCCCCCCCCCCCCCCCCCCCCCCCCCAAAAAGGTGCTTTGTATTCAAGCTTTGTTTTTCTATCAATAATGAATTTCAATAACCAAGAGGGACAAAGAAGGTACAGAGAAGCAGACAAACAGCAGCCAACGCGGCAAAGGAGAGGAGAAGAACAAAACAAAACATTTAAAAAGAAGACGGTAAATATGAAAAAAGAGAGCAAAATTCATGACAACGATATCCCCAAGGAATACATCTAAACATAGAGTTGGCTATGTTGTGACAATTCAAGATGTTTTTTCAATGAAATCTCCAACAGAAGTATACATCCATAAGTAACTGCAGTGATTGACAATTCAAGAGTTTGGCCGAATCCAAATCCCCTCCATCATGATAGCAAAGGAACCACCAAAAGGGAACACATTTCTTCTATAAAGAAGAAGAAAAGGAATACATGACAATAACATATTAAAACATAAATTTAAAAGATAATGTCGTTATGTTTTCTCGAGCTCCAGTAAAATTTATTTCCGAGCCTTACCTCTCTACGGCCTCAATCCTTTTGAGCGAAAATGAAAGGAGAATGAGGTGGGGTGAGGAGGGGAAGGATGAATAACGAGACTACAAGAGGAAGGGAAAGGAGGGGGGCGGAGGAAGACGAATGCCTTTTCTCCAATGGTCTTATAAGGTATAAATTTCTAGGATTTATAAAATTGCAAAAGTTTTTCTTACACATAAAGGGATCTTGATGCTTGTTTTTAACGATAAAAATTCTTTTGAATTTTTACACATAAAGGGTTCCAAAAAATACTTCCTTTTTTATTTTAAGAAAAAAACTTTTGAAACTTGTCACTTCAACTTAAATTTTATATATGATGAGCTTCGAGCTCATCTATCAATCCCAAGAATGTCCTATTTTATTAATTCTTAATAATGATTTCAATGAAAATAATTTAATAATAAAAAATAAATCTTTTCAGCAACTTTGTTGGGTTTCCTCATTTATTTTTTATTTTTTTGATAAGTGATGAAGTTTTATTGACTAAGAGGGAGAGAGATACAAAGAAGAAGAGAAATAGCAGCAACAAAAAAGAAAGAAAAGTGCCAAAACAGGGAGGCACTGCTAAAACACAGAGCTACCCATAAAAACATAAAGACATGTCCCCAAATACTAAGGAAGGACATAAAACTCCAGCTTTAGCTAATCTATCAGCAACCTCATTAACTGCAATCAGTACATTTTGAATGAGACTTTCAAACCTCGTACAAAGGATCTTGCATCTCTAATCAGCTCCAAGAATCTCCATGGTCCTGTAACTTCTGAACTCATCCATCTCAAAATATTGGCTGCGTCCCCCTCAATAATTACTTCCCAATTCCCCAAAGTTTGAATACTACGTAATTCTGTAATGAGTGCCATAAGCACTGCTTGGGTAAAATCCATCTCTCCAAAAGGCCTGCGGAAAGCATAAATAACCTCACCCAAATGATTCCTGACCACTCCTGCACCATCAAAATTTAATTTGATAATACCTTCTGGTGGAGGGTCCATATACATATGGGTACTGAAACTGTCATCAATGTAAAACAAACTGTAGATCAGCTCCTTACAATATCAGCCACCGAAATATTAAGGAACTCCAGGTATCTCATAGCCCATGATGCAAACCAATACGATGATGGCCTCAGCCACAGCACCTCCAGAGGATGCTTTCTCATCAAATATTCTATTGTTTCTTTCCTTCCACACAAACCACAAAACTACATGAAATAACAATCTATACAAGATCTTCCCTCTCCTTCCAAGCCCCGGAAATCTCCAGTTCTCCACTGACAAATTAAGTCAATCACTTTTTCAGGTATAACCCACCAAAGGCCAATCTCCATGAGAAAACCATTCCATATCCCTCTAGCAAAATCACACTGAACAAAAAGATGATCAACGGTTTCTCCCTAACGCATACATAAAATAAAGACATTAGGGGATAGCGATAGCCACTTCCTTCTATTTTGGAGATGATCAGCGGTGTTTATTTTGTAAAGCAAACTGGTCCACACAAAAGCCTTGATCTTAGGGGGAACAAGCGATTTCCAAAAGGGAATACTAGGGAAGAGACAAGAAGAAGGCAAAGAGACAAATCTATGCACATCAAAGACAGACTGACAAGAAAAAATACCAGACGGAACAAGGCACCAAATACTAACTTTTCTGCATTATTTCATTTTTAAGTATTTGTGTCAAAGAAATTTTTGTGTTTTTGTTGTGCATATGTGGAGCCTATGGCAATGGCAAGGAGGATGATAGACATAGGTCAGCGACATGCAGTAGATTTATGGGAATTAATCAAGGACAAAATATAATTAATTTCACTTGGAGATATGTTTTCTATTTTTAAAACCTGATGATTTGGCCCCATGATTAATATCCCACATATTCTCATGAAACTCATATTTGCTAGCAAGTCAGGCCAAAAAAAGGTTGAAGATCCATTTCCAATACAAAAACAAATATGAGGAAAGAAGCATGGGAATAAGTCTGCTATCACTCTCCAAGGCCTAATGCTCGATGATTTGGTCCTATGATTAATATCACACATATTCTTATGAACCTTATATTTGCCAGTAATGACTTTTTTCCACAAGCTCTGTCTTTCCACACTGAACTGCCACAATCACTTGTATAGAAGGGCCTTATTCTTAGTGATTGCGTTGCCAAAATTTAAACCCCTTTACTCTTTTTTATACACACAATATCCATTTTAACAAAGGTGATCTCTCTTTGGAGGGGTTAAGTCTCTATGGAGATTTTTAGTAATTCTAAAAATCTTCTTTCGGGCCTGAAAAACAGGAAGAAAATAGGTAGGGAGAGGAGCCAAAGATGCATGGATCAAAGTAATCCTACCCCAAAAAGACACATAATTTCTCTGCAGATGGGCCAACCTACAGTTGATTTTCTCCAACACGAGATCCCACAAAACTTTCTAGGGTTACAGCCAAGGAGAGACCAAGGCATCTAATAAGGAGGCTGACAATGGGAAACTCGAGAATTTCTGTGCATCTATGAAGGATGGGATCAATTTGAATACCATAAATGGCGCTCTTATGGAGGTTGATTTTCAGCCCCAAAATCCACTCAAAGCAGAGCAAAATGCTTTTCACCCACTTCAAACACTCCTCTGATGCACCCAATAATGCTATCATTTGCAAATTGGTGGTGAGATATTTTGACATAGTCCTTGCCAACTTTAAAAGCTCTAATAAGACCAGAGCTCTCAGCCCTCAACACGATTCTACTAACAATGCACCATTAGAAACAAAGTTGAAGGGATGACTTCAATTTGATCAAGTTGGCTAAAACATTTGATGTTGGTGAACATCTTACAGACCAGTTAAATAACATAAAGGAAATAGTTAATAGTGACATTGATTAAGAGGGAAGACCGACTAGGTCAAATAGCCATTTAGCAGGCTTAGTTAGCAAGCTTAATGATTATAAGGGAGCAATTACAAGGACTTGGCCAACTCATGTTGGAGAAGCAAGAGTGAGCTATGCTGTATCAAATAATTATGAGCAAATTTCAAGCATGATGAAATCACCCATGATAATAATGATAACATTGTTCCTAATGAAGATGATAATGAAGGAGATAACAAGGATTACGATAATTATGATGATGCTAATGGTGGTTTTTCACATCGCAGTTATGGTCGCAATGGTGGTTCAGCCTAATCATAGAGCGATCGAGATAAGCATGGATTTAATGCTAGCACAATAGCATTGTCTGCATGGAGAAACAAGATTTTGATATGCTACTCAGGATGAGGGCCACGGGGCCTCCTCAAGCCAACCTCTTATACGAAGCTAGCGTTGACCCCAACCATAACAAAACCATTCAAGACATCAATGACGTATAAAAAATTATATCTAGCAACTATATGGATTGAATACCATAACCTTTTCCGTAAATATGAATAATGTTGGCTGTTCAAGCATATTTGGAGGTGAACTGTATTCATGGTCAAGGAGATGTTCCTTTTAGTTATGACTAGAAGGCGGTGATTGTTCAACTACCATTACAGCCTGAGGGATTCTCCTATCATCAGTTGGACTATAGATATAGTTATGGACCTAATGGCTATGAAAGAGCTTCATTGTACCAACCCAATTCTAGATATGAGTATGGCCAAGAAGAATTATCGTTGTATTTTCATGGAACGGCTAGTTGGATTAGAATCTAAATGTTTCAGGGGTTTCATAGACTAAATACAACACAATAGGAGCAATTAAAGGCAATTACGAGGCATGTTTCCCCTCTCACACACATTTAGAAATGAGATATAGGGCGGTTTTCTTCTCCACTCTATGGGCTTTATCGAAGAATAGGAATAACAAAAAAATTTTAAGATATCCATGTTCCTATTCAGGTAGTGCATGAGGAGGCTATTGTGTTAGCATCTTCCTGGTTAAGTGTTAGAGAGGAGTTTCATGGTTTGTTCGAAGCAGATGTAGCTACTCATTTGAAGGCTCTATTAAGTAAGGTTGGTTGTATAGAATGTGACTACTATTTGGGCATTTGGTAGTGGTTTTTCTTTCTTTTTTTTTTGGGATGAATGTTTGGTAGTGGGGTTATTGCAGTGTTTTTTCTATCTTTTTCTGGAATCTGGACGGCATATATCTGTTATCCTTTTCTTTGTTTTTTAATATAAGCTTCTATTAACTATCAAAAAAAAAGGCAATTATGAGGCTTGGTGCCAAGCAAGGAATGCAATTTAGGCGAAATTTCACTCATGCCACCAAAAATTCATCCGCACTAGTGGAAAGCGACACTGAAACCACTGCCAATTTCAGGTTTCATGAGCAAGAACGGAGAAATTTCGACATTTTGCTAACAAAAATGAGAGGGACGTTCCACCCATGCCATCCATTTCAGTTATTTTCTAAACAATACAATCCAAGATTCCACCTATGCTGTTAGAAAACTAACATCCTAACGACATGGGCTTTAAATCACCTATATCGTCTTGTACAATAATATACCATATAAGAATACTTGATCTATATACCATTGTCATTGGTTTTGTTTTTCAATATTTGATGAAAATTTTATTTTTATAAATTTCAAAAAAATTTAAAACTTGCAAAAATTTATAAAATATTAAATATTTATGAAAATTAGGAAATGTAGATTTATATGAGCTACTTCATCTATATCTATAATACAATTAAAAGCACGAAAGTGTTTTTCATTTTCACATACCTAAAATTTCCATCCCTATAGTTTTTAATTCCATATATTCCTCAATTTAAAAATGTTTTGAAGTAACAACATAAAAGTAAATTACTAAGAATGTACTACCAAAACTTGAATGCCCTGACAAGCCTCAAAGAGGACCCATAAAAGTAAAGTTAGATGGCCCCCTCCCCATGCATTCTCCAAAAGTGTGTGTCCTCAATCCCAAGTGTGAAGAAGTAATAGACCACCCACTCACTATCTCAGTAACTAATATATCTCTGAAATTTGAGTAAACCACAACACAAGACAGTAATAATGCTATAAAAGATCAGTATCTAAACATATTTAGTAATTAGAATACCAATTTGAGTCAAATCCCATACGTTGATATTTTTGTCAATCAATTCCATTTCCACATCATTGTCTGGCCTGACCGGAGTGGTCAATCCACTGAGCATTGGCTGTTTCTTAAATGTTTTAATGGTTTGAGGTTGTTTAAAGGTTCAACAATACCAGCCAGGACAAGTATGTTATGGAAGGACCGAAGGACCCCATTCCAATGAAAAAACCACATTGGAAACACCACTATCCTCTATGGTCCAAAATTCAGTAAAGACCAATCACCAAAAATCCTCCCTCCAAACAATTAATCACTGAAAGTATTTAGTGATTAGAATACCACTTTGAACAGAATCCCATGCAATTTCCATATCGTTGATAAATTTTTTGTAATTTAGAAACAGCCCCAGACCATTAAAACATTTCAAAACAGCCAACTGTTAACAGATTGACAAGTCCAGTCAGCACATGCAACGCCAACCCGATCAAAGAACAACTTACTGCACCCAAGTATCCCACTCAAATACAAAAAACTCAACGAAAAAACAACTATCCCCAAAAATCCAAATTCACTAAGGAATAACCACCAAATACCATCTGCCCACCTGGGCCCTCTACTGCACTAAATGAATAAACTGCATATGAAGAGGTCCACTTCCACATAATGTCTATGCCGCCTCCAAACTCAGAAAAGACAGGCCAAATGGGAAATCATAACTATAACTCACTCAAAGATAGAGAAGACCCTAATAAGAACCATTCTTTAGTCAGCTGTCAGCTTTATCCTAATATGGTTGTCCAATACAGAATCATGCAAGGATTTGGATCTCCATGTAGTCATGCACTGTTCTAATTTTGATGTTCTGCAACAAGAGCAGTCTGTTCTCTGTCATTTTGTACACCATTTGTGTACATGTTCTGTTTCCTCTTCCCAGGCTTTAAGCTTTCACTCAATATACACTTCTTATTACCGATTAAGGAAAAAAAAAAGATTAAAAAGGCCCGAGACCTTGTATCCTCAAAAATCATCTAATTTTGATATACAAATGGCCGACAGAGTAGCATGTTGAAGACAATAGAAGAGAAATGCCCCTCTCCTAACCCTTGTCCAAGAATTTCCAGTGATGAAATAGATAATTGGTTTCCTTTGAAATTAACCAATTCAAGCCAAATGCATAATTAGCGTTTTTAAATCTTACATCAATGGAAGGCAACACAATTCCCGTCAGATCATTCCAATGGATATCAAGCAATACACCCATTCAAAGCATGTTTTCTGAGATCTTATTTCAAGAACTTCACCAACATTAATTTTAGCTAAAAAATCACGTTATAGCCTCTTACACTAAGAAAGGTCTTAAGGATAAAGGGTTGAGAATCTAAAAGAAACAGAACCATATATGAGATATGGTAACAAGCTTATCATGTAAATATGATAACCTTCAAGTAAAACAGAAGAAATTAGATCTTTAACCATTTGCAGATTCATTCCAGACAAAGTTTCCAAAATTTTAAGCAACACACAATGATGCCATTTCAACTCTAAGAAAGCTGCAAAATGATAACTGCGAATATCAAGAGAAATTGAAAGATGGTACAGCAAAGCATACCTTCAGATCTAGGTGACTGCCTTATTGAAGAGTTGAACTCCTGCAACACTGAGGGCTCTAACAAAATCTGCCAGAAACAAGCAAATATGAATACAAAATATAACATCCCGCAGACAAGAATGAACCTTGATGGAAATACAATAAGTTTATCAGCCCCTTGATATCCCTCAAAATTCCATGAGCTAACTTCAAAAATTGTTTGCATGTATATTTAGAAAGAGAAGGAAAAGAGCAAGCAAATTGAAGAAAAAGTTTCCTCTATTACAATTATGCCAAATGAAAAGATGAGAATAAACCAGTCATATGGGTGGAAAAAGTTACATCGCTCATAAATGAGATTATATTGGGAAAATTTTGTCAAATTAAGTATACAATGGTACACTATGCCAAATGTGGCACAATCTAAGGAAAAAGTTCTTCCAATTCATAAAAAAATAAAAAAACACAAATCTATGCAGGTTTGCAGGAAATGTGGAGAGTTAAGGCTGGAACAATGCTCCAGGTAACAGCTACTAGAATCTCTCTCTCTCTCCATCCACACACACACACACACCCCCCCCCCCCCCCCCCCCCCAAAAAAACCACCCAAAAACTGCACATTATTCTAATATAAAATATCATAAAATTATGATTAAATAATAGACCATGAAATTCTGATTAAATAAAGCATTATGAATGAGGTGTAATCATACACTAGATTAAACAAAACCATAAATCCGTTGTAATATGAGAATAAGTTGGAAAACGACAAACAGAAGTACAAAACATTAACAAACACCGGGATAATTCATCATATTGACAGTAACAATTCTTTTAATGTTTGAATACATATACACAAGCAACCATCTCTTAATTCTGGAAATCATGACAAAGATAATAATCAATTGGTGATACAGGACAGAAGCAACGCTAAATCTTCTAAAACAGGTAAGTACGTCACAAACGAATTCAAAAAATAAATGGAAAAAATCTGATCTAAGCTCAGTTTATTTCAAATAACTTCCATATTTCAACAAAATATAAACAGTAAATGGAATTAGAATGTGCTTACCTTTTCCTTGGCATGAGTATCATTTAATGGACAATTTCCATCATTTGGGAAATCAATCAGTTCATCATTTGAACATTCTTTTGTAACTTCACCGGCAACATTAGGATTTGCATCAATGTCACTGATCATCATCCCATTTTCATTTTGCTCAACAATTGTTTCCTTTGACGAGCATATTACTTTATTCTCCTTCGATATTCTTTTGTTGCTTTTTGTTCTTCTTCTTGGTGGCACTGATTTAACAGAAACAACATTCGGTTTGCCCAAGATTCCCACCTCAGCAGCACCAGGTCTTTCGCTCTCTACCCCAGAAGAAATCGCATGATTGCTACTTATTTTCATATTATTTTGTGAAGTACCCAAATAAGCATGTTTTCTAAGCCATTTGACTATTTTGCATCTCAAGTCTGTGAAGAGGACAGGACAATCACCCTAAGGGAGCAAAAATATTTTTTATTACAATCACGCGAACAGCAATTAATTTAAAAAAAAAAAAAAACCAAATATGCATGCTTAAAATGGAAAGTTTCCTTAGTTGATAAGATACCGCAAGCATTGCAGCTAAAGAATCTTGAGAAATTCCAATATCTGAGGCAACATCTCTTAGAATGGCTTTTCCTCGATCAATTAACTACACAGGCAATATATGAAAATGGTAAAATCAATGTTGCACTAGTATATTGGAATAAATAAATTTTAAGACTCTGTTCACCACAGAAGTCAAATAAATTTTCTCCAGGTTACCTTCTTCAGAATTTTTACAAAATCTGGGGAATCTTGAATAGAATCCCCATTGTTTTCTTTCATGTGTTTCCATGCTAATGAGATGCTGAATATCACCACTTTCTGACTCAAGACTCGAATTTGGTTCAACATCCTGCATGTTTTGTTCCATTATTCGGTAATGTTCCATTTTATCAGAATCAGTATCTGTTGCACCGACCGCAATTTTTTTCCCATTCTTACACCCTAGCTTCAACTTTTGTGGCTTATTTACTGCTAATGCCGCAGGCGCATTCTCAATAGCAGAAGAATTACAGCCAACAGCCACAGTTGCAAAATTTCCTGATTGATGGTTGTGGTTAATAGCTTGGAAAGCAGAGTGTTTCGAACAAAAAGCACGCAACTCAACCTAAAGAAGTGTAAAAAGAAAAAACCAGTCAGATTGCATCGCCTGTCAGTGTCACAAAATAAAACAGATTTTAGAATCAATGAAGGACATACTTTTTTTTTATCGGTAATAAAAAGGATTATATTAAAGCATAAAAAGCAAGGAGTACAAAAACTAAACAGTACACAATCGGTGTAAATGATCAGTTCTACAAATCACAAAAGTTCCCACACTCAAGAAAGGAAATACTTACATTATTACTTCCAGCCTTTCCCCAAATCTCCATTTTGTGTTTTGCATCCCTTGCACATATAGGATGGAAAGAAGTTCTACAAGTTCCTGTCATCCAAATAATAGCTTATCACTGATAGAATCATAGAATAATATATTCAACCAATTAAAAAGAGAATAAAGACAAAATTGATGCACCAACATACAACAAGAGGGCTATATTTCTAGTATTATGGGATAATAGTTATTCAAAATAATCTGAACAACAAAGGTATTAGATATTTAAGGGAGATATTTTTGTTTTTTGGTTTTTTCTTCCTTCAAAAATATACGAGAAAAATGGGTGTATGGCATGGATAACAAAAACAATGCAACATAAAGCAGTCATTCTTCCAAGGACTGTCCAACCTGCCCATAACCATTCCTCATTTTATTTCTGAAATGAGGAGTTTGGAACATCCCATTGGTTTATTCAGGAAGTATTGTTCAGTCCAACCATCATCTTCAAGAATTATCCTGAGTACTTTTGGATAGACTGCATGAATCATGATTCCTCTTCCTCATTCCATATACCGTTCAAAGCCATTTCTTATCTTTGATTGCAACACCCAAGTTTTCTCAATCATTTTGCAGTCCGATAAAATAAAAAATTGCAGCTAGCCAAAGTAGATATCTCTACTTAAGATTAGAGATTGTGAAATTTTCATTTTCCAATGACCTACCATTATGGAGAAAACCACTTTTTTCTCAGGCTGTTTCACGACACAGAAACTCACCAATAAATCAGACCACATTACAGGTGATACTGGTACCATGAACATGTCAAGCTCCTACTCCTATAAGCCTACAATACCAAATGACAAAGCCACCGATCTCACTGAAGGAGAGGCCTGTGGTACCTCATTGTATGTGATTCAACTATTCCCCCCCAACACACAGTCTTTCACAATCAATTCCATATTTTAGATCTGTAAAAAGAAGAACGAGCAATAGGCTTCAATGCAGGAAGGTAAAAATTGAACATGTCACATAAGGTTGAAAATTTTTTGACTTTATTAACTACCAATAACTGAAACAATCAAAGTACTAGGTACATCTTTGATGCAAAGATTTCTTTATCTTGTCGAAGTGTGATAAAAATATCCAACCAACAAACAAATCAACCAAAATGGAGCAACCAAACCAAATTCCTTTAAGAAAACTAAAAAATGAATTCTTCTCAATCATTGAATCCTTATACCATAAAATGTGAAAAACAGCATGAACAGAACAAAACACCTCAACAAACAAAAGCATGGAAAAATTTTATCTATGTATGTGTACGTATATACATGTATATAAATATGTACAACACACACACCACGCAACCACTTACTAAAAGTATAAATATAATTATAACTAAGTATTCTACATATATTTATGGAGACATAGAAAGAGTGAGAGAGGAGGGGGGGGATGACAGGTAGGTAACCTCCTTTCTCTTTCAACGTATCCCTCTGTATCTGACTCTCTTCTGTTTCTTTTTTAAGTTTAAAAATTTCTTTACTCTTTCAAGATACAAGGAAGTGATCCAACTTCACTCAACACAGTTCGTTATTTTGTTTTTTTCCCATTCAAAGATGCATCTATTCCTTTCTTTCCAAATGTCCAAAAAACAGCAAATGGACAAAAGCACAGAATGGGCACCCATTTCTCATTGCCCTTTTTAATGGCCAACCACAAAGCCAATAGCCTCCTAGGGCATCACCCAGTGTGCATTGCGCTTCTGAGAAGCAAATTTCTAAATCCTGTGGACTAACAACAGTGAAGTATCATTTGACAAAAAAGGACCCCCCGCCTTCTTGCACACATACACTGTTCTGAACAATCCACTTCCTTGGGATCAGGTGTTAACTTCCACCCAAAGCAACACTCCCCAATCTTTTCCTATAAATGCTACTTATTTATGATTTATGGTAACATATTCGCAGCAACCTCCATACTTAGTCTAATTAATGCAAATGTCTTTCTACAGTTCTTCTCAACTTACAGGATAGGATCCAATTGACCACGTGTCCTACATAATTTTTTATACCAGTAACCCCAGTTCTGTACCACAGATGGATCCATAGGCCAGGAAGCATATAATCAACATTCTAAAAAAATTGAATCCCACTATTAAACAGAGTCAGATAAGTCAACATAAAATCCTATAATGAACCTAAACATAATTGAGGACCAGAAATCACCTGGGCATGATAAAATTATAGGAATTGAAATCAATATACAGAAATGGGATGCACGAAGAAAAGGTATGTAAAGTAAAAATGGGAAGCATAAAGTTGACTGTGAACTAGTTCAGACCCAGTTTTTTCTTCTTCTTCTTTTTTTCCAGTTTCTGGAATCTGGAAAGTAGTTCAATCCCAGTTATTTTTTCCACCACTCTCTTGGTCCAGGGATCTCTTCAACAAGTCTCGTGGAGTTCAAATTGAAGACGGCATGAGAAAGTTCCTCTGCCTCTTCCAATTCTTCTATTCTTTACACAATTATATAAGTAAAGAGAGTCAACAGACATGTTTCCTCATTAAGATGAAAAATGAGGAAACATGTCTCTTGACTCTATTTACTTATATAATTGTCAAGTGCAATTAGGATGTAAACATCTTACATGTTTCCTCATTAGGATGTAAACATGTGTCAAGTGCAATGCTGAAATTCTCAGGCTTTATTCATAAGCATGCACTGATGGATATTCCATTAAAAGGATCAAAATATACCTGGTCCAACAGTCATTCTTCATCAAAGCTTGATAGATTTCTGGTTTCCTTGGATTGGGAATCAAAGTTTCCAAAATTAGTGGTAGAAGCAATGCCAAGACTAATATCCGATCACAACCCGCTGCTGTTTTCAAGTGAGAATCTCATAAAAAAAGGCTGCCCCCTTCCGATTTGAAAATATGTGGTTGGAGGTTTCAGACTTCATTACGAGGGTGGAGAATTGGTGGGGGGAGACGAAGGTGGTAGGATCTCTGAGCTACATTCTAAGCCAGAAGTTGAAGATGCTGAAAATAAGATTGAAGAAATGGAATATTAAGGAATTGGGGAAGGTGGATCAACACCTGTCAAATACACTAACCAAATAAAAGAGTTAGATGACAAAGCAGAAAAAGAGCAACTGAGCACCAAGGAATGGTTAGTTAGGGAGAAGTTAAAAACGGAATTTAGAAGATGGGCCTACTTGGAGGAAGTTAGTTGGCATCAGAAATCAAGGGCTCTTTGGTTGAAAGCGGGTGATAAGAATACAAAATTCTTTCATAGAATGGCAAGTGCGAGATGGAGGACTAACCATCTCAATAAAGTAAAGATAAACATGTTACTATATGCAGGTGAGGAGTCCATTAAGGAGAAGATTTCAGATTCATTTGCCCACCATTTTAAGGAAGATAACTAATTCAGACCTAAGGTGGACAATCTATGGAGGAAGGTGATTCACTTCAAGTACGGTTCTTCGAAGGGGGGATGGTACCCATGCCAATCTAGTTCTTCCATAAGAACGAGTTTATGGAAACCAATTGCAAAATTAGTTGCCTCAGTTGCAAGAGAATGCAGATTTTCAGTTGGTAATGGAAGGTGGATTCGATTTTGGGATGACCTATGGTGTGGAAATGGGAGACTGAAGGATAAGTACATGGGTATTTATAACATTTGCAGGGATAAACATGCTTTCATTAGTGATTTAATTACTACTAATGAAGCTGGAATCGCATGGAATATAGTATTGAGAAGGAACCTCCTTGATTGGGAAGTAGAAAAGTTTGAAGAGCATATGCAAGACATATACAATATTGAAATGAGCCGGGAGGAAGATATTAGAAAGTGGATTAAAGGGAATTCAGGAATCTTTACAGTCAAATCAGCATTTCAGTCCATGATTCTTAAAGGAAGCACTTTCGAAGGGCATGAAGTGATTTGGTCCAAACTCCTACCAAGCAAGGTAGCTTTTTTCATATGGGTGGCAGCTCTTGATAAGATACTAACAGTAAACCATCTTAAGAGTAGAGGATGGCAAATACCAAATAGATGCATTATGTGTAAGAGGGATGAAGAGAATGTAGACCACCTACTTGTTCATTGCACAGAGGTTTGGAGGGTATGGAATGTGGCTATAGCTAAGTTCGGGATCCCTTGGGTACAACCAAGAAGCTTTAGAACTATGTTAGAATCTTGGGGACTGTTGAAAGGGAAATCTATTAGGATCATGGCGTGGAATGTTACGCCAGCAGCAATAGCGTGGGTGATATGGGGAGGAAGAAACAGAAGGATATTCAGAGATACAGAGTTAAAGGTCGAAGTCTTGGGGAGGAAGGTTTTAAGCCTAATCCAAAGCTGGCTGGCAGTCTTCATTTCTATGGACGGCACCAAATATGAAGATTTTTTGGGCAAGATGAGCTTCCTAGATTAGATTAGGGAAGGGTTGTGGAAGGATTTCTTTGTATTGTTTTCGGATGGTCTTCCTGCCTAGAGTACTTTGTGTTTGGTACACTATCCGTGTACCATAATTATGTTTTTCTTCTACCCCTATATTATCAATATATTCATACTCTTTTACCGATAAAAAAAAAAAAACAAAGATTGTCACCTGAAGATCGTGATGAAATGGAGCAACCATTTTTAGAGGAGAAGGTAAAGGGAGTCATTGAGCAACTTAATGGAGACAGAGCACAGGGTCCGGATGGCTATTCACTAGCTTTCTTCAAAGCATATTGACATGTTGTTAAAGGGGATCTAATAGCTACAATTGAGGAATTCCATAAATCAAGGAGGCTTGAAAGAAGCATGAACGCAACTTTTACGGTGTTAGTCCCCAAGAATTAAGGATCAATTAAGCTGGAGCAGCTCAGACCTATAAGTTTAATCGGTAGTGTGTACAAGATAATTGCAAAGATGTTGGCTAACAGATTGAGGAAGGTCCTTAACTCCCTAATTTCTCAAGCTCAAGGAGCATTTGTAAGAGGCAGGATGCTGCAAGATGGGATCCTAATTGCGAGTGAATGCATAGATTCATGCTTGAAGGAGAAAACGTATAAGATAGTGTGTAAATTGGACCTTCAAAAGGCTTATGACAGTGTGAATTGGGAGTTCTTGCTTTATATGTTAGGGAGAATGGGATTTGGAGAAAAGTGGAGGAAGTGGATACATTTCTGCATATCTACAGTGCGTATCTCTATGCTAATAAATGGGTCTGCTGTTGGTTTTTTTAATACACAAAAAGGTCTTAGGCAAGGCGACCCGTTATCTCCATTATTATTCACAATAGTAATGGAAGCGTTTAGCAAATTAATGGCTAGAGCAACAGACATTGGGAAGGTTGAAGGGGTGAACTTTGGAGGAGGAGTGTTTATAAATCATTTACTATTTGCGGATGTCATCCTCACATTTTGCTAACCGAACCAACAGTACATCATGCGGATAAAAGGCATACTCCTATGTTTTCAAGCATGTTCTAGGCAATAAGTGAATTTAGCCAAGAGGGAAATATTTGGAATTGGAGAAGTGGAGAACATAGATAACTTAAGCCAGATCCTGGGATGTAAGGTGAACAAGTTGTCAATGACTTATCTTGGGATACCTCTAGGAGCTAGGTACAAAAAGGCGTCAGTTTGGAGCCCGATTGTATGAAGAATGGAGAAAAAGCTAGCCCTTTGGAAGAGTTGCACTTTATCTAAAGAGAGAAAGTTGACATCGGTGACAAGTGTGTTGGTGAGCTTACCTACCTTCTATATGACTGTTCTAAAAATTCCCATATCTGTTGCTATGAGACTGGAACGAATACAAAGGAATTTTTTGTGGGAGGGACCAGGAGGTGAAGCTAAATTTCATTTAGTATGCCGGAAAGGTGTTTCTAAGTCGAAGGAGGAAGGGGGGACTTGGATTGAGGCCTTTAAAGGTATTTAACAAAGCTTTACTTCAGAAATGGGCTCGGAGATACGGTATTGAAATATACAACTTATGGAGGAAGGTGATCCATCAAAAATATGGATCAACTTTTGGTGGATGGTTCCCACGTGAATCAAGGGCTGCTTTTGGGGTGAGTTTATGGAAACCAATAGCAAAACTAATCGGTTCGGTGGCTAAGGATTGCAAATATTTAGTGGGTAATAGAGACAGGGTCAGGTTTTGGGATGACATATGGTGTGTCAATGAGTGCCTAAAGGACAAGTATTACAGTTTATATAATATATGTAGAGATAAAGATGCCTCAGTCAGTTATTACTTGGAAGTAACTAATGCTGGAAAGGTGTGGAACATCACGATGAGGAGGAATTTATGTGATTGGGAGATGAGAAGTTACGAAGAGTTGCTGCAGGAGGTTTACAATACAGAGTTGTCACAGGAGGAGGATAGGAGAAGTTGGATAAGAGGAAAGTTTGGACTATTCTCGGTGAAGGAAGCTTTTGTAAACCTGAATTCTACAGGTTCAAGAAAGCATGAACATAAACTGATTTGGGCAAGACATATACCAAGGTGGCTTTTTTCACTTGGGCAGCATCTTTAGATAAGATATTAACCGTAAAACACTTAAAGAATAAGGGATGGCAGATCCCTAACAGATGTGTGATGTGCAAGGAAAAGGAAGAAGCAGTAGAGCACTTGCTTGTCCATTGTAGAGTAGCCAGCACCCTTTGGAACAGGATAATTGGAAGGTTTGAAATGCCTTGGGTTCAAGAAGAAAAATTTGGTAAGGTGATTCAGGCATGGGGAGTGACGAAAGGGAAATCACCAAAAAATTTGTTGTGGAATATAGCACCTGCTGCCATCGTTTGGGTAATTTGGGGAGAAAGAAACAACAGAATATTTAGAAGTCTAGAGCCGGGATTGAAATATCTAGAGAGGAAAGTATTGACAATGATGTACAACTGGCTAGCAGCACACAACTTGATGATGGATATACAGTTACAGGATCTGCTTGCATGCCACATATTTCCAGGTTAAGGAGGGGTTAGTCTCTGCAAAAATGAAGATGGAGAACTATCTGGTGTTTAGTATAGGGGGTGGGCTTCTTCCTATGTATATGGCCCAGATTATGGGGATAAGTGAGCTTGTAAATGGTTATGTGGTATAGGTATACTATCTGTGTACCTATAAATAGCAAGTAAACTACTTATATAATAATATAGCTTCATAACCTATCAATAAAAAAAGAGACACGTTTCCTCATTAATCAGATCATTTTTCTTAAAAATATATAGTCTTGTGTCATGACCATTTTTAGTTTTCCTTCCTTTTATAGAATGCTCATGGGTTGAACGGGCACTTGCTTCTACTTCCTTTAGTTCATTCCCCAGTTTTCTGAACTCAAACTGCCTTAATCTCTCTAATTTATTTGATAAATCCCTCCCCCAACGAGGAGATATCTTCTGTACTCATAATTCCTGAAGCTCTTGGAAGTTAGTAACTTTTCTCTTTGCTAATTTGAAAAAGTATTACTTCATAGGACATATTTTTAATTATTGTTCTCTATTAAAGGAGTGTCGATGTTGAAGAATAGAAGAGACAAAACAAGGCCATGCCTTCTTTTGTATGCTATAATTTATAGATGCATAACATGGTGAAGAAAGAGATCCCCAGGAAGTTGCAGAGAAGATATGTCTTACATGTGCTTTTTTATCCTTAAACCACGTTGAGCAATAAATAGTGACATTTTCCATCATGTCTCAATACTAACATATATTCCGAAAAGGAGTAAAAAAAGCCCTACAAATCTACCAACCAAATCAATAAAAGCTAACATTCAAGATTAAAAATTTTTTACCCAATTCGCAACATTTTGTCAGCAAAAAATGTGAGGCACCAACCAAACACCAAGATGTCCTAGATGCTTGAGATTACCTATATTATTCCCAGGGGACTAAAATATTTAAAATTTTAATGAAAATATAAATGTAAAGAGAGTCAAATAGAGTAAGTGTTCTTGTTCCCTCCAAACAAATGGATTCAATCATTTTTTTCTCATCATTAAAAGAAAAAATATCATACAACCATTTAAAAAATGTTTGAATAAGTAGGAGTTGGAAATGGTGACGGTGCATAATTATCAAAAAAAGAAATAAATAAATATATCACTAGGGAAGATATTCCCATTTGGGTGCTGAGACACAATATATCATATTGGGTTTGGGAATGATATATCATAACAGTTATATTAGATGCGACTAGGGAGACACGTGCAGAACAAAGATCGAGCATTCTATAATAATATGACACCACTGGAAGGAACATGCTGCTCAAATGACATTACAGTAGCTTTCACTTATGTTACATAGACTTCCCTTATGTGGATATAGAGATGTATGTGTACGCGTACGCGTGTGTGTGTGTCGAGTCTGTCAACATGACAATTTGTACTTTTTCCATTTAATTTGTATAAATACGTGATATTCTAGTAGCTTTCACTTTTAATATATAAATAAAATTAGAAACTTCCCGTTCATGATAAATTTGTACTTCTAAATTTCTATTTATTTTAAATAAATGCAATTTATCAGTCATCAATTACCATGTTTACTGTGATTACATTCATCTCCTTTTTGGATTAATGGAGTCTTCAGTTATTATATATCCATTTATTCTCACATGCTAATCAACTAGCACTGTTCTGTTCTTTTTTCCCCCATATTCAGAAAAATAATGTCCCTTTTAATCTAAGTAATATTTATCAAACACAATGTATCAGAAATATCGAGATATCAATTAAGTGGTTCAAGAAATTTAATTTACAAAAAATATATTTTTCTTTCTTAATAAGCTAAATTGAACGTTAAAAGAGAAAAAAAAATATACACAAGGCTTTATCCATACACCAATTTGCACAACTTGATTAAGGCAGCTGTATATATCCCCACAACAAATGATTCAAAAATAGATTAGATTATGACAACAGTGGATTTGACAGTGAAAGCTTGAAAGCTCTCTGGGCGCACCAACCAAAAAGACATGAAGAGATGGTCAGAGAGAAGGGAGCAACAAGGCATACCATGACTGCACCGAGCACAGGCACCATACGTCACCTTGCATAAATAACACACTCAACTTGCACAATTTACTTAAGGCAGCGGTATAGATCCCCACAACATATGATTCAAAACTAGATTAGAAACAATGGATTTAACAGTGAAAGCTCTCTGGATGCACAAACAAAAAAGACATGAAGAGATGGTCAGATAGAAGGGAGCAATAAGGCATACCATGACTGCAACGAACGCAGGCACCATACTTCACCTTGCATAAATAACACACTAATTTTCTTCGTGTTTCTTTTATTCCTTCGATATTCTTAATAGGCTCCATTGTTTTTACATCCTCTACATAAACCTCGGGCATCCATTGACAACAAAACAAGTGTGCAAACTTTACAGAGGTACCCTTTTTGTTTCCAGAACCATTGTTTTCCACATGTTTAAGAGCGCCACCATGTTTTGGACAAAGCACACAAGGCCTAAATTCAGAGGCATCCTTATCCAATTCTTTCTGAGCTGTTCCGTTTACAACACCATCACTCTGCTTACACCAAGAACACAACCACAACTGTTCCTGTACATCTTCCACACCATAGCATTTCTGGTGCACCGCAACTTTACAAGAATTGCAAACCAGAATTTGATTAGACTGCTCACCTGCTTCACCCAAGGAACAAAAATGGCAGACAGACGAAGCCTGTCCCTCAGAAGGTTGACAAACGACGAGTCTTTCTAGGCCTGCGTCACCACCCAAAAGCTTCCGTTTTTTAGAAGGACGCTCCGAAGTGAGAAAAATCTTATTCTTACAACCTAACAACCACTCTAAACCAAAGGACGAGGGCAACGACTGTGCCTCCAAGCATTCCTCATCCTTCTGCGACAAAACTTCGGCTCCTTCACTATCAATTTCCATATCTTGTCCCACATCTTTCTTCTCTTCCTCTTTCTCAACCGAATCCAACTTCAAACCAAATTCAACCGCAGTTGCAGCACTTGAGGTGGCAGTACAACCAGCATTTGTCTCAAGACCTTCCGCAGCTCTCTGCACAGAAGGAATCGAGAAACACGACTTTGTATCCGAAGAACCAAAGGAAGACACTGTAAACAAATTCTCAATATCAGACAATGTCACTTGCCTAAAATACTCTTCTGTCTCGGTCCAAATGTTCGAAACATGACTCTGCACAGCCGAGTCCACATGCGACTTAACACCAGCTTCCGAATGCGACTTCTTGTGCTTCTTCCGACTATCTGAATGCTTCGTCAAGAAATTAGACAAACCCACGGGCAGAGTAGAAACAGTAGAGACCACAGCATCGTCGGTATCGAATGGACACCGCTCGGTAAGAGCTTTCCGAGCCTGCGAATAGAAATCGGTACCGGAAACGACCTCGGGTGGTTCGTTTCCCGGAATCTTGGAGGAAACCCTAGAAATTGTGCAATGCTTCTCTTCGGTGCCACAACCTCCCTCGGCACCCCTACCCATCATCTTCCGGCGATGGCATCGGTTTCCGGTCATTGCCGCAATGACACTGCAGAACCATCACCATATCCACCACCGTCCATACTAGAAACCCTAACCCTCATCTCAAAAACCCTAAACCTATTTCTGGTTCTGATCCTGACATGCAAAGCAGATAAAATAAAACAAAATCCAACGCTCGTGGCTCCGACTAGGGTTTTCCGTTAGTTTGGATTCGTTCTTTCGGATCCGTCGATGAGTGATTCGTATTTTTTGGTCCGAGTTTTTGTTTTTGCTTTCGTTCACAGAGAGAGGGAACGAGAGATAGATGGCTTTGCGTCTTTTGCAGGCAGAAAGTGGGGCGCTTTTAAAATATATTTATTATGAGAAGGAATTGACTGGTTAGACGCACCAGAGTGCAGAACTCTAGTACGATACAGTTTCTCCAGGTGGCAAACACTTGCCTGGTCCGATTACTCTGGTGGGTCAGTAGAAGTCCACGTGTCAAAAACGTTTGGAATTTTTTAAAATTTTGTTTGGCCACTAAAAAGAAGAAGCTTTAAATTCTCAGCAGTTTTTTCTTGGCCTGAGAGCGTACCTGCAAAGACGGTTTAGACTGTAAGTCTGTAACGGCGGTTTAGCCATCAGTGGTTCTTGAGACGAGAAGGGAAAGAAGGGAAAATTTGGTTTTTAGTGATAATTTTCAAAATAATTCAGATTCAATCGATTAACTCTTGAAAATTGAAAATTAGTGATATGTTTTCACTTGGTATTCAATGTTATTTTACTATTCATGGATAATTTTTTTCAAAAAATACTTACAAATCTCATTTGTACCTAAATGATGATAAGTGAAAGGTTTTCAAAGTTTTTGAGGTTATTGAAAGAAATTCTTGGTGAATGACACAAAATCCCAATTCTTTTAAAAAGTATTACTAATTTTTAATTTTTAAGAATTACTTGACTGAATCAGAATTATTTAAAAAAAATCACTATAACCCAATTTCCCAAAAGAGGGGAAACAAGTCATGTTGGCGCACGTGCGAGTTTAAGTGAAGGAAAAACGAATCAGGAGGGAAACAAAACTTTCTAACTCGGCGATTAAAATAATGCAAAAGGGTGCGCGTATCTGAGGAGCCGTGAACCAGGATGGACCACGGCCACGGCAAGGGTGGACCCCATGACGGACGCCTGTCGCGGCAAGTGCGGGGCCCTTGCACTTTTGGAACCCTCGAAAATGATCGACTGAAAATTAATTGAAAATATATCTTTTACGAATCCTCATCTTGGATTTACAAGTCTAATACTAAAACTTAAGTCTGTAAAGTAGATTTACAAGTCTCTTGGTTGGATTTATACAAGATTAAAAGAAAAGGTTTACAAATCTCTAAACTGAATTTACAACTTTGCAAAATGGATTTAAAAGTTTCATAACATGGTTTATAAGTCAGTTAAGGGCATCGTTGTCCATGAATAGTATTTCGATACTCATTTTCAAATGTCTTGAAAAAGTATCACTGTTGCACGGTTGCACCCAATTCCTCTCGGACTTGAAACGCGATATTTATGATGTGACAGCGTGCCAGTACCTCTATAGTTACAATGAGTCTAATCAGGTTTGATCATGAATGCTTGTTTCAATCCAAACCCGATTCAACTAGATTGTGTTGTAAGCCATCAGTAAAGAGTGATAAGTCTGGCAATGTTATGAAGGTTGGGTTTCGTCTTTCGATAAAGGTTTTTGATTATTAAGTATGATAAATGGCAATGATTAGAAAGCCTTATTTAATTGAAGTCTTAATCATTATAATCTTGCCAAGATACATTTATATTAATGTGCGCGTCGTTACCAAAAAATATATATATTAATGTGCACGTGCGCTCTAGTGCAACACTTGACGACCATGTTTACCCAAAAAACAAAAAAACAGTTGATGCCCATGTAAATTGCTGGTCTCTTAAGAACAAATAGATTGAGTAGTACAATCAACCTTAAGATAAAAAGAAATAAAACAAAGAAAATCGATAAGACCGATGGTACTGGCCTAGTCTTAATTTCTTATCGTCGTAGAACCAGAGCATAAGAAAAGGTCAAAGGGAAGAATGTTCACGGATGATGTCGATTCGAGGGTTCATGCTAGCTGTACTGTTTGGCCATGATGTCTCAATTACTTATTTGGCTTGATTGACGCTCATTGTGGTATCAGTTGCTCCTTTATCATTGTCGAGTCAGGGACAGATAGAAACAGGAGAGGCCATAAACAACGTACCCCAATATAAAAAATATGATGATTGAATCTGAATTATTTTCAAGAAGTATAGCTAAAATCAATTTATTGCTAAAGGGGTGGTTTAAATGGGGTGAAATCTTTAGTGAATGGCTCCTGCTCTGGCCACGGCCGAAGCAATTCAAACATAGCAGAAGAATTCCTTCCGGTTGAAATCGCCTCCAAATTTTTTTTTCCTGATTTGGTTTCTGTCGGCAGTATTTGAGTGTCTCACTTATTTTTTTAAGTAGGTCCCATTTAAAACAAGTGAGATACTACACGTTTCAGCATCTCATAGTGGTAGCTGAAAGCGATTTCATTTAGGCAATTCGATGGGAGGGAGATAGAAAAGGCATTTTGTTCTTGTTGTATTCCCTTTTTGTTTTTATTTTACTAGTGGTTGCATTTGCATATTGCACGTCCGCACCCTTAATTGTAGCATATAAATAGGGATTTAAATTCGAGTGGAAAGAGCAGTGAGATGGTTATAGTTTCAGATTGTTTTAATTGAAGAGGACAATAAATGGGGGGAAAAAAATGGAGGTCAGAACCTGGGGGAATATTCTCCTTCTACCCTTTAAATAGTATAGATAAACTTTATGTTGGGTTTAACAAATGCTTGTTTATAATTCCAAAGTGCTTTTTAGCTAGGAATCACATCCAATGCCTAGAGAGGGAATTCCAAACACAACTTAAGAATGGGTTTTATTGGTTTCCAAACGTTAATAGCAATTTCTTGTAGTTTACTGGTATCCAAATTCAGCCTAAAATTTTCTTGGTGAGCTTACATATGCAATTCCATCTTAAACCGATTTATGGTAACATATACCGGTATGGGATGAATGTTTGCCTTGGCTACTATAAGAGGGCATGTGAAACAATGCATGTTGATAATTATAATAAATAACGGTGGATCTTGTTTTATTTCAACAAAAGTTATCAATATATGGTGTATAGTGTTTATTTTGGAAAACTTACCATAATATTTTTAGTTACTTAAATGAAATTTAATTATAGATTTATTGTTGAGAGGTGATATAAAATCACTTCTCTTTATGTTTTTTGTTCTCTTGGGACTTGTTACTTTATATGAGGGTATTCATGTAAATGGTAGCAATAAAGTTTATATACCATTAGTGTGGTACATGGGAGGGGCTCTCTCATGTGGGTTATAAGACACTAGATGGGGTTCTATTAAGAGAGAGAGTGAGAAGAAGAGGAGAGAGAAAGAGAAGAAACAAGGGTTTTCTCTACAAGGGTTTTCACTATTCTATCTCTTGTAAGGTTTGTTCCAAGTTATTTGGGAGTTCTTTCATAATTGTTTGGAGTTACAAACATATTGTGGAAGGTTGCATATTGTGGGATTTGGTGAATGTTTTATATGTCAAGCTTGTAGAGAGGTAAGTCTTCTAAATCCTCTCTTGTTGTAACCTTTTGCATTGATAGTGGAGTTCCATCTTGCCGAATTGCCCGTGGACGTAGGCCTTAGTGCCGAACCACGTTAAATCTCGTCTCTTATTTGTGGTTGTGCTTCTATTTCATTTTCTTACACACTTAGTGGCTAGTTTACACTTTTGTTTGTGTGTTTGGTGTATTACCATTACTTTGTTGGGTTGTTTGAACTTCAAAGTATTAGGTAAATCATTCACTAGTGGTGGGACTTCACCACAACAAGTGGTATCGGAGCTTCCGGGTTATGTGAAGAAAGTGTGAACAAGGTGTTTGTGAAATTGCCTAAGTGAGTAAGAGTGTAGTAAAATGGGAAGCAACCGATTTGAGGTGGAGAAGTTTAATGGAAGAAATAACTTTGAGCTATGGAAGATTAAGATGTATGATGTCTTGGTGCAAAATGGGCAAGAGGAAGCTTTACTTGGTATAAGTGAAAAGCCATCCACTATGAGCAAAGAGGATTGGTTAAAAATGGATATGAAGGCGGTCTCTACTATTCGCTTGTGTTTGGCGGATAATGTGATCTTTAATATAAAATGTGAGAAGACGGCATACGAGTTGTGGGCAAAGCTTGAGAGCTTGTATCAAACCAAATCTCTACTCAACATAATTCTTCTAAAGAAGAAGTTATATTCTTTGAATATGAAAGAAGGCACCAAGATCTCCGAGCACTTGAGCACTTTTAATGACATTGTTGGTCAACTTGAAAGCATTGATGAACCTATAAAGGATCGAGATAAAGCGGTGACCATGTTATGTACTTTGCCGGATAGTTATGATAACTTGGTTATAACTCTAAGTTGTTCCAAGGATGATAAACTCACTTTTGATGATGTGACTAGTGCCTTGTTTGCCGATGAATCTAGAAGGCATGCATCATTGGAGATAGGAATTGAGGCTCTTGTTATAAGAGGACGTCCTAATAAGCGTGGTGGATCATCTAGAAGCATTTCAAGGGGGAAATCTAGTCACCGTTCAAAGTCAAGAGGCCGGTTTGAAAAAGGTACTTGTTGGAATTGCGGTAAGAAAGGGCATTTGAAGAAAGATTGCTACTTTAGAAAAGACAAGGGTTCCAACTCAAGTAAAGAATATGAAAAAGAGAAGAATGAAGGCGAGACCAAAAGTGAAGCCAATCAAGTGGAAGAATCAATATCCGGGTCCATTGAAGATGAGGTATTTATGGCTAGTAGTAGTCCTATTTATCATCAAAATTGGGTTCTTGATACCGCCGCTACTCATCATATGTGTCCACATCAGTCATGGTTTAGCTCATATGAGCCATGTGATGGTGGATATGTCTTGATGGGGAACAACTCAACTAGTCATATTGTGAGTGTTGGTGTGGTACAACTCAAGATGTTTGATGGCAATGTTAGAACACTTGAAAATGTAAGGCATGTACCGGATTTGAAGAAAAGCTTGATTTCACTATCGGAACTTGATTCTTGTGGCTACAAGTACACCAGACAAGGTGGAGTGATTAAAGTTTCTAAGGGTGCTTTGATTGTTATGAAAGGCATCCAGGTTGGAAACTTGTATAAATTGCTTGGAAGCACAATTGTAGATGGTGCACAAGTGGCGGTTGACCATGATGAATATCCGGTTCGGCTTTGGCATAGAAGGTTGGGTCACATGAGTGAAAAAGGTATGGACATCTTGATGAAAAAGGAACTTATTCCTAAGATGTGCTTTGGTGATAAAGAATTTTGTGAGCATTGTGTCTATGGCAAGCATCATAGGAGAAGCTTCAAGGCCGGGAGTCATACTAGCAAAGACATACTTGATTATGTTCACTCGGATTTGTGGGGTCCATCTCACACGAAATCACATGGTGGTGCATCTTATTTCATATCTTTCATTGATGATTATTCAAGGAGGGTATGGGTGACATTCTTGAAGACAAAGGATGAAGCTTTCATTGCATTCAAGCATTTCAAAGCCGAGGTGGAGAAACAAAGTAGAAGAAGCATCAAGGTGATTAGAACCGACAATAGTTTAGAATTTGTGAACAATACTTTCCTCAATTTTTGCAAAGATGAAGGAATTGTCATGCATAATACCGTTGTTAGAACCCCTCAACAAAATGGGGTGGCAGAGCGTATGAATAGAACTTTGGTGGAACGTGCAAGGTGTATGTTAAGCAATGCGGGTCTTGATAAGGAGTTTTGGGCGGAAGCTATCAACACAGCTTGCTACCTTGTGAATAGATCACCTTCGGCGGCATTGGGAGAGAAAACACCTCAAGAGATATGGCATGGAACTCCTAGTGATTATTCCGATTTGAAAATATTTGGATGTGATGCATATACATTGATTCCTAGTTGTCAAAGGGATAAATTAGATCCAAAGTCTAGAAAGTGCATCTTTGTTGGTTATGGAAAGAATGTTAAAGGATACCGTTTATGGGATCCGGTTTCTCGTAAAATAATTCATAGCCGTGATGTTCACTTTGATGAATCGAGAATGCTAAACAAGACTTTGGAGCCTACCAAGGAAGAAGGTCAAAATGAGGTGGAGCAATTTGAAGTTATTCCGGGTGGTTTTATTCCGGAAAATGTAACTCCTAATGAAGAAGTGGTTGATGGAGATGTTGAAGCTCAAGAAGATAATGGGCAACATGAACAACTACAACCACCACTATCTCAAGAACGTCCAAGACGTGAAAGGCATTTACCATCAAGACTTCAAGATTGTGTTGATCCTATTACAATGAGGGCTTTAATCACGGAAGATGGTGAACCATGCACATTTGAAGAGGCTATTAATGGTAGTGACTCTACAAGTTGGAAGCAAGCTATGGGTGAAGAGATGAATGCACTTCACAAGAACAAAACTTGGGAGTTGGTGGAACTACCAAAGGGGCGAAAAGCGGTTGGGTGCAAATGGGTCTATAAATTCAAGAAAGGCAAGGATGGAGAGATTACAAAGTATCGTGCAAGGTTAGTTGCAAAAGGATTTTCTCAAAAGGAAGGTATTGACTTTTTTGAAGTCTTTGCACCGGTTGTTAAATTTGTTTCTATTCGTTTGGTTCTTGCTTTAGTTGCTATGTTTAATTTAGAGCTTGAACAAATGAATGTGAAAACCGCATTTTTGCATGGTGACCTTGAGGAGGAGGTTTACATGAAGCAACCTCAAGGGTTCATTGAAGAAGGCAAGGAAGAATTGGTGTGTAAACTTAATAACTCTTTGTATGGGTTGAAGCAAGCTTCAAGACAATGGTACAAGAAGTTTGACTCCTTCATGTTGGGCCTTGGTTATGAAAGAAGTCAATATGATCATTGTGTTTATATGAAGGTACTTGAAGATGGCACTTACTTGATGTTGGTCTTGTATGTTGATGACATGTTGCTTGTGGGTAAGGATAAGTCTAAGATTCAAGAGCTAAAGGCACAATTGAGTGAGGCATTTGAGATGAAAGATCTCAGGCCGGCTACACATATCCTTGGGATAGAAATTACAAGGGATAGAAAGAATGGGACTTTGTCACTCTCACAAGAGCAGTTCATTGAGAAGGTTCTTGGAAGGTTTAGCATGGATAAGTCTAAGCCTGTGAAGACATCACTAGCACCTCATTTCAAGTTATCTTTGGAACAATGTCCAAAGACCGAAGAAGAAAAGAAGAAAATGAGCCAAGTTCCTTATGCTAGTCTTGTAGGGAGCTTAATGTTTGCTATGGTATGTACAAGGCCGGATATTTCCTATGCGGTTGGAGTTTTGAGTCGGTTTATGGCTAATCCGGGTAAGGCACATTGGGAAGCCGCTAAGTGGGTGCTTCGTTACTTGAGAGGCACTAGTAATTATGCCATCATATATGGTAAGGATTCAAGACAAATGTATGGACATGTTGATGCAAGCTATGCTAATGACATTGACAAAGGAAGGTCTACTACCGGGTATGTATTTTGCTTGGGAAATGGTCCGATTAATTGGATGTCAAAGTTACAAGCAACGGTGGCATTGTCTAGTACCGAAGCTGAATACATGGCATTAACGGAGGCTTGCAAAGAAGCGGTGTGGCTTCAAGGTCTTATGGGTGAGATTGGTTTAAGTCCAAAACCCATGGAGTTGTTTTGCGACAACATGAGTGCTATTTGTTTGGCTAAGAATCCGGTGTATCATAGAAGAACTAAGCACATTAGTGTCCAATATCACTATGTGCGGGAAGTTATTGAAGATGGGAAGATTCAAGTCTTAAAGGTTGGAACCAAGGAGAACTTAGCCGACATGTTGACTAAAATAGTGACCCTAGAGAAGTTAGAGTGGAGCTTAACTTCTCTAAGCATCATGCCAAGGTGAGTTGGTGGATTTGGCAATGGCAAGGTGATTTTCTATCAAGGTGGAGATTGTTGAGAGGTGATATAAAATCACTTCTCTTTATGTTTTTTGTTCTCTTGGGACTTGTTACTTTATATGAGGGTATTCATGTAAATGGTAGCAATAAAGTTTATATACCATTAGTGTGGTACATGGGAGGGGCTCTCTCATGTGGGTTATAAGACACTAGATGGGGTTCTATTAAGAGAGAGAGTGAGAAGAAGAGGAGAGAGAAAGAGAAGAAACAAGGGTTTTCTCTATAAGGGTTTTCACCATTCCATCTCTTGCAAGGTTTGTTCCAAGTTATTTGGGAGTTCTTTCATAATTGTTTGGAGTTACAAACATATTGTGGGATTGGGTGAATGTTTTATGTGTCAAGCTTGTAGAGAGGTAAGTCTTCTAAATCCTCTCTTGTTGTAATCTTTTGCATTGATAGTGGAGTTTCATCTTGTCGAATTGCCCGTGGACGTAGGCCTTAGTGCCGAAGCACGTTAAATCTCGTCTCTTGTTTGTGGTTGTGCTTCTATTTCATTTTCTTACACACTTAGTGGCTAGTTTACACTTTGTTTGTGTGTTTGGTGTATTACCATTACTTTGTTGGGTTGTTTGAACTTCAAAGTATTAGGTAAATCATTCACTAGTGGTGGGACTTCAGCACAACATTTATTAAAACTTTCTACAAGGCAATTAATTTCATTATATTAAATTGATTAAGAGGCTGTTTGGAATAACTTTTCAAAGTTACTTTTCAACTTTTCGAAATAGAACATTTAAGAAATTCTATTTTGAGAAGTTAAAAAGTAACTTTGAAAAAGTTATACCAAAAGGCCTCTAAATAATTATAGCATGTTATAACTGAGAGTCATGTATAACACAAAATGATAATCATGCGTTCACTCTCCCGATTGGCTGGCCTTTGTTATGCTATTTTATTAAACGAGATTTGATCGTGAATCATAGAAGTATATTGAAAACCTTTATTATTTAACTAAATTGTTGATATTGAATACTATTAAGCGAATGACCTTTCATGGCCAAATTGACTATATGATCAATGATTTAATTCCTTTCATTCATTATACTTCAAGAAATGCATGACACTAATTATCAACATTTGTTCATGGTAAAGGACGCGAGGATCTAGGATCCAAAACTCACTAATAAAATGCTTTTTTTCTCATAAAATATTTAAATATGCAATTGAAACTACTTGATTAACTTGTAGATAGTTATCAAGTTGATAAGTACAGATAAATAATCGTGAGATAAAAATGAACATCGACATATATGAAGGATGTTTTGGGCAGTAAATGTTACTCTTTATCAGGATACATACGGGCAACTAATTGGTGTTAAAAGTGAATAGAAGTAAAAGTAAGGTAATTTTGGTGGGTGTTAGCACGCCGAGATTCTTTTTATGTGATAGCATGACTTGAATCTGCTGGAGCCGTAAGCTGGAAGATCTGCTGGTTCAATGGTAATGCATATGTCCACATAAGTATGTGAAGCTGATGTGGACACATGCACTGCTGTTGGACTAGCAGATCTTCCAACGAGAGGGTCTAGGTGATATGGTCTTTGATAGCATATGTTAATAGTTGCACGAATCTATTTACCAAACTAGCAGCAGAAGATTCCAAGTTGAGAGGACGGGGATCATTATCCACGTGGCTAATGAGAGGGGCTTGCTCATTATTTTCCGTGGCAAAATAGTTTTGCCACAACAGCCATTAAAGCTGTTGAGAGCTCGGACGATCCAAATCACCGCTGCCGTATTAAAGAAGTCCAGAAATATGATTTAGGGGTGGAAGAATAACTTGCCAAGCGGTTCCTCCACCCGTGCCGAAGAAGAGGAAGGGGAAGAAGCGAAGAAGAAGAACTGCGAAGAAGGAATTATGGATTTTGCGGAGCTGTGGGGGATCTTTGGGCCGGGAATCGCCGGTGCAGTATTTGGTGCTGGTTGGTGGTTTTGGGTCGACGCCGTCTTCTGCAGTGCCGTCAAGATCTCCTTCGTCCACTATCTCCCTGGTTCGTCTCACGTTATGTCCATACTTTTCCCTTTGTGCTTCTTCGGATTCAAAGTAGGTTTTTTGTTCCATCACATTATTCCATGGCAGGCATCTTCGCATCTATTGCGGCTCTGATGTTTAATTGCGTAAAAAAGGAAGATATTGATTACTCTCCCTACGAGGAAGGAGAGTGTAGGTTAGTTGATTTCTTGATCTTTCATTTTGGTCTCGATTACCTTTTTCATATGCTTTTCCAATTTTCGCTTCTCGCAATAGATCGAAGTCTGAAACTTTTGATGTCTACTGCTTCTATGTTGTTGATTGTTACAATTATCGGATTTATTGTAGTCTGCTAGGGTCAAGGCAATAAGTGGCTAAGAAGAGGTTTAATTTTGTTTGCATATAAAAAAAAATTATTCTTGATTTACAAGTTGGTCATTGGTTCTATCCATAATACATGGTTGATGTGTATAGTTTCTCACCTTTACAGTTCTCATTGTCTGCTTAAGTTCTATATACGTTGTGTATTAGAACACTTATCGGCTTTACAAGTGCAAATTTTCAAATATTTTAAATAACAATTTAACTCATAACACAGGCCTCTTTCCACACAGCATTTTCATCTTAGGTGAAATTTGAACCATGAAGGGAGCCTCAGGTGCAAACTGATTATGCTCTTACAGGCATAATCCGTGTTTGTTTCACTTCTAGAAATGAAAATATACTTAATGCTAAGTACTATGCACATTGAACCATCGATTTAGCACAAAATTGGCATGATGATTTCAATATTTAGAAAGAGCAACTACAAAGTGACTTATCCTAATTAGTTGGATTGACAATATGAATACTGTTGCGTGCTCCAATCTGTAAAATCCATGTTTGATCAGATTGTATTATATGTTGGACGAATTTTATCCAGGTCCTTTTTAATCTTCTCGTCCATTCCTTTGATGTGCACATTCTAATACCTTAGGTGCTTCCCTAGGTTTACCTTTTATAAGCCTAAACTATTATAACCTACTACTGTTTATCTTGTCTCATATTTAATCTATTTCTATCCTCTTAGAAATTTTGATTCATCGTCTTTCTGTAATTCATCTAAATATCCTTTATCTTAACAACATTAATCTTTGAAATTTGTTTCTTCTTTGTTGGGTAATATTTTGCTCCATGATTTTACTAGCTATCATATAGGATTTTCTAATTGGTTCGAGCAGAATTCTTCAATCACATAACATTCAAGATGCACATTTTGACTTAATCCGTCCACTCTATTTTGGTGCGGAACATCCTTATCAGTACCCTCTCTGTCTCTCTTTGATAATTGATCCAATATATTGAAAATGATGAGTTTTGGGAATCTCATGCTTTGTGGTGTTTGACATTGCTTCACCATTGGGCTTGGGATGAGGGGAAAGATGATTTATGATGCCCTCTTTTATGCTACTCTTTGGATGTTGTGGGTCAACTAGTCTTCCATATTGAGGACTTGGCTTAGGGGACTACTAAGCTTAACTTCAATTGATTTTCCAGAGATAATTTAGACTCTTTTGGGATTGGATTTGTATTTAGAGATCATATATGCCATATTGTTGTTACATTTTTGGGTGCTTTTGCCAAGGACAGTGTCAGAGCTAGCATTTTTTTACATAATAACATATTTGAAGTAGTATAGACCTCAAGCTTTACTTCTTTGGAGGTGGAGTAAGATCCATCTATAGTAGTGTCATAGCACTCTTTGCTGCTAGAATGCTTTTGAAGGCTTATTCAATGGTGTATTTAGCTCAGTGTCTGGAAAATGTCCAGAAAATCTTGATTTTTTCATATGCCAAGATCAGTTATTGAGCTTGCAAACAAGTTGGTAAGTTTGGAAGAGGGAGGGTTTTTCCTTTCATTTTCCATGGCCTTTTTTGTTTTTTTTTGGTGTGTGTGTGTTTTTGTTGTTGTTGGTCTTCCTATATAGCATGGGTCTCGTATGAATATGGAGAAGTGAAAACAGGTTGTAATGAATGTTACGATGCATGTCAGCATTTCTTGTTGCTAGTTAGTTAACTCATTAGTCTGGCATTTTTTTTTCTTGTCCAATTGGATACATTTTTTATCTAGAAAGTAGATCTAAACTGCATAGCTAGGACTAATAAAAAATAGTTTTGTATGCTATAATTCTGAAATTCATCATCCTCTATCAGATCTTATTGCTTAGAAATTCAAAAGATGATGTTCCTTTTGCATGTCAGCGAAATGTCATTGAGTTACAGGAACAATCGTCAGGACATAATTTTTAAGGAAGAAGTAAGAAAAAATGCAGAAAAAATAGTAAAGTATTAAAATTATGCTATTTCTAGGTTTAAATGAGACTAAAAATGCTTAAAAACATAAGAATTGTGGCAACAATATATGTAAATGGATTATTTACATATTAAGTTTAGAATTAAATAAAAATAAAATCAAGAATTTACCTCTCACAATGCCTAAATCACTTCAATCCTTCCTCCAAGCCTTCTTGAATCACCTTAGCCGCATAAAATCATCAAGAAACACTCTTTTGAAGTATTTGTAGTGGATTAGGACGGAAGAAATGGGAGAGATTTGTACAAACTGAGGAGATTTGGGGTTGCTGTTGTCTGAAACGTCGCAATTTTACAATACTTCGAGCAGTCGCCCTTAAGGATGCGACTTAAAAATCTCACGTGCAAGACATATGCAAGTTTGACTGCATTTCAATGAAATGTCGTGACATTTCGACAACGTAAAAGAATGCTCAGCATTCCTTTTCTTCCTTTATTTCATGTTGGCACCATTTGAAATGGAGATGTTTCGCTGGATGTCCGCGACATGGATGGTTAAAACTACTTGCTTTGGCATATCTTGTAACAGAACCGACACTCATATAAAAACCCATATAAAGTCCATGTTCTTTAAATGTTCCTAATATGTCATGAATGTGACATCCTCCTTTCATCTTTTCTGCCCTCGTGTTGAGAGGACTAAAAGTTTCTGCCAAATTAAGCCTTGGCTCTTGAATAATGGGGATATTTGTGTTTGTATCTTTCATCATGTTATGATCCTTCAAGAGCAGTCATGCATATGCCAAGATTGCCATTGGTTTATTGACTCCTCGTGCCTTGAACCATTCCTTTTGCATATTCACTTTTCGACATCTTCCTTCTCCTATCATAATATTCTGTACCTACCTTTCTAAACTCTTAAATAATCTCTTTCTCTCTCTCTCTCTTGTTGGCAAATAGCTGTTCTCTGAAATTCTCTTTTATTTTGTTGTTGGAAACATGTGCAAAGCTGTTCTGAGAAACTGCTGAAGAAGACATCCACGAGTTGAAGCATTTGAATGGTCTGAATCATCGAACAAGATTGATACCAATTATCTGCCCTAGAAGTGAATGAAATATATTTACTTCTCTCCTTGAGTTTTTTGCATACGCTTTAGGCTAGGAAAGTTCATAGATCATCTACTCTTACATTGCAAGTTATTCCAGAAGATTTTATACTTTTTCTCCACCATTTAGGCATCAACTGGTATTGATGGCCTCATTTAGCTAGATCTTCTTTTTGGGTAGATCCGTAGGTTTTGGGGTGGAATTTGTAACATTATCCAGATGCTTACTGCATGCCATTCTGTAGATGATATGGGGGGAGAGAAACAGAAGCCTTTGAGGACAGGAGAGTTCTCAGCCACCGTCTCATAGTGAGATTCATAAATTTGACTGCAGTGCGGAGTAGTCTAACTTACTGGTTTGGGAGGATATTGGTCTTGGACATCTTGAGGTACTAGATACAGCTCTGGTGTAGAATGAGCGTGCAGAAATCATGGTTGCTTTCATGCTTTTTCCCAGCCAATGTGCAAGCAGAATTAAGTGTGGATGGACATTTTTGTGTTATTGATGGTCTTAGAGAGGCTTCCTTACCTGGATTTGAGAAACTGGGGCGATTCAGCTTCCATTATTTCATGGATGGGCAGTTAACATTGTAGTGTATGAGTGCTTGATCACTTAGTATGGTTAGATTGATTGATGGTTCTATGCGAAGCCTCTTTTTCACCAGAGTGCCTAGGTTTGCAACAACATTCCTGAAATATTAGCCAAGACCAGGTGAACAAGAAATTGTGCTTACGGAAGTTCCATAGTTGGAAATGCTGAAGGAGATGGAATGGTATGTTTTTCTTTTTTATTGTTTTTCATATGGCTTCCCCTTGGACCTCATTTTTTTTTCATGTTGCTTTCCTTTTGTTTTTTCTGATGCAATGCAGATTATATTTTCCTTTCAGTAGAACTACCATTGCAATATAGAAAAGTAAAACAAAAAGAATAGAGTTCCTTTGATAAACTTGAAGATATTCCATATAATCCCTGTGGAACATCAAAATTGCTGCTAACTTCGTCCTACTGAAAAGCATGGTTACAATAAAGAGACTGCTCTTCATTCAATAAATCAGATTATGGTGCTGAATTTGAATTTCTGTGTCTTCTGACAATTCTTCTTCTAGCATATACATCAACAACTACCCAAAGCTCCATTTGAGGCCAGAAAACTGATTCATGATCTTGGTGATAGAGGGCTTTATTTGGAGGAAAAATCATATTTAGGCAGTTGCCCCCTATAGAGTAGTGATGCAAGATGATTTAGTTCTGTTGTTCCTTCTTTTTGATCAACAACTTGGACTCAGGTGAACATAGAGGGTTTCCCTCAAACTTCAATTAGCAGACGGCTAGATTCATTTATAGGAAGAGAATATTACTGCTCTTTTTTTACTGGTGTCTGGTCCATCCCCTATTTTCCCTCCAAATAAATGGTTATGGGCAACCTATAATAATTACACATTTTCATGATAAAATGTCATAATAAGTTCGCATCACTTGTCAGATGTGAAGATCTGAGTTCTTTCCTTTTCATCAATACCTTCTGTTAGATTGAGAATGCTGGCAAATAATTGCCTTAAAGTAGCACGTGGTTCCCTTAAAGGTTGTGCTTCTATAATAACGATCACTCCCCATGGTATCTTTGTCTTCATGTTATAGAGTCCATATGTGGATCTGCTGCATGATAGTTACATGTCGCCTATTACAGAAGCCCGTTTTAAGCCCGAAGTAGGATGAGGATGAGTCTCAGGATTTTAGTTAGCCTTCATTCCATGACAAAGTGTGGAGAACATTTATTTGTTGGATGGACTTGATTCGACCACTTGATCTGCTGCTTTTCCTTCCTCTTTATCCTTGGAGTCCACTGGAGCTTCCTTTTCCTTCGTCTTTGGTTCTGAATGGCAAAGCAAATCAAAGCAAAAAGAATGGTATATGAACGGATTGCATTCAAAAATATTAAGAGTACTGTCAAGCTCTTTTTCATTTAAATTCTAAAGTGGCTTTTAAGACAAAGACTAAAGCTGGAAGCTGTAGAAATCTGGTAACAGGTACTCCAGGAAAGGTGAAAAAGAGAACCATTTTAGTTCTCCTTCTCTTTGTCTTCGGCACTTGAGCCTCACCTATCCTGCCACCTGTTTGCTGGGGGATCCTTCTCTTCCTTTCTGGAAACGACAGCTTTAAAGTAACTGAATTATGGGACCTAATACAACTAGTGATTTTTGACTATTTATCTGTCAGCTGGACATATTTAGTTTTATTCTCAAATGGCTGTTCCTCTTAGCTGCTATCTCTTTTTATGTAAGCTTAGGTTGTCATTCAAGTTTGCTTTTATTTTTACAATTTTTAATGGAATGAATAACTAATTATTCCTCTCCTGGTTTGTCATATTAGTCCCCACATTCCATTAAGAAAATTTTATTCTGAAGTGATTATGAGAATCATTTGTTTGTTGTAGTTTTTGCTCTTTTAAAGATTCAGAAGGTATCATTTTCACTAATGCAACTTCTGAAACTGCAGATTGAAGCTCTGGCTTTTCGTTGCATATGTGGTATCCTTTGTGTCACTAGCGGCTTCAGTAGGCCTACTGATACAAGATTCAATAGTGAAATCCGGCCCCTCTGTGTGGACAGGTGTTGCTGGTGTGTTACAGTGTGTGCTTGTTTTGATCAGGTCTGCAAACACTCCCACCCACCCCAACAAAACGAAGTACATATAAATGTGTGTGTATGCACGTGTTCATGCAATTGGATAATGTCTGGCACTTTGCAAGTTTTTCTTCACAGATTCCAACTAGCAAGACACATCTTGATCGTTCTCATCTGATGAGATCACTTTCTCCTATTAATTTATTATTCTATTAATAACCACTAGTGGAGTGCACGTGCAGTACTGGACGTATGTGCACTACACATCTAAGTGCATAAATGTCATTATTATCAGAAGAACTTAAAGAAGATTAGTTACTTTCCTTACACAAATCGGGTTGCTTCATTAAAAACAAACACACGTACGACACACAAAGCAAAAGAAAAATCTTATTTTTTACTGTTTATCACTTCTTCTGTATATTGATATGAAAGGAGGCCTATTTTTATTTTTAATTTTTCACTTAACTTGCATACTGTCTTTCTTCATTTTGAGAAAAACGAAAACAATTAAGAACTGCACGTATGCAATTAATAAGAGTTTAGGATATGTAAGACTTAAAATTTGTTAAAGGCCCTTTTTTGGAAAGTAAAAAATAAAAAGACAACTGTACCCCTATAAAAATATAAGACAATATAATATTATAAGGTTGTTTGAGGAAAAAAATTAAATAGCTTTGGCACGTTTCCCATGACTGTGTTCTCTTTATCTATAGTATAGATTTTCTATGGTAAGCTTTTTGAAATTAACCGTGTATTGTTATTGTCATTTCTCCTTTTGATTGATTGCATGATATTTGTGTGTAAAGTGAAAGTTGGGAAGGGAATGGGTTAATTCTTTGTTTGTAGGATGAACGTGGGAAACGAAGTGGGACAGCTTCTTTTTTTAGGGTGCATTTGGAGGAGGGAAAATGGATAAATGAGCTTGTAGAATGGAATTTGAAAATGGGAATCCTAGCCAATGCACTTCTTCTGATGTCACTTGTGAAATACAGGGCCTTTTTTGATCATCTCCCTGCCATTAGGAAGCAAAATGGAACCAAAAAGATGTGAAATTCTAGTCATTGTAATTAGTCATGTACTGTTTATTGCTCTCTTTTTTTTCTATTAAAAAACGAAAGTTATAAAGTCTGTTAATAGGGTTGCTGATTGTTATCATTTCAACACATGATAAGAAAATTTGTGAAAGAGAAGATTTGGGACCAAAATGCGACTATTCATTGTTTTTTGAAAGTCAGCAATTAAGGCATTTACATGGGTGTTCATACATGTGTGGTGTGTCTCAGACAATCGATCCCAATGCCTAACCATCCTGGTGGTGGTTTAGAGAATGGATCTATTAGAACCAAGGAATTCTGTTACTTCTTGTCAGGGTAATAACATTTCCCTTTGGGAGTCATTACCTTTTGCATTGATGTCTTTAGTGTCCATTTTTGAGCTCAGTCAAATGATTTGCGCACACTCTTTCGGAATTTAACTTTCTCCAACCCTCACATCTTGAAATGGCAGGAAACAATGAAAATTAATCTCTCTACATGAATGTTCACGCTGACATGCAAGCATTAACATGCACACATGCGCACGCACACACACATCCAGTGCTTTTAGTTTGTATTATCGGCTTCTATCTATTAACAAAATTATGTATTGATGCAGTGGGCTGATGTACTGGACTTCTCAATCAGAATAAATTGGGAGTCAACAAGCTTACCAATTAAAACAGAAACCACAGGGGAAGCAGAATTCCAGCACGTGTATCATTTAGTTGTCTAGAGATTGAAGAGAAAACTGGTTCACCTTCTGTAAATGCCTTTGTTATGCTGACCATCCCAGGTGACAAATCCATACAGTTATATAAATTTTTTTTAATAGAAGTGATGATATTTAATCAGGATCTTGATTCCATCAGTGCTTGTCGACTGCCAAATTTTCTTTTTTTAAAATATGCATTTACAAGCACTACTTGCACAGGTATTTTAATGTCAACTGTATTGAGTGAACTAACCAGTTGGCTAACAGAATCATCCCAAGTCATGCAAGGGGTGGATTAGCAACAAACTAAGGCTGCGTTTGGCATTGCTTTTTTTCTTATTTAAGCAAAGTCAAGCTTTTTGAAGTAATTAGCATGTTTGGTTTTTTTTTTTATTTATTTATGGAAAAAAGGAAATATTATATATAATAAAAAGAGCAACAAATACATCAACCAGGGACAGATCTAGGGAACGACCTTCCCAGCATATCATCCAGGACCAACCTATTAATACACTCAGGAACCCGATATTTCCACAGGCAAGGATAAGCATCGAGAGCAAACTTAGCTAGACCGTCAGCTACACAATTGGCTTCTCTGAAAATTTTGGAGACATGGAAACCCCTAAACAAACCTCTAAGATGCAAGGCTTCTTCCATAATAAAGCTAATATTCCACGGAGAGATAATTCTTCCTGAGAATGTTTGGTTAGTACTTGTTTTTGCTTCTCATTATGAAGCAAAAGCAATCTAATTGCTTTTCTTGAGAAGCAAATTTTTTTTGCTTTTCTTGAGAAGCAAAATTTTTTTTGCTTCTCATTTTTTATTTTTTGCTTCTTTTGTTTATTGTTACTAATCTAATACCAACAACCTACTAACACCACCATTATCACTCACTATCATTACCAACCACCGTTATAAACCACCCGCCACCACCACCACCACCTACACCCTAGCCACCACCATCATCCATCCTTACTTCCCACCATGGGCAACACTACTAACATCACCAATCCATCCACCATCACTAAAACCACTTATCACCCACCACCACTATTACCACCACCCATAACCCCCAACCACCAACAACACTCGTACCACCACCCACCACTATCCACATATACTTCCATTACCTACGATCCCCACCATGACTATCACCACACAACTACCACCCCTACCACCACCATCACTAACACCCACCACACCCCAACACCATCACCACTACTACCACTATCACTAATACCACCCGCTATATATCCACTACCACCATTCATCCACCTTTACCATAATAGCACATGTTGTCATAATATTAGCCAAGAAGTAATTTTTATGCTTTTGATATTACCAAACATGTTGTTTTGCATTTTTCGACAGAAGCAAATGTGAACCAAACGGTTTTGCTTCATAAAAAGATCTTCATAGAAGCAAAAGTAATCTAATTGTCTTTCTTGCTTTTTGAAGCAATAAGCAAAGAGCAATGCCAGATGCAGTCTAAATTGTTAGCATTTTTGGTCGCTTGTTTACCTTATTGAAGCTGACGTGGCCAAATCAGTCATTCAATACATATCAATAGTATATACAATACAATAGATATTATAATGCAATTATTATTATAGAAACTACAATATTGATCTCAATAATCGGGGTTAATCACATGAGATTCTAGATTTTAGTTGCATTAAATCTATGGTATTAAAAAATGATACCAAATTATCAAAATTGGGGATGATGGATTATAATTTAGAATCTGCAATCCCTACTCGATGCTCCCTCAGTCTACAAAAAAAGAGGTGAGTTCATATCTCACTTGTCATATCCATTTGGTCAAGTTAGTGCTAAGGAAGTAACTTCACATCGTGTCTTACTTGTCATATCTCACTTCAGTGCTCCACTTTAGTGAGTCTTGAGTCTGTCTCGACAAAAGCTAGGCCTTCGGTTGTTGTTAGAAACTCTTTTTTCCCAAGTCAAAGTATACGTAGGTCGGTTCACGTGGAGGTCCATCTTATTGAGTAGTCATCCGGAATCTCTTTGCGTCGCTTACGGATTTCACAATTGGCTTTTTTATACATAAATAGTATCAAATCCTTGAAGAATATTTATTATGGCATCTCACTATTTAGGGCAATTCTTCGTTTGTAGTGTATGTAGGGGAAAGACATGAAAAAAAGAAAAAGGAAAAAACAAGACAGGTATGGGATGTAATAAAATTGTCACTTTTACCAAATTCTCCTTCATTCTCTGTATGTCCAACTAGCCGGGTGCACTTGCACGTGTGAAGAAAGAGGTAAACGAGAGAGGAAACTGCTTTACAATTGATTATTAATTTTTTTTAAAAACTTAGACATTTTGTTTGACTATTGTATCGTTTTATTAATAAATTTCCACAATGGTGTCTAAGCGCTGTTTTGGAAAGTCTTACATTTTGCTTAGCGCGATTCCCAAGGGGGTGCGCATTATACACAATATAGATTGTAACCTTAAGTTTGATGTCAACAGAATTTAGTAATTAGTAAATGAATATGAAAAAGGAAATGTAAATTATTAAAATCTAATAACTGTGCGCGTTGTTAACTAGTTTTCGCATTTTGTGGGTAAAATTAAAACAATACTTGCATTGTTTTCTCACAAAAGGATTTGATCTCATCATTTTCTTTATTCTTCTCATGAATAAATGCACCTTGTATGTATTCTTCAGGGATGAAATTGTCTGCAATTTAAGGCTGCATCGCAACCTGCTATTGGAGTTGTATGCTTCCACATAAAGTATCTCATAGTCACTGTTTTCTTAAGTGGGTCTCACATGAAACATTTATCCAAAAAAAAAAAAAAACTAATTATGGGATGCTCTATATGGAAACATCCAACTCCGAAACAATGCATTCTTAAACTCCGCATGCAACTTTGCCGCAAAATCAGATGTCAAGAAAATGAGAAAAAAATACTCTAAAAGGGAAAATAGATGATTAAAACTGTTGAAGTAGACTTCAATTCTGTAACTTCCTAAAAACGCTAAGAGGAAAAATTCGTTATGTGAGTCTATAAAAGAGATGGGGGCCAGACGAAAAGTTATTTTTGGTGCACTGTAATGATTTCTCCTGAACTCCAAACGCAACCCTTAAAAGTGTTCTAAAAATTTCCACATTTAGTCCTAACCGGCCAAAACGGAAAAGAAAACGGAGACTTGTCTGATCATCCACAACGAACGGTACACATTAGCACCACCTCCTACTTCTCTTGAATCTCTTCTAGAAGCAGAATAATTCAAGAAGCACTCGATGGATGCTCAAGCAGCACTTACAAAGCATAAAAATCGTGACAGATGTCAGTTACAGAATGAGTCCGACGTACTAGATCCGTCGTTGCACTGCAATATAATAAAACCGGTTCTACTTTATTATTCCTCCAGTTTCACTGTGAAGCAAAGTATAGTCATACGTTGTGTTGGACTTGGTGGTGGCCTGGCCTTGAAGAAGACACAGAGAAGAGAGAGAGAGAGAAAAAGAGGAAGAGAGAGAGAGAGGGTGGAGTGGGGCTTTGGGAATTTTCTTCATCTCGAAGGACCAGCCAAGCCTCTCGAGCTATCCTGAGCACACTAGCACAGAATGACAACTAGGGCTAACGTGAACGGGGAGCAGCACAGCACGCGGCCACCGCCAACTCATCACTACCAGTACTACCCACCAACCTCCGCTCCCTCCTCCTCCTCCTCCTCCTCCGCCTCCTTAAAGGGTTGCTGCTGCTGTCTCTTGCTCCTCTTCATCTTCCTCCTCCTCGTCGTCCTCGCCGTCTTCCTCATCATATTCTTCGCCGTCAAGCCCAAGAAGCCCCAATTCGATCTGCAGCAGGTGGCCGTGCAGTACGTGGGCATCGCCTCCACGCCCTCCACCACATCGGCGTCCTTGTCGCTCAGCATAAAGATGCTGTTCACGGCGATGAACCCCAACAAGGTGGGGTTCAAGTACGGGGAGTCGAAGTTCACGGTGATGTATAGAGGGATTCCTCTGGGTCGGGCGTCGGTGCCGGGGTTCTACCAGCCGGCACACAGCGTCCGACAGATCGAGACGACGGTTCTCGTCGATAAGGTTAACTTGCTGCAAGCCGACGCTACCGATTTGGTTAAAGATGCGACGCTTAACGACCGTGTCGAGCTCAGGATCATGGGTGATGTTGGTGCGAAGATCCGGATTCTGGAGTTCACTACGCCCGGTGTTAAGGTTAGCACTCACCACTGATTAACAAACACCGTGCTTCTCTTTTGCTAAATTGCGCCTCCGTCAAATCCTTTCCTCTCTTCAATTTTTTGCTAACTTGCGCTTTCATTCTAAAATGCGCCGTCTAAAAAATGGTACCATGTGCCGCTGGTGTCGCTAACTTCTCCGGTAAGGAATCGTAGGTTAAATTACGGAAAAGTCCCTTGAGGTTTTTGGTCCCGACCGTTTCTTTCTCACCTTTTTTTGTAATAAAATAACACGAAGCTCCTCCCTTGGGGGGTTTGGTGTTAGTCAAAGAAGCGTGGGGAGTTATCTGTAATTTGTCTTAAACTTAGGGAATGTTTGTATAATATAGTTTGTCTTAAACTCAGGGAATGTTTGTATAATATAGTTATTTGTGTATGTATGTATGCATGCATGTATATATGAGTGATGATGTTTGTTTGATGGGATCAGGTTTCGGTGGACTGTGCGATAGTGATAAGTCCAAGGAAGCAATCACTGACATACAAGCAATGCGGGTTCGACGGATTGAATGTGTGAACTGAAGATAGCAAAGGAATGAAGAAGGATCTTCAATTCTCTGTTTATTACTTCTTGCTTTCTTCCTAAGTTGTAATCCATCCCACTTTTTACAGCCTCCCCTTTTCTGTCTCTGTCGCTCTCTAAAGAAAGAAAGTGCAACCAGAAAAAAGAAAAAGTAAAAGGAGGAAAGGAAACCCCACATGGTGGGGATGTGATCAAATTGAGGATTGATATTTGGAGGTTTTTGTATGATTTTTTTTTCCCCAAGATTTTGCAATTAATATATTGAGATTGGAAAATCTTTCTAACCTCAGGTAGGATTTAGAATTGCTTTTTTCTGATGTACACTGATCTTATCCTTCACAGGTCAGTTGGCTTGAAAACTTTTAATATTGAGGAATTCAGATTCATTATATTCCTCCATGTTACATGTGTATGTACTAATGCTTTTTTTTTTTTGTGTGTGGCTAGAAAAGGTTTCAAAGTAAAGGGGTGGGTTATTTTGCAGGTGTTTTTGGCTGCTTCTACAGCATTTCTGGGATTGTGGTGGACGCAAGGGAAGGATATAAGGGCTACAAAATAAAAAAAATAAAAAGGTTAACTTTCATTCCAGACTTAATTTCTTAATAATTAATATAAGCAAGTCAGCCCCACAAATAGTACTTTAATATGATACCAATTATTACTTTAATATGATACCAATAATATCCATTTGCTTGTGTGTGAAACAAGCCAAATTCCATCAAGCCAGGTCTTGGGCTCGTTAGCCTATTTGTATCATTAAAAGCTCTGAGCATCTGTGGCCAAGCTGATCTGCCTTAGCTTCGTATGTGAGCAATCTCCTTCTCTGTAGCTGTTCTCCCACATCTATAGAGAAAGAAATCAAGTGGCAGATGCGTTGGCTAATTATGTTCCAGATAAATTTTCTTGTTCTTGGCTGAACTCTCCTTTGTTTATGAGGGTCCCGTATCTGCTGGAGCCTAACGTTGGAAGAACGGTTGTAGCCTCCATAAATCTTCATCATATGTCCCTAATTTATTATTGACTACAACCAAATTAATCACTGGGTACAACTTACTTATAAAGGGTACAAAATAGTTTAGCATAAGATACAGCTCAACTCTTCGTGGATACAACCCAATGTATATATATCATAGGATACAATTCAATTTATCATGGGTACAATCTCATTCATCATGGGGTAAAACCCACTCACTTTATCGTTAGATACAACCAATTTTATCATAATAGGTTGGTATAATGAATGAGTAGAACACGTGACAAAGATGGGTGAATGCTCCAGCCGATCTTCTACGCAAGAGGCTCCAGCCTATGTGAGGGCGTTTAGGAGCAATTTCCTTTTATATGATGACCGTGGGAGATCTTTTACCGTGTTGTTTCAATTTAATAAAATTTTCATTTTCTTATAAAAAAAAATAATCTATCTTAGCCTGGGAAGCTCTTGCTTGAAAACAGAACTGAACTATTATTTTTATTTTAGGATTTGGAACTGAATCCTGCTGTGGAGGTTGTTATATTTATAGATGACATGTGGCTATTTGATTTGAAGGTTAAAAATAAAAACACGACGCTCAGATAAGATTAAGAAACCAATAGCGACCCATAAACTGGTCAATGTCTGCGACAAACTGTAATAAAAGCTAGCAAGCGAATAAATGTGGCTCTGCCTTATAGGCTTCAATAATCACTGATCTATATTATCAGCATTACCTGCTTCTGGGTTTGTTGCTTCATCAGTCCTCTTGGTGTTATCATCAACCTCCAGCACATCGTCCATCATATCATCCTCACCAACATTAATATCTTCCACATCATCCTCATCTTCGTTGTTGCTCCCACCAGGAATCTTTCTGGTCTTGGGGCCATGCTCTAGCCTGTGTGTCTCTAGTTCCTTGTCCATGGTCTCCTGCAGGTTTGCTAGATTGTTGTTTACTTTACGCGCATTCCTTGCATTTTGCCACCTCTCCAGCTCCCTTTCAACATTTGAGACATATTGTTCCCCAATCTGCTTCTGATATTCAGACAGCTCCTCCCTTCTGGCAGTCTTCCATTCTAGAAAAGCCTGTCACACAAAGATAGCTTTCTGTAAGCATCTTAAGTACGGAATTACATCCCAGCTAAAGGTCTTTCCTTTCCTTCATTTTGGTGTAAGTTTTTAATCTTTTCTTGATATACTTGGACAATGGGTTCTACAATAAATTGGAGCACAAGGTCGATTGAAATACAGCTACAGCACCCATCTAATATCTATAATAATGCAGTAATTTGTACAGCAGTACTATACTTTTACAGGCCGTGAAATTCTGGAGATATTCCATACGTTACCAGGATACAAATTGCTTGATAATAGGAAATGTTGCACAACTAAAGAAGGTTCAACCCCAATAACAGTAAAGGTGCTTAAACCTGAACCAGCCATTGAGCTGATAACAGATCTCTGCTGGTTCAATTATCGTTGACTCCATAATGCTATGGCAATAGAAAAAATGATATGATAGATTAAGCAAAGAAGATCTTGAAGGGCTTTCTTGTGTCTTAAGATTTCAAAGACAACAGAAAATATGAAATAAGAAATCAAGTAATATAAACTTGAAGGAGTCATTTGTTCCTTGTGACTTTCTTTCAAGAGGTTCTACACTTCATATAATGAATCAAAATCAGAAATCCATTATAATTTTCTAAACTGAAAAAGGATGTTTAATTGATCCAACACTTTCAAAGTTAACTAGTGCAGGGGTCATGAATAATGTTCATCATGATTAGACAATAAAAAAATATAAGGCTTTTCCTTTTAGATATGACAATAAAAAATATCAGTTGTTACTACATGACAAAAGCCCATCAAAACTATAGGGATTGTGCTGTGCTTCAATCATTTGTCATTCCATGTATATAGAGAAATGTGCTAAACTAATGTCTGGGTTTTAGATGCTGATCCTACCTTGATTACCATTTCAGGTCTGTATGAGGATCTTCTGGCGGTGCACAGGTAAAAGAAGGTGAAGTTTACCACCCATATGTCATGTGGCACTGATATAGGCTTAAAAAATTGCCATTATTGTTAAAATGTGGCCCTCAGCCCTTGACGACGTGCTCTCAAGATATCTATCAGATTAAACAGTTTAGGGACATATGCCCATCAATGATTGATCATCACTTTAACCTCTAAGATTTGTTCTCCCTTTAAGCCAATGAACTTGTTGAGTTGTGTTGAGCCTGATCATATTGGACATTGAGTTTTGAGCATTTCCATTGTATTATGGTTATATTTCCCATTTTGTTATTTTATCCTTGTAAGCTTCTACCATTCGAAAAATATAGTGAAACAAAACCAGCGGCCATGGACGTAGCCCTATTTTGGAGTGAATTACGTAAAATCTTTATGTCTTTTTCTTGTTTGATACTCTCTATCATTTTTTTCTTCTCACGGTCTCTAGGAATCAGGTTGGATTCCTAACAGAACTTAACAATTTTATTATATTTGTAGAGCAATATCGATGTTTTCTACAGCATAAAAAAAATTTCTCCAACTTTAAACTACTGTAGCTTCAATTTAGCTTATGTAATTTAATCCCAACATAAAATAAAAGAATAACATTCGTGTTCAAAGCCAAATAAGAGAGGAGCAGGGAAATCACCTGTTCTTTTCGCTGCTCAACCAAGGTGGGATCTTCATCAAGAGGTTTGGCCGGCAAGTAATAGATTGGAGGCTCCGCCTTAGTCCTAAGAATAAACATTCCACAACCAATTAAAACGGAGTCAGAAATTCATTAAAACATATAAATGTCGATCTACCTATGATCCTGCAAAGAAGCAGGAAGCATCATTTGCCTTCAACACTCTGCACATGACTAGAAACTTATCTTTGTCTCATAAAAATTGTGAATATGGATACTTTGGACCAAGAATAAAAATAACCTGCAATAGAAAGAGTAACCTCTTAAGATAATCTGAGCAATGTAACAGGTTGAAAACAGCATTAATTCACAACCAAGAAGACCAAGAGAATGAGAAAATTAGAATCTTAATAAACGAGTGATTTGAAAGTCATTGCACCTTAGAAAATTGCTAAGCTTTTTATGGTGCTCACTCCATCGAAGGAAGAGCAACTCCAGCTTTTTTTCTTCAGCCTTTGCAGCTACACGTGCTCGGAGAGTCTATTGAAAAGACACAAAAATCATGAAATACCCCGGTGAGAATGATGATCCTTCCTTCTTATTGACAAGCTCAAAGCATTGGGGAGCTAAATATGCAAACCAAAAAGGTCAAAAAGGAAAAAGGAAAAAAAACAAAAAACAAAAAGGTGCACACACCAGATCACGCCTTCTTTTCTCAGCAATTTGCTCACGCTCTTGTTGCCGCAACTTTTCACTTTCTTCCCGTGCCTTTTGCTCAGCCTACATAGGATTATTATCATTTGGTTACAGTGCAAGTAGCTTCCACTATTACGCAAAAGTAAGGCATAGGTCAACACCCACTAGAAGCCTAAAGCATGACCTCGACAAGAAAACTCCTTTTTCAGTATCAATTCATGTTTCAATACTAGATGTCTCAGCCCATCCAGCCTAAAAAGGGTTATATTCAAAATTCTAGTGTCAAGTCTCAATATCAAATGTGCACTTTTCTCCCAAATAACACCCTGTAATGGTACTTTGTATTTTCTTGAAACACAACGGATTTAGTTGGTAAAACCAATCTGCTAACAAGGACTTACTCTTTGTAAGGAATTTGACCTACGCATGTATGCCTCTGAACCTGAGAGGTGCATGTCTTCTTTACGGAATCTCTGAAACAACAAACAGATCCCCGTAAATAATTAGACTATAATAATAGAATTCCAAAGCTTGTTAATTTAGCATAAAACGAACAAAAAAGTTAAGGGTAGCATGATGCTTTCAATCAATAGCAAATGCCCTATTTCAACAAGTTGAGGTCCACTCCACAACATGAATCATGTTCCTTCGTCCCAATATATCAAATAAGATTGAGATACATGTTAGAGATTCATGTCAATAGTAGATTTCACATATTTTTACACCAGCTCTAACCTGACATAGCCATCCTCCCTTACCTAGGCTTGGGACCAGCAACGCCCAGTAGATATAGAAGTGGACTTTAAGTTACATAAAAATGCTTAGCATTATTTTCGATGCCAAATTTATGAAAATTGCAACAACTAGACTTCAACAAACAATATGCTTGAGACACAGAACAATAGTATATCTGAGATTTTAAGATATTGTAAACAAATACTTTTGATATGTTATTGCACTTTAAACAGTAAGGATCATAATAATATTTTTGTCTTATGGACATATTACTTCTTCATTGTTTAGGTAACCAAAAGTTTGCTTTGTAAAGTCACTTTTAAATTACATCAATAGTAGAAAAGTCCACATAACCTAGAGAAACCTTACTGCTGTACCCCATGGATTTGAATACTGGAAGTGAGGCGATATATGCAATGGAAAAGCTGATGAATACATCAGCAAAGTTCATTGCTCGTGTCAACATCGTTAAGAAAGAATGCACTGAGTTACATTCGCATTATAATGCTCAGCATACTAAAATAAGAAACTTGGAACTTGAACAATTTTTAAATGGGTTAAAAATAATAGGCAATAAGTCTATGAGAACTGGACATTAACGCCCTAAAATCACCAACTACCCACACTATAGAGCATTTGAAAAGTTACAAACAACACCCCACAAATAAAAATAAACAATCGCGTGGAAAAAAAAATCGAACTTTCAAGTCACTTAACCCAATAAGTTGGTGAATTTCCGTGCTAACTAATATAACTAAATCACATCGAGAAACTGACAGATCATGCGAGCTGAGAAATCTTGAGAATGCCAAAAGTAATATTTTGGTAACAGAAAAAGCATACCTCAGATTCCATGAGTTATTCAATGAGAAAGGAGTACAAATGCTTCGGGGAATTCAATGAATTCAAGAAATCCTAGTTATACAAACACAACGTGTTTCAGATTCCATAAGACCTTAATCAGCAGCCATGTACAATGCAAGGTCCATACACCATGGTCCTAAAATACAAACATCTCTGAAGCCCTTTCCAACAACCATATTCTGGTAGAAACAAATCCAGTCCTTCTTTTTATCATTAAATCATAAGGATATATTATAAAAAGGAAAGATGACAAGGTCGTAGGTACACAGAGTGTGTGCCTACATTTACAATAAATCAGAATCCTCTTTAGACAAATCCAGTCTATTTATTAGCCAATAGGATGAATAAATGCATCACTGAGCCATTGGTTGACATAACATCAATTATTCAGCTTTCAGTTCAATCTCTCTCAATATGAATACCAATCAGCCGATAACCAATTTGGTCTGAACTTGAAACCATTTCTGATATTCTGGAGAATTATAAGGATCCAAAAAAGTGAAAGCCAAAATGGGTTTAAATATCATCAACTAAAGATTATTTGAAAGCACGTAAAAAAACTCAGTAAATGTCTTTAAGAAGTCATAATCAAGTTTTAAAATACTGGTACCAGTACATATTGGCGAACAGACAGTACTGATGGTACCATCTAGAACAGAATGAAAGAGTAATAGGTGCCTTAACGTGCATACCTCTTCTTTCTTTCATAATATCTAAGGGTGAATTTTCTCCAAAAATGGCTGCTCAAGTTGCAGAAAATGGGTTATCTAGAAATAGTTTTGAACAATGGGGTTCCGGGGAGTTAACTTGGTTGATACCAACCAGGCACCACCTAAGAGTTGACCGAGTCATGCAATGACAATCATATTGCAAGCTGGTATCGACCCAGGGTTGGCCGGTGTTGAGTCATTCATCCTGATAACAGTTGTTATCGACTGAGATTTTGTTTCATCATTAGAAATTAAGACCAATATTCATGCCCTCAACTCGGCTATCTAAGATAAAGCACTATTGTCATCATTGATTTATTGCCTTTCTCTAACAAAGGAAATCAGAATCTCTCTCTATAGGTTTTCTTGTCTCTCAATAGTTTAGTTTACTAGTTAGAAACAGATTTCCCAGCAACCTTAAAGGATGGCGTGACCAGTTAAAACTGTCCAGTTGATGCCCTCTGGAGAGGCCATACTGGTACTAATTCCAACTCCTCTTCACATGCAACCACTCTATCATAAGGGTTACATTACATACAATATCATTAATCATTCAACACTACACCATCCTTTCAGTAGGGGAAGAAGCAGCAGCAAACAAGTGCACTACTTCCTAATGAACGTGTAAAAAACAAACGAAAAACATTGCAACAAATCAAATGAAACATTTCAAACACACCTCTAGAGTCCCCAAAAGCTGCCCCAGCATTCTCTTATTCCTATTAACTAAGCTTGGGTCCTCGTCTTTCGGAAGAATCCTTGGAACATGCTCTGTTGGTGGCACATCGTACTCCTACAAGCATAATCAGTGAAAATATTAAAATTTTTGGTCTTCAAACAACATTTCAACAATGCCTTCAGATAACGTAATGAAAAATTTTTAATTAACCTTCTTAAAAGTCCTTTGAGTACCATCTCTCTTAAGCCCACCAGGTCCCTGTGGATCAAACGACCTTCTATCTCTCCCACTCGCAGTGACCTTATCAACAGTAGCCTCTGCAGTTGAATCCTTCTCTCCGACTTCATTCGCTCCCTCAGCATCCGCGGGGACTTCACCATCTTCTACCTTCATCCAAGACAAGAAAAGAAGAAAAATGAGAAAACCCAGATAACCCGAACCCCAAAAAGAAGGAAAAAAAAAAACAAAGAGAGACCATCTAATTGCCAAGCAATTATATTATCATCCTACCCGAAGAGTGTTCTAAGTCTATTACCTTAACAACCGCTGAAGAAAGCCGTTTTTTCGGAGCAGGTTGATCTTCGGAATCAACCTTATCGGCCTAAACACAATTGAAAAAATATCAAGTGAATCAAATAAATACCAAACACTAATAGCCAAGCACAAGAGGAGACGATCGATTACCGGTCTAACAAATCCCCGTTTCCGGCCTCCTGTTACGCCGAAATTTCTCACGCCGTTAGCCGTCAAGCCGCCACGCCGGAGACCCCTCGGATCTCGAAGACGTTCGGTGATCTGTAAACCGCAAAAAAAGAGATCAAATTCACGAACACGGGTGAACGAGAAACAGAAACATAAGAGACAGAGATAGAGATAGAGAGAGATAAACCTCCCGTTGTTGTCGATGGAGCTCTTCGATTTCTTTACGAAGCTCTTCTTCAGTCTTTTCGACTGCTGTGCTTCCCATTGTTGTCTTAGGGTTTGGATACGCTAACAGCATCCAAATCCAAAGAAGAAACAAAGAGAGGAAGCCAAGAATCTTTCTTCCACTTTGATCACTGCAAAACCCTTGTCAGGAGCTCCCCTCGCTTGGTGCCCTAAAAATCTATGTTCCACAAACTCGGATCCGGACCCTCTTGAGTCCGTCTGGCATATTTCATGATAAATCTAAATCAGTGTTTCCAGATTGCTTTATTGATTTATGCCTCCTCCCAACTTTTCCAATTTCAATTAAAGACCCTCGTTTAAATCATACAAAATTCTTTTTTTTTTCTTCGTATACCATTTACATAGCCACTCTTGATCCAATTTATTCATGATTAATTTCCAAATTCATAAACTCTTTCTTCCTAAAAAATTCCTCTAACCCATCCTTCAAATTTATAATTGTTCAATTTCAAGTCCTTTTTATTTCTTTTCATCAAACTCGTCAATTTTATTTTTTTGACTCCAAATGTATAATTTTGGTTTTTTTCTGAACCTAATGACCCATAAACCATGGCGCTAGCTTCCTCATCAATCTAATAGATGATTTATCTACTAACCACTATGCATATCAATTTCAATACATTAGATATACCACAACTTAATTTGAAGGACTTTTATTAATAGCTTATCTCTATGAAGTATGTTTTGCAGAAAATAATCCAATAGACTTCCGCAATATATTAACATATGGATAAAAGTTGGATTTGGAGATTTAGATATGGGTCACATGCAACACTATTAGGAGTCGTTACCACTTGATTAGGGTGCAAGTAGACACCAGGATCAATTTTGAGTTAAGGTTGGTCTGCATTAGAGTTTTGGGGCAAGTAACCTGGTTTTAAACTGAGGAAGTCCATAGACACCTTGGTTCACCCCACCATTTAATGGTTTCCCTTGGTCATCCAGCCACATAGGGTCTGGCCAGTTTCCTTTTGATTATATATTTTATTGTACCTGCTATATTATATATAATATATTTGTTACATTGTATATTATTTATAATACAATATTATTATATTATACACAGTATATATATATATATATAGTTTATATTATATTGATATATATGTATATATATAGATATATGTACTATATAATAATGTACATATTATGTAATATTTTTAATAATATATATTATTTATATAGGATATTAATTTTCAATATATATTATATTATTTTTGTATACAAATTTTAATATAAAAACTCCAAATTCAATCTCAATTGTAATCAATGTCAACAAAATGAGATTCTAGATTATAATTGTATAATTAAATTCTAAAATCTGCTGCATACAAACTAGGGCTGGCAATGGGTCGGATATATATCCGAATCCGACCCGAATCCGATCTGAAATTACCGAATTCGGATATAGGATTTAGATCCATGGTTTGGATACGGATCTCGAATTTTGGATCCGAATTTTTTCGGATTCTGATATACATGTATCCGATCTGAAAAAGATCCGAACCGAAAACATACTTATAATATATATAAACTTAGCCCAGACTATGGTTCAACCATAAGTTAAAAGGATTAAATCATCATTTGATCATTAGAAACTTGGATTTGTGTTAAAATTTATAGTTAAATTTACTTTAATTGTTAAAATTGTTTTTTAAAGTTTCAGGTTCAAACAAGCTCGAATTCGGATTTCGGATCAGATATCGGATCGAATTTGGATTTCGGATATTCATTGAATTTCGAATTCGGATTTAAGTATTAAAGATCCGTCGGATATCGGATCGAATTCGGATATCGGTAAATTTTTTTCGGATCGGATTCGGATCTTAGCAGATCCGTACCATATTTGACCGATTGCCACCCCTAATACAAACAATAATCTTGAATTTGAAAATTAGCAATGAGAATTTGGAATGATCCTGAGATGTTGTTCTAGAATTCCACAAAACGACCCCCAAGTATTGTAAGCATGTCCTAGAATTCAACATTATGTAATTACCTAAATAATACATGTTATGATATCCCACCATTTACTGCTACTTTTCTTGCGACGATCGTGAAATGCTACCACTTGGAGCATCTCATAGTTGGGTTTTTTCCAACAATAAAAAATTTGCATTTTTAAAAGCAAAATCTTTGCAACAATTACATGATCCATGTGTTTGCATATCTAAATCAAATAGCACTGACAGCTGCAGTTAAAGGCTGCAAAGCCTGCAATTAAATGCTTCCATGTTCTTCTTACTAGGGTTGCTTACTGGGCCGTGCCGGCCCGAGCACGGCACTGGCCCGCGGCAAAGCTGGCCGGGGCGGGCCGGCCCGCTATGGGGCACGCCCAAGCACGCCTAGGCGGCCCAACTAGCCTAGTTTATTAATTTAACCCAAAAATTGTTGATAGTGAGGTTTGAACCTTGCCCAATAGGTGTGAAATCTGTCTCCTTAACCACTCAAACATAACAACTTCTTGTATTAATAGTATCATAATTAAATTATTTTAGCTAAAAATTAAGGATACCTATAATTATAGAAGCTCTTACATAATCAATCAAAACTAAGAAAATAATTAGGTATAAATAAGCCTAAAAAGCTGTTATAAATCTCCAATTAAATATATTTGTTAAGTCCATGGTTTTTAATTAGACTACTTTAATCTTTAATGGGTGTAATTTATATTTTTTGAGCAAAATCAATCTCAATAGGTGTAAAAAAATTTTGTGAATAATAAAAATATTTTTCATAATTTTTTGTGATTTTTTATTTAAAAAAGGGTTTTAATACCCTGGCCCGAGCAGGCATGCCGTGCCGGGCCAGGGGTCCCGGCTAAACGGGCCACAAGTGCCGCGGCCCAGCGGCACACCCCAGGCGTGCCTGGGCCGTGCCGGGCCGACCCACGAGCAACCCTACTTCTTACCATACATACGATACAATATTAAATACTTACCAAAATTGAAAAAAGGAAGACTCTAGATACAGCAATAAATATTTACCTATAAATGTTCTGAATTCTTGCCCTATATGGCATTCCAAAATCCTATTATAAAATGTTCTAGAGCTCACCCCCTTCCACCATTACCTCTCCTCTTGTTCTTACATTGTTTAGTTCATACTCACCTTTTGGCTTTGGGATACACATCTAGGGCTATCAGATACCTCCTCAGTAGAGAACATGACACACAGTTGGGCTATGTTGATTGCTGCAATGGTGGTGCTACTTGTTGCTCACCAGCATCCCCTCATTGGTAAGACAAAGCTATAATTTTTGTTGTGTATATATGTTTCTTGTATTTAATCAACACAGGTTCTTTACTGTACACTTAGCTACTAGTTAATAGTGTGTTTCTCTCTACTTTGATTTCCGTTTTATTTTTTTGCTGTTAATTTTCAATAATTTTGTTGTATTTTGATAGCTACTCATAACTAATTGAGTTCCTCTACTACCAATCTAATATAGTTGATGTGTGTAAATACAAAAGCAAAAGTCTAAAACACCATTTTCTCTTTTCTTATATAAATTGATTTTTAATGTCTTCTTTTTGTGTAATTCTTTTGTGAAAAATGGGTAGATGGTATAATCTTAAATTCATTCCAATGATATCATCTTTCCACTTTTAATCCCAAAACGTATTCCTTACATTTAAGACAAAGTAATTGATATTTCCTTTTATTTTATGGTTTTAATTGTTATTTCTTAATTTCCATAATTGCTAAGCCATGTAATTGTTATGTATTCAATAGATAGCCTAATTTAATTTATATATATATGATATAATTAAATATAAAATATATTCTTTAAAAGAAAAATAATGTTACAATCAATATCCAACTTTCTTTAATTCGGATTTTTTATTTCAAATATCATTAATGGCTAAAATTATAAAAATGTCTCTTTTTTTTTGTCCTGTTTAAACTCATCAATCTTTTAAGTAAAGCCATTCTCCAAATAAATACCAAAGGTTAATTAGATCTATTGCTAATCTACCCTTCTCACAGAGCCCTTAGTTAATTATAAAGCAAATTAAGGTTCAATTTAGGCCTCAAGTTTGGGTCCAGGTCTTAAACTTTCTTGAAACCCCAGTACATTTCAATCCAAATCATGAAAATTTAAAGTACTATATCACAATTCAAATTTACTTCTGCTGCTTCAATTCATTTCAAGAATTTCTAAGTATTTATATCCACATGCTCACGAATTCTGTAGTTGCAAGTCCCATTGGAGTTTGCTGGGGACTGAACGGGGACAACCTGCCTACCCCAAGTGATGTTGTAGGCCTCTACCAGAGGTCCCAGGTTCAGCTGGTCAGACTCTACGAACCCAAACCTGAAATCCTAGAAGCACTGAAAGGGTCCAACCTCTGTGTCTCCCTTGGCACAAGAAATGAGGACTTACAAAGCCTTTCATCAAGTCAAGAAGCTGCTAATGCTTGGGTTGCCACAAACGTAGCCCCATACAAAGACAATGTGTCCTTCTGTTGGGTCACCCTAGGAAACGAGGTGATACCTGGACCCTTTGCCACATACGTTGCAGGAGCCATGAATAACATCCTCAATGCTCTTCAATCCGCCGGGCTTGACCGAGTTAAGGTCACCACAGTTGTTCCAGCCAATGTCCTTGGCAGCTCCTCCCCTCCCTCCAGTGGCATGTTCACCAATGAAGTGGCTTCAGTCATGGTCAATGTTGCATCATTTTTGTCCCACACTGGTGCACCCCTTATGGTCAATCTGTACCCTTACTTCGCGTACTCATCCGACCCGGACCACATTAGTCTGGAGTTCGCAACCTTCGAGTCTAAAGACCCGGTTATCATCGACGGCCAGTTCAAGTACTATAACCTTCTTGATGCCATGGCGGATGCTTTTAATGCAGCATTGGAGAAGATAAATGCTAGTGATGTCTACCTCGCTATATCCGAGAGCGGTTGGCCAAGCGCCGGGAATGAGCCGTATACAAGTATCGATAATGCGAAAACGTACAATACAAATCTTATGAACCATGTGTTAGGAGGTGGGACTCCAAGGAAGCCAGACCACCTCATGGACACCTTCATATTTGAAATGTTCAATGAGGACCTCAAATCCCCAGGAGCTGAACAGAACTTTGGATTGTTTTATCCCAACATGCAGCCTGTTTATCCTATTTTCTAATTTTATCTTTGTAGCATGAGTATCCTTGATTTACTCTTTATGTATTCCTACAAGCTTTCAATGGCAGGCCAAGGATGGCCTGCTTTAATTTAAATTAAGCAATTAAGGAGCTAGCTCAATATTTTTAAGACGTCTTATCGTCTTATTCATGAAAGCTGTAACCAAACTATAGTCCTATAGATCTTCAAGATGTAATAAACCTTGGCAATATATTTCTAATTCTCTTACTAAACCTCGATCCCCAAGAATGATCAATGTTGAAAACTTCCTGATGATCCATTCCAAGCCACAGTACGTCACCTCCAACTTTGATTTCCTTCAAATTTATCATGATGCCTAACATAACAATATAACCAACAAATTCATGGGTCTCTACAAGTGAGCCGGTCGAAAACCATACTTCGGCCTAAAACAAAGCAGATTGTGAGGCTACCATACATGGTCTCCTGGCCATTGGTAGCAGTAGGAGACAATGTAGTATAGTTACTTCCATTCTTAAAAAAGTAGCTCTTTTTTGCTATAAGGAGCTTCAAGTTATAATAGTTAAATTACATATAATTAGTAACATGTTTCTCGTCTTCCTTAAGAAGAACAATACAAGGATGTTCTCTTATGTTCTATCTCTTACAACTTTCTTGGTCATCATAGAGTAGGTGGGTAAGTTCAAAGAAAAGTCATTTGTGATTCCTTTTTTATGGGAGCCATCACCAGATTCACCACCTCCTTTGACTTGGCCGGCCACAAAAATCTTTACTTTCTCACAGCCATCTAGGGCTCACATGCATGTTACAGCTAGTTTGGAAGACTGGTCTAAAATCCTCATCCGGCCCTTTGAAACAAGCTACGCATATATATGCTATTATGTCAAACTTTCAGTTATGCATGAACACAGAGCTACCTCATGTAGAGCGATTAATAACTATTTTCATTCTTATTTTACTTTGAAGTACCAGAATCAGTGCAAAGATCTGAATTTGAGATCTACATATGCTACATATACCCAAACAAAGAACACCCTATGCATGACACAAAAGCTCAAGGAGTAGTATTTTCCCTCTTTCATGCACTCCTTATTTGCAGTACTGAATAATTTATCCAATATTAGTTTATGAAATAAGAACCCCAGGAAAATGGAAAAGGGAAGAAAATTGCTGATTTTGGCTTTCACCAACTCACTCAATATTTTCTTATTTATATTCTAAGTTTGTTGGTGATTGAACCATCACAATGTTCTTCAAAATGTGGACTCATGGAATTAGGTTTCTTCCTTGATTTCAACAGATCTATTTAGGAGAAAAATGGCATTCCTACAGAATCATTTGTGAGTCCTACTGGTTTTAATTTCACTATGCTCTCTATTTTTCTAGGGCCCTTTTTCTTCTATGTTATAAAATTGCTTCCACGGTTACACCTCATAACACCATGTCCTGGATAAATACATGTACAGCATAACAGCACAACATACTAAGTATACTGTGAACTCACTAAATTGTCGTTTCTTTTGCAATTAAAAATGAATTGGGAATGGAGATTTTGTAGGTTCACCCTGATTTCAGGTTATAATTGAAGGGACTTATGGTTTTAATTGGAACAAGGGTCACAATCTATAGTGGAACTCAACAGATAAATTCAAAATGTATGCCTAAAGTCAAAATATCAAATCTTTATGTAGACAAGAAGAACGAGAATAAAGACAATTAATTGATATATATTTGTCTCCCTTATTTAGTCTTTTTTTTCAATATAATACAATTCAGAGTTCTTTCAATGCAAATGGCTAACTGGCTTACCGCTTGGGAAGAGAGATTCAGCAACACATTTATAGCTACTAGATCTAACTAGCTACCATTCTCCCCATGAGGCCCTGTAGGCTGAACTGTCTGGCTATCCTTGTTCATGAATGATGTAATGGCAGCAGCGACAGCAACCCTAAATTTAGGGTCCGAAGCAATTGCACTCACGTTTTCAGCTAATGACTTATCTTCAATCTTCCAACCCCTTCTATCCACTCCCTGAGTGCTAATGAATTGGTCCCTCGGAAAGTTACCCGCATTAAGAATAGTACTAGAGTTAAGATAGGTTGATTTGTTAGGTAACCAAGGATAATTCAGTTGGGTTGAAGGATGTGAAGAACTAGCTGGGGTTATATTGTTGGTGAGGTCAAGGACAAAACCCTTAGAAGGGTCACTAGAGTTGATGATGTTGTTGATGGCCGATGTGTGAGAAGAAAAAGAGTTTATTATATGAGGATGGCAGTATGGAACAGATGTTGGGGTAATGTTAGAAATGTTGTCTGAAACGGGGTTACTTGAGCCTTCACCGGAGAATAGCATAAAAGTGGCAGCTGCAGATGTTGTTGAAGCCATGGCGGTCGCGCCCACGGGCAATGGGTGGTTGTGTGTTCCTTCATAGGTTGTTATGAGTATAGACATGTCCTCCAAGCATCTTTGAACCTGAATATAATGACAATAGAATTGAATAAGAGATCTTGATTGATAAAGACTTAGCTATACTGGATGCAACTAGCTAGGTAAGAAAAATTAACTAAAGAGCCTAGACCAATACAAGAATTCAGTATATATCACTGTTCAGTTTTATACCTGTTTTCTTACTGGACATCCGGGAGCGACGGTGCAACGATAGTAGGCTCTTGGGCAAGGATTTCCTTTGGCGATTTTCTGGCCATATTTCCTCCATTGGCAGCCATCATTCATCTATATCAGTTCTCAAGATCTTATGATCAATAATCCTTCATTGAAGCTCAAAAGATGTGTTAAATCTAGTAAATTCTTAATCAAACTTACAGTAGGAGTTTGGCATCTCGCTCGGACCGAAACTCTAGCTTTTCTATTGGGCGGGGAAGGAGCATGGCTACTAATTCCGGCAAAGTCGCTTCTGTGCTGCTTATTCTGCACCAATGTTCCATTTTGGATCCCTTCCATATTCTCTTCTTTGGTTTCATCTCCTTCATCATGTTGGTGCACATGAGTTTGTAGCCTCAATGAGAGTCCTAATTCCTCAGAATCTCTAATTTCATCGCCTAGAGGTGGTGATGGAGTTGTTTGGCTCTTAACATCTATGATTTCAGGCATTTCTTTCAATCCCTGAACTATCTCATCATTACAACTGTTTAGTGATAGAAATGGGTGTACCTTCTGAGGATCCTACATGTAAGAAAAGATGAATTACAAGATAATTCAGATCATGGTTCAATCTAATCCTAAGGTGAGGAAATGGGTGTACCTTCTTTTGGTCATTTTGTTGGAAAACTGCAAATTTCCTTTGTAGATCATAGTAATCTTTCATGGTTTGCTCTACCACGTTCCTCAACACTTTGTTCTCCTCTCTCATCCTGTTCATCTCCATCTGCAAGACCGATAACTAAAGCCAGAAAAATTACTTATATAATTAAGGTTTGCAGATGATGATGATTTTAATTTTTATAGCAATGTATAGCTAAGTAAAAGAGATGGACGATGATCTGATTGTATTTCTAAACAAGTTATTGTTGCACCTCTTCTGTCTTCAAGTTTTCTTGTGAGTTTTTCTCTGTTGATGCATCTTCTTCTTCACCTTCTTCTGTTGCTTCTTCCTTTTGATCTTCTTCGTTTACTTCGTGTTCTGGATCATCCATTTGCACCTTTTCACTCGTTTCATCTTCTTCTCCTCTTTCTTCTTGTTGGCTGTCTATCTTCAGAGAAAGATCAATTTGCAGTGCCCTTTCTTCTCTCCCCATGGAAAACAAATTGCAGAGACTCTCTCTCTCTCTCTCTCGACGCTGCTTTTGAGGCACCAAAGTCAATTCCCTCGTCTTTAAGACGTAGTATTACACAAACAAGGACGCATCTAAGTTTGACTTTGCTTGAATACTTAAAAATTCAATAATAATGCCTGTAAAGAAAATTATTGAAGAAAATAAACTGAAATAATCACCCCTCCAAAATACCTTCTCGATGATCTCCATTTATCCCCAACTTGATGTCATTTACATCTTCAACAGATCATGGACTAGGACTCATTTTAACATTTGCTATTTTTATGCAAAGTGGATGCTATTATCTCAGAACCCCCACATTCTCACTTGCAATCCTAGGCTTTTACCATCAACTTCCATACATACATATATAATAGACTTAGCAAATTTTACATTAGCTGCCAACTTGATGCAACCCTCCTTTACTCAAGTTCCACAATACCCAAAAGACGTAACAATACATATACATACACGTGTATACGCGTGCGCACAAACACTCTTATACATACATTTACATATTACATGATAATCACTAGGCTTGTGTAGATTAAAATGGTGATAATATATTGTTTTGGTCACTGATATGCACATAAGCATATGAATATTTATAGAGGCAGGTAGAGAATGGAGGTTTAATGTGGTAATTTGACCCCAAAAAAATAAAATTCATTAAAAATATTGTGATATCAGTTCTCCATGAAACAAGATCCCCCGGCCCTTACGAAATCCCATAACAAGAGAGCCTTGGGATCAGAACAGGAAAATGTCAACTGGAAGACCTCTCGCCCCTCCACCCTTTTATGAGTAAAGCCTAAACAATTTTATATTTTCTCCACCTCCAATCCCCTATTAACTTAGAAGAAGACCACAAACAACGCAGTAGTGTTGTCTTAAATTTATTGTTTCCCTTGAGCTTCCAATGATGATGTAAGATGCTGTAATTATAAGTTTAATTTATCTGTTTCCAACTTTCAACTAAATATATATATCATTAGAATGACTCCATGTTTATTAATTCGATCAGCAGTATTTTTTAAGGAAAGGATAACTTGTTAGGGTTTACCACAATGATTTATATATGTGGCTAGCTATATTTGCCTTATGCATGTTAATACTAAACACCTTATTAGAACAAATTATTCCATTTTCCTCATAAAATGGTTATTAGAATGCTGCAATGGAGTATATATAAATTTAGGAAAATACAGACATGTAATCAAACAAAACGTCTCTCTACTTCTATCTCTCTCTCTCTATCACATTAAAACAAATATATACTTATATAGATTAAACAAAGTTTGACAGAGTTATGAGCCAGTGAGATATTAAATTCTTTGATGTAAAAAGAGAGTGGTGAGGAGGAAGCGTGGACTAGAGAGCAAGCGTCGCCGTAGGCACTTCTTCCGTTAAGCTTTTGTTTACTCATTTTAACATTAGAATTATGTTACTCAAAAACCAAGAAGAAGAAGTAATTAAATAAGAGCAACAAAACCTGCCCTATACCTATTTCTATCTTCATGTGTTGGTGATCCCCACATGTCAACGCTCTTCTTAATATTCAAATCAGAGTGCTTGCTACTTCATCCAGCACAACCATCTCATGCAACAGTGATTGATTGAAGGGCAGTTACTAACCATCAAAACCACTTATGGAGTACTTCTCATGCAATACTTGAACAATAACCTACATCCATTTTGACCTGATCCAACTACCATAGCCATTAAAAGCCCACATGTCAGCTTCCATTAGAAAGAAAATTCCACCCCAAAACTTCTTTTACTGGCTGTAAGAATGATTTCCGCAAGTTGACACAATTTTTTTCCCTGAAAACTCACGGCACAAGGTTTTTGCATGCGAATATGTAAAACTTCTTTTACAGGGCAAAAGACCTAGCTATGGTCAATTCCCAAGCGGAGCACTCACACATGAGTTGGCAAGAAGCAACCCACTCAAATTGTTTCTCAAGGTTAGTGATTTTAATATATATGTATGCATACCTTAGAATGCCTCAGCGTTGGCAATGGTGCTACGGGTTGCTACAGTTCACCCTCACATAGGGTAGCTCACTGATCGCAATCAGTGCTATGCATGCTGGACAAGAGCACTAATCTCACACAAGTCACTCCAACACACTGTCTAGCTTAGACATGGATCCACCTTTACAACCAAGCCCACTAGACAATAAAAGCCAACCTTTGTTTCCTTATGCTCAATTGTAAACCAACCCACCTTAGACCAACCCAAACCAAAACCCTTAAACTAGAGGGTTTCTTTTAAATTTGATTCAATGCATACATTCCCAGCAAATTAAACTACAAATACCAAATCCTTGCATCAATAACTTAGCATCCGACTGTCAGATTTCTGCAAACTTTTGAGATTTGAGTCATATCAACCTTTTCTATTCTAATCAAGAATTGGATTACTGAATTAATTTATTTAATTAATCTAATTAAATCACTTAACATCTATTTACCTTTAATTAAAATACTTAAAATTATAGGATTTCATATCTACTTACTATATATGTTCATTTAAATATGATTTAATCTTTCTTTATTTTCCTCTTGTCTTTGCTATTGGTTGGGATGAGCTTTCAAGGGACTTGTTTAGGTGATGGAGATCCAATGTAATCTTGGGGTGGTGACTAAAACAAATGAGTTAGCATTGACCGACATGGGTTTGTTTAATTTCCCTCGCTTGACCTCCACCACACACTGCTGGATTCATCTGAATCACAACACATGGTCTTTATTGTCAGTAATACTTGTTTAACCTTATCTCCATAGAGTCCATATATACAAGCTAATCTAGCCAACACTAAGAAAAAAATCTCAATTTTCAGCCATTATCGATCACATAAAGATTGCTGCATGGGTGGTTCATTAATTTGAGGTTTCACAAGTAGGCTATGAGGTCCAAATAGTTGGGGCCCACCTTATCTAGGTAAGGTTTTTTTTTTTTTTTTTTTGGTAGTGTTATCTAAGGTAAGGTTGATGCTCAAAAAGATTTGTCTGGAACTTTTTCCGGATAAGACATTTTTCAAATATCCATGCACATCAGGTTAGGTATAGATCCCACTTGCGGCAAACTTGCAGATGACAAGTACATATCATCAAAAATGAAATCTTGCATCAATTAATTTCCATAACAAGTGCAGTAATTGATACATTTTACTTAAAGAAGACAACAAATCATGAAAATTTGAAAGTTTTTCTTTTCAAATGAATGTACCAATCTAACATGAGAGAAAATCCTTAGGTGAATATTTGTGATGTATGAAGCTTTATGTATCTGAATAGATGCAGTTTGCTTGGCAACGCTGACTGATCGAACAGGTGTTTTGTAATTGGCTGGAGAGGATTTGAACTCACATCTCAAGACCTGGTGGAGTCTTTCTTCACCGAAATAAAGAAGTCAATTAGCCTGGATAGACCGCTGAGGTGCTCCACTGTGACAAAGATTTCATGAAGGCTATTTAGTCGGTCACATTTGTCCATATACAGGTCTCACATAATTCCAGGTCTTACCACACGACAAAAAGCAATCCCAAAGTCTTTATCTTTTCCCTCTAATACACGTTATGAAATGTATGCTATTAAAGCCAAGTCAAGAGATTCTAGACCCAACATTTTGCTTCTCATACTACGTACTTCTTTTAAAGTTTAAAGACTTTAATGTTACCCTTATTGACTATTCACCAACACCAGCATCGAGTCATAGGAAATTATTTTTAGTTGGCTTGTATTGGTTAATTATGTGAGTTACATGTAGAAACTTATTTCTAGAGCTTTACTTCTCTTGTGTCTTAAAATCAGTTCTAGGTTTCATAAAGATTCAAATCAAATAATATTTTCGCATGCATAAAAGAATTACCAAACACTAATTAATGTCATCATCATCATCAACCAGTTCCCACTAAAGTGGGGTCGACGACACGAATCTTGTTTCTCCATCCCTCTCTATCAAAAATCATATTTTCGGTTAATTTATGTTTTTGCATAAATCTTGTTTTATAGACTTACCAAACACTAATTAATGTCCTCATACATTTAAAACTTACAAATTTTTAAAATGGTCGGCCATTGATACATATGATAAAACTTTATAAAATTAAACTTTTTTCAAACATTTTAACATGTGACATAATTTATATAAAAATCTAGTGACCTTGTCTCTTTAACCAAAATTTCTTCAGAAGGGTATGTACAATTGGGTTCCTTGAATGCTAGACTGCTTTAGGGTTTCGGTTAGGGCCGAGCATGACGCCCAAAACCCTCCTGTGAGATCTATTTTTGTTGAATTCGGCCCACAACTAATGGAGACCCTGTTAGGTAGGTTAATTTGTATTGGGCTGGGCCGGATCTGAGATCTCAGACACATTACAAGCATCATATTTTACATTATTTTTTTTGGGTCTTTTTTTTTTCTTGGTTAGCTCTTTTCTTTTTTGTTTTTTTGGGTCTTAGCTGTGTTTGGAGCCTTGAATTTGGGGAGAAAAGGCAAAAAAGCTAAAAAGGAAAAGAAAAGAAAAATACTGATTTTCTTTCCTTTTCTGATGTTTGGATGAGATGAGAAATGAGAAGAAAAGAAAAATATATTTTAATAAGATGATGGGTTGGAGTGGTGGGCCATGGTGCCAGGTGACGGTGGGTGGTGGTAGTGGCTGGTGGTGGCGGGCGGCAGTGGGTGGTGGTGTTGGCAGGCGATGGTGGCAGCGACTAATGGTGGTGGTGGTGGTGGTGGGTGATGGTAGATGGTGCTAGTGGCGGGGTGGGTGGGTGGTGTGAATAGTGATAAGTGATGGTGAATTTTCTTTTCTTTCAAAATTCATACCTTTTTAGAGAGATAATTTTTTACATTGGAGAAAAAGATGAAAAAAAATTTTGAAGAAAAAATCTCATTTTCTTTCATCTAGACCAAACAAGAGAAAAGAAAATTTTAGCATTTTCTTTTCTTTCTCCCTAAATCCAGGGTCCAAACACTGCCAGGTTCTTCTATTAGTAGTACTTGATTAACAGCTTTCTAATGTGAACAACTTGACACTCTTTCTTAATAAAGCACACCCATCAATCAAGAGTGGGGGAATTGGTGACCATGTGTGGTTACCAAAAAAATTGGTGAGCGTGTGCACTTGATTTGTGCGACCTATCCATGCCAAATCAACATGTTCTACGATCATGTGTTGTTCTTTCTTATGGCGAATCAGAGGATTAATGTCAAAAATTAAGCTCATGTGCTGTTCTTTTTCCTCAATCTCCTTCATCCATTGCTACAAAGAGGGCAATTCGGCTGCTGATGCGTTGGCCAACTTTGCCTTAGATTTCTACTCGTGTATCTGGTTATCTACACCCCTCCCTAGATTTCTGTTGTACTTCTTGCGGATGCTATGGGTTTTTCAAGGCCCAGATGGGTCCCTCACTAATATCACTTAGGATCCTCTGTGAAGCAGGAGGTACCCTTGGTTTATGGGGGTACCTCAGGCAAACATGGGGGTACCCCGATCATCTTCATGGGGGTACCTAAGGTACCCTGTTTTTGACAAAGGTACTCCATTGTTAGGCCGGAGGTACCTCCATGAAGATGATCGGATACCCCATGTTTGCCTGAGGTACCCATTGTTTACCTGAGGTACCCCCATAAACCGAGGGTACCTTCTACCTCCATGAAGATGATCGGGGTACCCCATGTTTGCCTGAGGTACCCCATTGTTTGCCTGAGGTACCCCCATAAACCGAGGGTACCTTCCTGCTTCACAGAGGATCCTATTCCCACTAATATATGCGACACTCTCCACCCAAAAAAAAAAACATGTTCTACGCTTAATGGTGTGCGCCTAGACTGAAAATATCCACCTGGCAACTTTAAGAAAAATAAAATATTGCCTTGGCTCAGGTAGCTCAGAAACCAAAAAACCTTGGTTCCATTTGGGTTAGGTAATGTATTTTTTTTTTTTTTTTTGGGTGGAGGTTAGGTAATGTATTTTAGTAGATAGCACGCAAGTATAAGTTATTAATTAGGATACAAAAGTCAACATGGAAAAATGGGATTAGCCTTTAAATGTCAATTTAATTGGGATAAAAAAGGTTAATATAGAAAAATGGTGAGGGAATTTTGGTCAGCAAATGTTAGGCCCAATGAATAACGAAGTTCCCTTTAAAATAGTAGAGACCTATATAGGACTAAAAAGCTTATTTGGAGTAACTTCTCCACATCTATATTCTTCTTTAAAGGAACCAGTCAAAGCATGACAATGGATTCTGAGATCCCCTCTTTTTTTTCTATATTGACGTTTATGTCCCAATTAATAACTTACACTGACATATTAGGACTTGGTGCCTCACGTGTCTTTTTCCTCTTTCGAATTAACTTCTATATTCCAAATAATAACTTACACCCACTTACTATAAAGACTCTCTTTTTATTTTTCATGTTAACTTTTATATCTCAAATAACAATTTTTCATATTAACTTTTATATCTCAAATAATAACTTACACCTACGTGCATATATGCACCCCAATAGTACACCATTAACCAACCTTATGTTAAAGATTAAGGTGGCGTTTGGTGGGCATTTTAGAATTTGGATTAGGATTCTAATCCTAGATTTTGTAACCCAGATTATATTTCCTCGATTTTAAAAAACCAAAATCCTATTTGGATAAGTTGGATTGTGAACTAAGATTTTTAAATTAGAATTTGGAATCTTGTTTGGTTGACACCAATTATTGTGATTAAATTTAGAGATTTTTTTATTAAAAATTGCATAAAAATAATATAATATATATAAAAAATTAAAGACTTATTTAAAATCATATATATTATTACGTAGTATGTATATTTTTATATAATAATATATAATATTATTATACATAATATAATAATATTATAAAATAATATAATAAAAATATTATTTATATTATGTGTAATACAATAACACTACTATTATTTTAATAATATTATAATAATATATACTATATAATAATATTATATACTATATAATATTACATAATATATATAATAGTATTATAATTTATAATATAATATTCTAATAATAAAATATTATATATTTTATAATATAAACTATTTTATAATTTATTGCAATATTAAATTTTTTAAATATATTAATATATATTATTATGTTAATATTAATATAATATTAAATTTAAATATTATCATATTAAATATAATATATAAAAATATTAAATATTAAAACAATATGTTTATAAACATATTATTATAATATGTTTATTATAACAATATAATATTATTAATATTAATATGTTTAATATTATTAAATGTAATATTATTAATATAATAATATGTTTATTATAATAATAGAATATTATAATATATAATATAATTATAATAATACTATAATATAATTTATGTTTATTAATTATTATAACATAAATTCTAATATAAGTTATATTATAATTTATAGAATATTATTATGTTAAATATATATATATATATATATATATATATATATATATTATAATATTAAATGTATTACAATACATTATAATATATTAAATTTATTATGATATTATAAACAAAATATTATAATAAATTTATTATATTATAATATATAATATTATTATAATAATAACAAATTATAATATAAATATTCTATAATAATAATTAATTATAATTTACATTATATTGAAATTGATAATTTATTATGTATAATATAATAATGTATAATATTATAATAATAATGATATTTATATTAATAATATTTATGTTACGTGTAATATAATTTAATATTGTATTATCAATTATATATCATATTACATAATATATTATATTATAATACTTTATAATGTTATTATTTATTATAATATGTTATATATAATCTCTAGAATCACAGATTTTGGAAATACAAGCACCAATGTCCATAATCACTATAATCACAAAAAAGTAGATTCTGATTATGGGCTTGATTATACAACTGGATAGTAGAATCCGGCTTTAAAAACCCAACCAAACACACTTTTTTGGATTATGGAATCGGATTCTACTAGAATTCAGATTCTATAATACCCACCAAACACCACCTTTAGGATTCTAATCTTAGATTCTATAACCTAGATTATATTTCCTCAATTTTAGAAAACCAAAATCCTATTTGTATAAGTTGGATTGTGAATTTAGATTTTTAAATTAGAATTTGGAATCTTGTTTGGTTGACACCGATTATTAAGATTAAATTTGAAATTTTTTTATTAAAAATTTCATAAAAATAATATAATATATATAGAAAAATTAAAGTCTTATTTAAAATCATATATATTATTACGTAATATGTATATTTGATTATATAAATTTATATATAATATTGTTAGATATAATATAATAATATTATTTATATTATGTGTAATACAATAACACTACTATTATTTTAATAATATATATTACATTATAATATTATATAATATATATATAATAGTTATAATAGTATTATATTTTATAATATAATATTATATATTATAATATAAACTATATTATAATTTATAATACAAACTATATTATAATTTATAACATAAATTATATTACAATTTATTATAATAATATAATTTATGTTTATTATAACTCGAAATTTATGTATATTATATATAATATTATAATAAATTTATTGTAATACTAAATTTAATAAAATATAATATATTATAATATTAAATTTGAATTATTATTATATTAAATACAATATATTAATATATTAAATATTAAAATATATATATATGTATATATTAAATATTGAATACAATAATAAATAATTATAATGTACGTTATATTGAAATTGTAATTTATTATATATATTATTATATGTAATATAATAAAGATATTTATATTAATAATATTTATATTATTTGTAATATAATTTAATATTGTATTATCAATTATATAAATATATTATTTTATAATACTTATAATGTTATTACTTACAATATGTTTTATATAATATGTTATACATAATCTCTAGAATCACAGATTTTGGAAATATAAGCATCGATGTCCATAATCCTTATAATCACAAAAAAAAAAAAGTAGATTCTGATTATGGGCTTGATTATACAACCGGATTGTAGAATCCAGCCTTCAAATCCCAACCAAACGCACCTTTTGGATAATGCCCACCAAACGACCCCTAAATTTAAGGAAACAAATTAGATAATCATCGGCACATGCAACAGAATCTAATCTTATGTGCATCTAATAGAAGAGCATATATAGCTAAAGTTCTTGTTTATATGGCTAGCTGTTAAAAAAATTTACCAGCAAAAATAACCATAAAACCAAAGGAAACAGAGACACGCTATTCCCACTCTGATATGCAATTCCCAACATGACCCAGCTATCACTCAATGCAGACGCAACTAGACACTAGTAACGGTTCTCACTATGTAGAAATTCTAGTTTCACCTGTACAAATTTATTCAAATTAAAGCAGTTTGGGTTAAAGTTAGCTATTTTCAACCTATTCATTGAAAGTTCAAGTTTTGTTGACAACCCAACTGTTAAAACCCATGTATGGTCAAGTTTACCAGACAAAACCAACCAATCCATTGCTAACTTTTAATGTAAATGAAAAGGGAAAGGGGTATAACTTGAATCCAAAAGTAACCATGCATCAATTGCCCATAAAGGTAAGATATTTTGGAGGTTCTAGTACTTATAAGCCAATATAATGTAATAAAGGCCAGGCAACCCCCATAAACCGTCAGACACAATCCAAATAACAGCCTGATTAGACCAATCTCCACAGGGTTTGTGATTGAAAGCAACTTTGCTCAGGCTTTTGACAAATTGAATTGACAGACCACTATTAACAAACACCTCACTAACATTTGACCTTGCACCTTTTTATTAAAAGTAAATTACACTTACATTCCTTATGGTTTCTCACAACTGCAAATACCTCCCTGAATTTTCTAAAATGACATACCTCCCTTGTTAGACTTACAAAATATAATTTGACTATTTTATCCCTTATCAAATTTTTATTTGCAATAAGAAAATTTTAAATAATATTTGATTTTATATGATTATTAAAACTTTTAAACCTTTAAGAAAAATTTATTATAAAAAAATTCTTAAAATATAACACTTTTTGTACTTAAAGAAGGGTAAATTCATCAAAACATATTCAAATATTAATAAATTTTGTACAAAAGGGAGAGATTTGAAGTAGATAACAAAAACACAAGGGAGGTAAGTGTAAATTTCTCTTTTATTAATGGGGTTAGTTAGAAAGATCTTACTGGGATCTTAATAGTAATGCCATCTCCCAGATATAATTTCCTAACAAATGTGATATTTAACTTGTTACTGCTTTACTCAGCTCCATTTAAGATTAAATGCTTCATAAAATAAATCCTCATAAGAATTGATGTAATACCCTTCACAAGTTTCTCATTATCTAACTGTAGTTTGAAAAAGCACAAAGCCAAAGAACATAAATACATGTATCACATAATTGTGCTAGAATACTTCATTGTCTTTAAGACATCCATCTAATTATTCTGCCCATCAGTTAACATTTGATTAGAAGCAGCTTTTACCTAATGGCCAATTCCAGTAATATCAGGCTCTTGGAACAATTCACTCATTTGGAGTTGAGGATGATCATTTCCTGCTGCAACACTCAATGTACATTGCAGTCCTACCATGTTAAACCTACTCTACCCTCTACATATATATGGCCACAATACATGACCAGATAATCAAACCTTAAATTCATCCATCATGAATTACTTGAGAATTCCAAGGAGTACCAAATGAATATCTAATTTATGATTTAAGTAAACACAAGAAATCTTACAAAACATGCACAGCACATTCCAAAGGAAAACTTTTCTTTTAAATTGAGCAGCTATGGAGTTTCAATTATGCCTTGTTATTCGTGTCAGTTTAATGTTTTTCCCAGATATCAACATGAATTAAAATAAGGAAGATTTTTTCTTCTTTTCTTTAAATGACCAAAACACCATAAGCTATTTGTTGAATTGGGCCCCTCCCCAAAAAGGGCAAAAAAGAAGGAAAAAGAACCCTTTCATACTTCTCAAAACGTGCAATTTCCCCCACTTCTTACATTGCAGACCAAAATAAACCCTAACCTACTATCAACTCGCAGCATTTAAAACCTCAGAGGATCTCAAGTTCTTTTTTTCATGCAAAGCAACTGACAACTCTCCCTGAAGTCTGAGTAACTGTAACTTATTGCGAGTAAGGTTGGGGAAATCCCATCTATGTTATCCGTACCTTCTTTAATACCCACTTGGATTTTCGGCTTTCCATCTCAATATCAATCAAATGAAGAAAAGTATGAAAATATACGAACCCTCTGCCATGAACCTCAGTACCTTCTAGCATCAAAGTGTAAGAGGCTGAAAAATTACGCTTCAGCTTCAGAGTCAGACGAACTCAATCCAGAGGAAGCACCACCCAAACTGCCAACATGAGACTCAATTGGCAACGAAAACTTTGGCTGAGTGCCTCGGCATAGCTTCGAGGATGGAATCTGTACCGTGTACTGCATAAAGCAAGCAGATATTAAAACATGTAACTGCATTTATTTATGCCTACTTGCTTAGTACTAATCTACACCTAATTAAGTAGTATCAGAACCAGAGGCTATATAATGTAGGGTACAGGTTTGTTACCCGCTCCAAGAAGGACTTGATTTCCTCCTCTGTAAGACCTTCCTCCTCTCCTCCATTTTCATCCCACCCTAGCGAGCGAAGGAATGCCACCTCTTCCTCATCTGGAAATACAACGGTCTCAAGGCTTGAATGATTCTCCCCATTGATGTCACAAAATCTCTGAGTCACCTCATTGGCATCCCCATTGCTGGTCATGTCACCCATATTCTCAGTTGGCCAGTCCACACCACGAGAATCAGATGAGAGAGCATCGCTACCCTGAGGACTAACAGGAGGAGTAGCAACTTCTGTGACTGACACAACAGATTTTTCCATGGTCTGTGACGTCATTACAGTACTTGGAACTCGATTATTTACGGGAAGATTCGCAGAGGATTTTCTTCTCATGGAATTGAAAAAATCATTTCGACTCTGGGCTTGAGACAGGGTAGGCCTCTTCTCCAATGAGGATCCATGGGTAGCAACTCCAGCGCCTGCCTTGCGTTCGGCACTAAGAGGCTTAGGGTTGTTTGGGCTCCTCAAAGGACCATATGCAGGAGATGGAGCAACAGCAAGTGGAGTATTTGCTACCCTGCCACCAGCATTTGTAGGGCTTGAACCATCTTTTGCAGTAGACAAGACCCCATTCTTCTCACGAGGCGTTTTGAGTATAAGCAGCTTCCCACCATGAGATGCCTTTGAGACATCAGATCTTACAGGTCCACCACGAAAGGATTGGTTGACATGGTGCGATGATAAGGCCTGATGCTGCCCAATCTTGGTAGCAGCACTCATCTCACCAGTTCTGCCAACCGTTTTGGGTTTTGCTTTCTCAGCAGAATTGGAAGCCTTGAAAAGGAAAGTAGGTACAAATTAGTCATCACGTCAATGCAGAGAAATTTCCTAATGCTACAGGAGGAGAAAAGCCAACTCAGACAAGCAAAACAAAAAGTAGGACAAAATCCTAGAAATTTACTTTTTACATATGCTCATACAAAAAAGATCAAGCAAAAGCACTCGTCCACCCCAGATGGATAGGTTCTTGATTCCAAATATCAACACAACTCAAAAATCATTAAGTACAAAAAGTTGATACTTGCGATACTTGCATTACCCATATTTATAAATTCAGAACACAACGTGAACTAGATCCCCAGGTGCAGAGAGAGAGAGAGAGAGATAAATATATATATATATAAATTTCAAATATGAAAAATCAAATTATACCGATCAGCACAAAGTGAAAAGCATTTTTCCAGATTACAGTTACAGGAAATTTCTGACCTTGAATAAGCACTGTAACACAGAACAAGGAAGAAAACTACAAGTGTAATGAGCATCATTGGACCTTATACGAGGCAGATATAACTGGTTGAAACCTCTAATAACAGAAGCATCAAATTAACTTCTAGACAAGCCACTAGCATTAATATTCTTACTCTTAAATCAAAGTCATAATTTCTATTCAATGGGTTAGGCTGCACTCAGCTTATGACAACAAGCATCATTGGCTGAAATCTTATAATCAAAGCAGAACATTTCTCATCCTAGAATCTAGCACAAAAATTTATTGATCCTTCACAATCAAACTATTAACCAACTCTCTAATATGGATCGAAACCCTCCTTGCCCCCAGACGGTAATAACTTATAACAAACACTTCTCAAGTAATACAGCAGCATCTGGGATGGAATGTTATAATGAATACTTCCCAACTTATAACAAAAACTTCTCAAGTAACATAACAAACACTCTTTTAGGAAGGCAGTTTGGAATGTTACTCCGGCAGCCATTGCGTAGGTCATTTGGGGGGAAAGGAATCAAAGAATATTCAGGAACATAGATAGAAAAGGGGATCAGTCCATCTGACGTAGTAAACATTATGAAAACAAGGATTAATCTCCGATAATCCTAGAAAACTGGAATCCACCAGCAAATAACCTTGAATCCATAAGGAAGATGCGAGGAAAACTCTGTAATTCTTAAAAAAAATATAATGTATAAAATTCGTGTACAACCTTTACCCATTATTTATAGACCTTTGAAGACCCCAAATAAGATAGAAACCTACTAAAATCAGTACTCCTACTCATAGTAAACAACTAAGAGTTAAAATCTAACTCTAAAACCTCTTAAAGACTCCTAATATAACTCAAATACCTAATAAAAGAAAATAGGAATTCTACTTTTACTAAATAACTAACTAATCTAAACTTTGGGTCCCACACGTCCTACATCACCATCACCCGGCAGATGTGGTCCCCTTACAAGACTTCCTGGAGACTTTTGGAGCTCTAGAGAAGGGAGGAGAGGGAAGGCTTTGGTGTTTTTGTTTTTCTTTATTTTCTTTCCTATTTCAGATTGTTTCTTTAGGTACCCGGTCTGTGTACCTTTTATTCCTGTAGCCTATATTATCATTAATATATATCTGATTTACTGATCAAAAATATATATATAGCAGCATCAGCAAACAGAAAGGGGGGGTACAGCACAAAAGAGGACAGTTCCAAAATTACACCATGTAGGTAGCATAACAAGTTTGGATCAAACACAATCAGTGGCAAATCAATAAAGCGATCCAAAGAGTGTGTTAACAAGCACAATGGGAAAACAAGATCCATTACCAAGTGCACACTGGTGCACACCGGAACAGTACTCAAAAGTAGTATATAAGCACAAGGTTTCAAAAACCTAGCATCAAATCAAAAAAACTTGGGAGTCACTTAGAATACAATTGCAGTTAGAATTGTAAATCTTAACACCCCTGATAATTTCTGTAGAAGAGTTTTGGTTTTGCTATCTCCATCAGGAAATATCTCTTTTGTTCTTACAATAAATGAATCATGTCTCTTTTTGTATACATATAATCGTTTTAGATTACAATATTCTTCATAAATAACGATCAAACCCAAAAAAAAAAAAAGGCAAATCTTTCGGAAAAAGAAGAAATTGGTAAAGGTCAAATCATTTGAAGCACATAAAACGTAGGATTAATTCATAAATCATTAGAATCAATGTGTAAATCATGAGATTATAGAACTTTCTCTACATAGATAAGCTGTTATACAAAATGTAAATCATTTGTCATTCTTATCCTAGCCACACATTTCCATCGTACAAACTAAAGTAAAAAACTGATAGCTAGTAACAATTTTTTGTCCACAACAATATCCGATTAGAAGAACCACAATTAAAGAGCCCTTTTCTTCCCAAAAAAGAAAAAAAAATTCAGTATGGTTCCTGATCCAATAAGGTGGTTACCAAGGTTGAACTGTCCAAATCCAGATGAATTCACATCTTTCTTTCTAAATCTAATTACAGCATCTGTGAGAATGTATTGCAATTACCAAAAAAGATTCCCATCTTAAAACATAACAGCTGGGGGTGGTTCAGCCTTCAGAAACTATCCCACACATTCCTAATATATAATAATACACAAAAAACAGAGAATGCAATGCCTTTTGCAAGAGAGCTTACATCAATCAATAAAGGCAAATAAAAGACATTTCCCACAATACCATTCTAATCAAAGAATTCATGTAGCCAGTGTTTGGTCAGTCCAATAACTATGAAAAGCAAAGTAAAGAGCACTTTACTTTACATCATATCCCTTTAGTCTTGAGGGGGGGAAGTTTAATGGGGTTTTGAATGAAAATGAAGCCTTTTGGAAGAATGCTTTCCAAAAAGCCTTCATTTTCCTACAAACAGATGCACAAATTCCAATTCCTTCTCCTTTGGATTCCAAATAACCAAGCACAACTAAGTGCATTATAATTCCTAGGAAACAATGTCCCTAATTGATTCTGGAACCTCGTTATATTTTTTCCATTAAAAGTAACACAGTTATGTTCTTAATGTAACCTATAATGCATGGAAGGCATAAAAATGCTACATCTTAAGGAAAAGAACTAAGAAAAAGGCACCAAGACATCTAGCTCGTATTCGGAGACAAGCATAAGCAACTCCCAAAAGAAAGAAGATAATAAAATCAGGAAAAAAAAAGTATGATCAGAAGCTAATAAAACTGGAAATAACTGAAATTAACTTGACCAACATAAGGCAAAAACAAGAATGTAGTGAGCTTGATTCCTTTAACAGAGAACAAAGTGTAGACAAATTCTTTTGAAGGCTATGGCAATGTTCCTCCCGCATGAGGATATCCAAAAAAGCAAGTAATATACACTGCCCTCCAAATTTTCTCAACTATTTCAATATTAAAAAGGCACTCCTGTATTAATGATATCAATCACAAACATAACATCTAGAATCAACCAAGTCTAAAACTATTTGGTGCAAAAAGCACTGACTAGCAAGTATGTTCTACAATCTAGTGTTACATTCTCTATCAGAAAACCAAGTGCTAACCAGAAAACCAAAATTACACTGTATTCTGAAGATAAAGCTTCTTTATTTTACAACTAGCACACCATAAATGTGCAAAAATCATGGCAAAAAGACCCTGAGGCAGTTCATACATAAGTTTTTGTGAGTATACTACAAATTGTAGGAGACCACATGTAACACAACTATTTTTGTTCAGAGAACTAGATAGAATTGTAAATTTGAAGCTTCAACAAATTCAAAACTCAAACCTTAGTTCTTCCAAATGACCACATCTTTACAGCATAAAACAAAGTTAATTTTTATTAATATCCAAGATAAAAAAAATCAGAATCAATAAAATGTATCTTGAAGATAAAACGTGGAAGAGGATTCTAATTTTTAAAATTATTAGTACCATACTGAAAAGTAAATAAATTATGGAAACACAACTCAAAATGTGTTCATAAACACACAGAATTTTTAGTTTGCTTTTAATCGGAAGTGACATCATTAAATCCTTTTTCAGCTGCTAAAAGAAAGATAACATAATGCAGTGAAAGTAGCTCCTAACACTGAGAAATGAACAGAAGGGCAGAATTTAATAAGCTAAAATTCAACCACAACAATCATAACAATAATTGCATAGAAATCCTCTCATTTCCCTTGATATATGGGTATAGCCTGTTTTGAATGGACCTAATAAATTGAGAGAGCTCTATCATAACGGTGACAAAATAGGGTATAGAGCCTGCAATAGTAACATTCTTGAACATAATGGAAAGCACAGAAAAATCACATCAACATGCTAACCAAGATGCACATGTACTTCCGTCAACATAGAGGACAGAAAACGCCATGGCATGCATGAATTAATTGTATAAGCTATCAAAACTATTTTCCTGTGACATTTGATTAAATATATCTTCCAAACATTGCACTTGGTGAATCCTATTCCACTTCTAATTATTTTCTTCTGCTTTATTTATTACACATAATGAAAAGAGAATCACAAAAATGAAAAATATTTATTCATGTAAGCTTAGGGGTTACATGGAGCAAAAGTGGTGTATTCACAGCCCTTGTCATTGAAGACACTATTATTTGAGGCTTCCCCATTGCAACCAATTGTTTATTTTGATGGATTCAAAAAAAAAAATCTAAAGCATAAACCCTTTTAAGGCTTAAATCCACAAAAATAAAATAAAAAGCTGATCAAACTATAGTGATGTCTCTTCTTTCATTGAATCCTGCACCGTTTTTATTTAAAAATACTCCCCAAAAGATGGAGAATAGAATATGATATTGCACAACATTAACGTATAAACAAAAGAAAACCCATAGCTTAAAAAAGGACATCCTCACATGTACGACCAAAATAACTAAAAATTCCGATTCAGGTTCAAAAAACAGCAACAGCTCTTACCAGGGCTTTAGGCATTGAAGGTGTCATCGGTATTAACTGCCTTGATTGTTTAATAGCCAATTCCTCGAGCCTCTGGGTCTCTACAGATACCTGAATTTAGCAAAAAGAACACAACATAAACAACAGAGATCTTTCAAAAATAAGCCTGAAGTACACGGACACCGATCCTGTCACCTGAGGAGTTGTACGAGCTCGGGAAGGGGCCTGTGCTAATGTTTCTGCCATATTAAGACCAGTTATTGTGCTTGATGGCGTGGAGACTGAACTTACAGGAACCGTTTGTTGAGCAGAAGATAACCCCAAATTATTGCTTCCAATTATCACAGGAACCTCTGCCAGGGCAGAAGTCCACCCGTCCCCACCAATCACAGACGAATTAACCATCGCCAAACTTTGGATATTGTTGCTCAAACCAGGAGGTGAGACTCTCCCTAAATCAGGTGCTCCTTGTCTTTCTTCAGCTCCAAGAGAGGGAAAGTCCCTTTCGAAGGCAGCCTTCTGCATGCTGCTGACAACACTGCCCCCACCAAGCAGACCATTGCAACTGTTATGATTACCATTATTGCCACTATTTGAATCAGCTACCACTCTTCTAGGCCAAACATCACCGCGTTTTGCTGATATCAATGAATGGGAACGCCTTAATGAATCCTTCTCATTCCTACTTGGAAAAATGCTAGATAAAGTGTCAGATAAGTCATGATCCATTATGTCCCCTGGAACTGATCTCTCTTTCCCACGATAATCAAGGGTATCCTTTTCCCAATCCCTATCACGGTGGTTTCTTGTAAAACTACTGTAAGACTGAGAGTAGCTAGAATGCTCCTTGTCATTGATCATAGAACCATTACTGCTGGAACTCCTGCGGAAGTAGGACGAAGATGTCCGATCCAAAATGGCAGAAGAACGAGGAGAATCATAGTCATTTATGCTGACAGATGATCTATTTCTTGTGGGATGCGTGGCAGCATGATCATCTATAACAATAAAGACAATATGGGATTATTCGTTCGGTGACAGAAAATATATCATATTTATATATAGAACAAAATCAGACAAAACTGAGAAAATAGGGAGTACCTGAATGCAACGAAGATGATGCGAAATGGTGGGTTGTACTGCCACCCCCAGTTACGTTTCCCGTGCCCTTCAACCATTCTGGAACTAATGTGGGTTCACCTCTTTCCATAACTAGTATGGAACATGATCAGATAAAAGAATTAAAGAACTACCTATACAATCTCCTGTCCCTCCAGTCACCCCAACGCCCTTAAACTTACCCAACGAAATACCTATTCTGCTGTACAAAATCAACCCCGGATGGCCGCTACTTCCGCTACTTCTCTTTCCAAAAGCGACAAAACTTGCTTCACACAAGCCTCCAACAAACCAACCCTTTACGTCTTCCGACCAAATTTTGAAAACCCTAATCTTGAATATGTACTTGCGGATAAAATAAATTGCACCTGTACAATATGACTGGGGTTTCTCAGTTTCTGCTCTGTACACTTCGAAATCACCGAAGCCGGAATCGGAACAAATTGAACGAACACAAAGGAATGAACTTGATTGCGTTAACCAAGACACGGGAATAACAAGAAAGAGCACGGAAGAATTGAAAGAGAAGAAGATGAAGAACAAGACCACCTATGCCTCCATCTTCCAAAGAGATGGACTTGCAGTCGTCCAAAACGCACTCAAATGACGCTCATCTCTGCGACAATAAGCCTCGACGGGAAAAAAACACCTATCCCTGAATCAAAAACGATAGAGAAGCGACGATTCTCCAACCAAAATTCAAACCCATTACATGGAAACCAAGAAAAGCCAAACCCTAATTTCTTAAAAACCCTAGCGAACAAAACGATGCTCAGAAAATAGAAATCATAACAGAAAAAAGTATACGAAGCCTCTCACAAATTTCCAAAACCTAGGGTTTCAACAAAGCAGAATAAGGAAATAATAAAAAAGAAAAATAAGGAAACGATACTTATTTTATATATATATCAGGATAGAGAGAGATTCAGCGATATTCAGGGAGAAAGAAAGAGAAAAAGAGAATTAACTAACTCTCTCTTATAAGCAAAGAGAGGCAGTTCCACCGCCGGCAATTGCAACCGCCGGATCCAACTCGAGGAAACCCTAACGGTTTGATTAACCGCCGAGCAGTCTCAATGCCAAGTAGGGCGTCGCATAGAATCCAACGAGCGAGTATCAGTGTGAGAGAAAGAGGCAGAAGAGACGCAGAACTTTGACGGCGAGACGTCGAGTAGGCAAGAACGAGAGAGGCTTACGATGGGAATTTGAAGAGTCCTCAAGAAACGATTACAGAGATTGAAAGTTCGAACGGAAGTGCTTCGGTCTACAGGAGATTAGAAAGAGAGACGTGTATCGGGTCAGGGAAGGGTTTTATCCGCGACAGAAGAATTTGTTTTGTATCGGGCGACTGCAACACAACGTATGCGAAGAACACAAAAAGCCTCTGGCCTCTCTTTCCTTGGGTTTCCAATAAAAAAACCTATTTTACTCTTTTTTCGCCCTTTTTCCTTCTTTCGTAAACTTCGTAATCCTAATGCACAACGAACTTGCCCCGCCACGGCCACGCCCTACTTTCATATACGGAGTGCAGGTAATCCGAGTGTGCGGACGGATATGTCTGTCTATAATCAGGGACCCAAGAGAGCTTGTTACGTGATATATGCAAATGCCTAGCGGTGGGGTGGATTTTGGCACGTCAACTTTGTTAGTGAGGTTTGCTTTAGGCCATTACATATAGGCACGTCAACTTCTACTGCGTATTATTCTATTATATTTAATTTCTATATACCGTATAGGTTAATGATTTAGGCAATTCAAGCCATTACATATAGGTAGATATAGGGTTGCTTATCAGGCCAGGCTGACACTAGAGGTGGTAATGGGTCGGGTTCGGGTTGGGTTGATGTATGGGGTTAACAAGCCAAGGCTTAACCCAAACCCGTCCGTTTAATAAACGGGTTGGAATATCCCAACCCGCTCTAACCCGCTAACCCGTTTAAATAATTTAAATTACTATTAAAAAATAAAAAATTTAATTCATTCTAATATCAAAGTCTATACAAATTCTATTTTTTAATTCATTTTAATATTAAAGGACACCTAACAAGCATAATAACACAACAATCATTAAGATATAACTAAAATAACATGAAGAAAAGAACTAAAACATACTAATAAAGTTTTAAAAGACTTTACTGTCATCAATGCGTCAATTTATATTAGTAGAGACTAAGAAATTAGAAATATTTATACATAAAAAGTCTTTCTTCACTTTATCCTTTGTCATTATTTATATTAAAAGAAGAAATATTAAATATCCACAAGTATTGTTATTGTAATTTTCCAAACTTTTATTACACAAAAAAATAAACGGGTTGTAATTTGGTCATTTCGGGTTGAGGGGTCAAACCCTAACCTAACCCGTTTATAATCAGGTTGAGAATTCATGACCCTACCCCAACCCGTTTGTTGAAATAGTCAACCCTAACCTGCCTAAGACCGGGTGGGTTAGCGGGTCACGGGTCACAATTGCCACCTCTAGCCGACACGGGCATGACATGGCCCAGCACGCTTGAAGCATGTCTGTGCTCGGCCTGTGCCCTCCTAGCAGGCCGTGCCGTGCCAAGGGGGTGGGCACATGGTCCCGTAGGCAAGCATGGCCCGAAAAACCCAAAAAGTAACTTTTACCTCTTATGTTTTTTTAAACACTTTTACACCCTCCCCCAACAACCATATTAGGAAAGTATACTTGTAATTGACTATTAATGACCATTTCTACCCTTCCAACTGTCATATTTTAGAGTAGAGGTGATAAAAAGCCACTTTTAGCTTTCTATAAATAGGCACAACCCTTCCCACTCCAAACCATGCATCTTCTCTTCTTACTTTCTTATAATCATGTTAAGAGATTCAGCCAATGGCTGGCAAACTCGGTAGAGTGCTCGCATGGGTACATCCCTAGGCCAATCATTGGCAAATCTCTTAACAAATCTCTATGAAAGTTATCATTTTTTATTATTTTTTTGCTTTCTTCATTTTCTTCTCAAAGTCATGTTCAAGGATTTTACCAATGGCCGACAGAGATTGAGTGCTCACATGGGCACATCCCTGAGCTCAATCATTAGTAAATCTTTGAACAAGGCTCTTTACAAAGTTGTCATTTTGTTTTTCTTCATTTATGCCTCTTTACGTCTATATAGGAGTTGCAAAAGTGCTGCTTGCGTCGATTATTGCTTGGACAGTCAAACAGTAATCGACGCAAACAGCACATTTGCAACTTTTCGTCTTAGCACAGTTTACGAATATGCAAGTATTGTTGCATTTTCAATAATTGTTTGAGTGCCAACGCCAAAGCTGCAAGAAAAAAGTAAAAAGGATTTTGTAGAACATGTATATTACATAAATTACTTTTTATTTTTCCAATAACCTTATTTAATCATTTTAGCTCTTCTTTTTTATTTTTTACGTGTGACCCGTGGGCCACGGCCTACCCTCAGTATATTGATGAATTGGGAGGTGGGGTGGGGGGGGGCGCACATCACCACCTGTTTTCAAGCTGAGCCATGCCGTGCTGGCCCCGTAGCCAGGCAAGCACGGGCTAAACGTGCTTGTGGCGGGCCCAGCCAGCCTGATAAGCACCCCTAGTTAGATGTACAAAATATTAGTAGGGTTGCACGTGCAGTTTTGCGCATATGTAAAGGGATTGTTGGAAAAGAGGAAACATTTTTCAACTCTTCTAAGTTTAAATGCATTGAAAAGTAAAAGACGCTTGTACCCCTATTTTACTAAATTTTAGCAGTAAATTGTAAGGGCATTATAGGAATGGTGAATATAATTTTTTGGCATGTTTTCCCAAGGGTTTGTTCTCGTTGTGTATAGTATAGATATAGATATAGATAGATGGATTTATTATACACGAGTCTCAAAAGTTTATCTGTGTTAATTCTATTCTTTTCGTTTTTATGTGCATAATAGCCATTTAATTTTTTAATATTCCTCAAGATTGTACTAAAGAATTGTTAGATTTTTTAGTCTAATACTTGGCATGTTGCCTTAGATTGGTTCATAATATATGTGGAGAAGCAGGGCTATTCAAATGAGCTTTCATATGGTAGTTACCTTCCACAACAAATATGCATTTCTTAAGTATTGCTCTGGATGACAACCATGCATCGTATTGGATAATCAACAATGTTTATTGGTTCAGTTTCTCCGCTACCTAAATCGTAAACAGAATCAAATTAATTCGGTTTGTACTTTTTCAAATTGGAATCGAACCAAACTAAATCGGAAAAAATCGGTTTGATTCAATTGGATTTCAGTTTACACTGAACCAAATTGACACCCCTGGCCCTGGTAGTGAGACATATGACCATTTATTGCAAAGTGCCATATTTCTTTCTGTAAAATGTCTAAAAAACAAGAATACGTACCACGTGGCACCTTATATTTGATAGATGTTGGATGGTGTAACCTATTCGCTTTTGAATATTATTAAAGTGATACAAAAAGAAATTAAATGTGGAATTATAGTTTGACTCATTTCGGATTTGAAATGAATACATAGTGTTTATTTGAAGTTGAACTGTTCACTAAAAGTCCATATATTCAATTGGGCAATTTTCCCATTTTAGCTTTATTTTAAAATTTTTATTGTTTTGGGTTTTCTTTTTTAATTATATTCAAGAGGGTTTTGATTGAATATGCTTTTTTTTTCGGTAGAAGTCCACATATTCAATTAGGCAGTTTTCCAATTTATCTTTATTTTAAAACTACCGACGTTCACCCTTTTGTTTTAATTTTGATATGGAAATCAAGTTGAAACCAATTACAAGTCACGATTTTGAAACAAAATTGAAATGGTAGAGTAAATAGAAGGAATAGTACAGGGTATTTTGGACATAGATTATCAGACCAAAATCTTAAGAATTGCTTTTATATATTAGTATAGATAGATAACAAAATTTAACTCACTTTAACATCGGGTATTACTGCAATGATTATGCCAAATATAGGGGCATAAATATAAATACCAAAAAACAAGAGATTATAGATGCAAATGTAATATAATATAAATATACGAATGCAAAACGCCCAAGTTATTTAGACTAATAAAAATTGTGATATTTACATTTTATCTTCTAGAGGTTTTAGACAAGCCCATTTTCCTTCTCGACGTTTTTTAAATACCAGTTTACTACATTGAGATTTAGTGTGCGTAACAATCTCCCCATTTTAGATGTTTAACTATTAAAATTTTAACAATGTTTATGAGGCGATGAGGCATAAAATATATATTGACAATTCTTATTTTGATTATTTAAACTAACAGGATGCACGTGTGTAATAAGGAAGGGAGAGAGGGAGAACGCGGAAGAGGATAGTTCTTAAAACTGTTTGTAAGTTCTGACTATTATACCTTTAATTAATAAATCTTCTCAATAGGTTTGTAAGGGCCAATTTTTTAAGGGAAATTTGGTTTTTAGTGATGGTTTTTCAAAATTATTCAGATATAGTTAGCCAATTATTGATAATTGGTTTTTAGTGATATTTTGTTAACATAATTGATAATCGGTGTCATTTTACTGTTTATTAAGAGGGTTTTCCCAAAATGCCCTAAAAATGACTTGCAAACTTCACTTGCAACAAAATGAGTGGAAAGGTTTTCAAAGTCTTTTGAGGGCATTTTCGGAAGAAACTCTTAATGAATAGTAAAACGACACCTATTTTCAATTATGTTAAAGAAGTATCACTAAAAATTAATTAAAAAAAATTGGCCCAATGAATTTGAATTATTTTGAAAAGCATCACAAAAAACCAATTTCCCCATTTTGGAAAGCTACACATTTTGTTTGGCATGCTTTACAGGGGATCTATTCTCATTATATATAGTATAGATAGATAGATATAGACACAGATATAGATTAAGTATCAATATTATCCTTTAGTATTGGTTTAATGTTTGCAATATTGGTTAAAATGAAAAAAACTAGTCCAGATACACATCTACAGTGAAAGTATTTTTGGTACTTAAGACATAGGGTTTTTTTTTTATTTAAACTTTTAAGTATAGTATATATAAGAAGGATAAATTTATCAATTAACATTTTCTTAGTTATATTTTTAATGTTCAAATGTCTAAAGGGCATACTTTACATGTAGAAAACTTCAAGATCGTAAACTGATATTTTAAAAAACGTAAAGGGTAAGAGCGAGAAAGTTAGAAACCACAAGAGGTACATTGTAAATATCCCATGAAATTAACCTCATGCCTGCAAATACGTCGATTGAAATTGTAACAGTTGAGGCTCGCGTTTTCTTTTTCTTTTTCCAAAATTTTTTTTTCACCGGTGGGTGTGAAACCTTTTTGGAAAGAAAAGGTTACTTGTAGAGGGTAATTTAGGAAATTAAAAATGTGCAAATGCCTTTGAGGCGTAGCGGCGTAGGCGTTTCGTTTTATGGTGGTACACAGAAAAGGATTTTGCTCTCTTTCCTGCACAAGCGCTCTTCTTCGTTCCTGTTACGCAGAACCCTAGCGTTCGAGGGACGAAGCTCTGAATAATGGGTAACCAGAATTTTCCCTCAAGTCTGTCAAATTGTTATTCTTAATCAATTGTTTCGACCTTTTGAGCATCTACTGTGTCTTTGTTATTGATTTTAGAGCTCTTCCAACTTGCGATCGGTTCCATATCATATTTTTTCCTTCTTGTTTATTATTATTATTATTATATATATATTTTGGCGATCATTCCTTAGCAGTTTGTATCCAAATTTCGATTTGGCGATTTATTTAATTTTTTTTCCTTTTTGCCCTAAATCTACAAATTTCCCGTAACGTTGCTGGTTCTTTTCTTGTAATTTAAATTGACTTGAGGTCATTACGGGATTTTGGTGGACAACTTGATGTCTGGGAAGTGTTTGGGCGTGGTTTTGATGCGCCTACCTTTGTTTCAAGTCGTTGTAACTAGTTTTCCTTAGTTTTAGACCGTATTCTATCTTTTTTAAATCGAAGAGATACTGAAAATAGACTTTTGATTTCTGTGTGATGCTAGATATCGAGGAGGAGATCCGGTCATTGCAGCTTGACTCGGCAGGTGCGAATTCAGTGACCGACATGATCTTCTACCATAAAGATGTTTTTTTTATTTATTATATTTTTCAGCATCACTGTGAGAACTACCATGAATGATGCGTTTGATTTTCTGCAGACGATAATAATGAAGTGGCTGCTCAGGATCACTTAAAGGCAGAAGAATCAAAGCCGGAAGAAATTGAAAATCTGGACCAGATGGATAAAGGTAGAAAGCATGACTGACATTTGTTGTATGGTTGTTCATGCTTTTGTGATTTGTGGCTAGAATATTGTCCAATTTATATTTTCAACATTTCGAGCCATTTTTAAGAAGCTACAGTTATTTCTTAGTCTTTTTTTTGCATGTTTTATGAGCCACATTGAATTGTAGTCACCTGCTGTTATGTTGCATGTCTGTCTTTTAACTTGCTAAGTTCAGGCTAAGCTGCTTTTGAATTTCAGTATCACGATCAGTCGCCTGATGAAAATGCAAATATGATTTCTGATATTCATGAATGGTATGGAGTAGTTGAGAGTGGGATAGATCTGATAGGCAAGTTTGGTGATGTGTTCCTGCTGTTGAAGTGGGTTGCAGTAATATATTTGTCATTGTTTGATTTATTTATGCTTCAAATAATGGCCTTTTCTGTGCTATAAATTATCCTTTGTTGCACACTTCCATTTTCATTTAAGGTGTGCTTGACACAAAGAATTAGAATTACATAGTATAATTAAAAATCTACGGATTTATAATTCTCTGAATTCTGATTTTTGGAATTGAAATTCTTTTGTTTGGTTGCAATGGAGAATTAATATTCTAAAATTTTTGATTTCATAATAACTACAATTCCAAATTTTTTTTTTGTCACAAAGAAATTTGTATAGAAATTAATACCAAATAAAATAAGAGGCGATTTTGTAGTAGTGGTGGTGTTGGTAGTGGTGAAGGCAGTGGCGGTGATGGGGTGGCAACGGCTGCAGTGGAGGTGGTTGTGGTAGGGGTGGTGGTAGTGGTGGGGTGGTGGTGGCTGCAGAAATGGTAGTGGTGGTACTGGTGTGGTGGCTGTGCGTTGATTACAGCTGCGGTGGCGGTAATGATTGTTGTGATAGTAATTGGTGTGGCAGTGGCAATTATAGTGGTGGTTGTGATAATGGCGGCGGTGGTGGTGATTGGTTCATAGTGATCACGGTGGTGGTGGTGATTGGTTCATAGTGATCGTGGTGGTGGTAGTTATGCGGTGGTGTTTGTGATGATCGTAGCGGTGATTTTGTGGTGGTGGCGGTAGCAGTGGTGGTGATGTTTGTTGTGCTTGTGGTGGTTACAATGCAGTAATAGTGTTGGTTGTGGTGGTAATAATGGTATATACGGTAGTGGTGGTAGTAGAGGAGGTGGTGGTGGTGGTGATAATGCTGGTGGTAGTATTGATGATGGTAAATGGCGGGTTGCTCAATCTCATTGGAAGCTATTATAGGCTGCTCCTAATTCTTAGATGTAGAATTATAAAAAACAGGGGGAGGAGTAAAGAATTGCAATTTCTTGTAATAAGCATAAAACTCAATTCTAAGGAATTTTTATGGAGATTCTTAACCCTAATTCCGTATCTTTCACCAAACAGAAAATATATAATTCCTCATCCCGATTTCAATTCCTAGCCTGAATTCATAGCCCAATTTCTTCAGTCAAACACACTCTTATTGCATACTGTTTTAGGTTTTTTTTTTATGAATTGCATCCTTCTCAAAGTAGTAACAGACGCATTTGGTGGACTTAATAATTGTTCTTGTTATCTGTTTGTATAGTGTATCTTTTGCATTGCATTGAGTGTCCAAATGATGGCCATTCTGATATGTTTTCTGCCAGAATTGGCCTAAATTTATTTGTGTATGTGCGTGTGTGTGTTTTTCTGGCATGGGAAGGGATTTCTCCAAGTGTTCCCAATGCCTTACCCTCTTGATGTTCCTGAAGAGTGTCTAAAGTTCATTTGGAATGCTACAGATAATCCCTTTGCATCCTGTATGCTGAAGGGGGTACCTTTCTACTTTCTTTGCCAGTCTGTAGGTGTAGAGTTCATTATTGCATGCAACTTAGAAAGGAACTATTGATTGCTTGGATATGTCTGATTGAGTTATTTTTGCTTGGACTCTTCCAAAGGAAAGATGTGGATATGTTGAATTATGACACTCGGTTCTTTTAAATTATTCCTAGTTTATCTTTTCCTTGATTGATAATTAAAACATTGTATCAATGTGCAGAATTGGGGGTACCCTTCACATTATTTTTTAGCCCAGATAAAAGTACATGTTTCTGTGTTATGTGTTGATATTCATTATGAAGTGTGTGGTATATATAGTTGGAAAATATAGCATTATTTGTCTATGTAATATATTTGGTATATGATACAATTTGTATAGTGTCAATTGTATGGTGCCAGGTATTAAGCACTTTATGATAAATGATTACCTTATATACCAGTATATGATGTTCAATGATTTTATAATTTGAGTCTTATTGACTTTTAATTTAATAAATTATACACACACAAACAAGCACATGCACAACACACACATACATGTATGCATACATATATTGTAACGCCTTCTTGAATTTTTCCATTTTTTGAGTTGGATGCAACGATATGCACCTGATCACTAGTCCAGGGCCGTCCATGCAGCACTGGTATTGTACTCATGGTCCTCATTTCAATATGCTATACAGGTTAGGATAGGATATTTCCAACTTTTTTGAGGCCCCAATTAAGCTGGATTTATAGGTTTTGTTGACCCATCATTTTATTTTAGTCTATAAAATTTTCTAGTTTTTTTTTTTAATTTGTAGATGATTTGTTACAATAAAACACAGACACACACACTCGGGGACAAACATATGTATATGTATAAATATAAGAATTCACATACATGTAAGCATGTTTCTGAAATGTATAAAATTCTCATCTCACCCTGTTGGATGCCCAAAAATGGTTCCAATTCCAATTCATTTGTCATATACATGCAGCACTGGAGTGAGTCCAAACTAGGACTTAGTTATTTATGATATCATTCCTAGGAATAGGCTACCTGGGAATTTTTTTTCTGAGACCAAATTGAGCTTCATTTCTTATATTTCCATTCCTCTCATTTTCTTATGTGAAATTTTCATGTCCTGTGGATGGTATGGCAAAATAAAGTCAACATAAATTTTCTAATGGTTTGCCACACAATTGAGATATGGGGTTGTTATGTTATGTAATCCATATTATATATGCTGTGATTCATCATACCACATATATTATGGTCACTGTCACTCCATTAACCTTGGAATGAATGTCATAAGTATCTGTTGATAGTTTATCTGTCTGAGTTCTTTGTCTTGTTGCTGGTTGCAGATATCAAGGATGTGGTTCAAACCAACTCTAGGCCATTGCAGGTTGAGCAAAAAGGTGCTTTTTAATTCCTTTTTTGTATTTTCTTTATTTTAATTTTAGCGTCTTCGTATGTCTTTTCATAAACATTATGCATCTTTGAACCTTTTTGGACTAATTCTTATGAATAAGGGCTAGTTTACAGAGAGGATAGGCATTTTTCTTTTCCGTATATGTTCTAACTATTATTTATTTATTTTTCTGGGGATTCTTTACTGTCCGTTGAACTGGTTATCCAGTGAAGGAGGAGTTCAATGCTTCAGAAGATTGCAAGGAACATGAGGAAGTAAATAAAAAACGGCATCTGAATGTTGTATTTATTGGCCATGTTGGTACGTTGGCCTATTTTTGCTGTTATCTTCTTCAAATATTTTCTACCATCAAATATCCATGCTCTTTTAATTGTGAAATATTTACTTTGTTGCTTGCATGTGAATTAGATTTTTTCTATATCTTCTACCAAAATGCTTTTCGTTCCCTCTTGATTGCAGTGTGTTTTTGACTTACTCATAATTTTTAGATTTTTATGTCGGTTTGTTTTTTAGTCTCTTTTCTTGTCATCTCTTTGCGTCACAATGTTTGATGAATGTTAATTTATTTTACTTCCGATGCTTTTGATGCTATTTGTTTTCAATCTAGTCTTGTCTGATGAATGTCTACATTTTCCATTATGATGGTTGAAATTCATAGTCTTTTGTTGATGATGTAACTCGTGTATTTACCTTCCCCATTGGTAAACATTTGAGGCTGCAGTAATATAAGGTCCAAATGGTGTCATATAATATATATTTTCTGTAACAGTTAAACACTCCAATTCAAAATTTCAAATACCTTTATTTTCTGTGTATCATTCCTTTCATTGTGTATTTAATCATTTGATTGTGACGCTGTTTTGCATTTCTCCCATTGTGGTGGTGGAAATTGGTGGTCTTGATAGCATTTTATATTATTTTTAATTGTATTTCTAATGTGTACGACCAACATCCTATTTGTGCTTAGGGATGGCAATGGGGCGGGTTAAACTGGTAACCCGCTCCACCCCTAATGGTTAGGTTTGGTATGCCTAAAATTGGGTTAGGGCGGGTTTATTTCAACCTGCGCCGAACTTGATCTTCATATATTAAAATAATTTTTTGAATATTATTTTCATATATGTTATATATATGATATACATATACTTATTTCATTAATAAATATATTATTAATATATATTTTATTTAAAAAGCAATTTTTTTGCATTTGTACACCAATTGGAGCAGACCGCACGGGTGAGGGGTGGGTTAGGGTTTAGTATTGGTAAACTCCTATAGGGACGGATTCGAGTTCACCAAAACCTGTCCTGAACCCGCTCTGTTGCCATCCCTATTTGTGCTAGAGTTAAGATAAAATTTTTTTTTGCTGGATTTTCCTTCCACCCCCTCCCTTTTTCTGAGGCCCCTTTTTCGTTTTCCTTATTTTCTTTTATTTCTTTCTTTTTGGGGGGGTAGGAAAAATGGTTTTGTGCACAGAGTATGTTTGTTACACATAGAGCTAGATGCATATCATTTGGTTAGTTCCTTTTCTCATTGCTTGCTAATTGTTGTAGATGCTGGTAAGTCGACTACTGGAGGGCAAATTCTTTTCCTTAGTGGTCAGGTCGATGATCGGACAATTCAGAAATACGAGAAAGAAGCCAAGGATAAGAGCAGAGAAAGTTGGTAAAGTCTTTCTCCATTTACCAATCTCTTCTGGTTATGAGCTTTCAAGTATTGTCTGATTTCTTGTCCTGTATTTTCTGGATGATGCATTAAAAAATTTTATGTACGAATTGTATCCTTTTTATAGGCTTGGTGCCCATAATTTTACTACATTTATGATCTTTTACCCTGTTATGAATAGAAATATTTTTATGTTCTGGGATTCATTAGTTAGAAGAATACTTCAAACTATGGCTTTAGACAAGCCAATTCATAAACCTTGGGCAAGGCCGAAGCCTACTGACCTTTTCTAGCTTCTAGTTTTCACAAAGCTTAGGCTTGGATTGGGACACATGGGCCCATAGCATACTCATAATGCAGTACCCAAGCAGCCAAGCTGAGCCCATCAAAGCTTGTCGGAAAAATTTCTATCCCAGGTTTGGCTTATAAGACTAATTGCTGAGCTCATACTCAACTTTGGCTTAAAATCTTTTTTGGGGTGGGAGGGAGGGGGGTTGCAGGTCCTGGGTGTGAGGTTTTGCTTGTAAGGCCTTTTTCTGTCATTTTTATTTTCCGCACTGTTGATGGATTATGATACTAAGATGTAGACAAGGTGAATAGGTGGAATCCAATGGTCTACTGGTAATGTCATGTAATTTCTATCTTTTTTTCATTAATAACAAAGCAAAGAAAAATTCTGTATTATCGACAATGGCAATAGAGCTTCCAAGTTCTAATAGAAAACCATGAACTAAGAATGATTCATAAGGGTTCAAAATTGATTGGTAGACCATGTGGATCGTAATATATCTTAACCCTTTCAAGACATGTACCGAATTTTTCTCTGATGACAGCTGTCAATATTTCTAATATTTCAAATTTGACTTTTATGTCTGAAAATGTAGCATGTGAAATGGAGTTATGGGGAACTACTTGTTGCTAGGCGAGTTTGTCAAATGATTTTTACATTTGAATCTTTGTATAATGCATCCCACAGTAATCTGTCCTTGGAAATCAACAGTGAATCACTTAAAAAGTAGAGGGTGGCAGCTACCAAATAGATGTATAATGTGTAAAGAAGATGAAGAGTTGGTAGAGCACTTGTTCATTGCAAGGTCACCAGCAACTTATGGAACAGGATGATAGGAAGGTTTGGATCACCTTGGGTACAGCAAAGGGAGTTTGGAAAGGTTCTTTAGGCGTGGGGAGCTAGAAAGGAGACTTCATGAAAGAACTGGAATATTGCACCTGATATTATTGCTTGGGTAATTTGGGGAGAAAGAAACAACAGAATATTTAGAAGTATAGAGAGAAGCTGGCATACTTAGAGAGGAAAGTTTTGAGGCTGATGTACAACTGGTTAGCAGGACACAGCATGATGTCCAATGTACAGCTACAAGATTTGCTCCTGGGTGAAATGTTTCCAGACTAGGGAAAGGAGAGCTTGTGTAGTAAGCATGTTGCCTAAGCATTATATTTTGGACAGATTATGGGGTAGGGCTTGCACTTATGTGTTATGTATTCAGTCTAAAGGGGGTCATGAGAGCCTGAAAATAGTCTTGTAATCTGTACCTATATAACTCTTTCATAGAAATTTATATAATAATATATATTGATTACCGATCAAAAAAAAAATCTGTCCTTGGAAATCATTTATCTCTATTTCTTAGCAGATAAAGCATTTTATTATGACTTAGTGAATTAGTTCTCTATCACCTAGATGAGTTCATGGGTTTGAGTGTCTGATGCACTGTGAATTTTTTGAAGCTCTTGAAAGCTTGAATCGTTGCATGCATTCATGGTGTACATTCACTTAATTATAACTGACACATTAAAGGATGTGAACACGTACATGTCAGTTGCTTTCGTCTTTTGACAGACCAAATAGAGATAATGAAATGACACTAGACAACACCGCTCCATATGTATGTAAGCAAATCAAAGAGTCGTGTTTCCCTCTCTCACTTCTTGGCTGTGTTGGCTCTGCCATTGGCTTCATGGCATTGTTTCACAAAGTAACATGATATCACTCTATATTTTTTTATGAAGAGTGTGTGGCTTAAAAGAATTTGACATCTTCGAGAAAAAGGTAGTAATTCTAAAGGAGTAATCATTTCTCTGGATCATGTAGATTTACTACAATTTGATTTTGCTTTCGAGCTTCTTCATGGGCATTGTTTCACAACGTAACATGAGATCACTCTATATTTTCATTATGAAGAGTATGAGGATTAAAATAATTTGACATCTTCGAGAGAAAGGGAGGAATTCTAACGGAGCTATCATTTTCTCTGAATCAAGGTAGATTTTACTACGAATTCATTTTGCTTTCGAGCTTCTCTTTGCTAATTTAAGAGCTAACATCTTAAAAGGGAGAAAATTTGGGCTGCTGTGAGAAGGCCATTCTTCAACTAGCTTTATCCTATAAGGCTAGTACAAAAGCATTACCATACCTTTAGCTTTAAAATGTTTTTTTTTCTGCAATGATGAATGCACCTAGTTTTTGATATGATTGTTTAACTTGATTTTGTGTCTATATTTTTTGTGGTTGATTTTTCTTAAACTTTAGTTCAATTATTGTCAGCTTCAAGTATAACTATAGCTTTGTGATTTGTTCATATGCAAATTCGGAAGTTATTCTACTTTTTTTTTTCGTTTCCTGTTGGCTATAAATTCAATTATCTTAGTGATTGCTTACATCAATTGACGTTAGCCAAACGTGGTCATTTATGTATTAGGTACATGGCATTTATTATGGATACAAATGAGGAGGAACGTGTAAAGGTATGCTCAAAATCCCGTGTTAAAAAAAATGAGGAATGCTATGTGCGACACATGTATTGTGTTCTTTTTTCTGATTCCTCTCATTGGTGCATCTTTAAAATACTCTGGTTTGCTCTTTAACTGACATGATTCAATGAAATTAATGCTCATGAGCATCTTTTGCTACTTTATCATTTGCGTTACTTATGTAAATGACTAGGATGACCAGATTTAGATGCCATTCTTTTCTGTCTTTTCTCATAAGTAAATATTTTTTTTTGCTTGTTTAATCAATCTTCCATTCTTTTTCTTCTTCTCTTCCTTTTTTTTTAAAATTAAATATTGATGCTCCTAATGTTGCTACAATTATTTCATTAATGTTCACAGTTCTAATGTGCAATTTTAATACAGGGAAAGACTGTTGAGGTTGGCCGAGCACATTTTGAGACGGAAAGAACAAAATTCACAATTCTGGATGCTCCGGTAATCTTTATGCTTCTGAAAGATATTATTTTGCACATAAAGATAAACTGATGTTTTTCTTTGGTATTAATGGCAAATTATTATTATTATTATTTTTTATTTATGAAATTGCCAATAAGAATCAAATTTGTTAAAATATTTTTCCTTTAAGGATCAAATCCTTCCCTCGAAAGTTAGAAATTTTGAAAGAAATAAGAGAAAGACATTATGACTTACTTTAATGCATTAACTTTACTCTCACTCTTAGGCCTTGCCAAAATATATGGAATATTGTTGGGAAAATCTTTGAAAATATAAAAGTATACCCTTTTTATTAATTTTTTATATTTCTCATCTTATCCAAAGTCCAAACAACTGAAAGGAAATATAGATCATTTCATTTCTTGTCTTTTCTTTTGCTACTTTGTTTTCTTATCTTTTCTCCCAAATCCAAACATAGCCTAACGTTGCTTAGATCACTGAAGTACACAGCGGGTTCAGTTTCTTTTATATGATGAAATAAGCAATGGAGTCACTGAAGTTCTTATTTATTTGTTGGTGCCCTTGCTTATAAGTGAACAATAGCTATTGTTTACCACTCTTAGTGATACCAAGCACGATTCTGACATGGTATAGCCTAATAATTTCTTTTGTTGTCCAAATGAGCAAATACCAAATATTGTGTCGATAAACTGTTGGCTTCATCTCCTCTAAATTGAGAAATTTTTGTGCCATCTTTGTAATCAATGTGCCACTTTTAAGGATGGGCCTCAAGAGTAACAAATTGTGGTTCTTTCCTGTCATGTCTACTAGTAGAGATATATATATATACTTGTGTGCATGCGTGTGTGTATGTAGTGTGCATTTGCCCATGCAGGCAAGTGGGCTGGTTTGTGTTACATATGTGTACACACATATGTACATCTGTCTATCCATCTATCTATCAATATGTACAAGTAATAAAAGCACCAACTACAGTAAATTTTTTTTTTTTAACTTTGATGTGCCCAAAATATCCTTATGGCTTAATTTTTTTATTCAATCATATTTTTTTTTATTGGTAATAAAAAGGATTATATTAAGGCTCAAAAAAACAAGGAGTACAGAGACTAGACAGTACACGATTGGTGTACATGAACCAATCTACAAATCACAAAAGTTCCCACACTCAAAAAACTCATGATGAATCAACCCTTTACAAGATTCAGAACTTGATGCCCAATACAGTTAAGGTTTTAAGTATCGGCCGATACCGAGAAGTATCAGCCGATACGTATCGGTATCGCCATAAGGCGATACAACTCGGTATCGGTCAGTATCGGGTTTGGTATCGGACGTATCGGCTGATACAACTCGGTATCGGGCTAGACCGACCAAACCCGATACCGAGTTTTTAAACCTTGAATACAGTAGGAAGTTAAGAGATGATTGTACTAAACCCCAAAACGGACTAGATGAATCTTCGAAAATTCTCTTGTTTCTCTCTTTCCAAAGTGTCCAAAGAATAGCCGCCGGTGCCAAATTCCACAGTACATCGTACCTCAGAACACTTTTGCTATATCCTTGTCCTACTTGGGCTCCAAAGTCAATAGGATATATCTTGAGGAAAAGGGAGAAAAATCCAAGAGGGGAACACATAAAAGGAATCCTAATCAATATTGATTATTAGAAAGATCTCAATGCCTTAGGGTAAGCCCAAAATACCCTTTAGAAACAATAAAAACCTATTAAAAATTGAAAATTAATTCTCGAAGATAATTCTAATCCTAAAACTATCATAAAACATAGGAAGTAATTTGATAGTCTAAAAATCAATCACAAGGAAATAATTGATCATAATATTAGTTTTAACTTTGTAATTAAAAAACTAGAAAATTCAATGCACAAAATACTAATACAAGACTTATAAATATACAGAAAAACCATAAATCAATGAATTGGTCCAAATGAGTAAAGTATCTGTTAGAAATATAACAAGAGCTAATTTGTTTAAAACAATTGATTAAATAAAAAAAAATACTTGTTTAAAAAAAATAAAAGAAAAGTTAGGTCCCTGATGTAGCATAAGAATTCTGTGATTAAATACTCAAGCTTGTATACCTAGGAATTGTAAAATAGAAAACTTAAAAGAAAGAACTAAGGGAATAAATTGAGGATGTTTTAGTATGTGAGAATTTTCAGCTCCTGTAGGTTCCTATAGCTGCTAATTTCTGTACACCTTTAGTGTACATGTACCTCTTTTCTCTTATCTTAATATAATCCTTTTATTACCGAGCAAAAAAAAAAAAAAAGAACTAAGGGAATAAATTGCATCCTGAAGCTCTTGGCTTCTCACCTTAAGCAAAGGGGAAAAAAAAATTCTAAAAAATCTCTCCTCTCGAACAATTGGTTCGCTGATTAATTCTCTGCATATTCAATTATGTAGCTGTTCCCCCCTTATAGAGGTTACAAAGTTTCCTTACAGAGGTGCTAGTAATTTTCCTAATATTGAAATAGGAAACTACTTAAAAAAATAGAACTTCATTTGTCAAGACAGGTTGTAGGTTTTATTTGAAAACATCTAAAATCTCTTGCATCAATTTCCTCTCTCCTTCACGAGACTTTGCTCTGACGAGTATAAGGAAATGTACCTCTCATAAAGGCCAGGAGCTTGACACTGCAACTCCGATGTAGTGATCTTGGAACCATTTGACACCGGATGCACTTTCCACTTTACGTGAAACTTATGATAACCACCTTTGCGAGTTGCATGAATTTGATCATCCAAAATATTTTCAACTTCTTCCTTTTGTTGTTGAACAACTGAAACTTGTAGTTGTATTGTGCTTGTTGAAATGGTGTCGTCTTCATAATAATGTGTATGGTCTGTCACATTAAAGATTGAGCTGATCTGTATACCATCAGGTAGCTCCAAAATTGATGCAAGACAGCTTACCCTTGAGAAGATTGCAGTCTCACTAAACTTTAGAAGGGCTTGGTAATGGAGTTTCACTACCACCAAGAAACGTATCCTTAAAAAGGTTGGAGTTTCATCAACCTTTAACAAGGTTTGATAACGGAGTCTTACCACTATCAATTAATGGAGTCTTGCCACTACCATGGACAAGAAGAGTCTCAAATGCGAGAAAAACACGATTTAAAACTAATTTTCATTCATCTCTATCATTGCAAGTATTGGATCAGTTTTTGGTTTGCTAGTATTGCGACCTTCAACACTATAAGACACCCCACTCCTTTGGGGCACAATAGATTGGAGATGATAGAGTTGTTCCAACCTTTTGTTCTGAGTCCAACCATGTAGCTTAAGAATTCTATAATTAAATTTTGAAGCTAGGATAGCCAGGAATTGTAAAACATAAAACTCAAAAGAAAGGGAGTTGCACCCCCATGCTTTTAGCTTCCCTTCTTAAGCACCAAAAAAAGAGAAAAGAATATCTCCTCCTGAACAATTGATTTGCTAATTAATTCTGTGTGTTCAATTATGTAGTTGTTCCGTCTTTGTAGAGGTTACATAAGTTTCCTTAAAGAGGTATTAGAAACTTTCCTGATATTGAAATATGGAACTATTGAAATGGGAAATTACTTGGGAAAAAAAAAACAGAACTTCATTTGTCAAGTTGTAGGCTTTAGTTGGAAACTTAAAAAATCTCTTGCATTAGTCCCATGGAAATCACTCTTCACATTTACAATTGCTAGTGTATACATACATACATGCAATATGCATATGTGTTTATGTGTGTTGTTTTGTTCGTGTTTATGTGTGTAGATATGGATAGATACACCCACCCACACACAAACATATTCACACATACGCACTATATACACGCGCATGCACATGCACATGCACACATATGTATGTGTGTGTGTGCGTGTGTATATACACATGTATACACGTATATATAGAGAGAGAGAAGGAGAGAGCGAGAGCGAGGATGAGAGTGCATAATTGCATATGGTTTGTGGGTCTGTGTGTGTGTGTGTGTGTTGCATGCATACATATGGACGTGTTCACGCATATACACACAAATATATTGGATATGGCAAGAGAAAGGAACCATCCAGAAGAGGAGTTTGAGTCATGTGCAAGCCCTTATTTTACTGTTGAGTGTAAAGATACTATTTAATTTCAGTCAGTATAGAATTGTTGGAAGGGACTCTTGTATGTCGTTGTGTGAGGAGAAAGAAAATCATTATCCTCGTGCATATCATAATCTTTATTAAATATATTTTTGCTTTACTATCTATCTTTTTCCTCTTCTTTTTTTGTTAGGAAAAGGGCATCTGTTATTTCCTTTCCCTCTTCTGTTTAGAGAAAATTTTTATCAATCGTCTAACAAAAAGGGCCATGCCCCAAATAAAGTATCAAATGCTTATTAAAAATTAAGTACATGAAATTTTTACATGGATAGCAAATTTTGTTGTAGCTTCTGATGTAGGGATCAACTCATACTAAATTTTAATCTGACATTGATTTTGATAATTGTGCTTGAATTTTCTGTCTGGCTGAGGCCTTGAAACAAGTCCTAGTCATGGTTAAGATACTGTGATCTGTGGTTGTAGCCTTTGACCTCTCCACAAGACTTAGCTGTGGTTGAGATATTGATTTTTTAGCTAGAATTTTCTGGTTGATGGCTTGAACATCGGTGGAATTGCTGTCATTTTGGAATTTTTGTTTTCTGAGCTGCAGTGATCCAGAACTGTTCTGTTGTCTTGCATTATTTTGACAAAAAATTATTAAGCGACATTATGCATCCAAAAAAGTGCTAGGGTACAGCTTTTATAATTAAACTGTTATGCTGCGAATGTTGGTGAACAATCAAGTTACAGTTGTTGATTTTTCATAGATAGTTCATTGAGCCTTTTGTAGTGATTAGTTAATTTTTTTAATTTGTTGATATCTTTTTGGAGCTACTTTTGCAGCCTTATGATTTCTTGATTTCTTTCTTTGAATTCTCATTTTATGGGATGGTTAACTGGGGTTCTATTGATTATGTCTATGGTTGACCCTTCAGGGCCACAAAAGTTATGTACCGAACATGATTAGTGGAGCATCCCAAGCCTTTTGTAGTGATTAGTTAATTTTTTTAATTTGTTGATATCTTTTTGGAGCTACTTTTGCAGCCTTATGATTTCTTGATTTCTTTCTTTGAATTCTCATTTTATGGGATGGTTAACTGGGGTTCTATTGATTATGTCTATGGTTGACCCTTCAGGGCCACAAAAGTTATGTACCGAACATGATTAGTGGAGCATCCCAAGCTGATATTGGTGTTCTTGTAAGCTAATGTCTTCATCATCTTTTTTGTCATTTAGCTTGTTTGATATCCTTTTTAAAAAAATAATCTTGTTGTATTTATTTCTCGGTGTTAGGTCATTTCTGCTCGGAAGGGGGAATTTGAAACTGGATATGAGAGGGGGGGTCAGACCCGCGAACATGTCCAACTTGCAAAAACCCTGGGTGTCACCAAGTTGCTTGTTGTTGTTAACAAAATGGATGACCCAACAGTGAATTGGTCAAAAGAGAGGTCATTTGCCTAACATGTTTTTTATTTTTGCACAAAGCTGTTAACCTTGATTTATTGTGAGTAGCTAAGCGGTTATTTTATGTTTATTTGGCTTCTCTAGGTATGATGAAATAGAGTCAAAGATGACACCTTTCCTTAAATCCTCAGGTTACAATGTTAAAAAAGGTGAGAACAATCTTTTGCGATATTTTTATGAATGTTTTCCACTTATATATTATGGTAGCTATCATTTTACCATTGCTGCTTTGAGCCATGTAGATGTGGATTATATGCTATTTAAGCTTTTATTCTTTTTCTCCATTTCATAGTTAGACTGCTTTTTTTTATTACTAAAAGAAAATCCCAAGATATTAGATTATTTGGTTGATATTTAGTAAGGATGGACTCAATAACACCTGGCTTTTGGTTTGATCTTTCTAGTCCCTTCTATGATATCAGGACAGGTTTATCATTTGATTTATTTTGCAAAAAATAAAGTTACAGATAAAAAAAGAGATAATATCTACATATACAACAGAGCATCGGTTGAATAATGGCTACTGAAAGGAAAAATAAAGCAAGAAAAAAAATTATGCATCTCATCTATTGGAAGTGGAAACTTTCAAAAGCTAATCCTCCATAGCCAAACCACCTGGACTAGCTTACCCGTAAGAACATTGGCTGATCTTGGAGTGCGAGAAAATCAGGTATTCTGCTCATTAGTCAATGTGAGAAAGTAAAGTTTTTAGCTTATTTGTTAGAGATCAGGCTAAACAAATGAACTGGATTAGCTTTCATGAATGCTTATGGCATGATTTGTAGTTGTTTACAATTATACTTCTAATGAGGACTTTTCCTGCAACTCTTAAGAGATCAAGCCATGGAATTTTACCTCCTTAAATTTTGCTACTAGAGCAAAAAACTCAGCTTGGACAACATTGTCCGCACCAATGGATTCCTCAGTGAGCATCTATCTGAGTTTAACTTGGTAGTCCCTTTCTTGGAGGTTTCCAAGTAGAACTGATCTTCTCTACTCAAGGAGAAGATAGGCTATAACAGCTCAAGCTTCTATTAGTGTTTTAAAAGGCGTTTGAGCCCTGAGGCGTGCTGAGACATGAAGTGCTAGAAGAATGCTTTAAGGTACCATGAGGCATACCTTGCTCACGACTCACGAGTCATGCGTCCTTTTTTAATGTTTTGTAAAAAAGGCGTACACATAATTTGAGATTTTTGCCTTAATCCATAGTTGCAAAAGAGTTGTAAATTCTGATGTCTTTATTGACACTATAGTACTCTTCGTTCAAATCATTCTATGTTGAACTAGAGATATCCTAATGTTTAATTGTTATACTGACAAATATTATGCTAACAAGCTGGTTTTGCTTGAAGCTCTCTTGATGGAAGCAATATGTAGAACAAGTTCCTTTGAACAACCAATATCTGATATCTGAGAGGCTATTTATGGCTGCGATTTGTTTAGTTTGATGCTGTAAGGTGGTGACTTGCTGTTAATATTCACTTCTTTATGTTCCTCATGAAAACATATGCAGATGTCCAGTTTCTTCCGATATCTGGTTTGCTTGGTTTTAACTTGAAGACAAGGGTGGAAAAAGGTTTATGCCCTTGGTGGAGTGGTCCATGTCTTTTTGAAGCCCTTGATGCAGTTGAAGTTCCTCCACGAGATCCTAAAGGTCCATTTAGGTATGAAAATGATCTTATTATTTGTTATAAGATTAAGCTAAAAGTACAGGTTGACTGGCCTGTAGAACTGTGGTATGAAACGGATTTTGAATGTGGATCACTCATTTCTCCATGTGTAATTTCACTTGATGAAACTTCGTATACTTGTCTCACATCAAATATGTTTTCCTTAAAGCAACCTCTTTTTTTCTAAAAAATAATAAGGTAAGTAGATTCTTCATGGGGGAAAACTTTATAAAGTTGAGGATAATCAAAACTAAAGGGTTCCTACTCGACATCAATCCTCTTCTGAAAATAAAATTCCATCTCATTTTTGAAATCTAAAGCTGTATCAAGGTTCTATATCATCTGATTGGCTCAAGTGGTTTTACAAAATCCAATGTACCCAAAAAGGATGTTATACCTATGGGAACACGGCTCTTGGGGTCTGTTCGGGTCAATGGAGTCGTCACCATCCATTGTTCAATTTTGGGTGTGGATGGACACCATAATTAATTAAGTGAAAATTTGAAATTTGGTCCAACCAGATCTTGGGTTAGGGTGTTCAATTAAGTGGCTGGGAAGGTGTTAGGCACCCAACCACCTCTGGTTTAATGAATCAGTTACCTTATTTGAATTTCACCATAAAATTTTATTTATTTACAATTTACTAAAATTTTCATGAAAAATTTTAAATATTTACAAATCTTAAAAAAAAAGTAAGTTTTTAAGTTTGTTAAATTTTATACAAGTGGATTATTTCTAAAATCCTAATATTTACAAATTTCTAAAAATTTAAAAAAAGAAAGTTTCTAAGTTTACTAAAAAAATTTTTTTGCTATATTTCTAAGTGTTTCTAAATTTGCTAATATATACAAATCTTAAAAAAGAAAAAAAAAATTCTAAGTTTACTAAATTTTATATAAGAGGATTATTTCTAAAATACTAATATTTACAAATTTCTAAATATTAAAAAGAAAGTTTCTAAATTTACCAAAAATGGGGAAGCTTCTAAATTTCTAAATGTTTCTAAATTTGCTAATATATACAAATCCTTAAAAAGGAAACATTTCTAAGTTTGCTGGATTTTATACAAGAGGATTATTTCTAAAATCCTAATATTTACAAATTTCTAAATATTTAAAGATTTCAATAAAAAAATATTATTCCTAAAGCATCTAAAACTTTCTTCTTTTATTATTTATTAACAATTTCCTAAAATTAAAAAATCCTAATATTTACAAGTCCTGAAAAAAGGGAAATTTCCTAATTGAACTAGAATTTGTACAAATAGACTATTTCTAAAATCCTAAGATGGCAAGATTTAGAAAATTCTAATATTTACAAAAATGGAAATTTCTAATTCTAAAATTTATACAAAAGAAATATTTCTAAAATGAAAAGATAAAAAAATTTCAAGATTAACAAAATTCTAATATTTACACCAATCTCAAAAAGGAGAAAGTTTCTACCTTTTCTATAATTTGTACAAATAGAATATTTCTAAACTCCAAAAATCATAAGAATTCTAAAAAGAAAATCTGAAATTGCACATTTATAAAATGACTATTCTTAAAATTTCTAAAAGAAAATCCAAGCTTTAGGGAATTTACAAAATATATTAACAAAATAGTAAAAAAATATAATTATTAAAATCTAAATATGTCCATACACAAGAAAAAATAAAAATAAAAATAAATAAATGTGAAAATAAAAAAAAAATAAAATGTAGGATTTTTGGCTTTATCAAATAAAATGATGCTTCAAAATGATATAGACCCAATCCTTTAATAAAAATCTGAAATATGGCTACTCATGAAATTCACATTTAAAGGTAAAAAGAAGTAATTAAAATCATTAAATAACCATGCTTGTTTTATTTAATTTGATTAAAAACATAATCTTCGCTTTTTGTTTAAACCATTAATTGCTATAAAAATTAAACAGCAACCCTTTCAAATGGTATTAAACTTAAAAATTTCCCTAATTCTCAGATATTACAGTGAATATTAATGGTTAATAGCATACTGGAATCACCTAATTACATGAACAGATTACATCATTTTGTTTTTTTTTGATAGGTAAATAAGGTATATTATAAGTAAACTAGGAAGTTGGATCATAGGTTCACAAATAGTGTACCCATGATACAATGGAGTCAACCATACAGCACCCAAAAGGGTATTTACAATTCAACTACACCCACACTCCTTTCCCATTCTCCACTGCAGCCATCAGCCTAGCTCCCCTTACTGACACCCAGTTCTTAACTAGTCCGGAAACAGTTGACATAGGACGAAGTCCTGGACTTGTATGTCATTCATCATACCATGAACTGCCAACCAATCATACATAAGCCTTAGCACTTTCCTTTCTAAAGTTGGCAAACATCGCTCTACACTCCTGAAAATTCTATTGTTTCTTTCTCCCCAGATTACCCAAATAATGGCTGCCGGAGTCACATTCCACAGCATGTTCTTCCGAGTTTTCCCTTTCTTTACACTCCAAGCATGTAACACCTTGTCAATACTCTTGTCTTGGACCCACGATATTCCAAACCTTGCAATAATTTTATTCCATATAGCCATAGCCTCCTTGCAGTGGATTAATAAGTGTTCTACTGTTTCTTCATCTGCTTTGCACATTATGCATCTATTTGGCATATGCCAACCTCTACTTTTTAAGTGATTCACTGTTAAGATCTTGTCTAGCATTGCTGCCCAGGTAAAGAAAGATACCTTACTTGGAATGAGTTCTGTCCAAATAAGCTTATAGACTGGAATTGTTGATCCCATGGAGATTAGGCATGCATAGGCTTCCTTTACTGAGAATAGGCCTGATTTACCCTTTATCCACAATCTACCATCCTCCACTTGGTCCAGCTGGGTACTATAGAGCTCCTGCAGCAATTCTTCAAAAATTCCAACCTCCCAATCTTGCAATTCCCTCCTAAATGTAATGTTCCACACCCTTCCAGCAGATGTTATCTCCCTAGAATCATGCACTGAAGCCTCTGGGTCCCTACAAATACTATATAAGGCCTTATACTTGTCCTTCAGGGTTCCATTACCACACCATTTATCCTCCCATAACCTGACCTTCCTACCATCACCCACAGTAAATCTGCAATCAATCTCTACTGATGCGGCAACCCTTGCTATTGGTCTCCAGAGGCTCACCCCAAATGAGCCTTTAGGCTGACGAGGAAACCAACCACCAAAAGATGACCCGTACTTATGATGGATAACCCTTCTCCATAGGCTCTCCGCCTCATTACCGTACCTCCATATCCACTTCTGGAATAAGGCTTTGTTAAAGATATGTAAAGGTCTCAATCCAAGCCCACCTTCCTCCTTCAATCTACATACTGATTTCCAGCTCACTAAATGGCCTAGTTCTATACTTAAGTCCTCTAGGCCTCGCACTTCACCAATCCCCAATATTTCACTCTTGGCTAAGTTCACCTTCAACCCCGAACACGCTTGAAAGCATATTAGCACTCCTTTGAGCCACTGAATAGAATGATGAGTAGGATCACAGAACATGAGAATGTCATCTGCAAACAGTAAATGACTTATGGTAATGCCTCCTCCAAAATCTACTCCTTGAAATGATCCAAGATGAGAAAGTCGAGTCACCATTTTGCTAAATACCTCCATCACCAATGTAAACAAGAGTGGTGAGATTGGGTCCCCTTGCCTAAGACCTTTCTGCGTCTTGAAAAAGCCTACTGAAGAACCATTTATCAACAATGATATACTAGCAGAGGATATGCAGAAATGAATCCACCTTCTCCACCTTTCTCCAAATCCCATCCTCTTCATTATATATAACAGAAACTCCCAGTTCACTCTATCATAAGCCTTCTGGAGGTCTAGTTTGCACATTATTTTCGGCGTTTTCTCCTTTAGGCATGAATCAATACATTCGCTTGCTATGAGAACTCCATCTTGCAATTGCCTACCCCCTACAAAAGCTCCTTGGGTCTGAGAAATCAGTGGATCCAACACCTTCCGCATCCTATTAGCAAGCAGTTTGGATATGATCTTATACACACTGCCGACCAGGCTTATAGGTCTGAGCTGATCCAACGTGTATGCATCTTTATTCTTGGGAATCAGTACCACGAATGTAGCATTCATACTTCTTTCAAATTTCCCTGATTTGTGGAACTCCTCCACCGTAGCCATCAAGTCCTCCTTAACAATTCTCCAGCATGCTTTGAAGAAGGCTAAAGTGAATCCATCGGGTCCTGGAGCTTTATCTCCATTGAGTTGATCAATGACTCCTTTGACCTCCTCTTCTAGGAAAGGCCTTTCTAGCCCATCGCTATCTTCCGCTGACAACATCTGAAATTCTAACCCGTCCACCTTGGGTCTAGACTGAAATTCTTCCTTGAAGTGTATACAATAAGCGTCTGAAATCTTCCTCTTAATGGCCTCCTCGTCTTCATTGATAATTCCGTCTATCTCAACTTTGTTAAGGTGATTGTTCCGCCATCTTGAATTTGCTTGCTTGTGGAAAAACTTTGTATTCCTATCACCAGCTTTGAGCCATAATACCCTTGCTTTTTGTCTCCAACTAACTTCCTCCAAATAAGCCCATCTTTTATACTCCGATTTCAATCTCTCCCTAAGCAACCATTCCGTAGTGCTTAATTGGTCCTTCTCTGTTTTGATATCAATCTCTCTTATCTGAGTCAACAGCTTTAATGCCTGCTCATCCACCCTTCCAAACTCTTCATAATTCCACTTCTTCAGAATTATTTTTAATAACCTCATTTTCTGACTTAAGATGTAGCTCGAGGTCCCGTTAACCTTCATCTTGTTCCACCACCTTTCGACCTTGTTAACAAACTCTGCAGTTTCCAGCCACATGTTTTCAAAACGAAAGGGAGTAGCCTCATTTTGTTATCTCAAGCCATGTAAAGAAACCTTACAATGTCATCCATTAGTTTTCAAATAAACTTAAAAGATTCACAGATGTTAAACATTCACATGTATTCATGGAATTAATGAAGTATGTTACATACAAACAAATGTTAATAAATCATACCTGTGACAACAAAAAAGGGATAGATGGGAAAGGTAAATAAACTGCTCACACAATTCAAAAGGAGATTTTTATTTACTTTAAACAATCAGATTACACATTACATGCATAAAAATAATCAATTCATAAGCTTAAAAAAAATGCAGAAGAGAAATGGTGTTTACCCGGATAGAAGATAAAATTTGTAAGTGTCTGAAGAGAGAGAAGTAGTTTGCCGCAACTGTTACAAGATGGGCTTCACAGGGAAAGCCTCACACGTAGGTGGGGAGTTGCAACAGAGAGAGAAATCGCTATAGGGAGGTATCTGTGACAGAGGGAGAGAGAGAGTGTGACAGAGCTGCGACCAAGAGAGAATCCGCGAGAGGGATCGCAACAAAGAGAGAGAGGTGCGACTGCGAAATAGGGGTGATGGGTTGCGGCAAGAGAGATAGAGAGAGAGATGGAGTGACTGAGAATAAGAGAGGGTTCATTGTTGTGATGGAGAGAATAATCGATTGCTTGACAGAGTTCGAAAATTCCCAGCAGAAACCGATCGTCCTTGATAGGAGAAGCTCACCCCTTTTTAAAAGAAGTTGGTTGCTGTTTCCAGAAGAGAGAATCGAGAGAGCTTCATTTGAGGGGAAAGGAAGTATCTTTGGAAGATTCTAAACCTAAGGGGAAGAAGAAAAAGAAGGAGAGAGATAGCCCCAAAGAGATCTGGTTTCTGGTTTTGAACGACTGTTAACAGTTGTTTGGAAATTTCCGAAATTTGAAAAGATTGCTAAATCCTCCCAAGAAACCTTCTAATCTTCTCTCAATCACATTCTTTAAACATGGGATTACTTTCTAGATGATTCCCTTTGATTTTGGTTGCAAAAATAACAAACTACGAACAAAACAAAGAAAGATTTGTTCGTTGGACTCCGGGGGAGATTTTGTAAATTAAAAAAATTTATTCCTTTCTTGTTATTTTAAAAAAGTTAAGGGCACAAAAATTAATTTTCAAATTGTCATTTTTCCCCTTTTTCAACTTGTGTTTCAAAAACCCCCTTTTTCTGTTTTTGCAATTTAAACAGCGCGCGCCCCCCCCCCCCCCCCCCCCACCCAAAAAAAAAAATTGGGGTTCTAACAGTACCCTCAAAGGTTTTTTGTATTAGATAGGATCTATTTTATATGCTTAGCATTTTCTAAAACCATTTATTTCTTATATTTATATGATTATGGATTCTCAAGTATAGAATTATTTGTAAAAGTTTATATAGAGCTTTTAGTGTATTTATAATTCTTGAGATAGATTTTTATGATATTAAAATAAGTTTATATTATAAGAGAATTTTAAAATTAAAATTATTTAATCAATCTTATGTAGATTTCAGTAGATTTTTAATTATTATTCTAGAAATTATTTAGAGTATTTCTCATCAAGAGGTGCTTTGGGGGCTGACATCTGTGGCAATTATTTGATCAGTTTAGAAAAGAGAGGAATAGGAGGATCTTCAATAATTGATCTCGCGCTTCTAAGGCCTTATTTCAGTCCTCTCTTTTGTGTCTCTTATGCTGGTCATCAAGAAGGGTGTCCTGTAAAGGCTTGAATCTGCAGGAATTAATGTGTTGTCAGTCCTTTTTGGAGCTGTAAATTTCTCTAGTCTTCCTTGTTCTTTTCTACACCTTTTGAGTATGCGTATTGTCTTTTGGGCTGCCTGCCCGTATTTCCTAATATATCTCCTCTTATTACTGATACAAAATGTATTTAGATTGTTTCTTACTGCTTTTAATCTTTTGTTAGTACAGGAAGATAATATTTGAGGCCCAATTTATGTTCTAATGATTTGGAATAAACATATATTATTGCTTTAATATTGGCATAACAACAAATGAATAATTTTAAAATATAATAGATTTATTAGAAAATAAATGTAGTTTTTTTTATTCATATAAGCACTATCTTTTTCCTTTCTTTAAGATTTGTCATAGTAATGTGAAGTGCTATATAGTATAAGGGTTCTTGGAATTAGAAATTTAAAATAGGGCGTTTTTGGTATTTGAAAATCTAAAACATTTAAAGTGGTTCATGCCTTTATTAGAAGTATACACTCCCATGCGCGCACGTGTGTGTCTTTTAGTAGTTTTAGCATATTTTTTTAATATGTTTTATAATAATAAGATATTGTTTTATATATTACATAATTTAATATAATTATTATAGTTTATGGTATATAATAATGTACTGTAAATTATATATTATATCATATATTTGTTTGTATTATATTATATGCAAGATAACAAATTTTTTTATAATATTATTGTAGCTAAATTTCATAGTCTTGATTTTAGGAATTTTAGAGTACGTATCTGTAGAATCATTTTAGAAATGGATTCAATTTTGGGACAAATTTCGACTGTTAGTGAGGACAAGTTTCGGGTCTTTAGTCTATGTCAAGTAGGTTAGTGCCCGTTGTCTTATTGAGGCATGCCCTTTGGGGCATCTCCTAGGACTGTCAGCTTTTGGGATTTGTTGAATGAAAGAATGGAGAAAAGGTTGGCATCATGGAAGAGGAATTACTTGTCTCTTGGGGTTAGAATAACTTTAATAAAGCTAGAGCTTGCTAAGCTTTTCGGTTTATTACATTTCTCTATTCCGTACGCCCAAGAGAGTGGTTGGCATTTAAAAAAAATTTTTTGGAGAGATTTTTTGTGAGAGGGAGGGACGAAGAAGACGCACCTCGTTGGGTGGAACGGTGGAAACAAGTTAGCAATGTTGCTGTGTGCAACTCATCGTTGTTGGCTAAGTTGCTTTGGCTACTCAGCACAGAATATGCTAGTTTATGGCACAAAGTGATTGTCAGCAATTATGGTGCAGGTGATTATGGATGATCTATTAACTTACGGCCCTTAATGGTTCGCCCCATGGGAACTAGCCCATAGAAAGCTATGGTGGTACTTGCATTGACCTTTTGTCCTCATATTCATTTGTCTGTGGGATGCTTGACCTTTGGTGGGGCAGGGAGGTGTTATTGCTAGCATTCCCACGTCTTTTTCCCTTGAAAGCCATCATGATGGTTTCGTGTTTGATGTACTGTCTTGGTCCTCAACTGATCAATCCTAGAATCTGAAATTTCATAGAGATCCAAGGCTGGTTGAGCTAAAGGAGTTAGCCTTCCTTCTTGACCTCCTAAAAGAGGTATTTCTTGATTTGTCTAGTTCCGATACAGTCGTTTGTTCCCCATCCCCTTTAGAGTCCTTTTCTTTTAAATCCTTCTTTATTTCTCGTCCAGGTGGGTTTGATCCTCGGGCCCCTTTTACCGTTTCTTGGTTATGAAAGCCTATATTACTTTTGAAGATTAAGGCATTTCTTTGGACTGCACTTCTTTATAAGATTAACATGGCTGATTGTGGTGGTAAGGAAAGCATTGACCATAACTTCTCTCAGTGCTAGTTTGCCAAGGCGATTTGGTTAAGGTTGGTAATTGGTACAGAAGATTGGGGTCTCATGGGTTATGCCAGATTCTTTTGGAGAGTTGTTGGACCAGTGGTGGATCAGGGGCCTAGGGATGAGAGGTCACATTATTTACAGCCTGTTGTTTCATATGGTGGTGTGGCATATATGGTTAGAGTGGAATTAGAGAATTTTCTGGGATACGCGGTGTAGCGTTGAGTATGTGTTTGAGCCCATTCTAGTAGTGGTTGTCTCGTGGGGTTTCATTCTGATTGGAGTTTCAGGGTTTGGGTACATCAGGGATGATTATTGGAGTGGCATAGATATAGCTTCTCATCTCCCTCTACTATTGCTTTTGTTGACTAGCTTTTGTTGTATCTTTTAGTTTATCTGTTGCAGTGCATGTGGTGTGGCTTTTTACAACTAGATTTCTTGTATCTTTTTTTTATCTGTAGTTGTACATGTGGTTCCCATATCTCATGGGTCCCTTGTACTGTTTTGTACTTGTCTTTTCCTTCTAACTTTTATATAATATTCTTCATTATCCATCAAAAGAGTAAAAAATAAAAAATTTGGGGATCAAATTTAGAACCATATTCTACAATCTGGCCTTAAAATTTTGTCAAACACTGTTGTGAGATTCTGGAATCGGATTTTAGAATCTTCACTAAATTTCTATTTAGTTTGTATTACATCAAACCTATGTGAGCTCGAGGTCAGTTAAAACACATTATCTATGAAAAGCTCTTAAGTCATTACTCAAAATGATCAGAGCCTTATGTAGGTCGTACTAGAGCAACTTCTTGGCAGGGGTGGATTGCCAACAGACCTAACCTGCTAGATTTTTGTGCAAAGTAGCTATGATTTGACAAAAACTCATGTTTTCATGTTGGCTGAAGGCATGTTTTTGACATACTGGGATGGAGGAACAGGATTCATGTTGTCATTCCCGACTAGTTGGGATAAAGAGTTTAGTTTTCGTAGCTGTTTTATGAAAGGTCTAAAGAAATTTTGGGAAAGAGGGTTTGTTCTTAAAATAATCCACAATTTGATCTGCTATGTTATTAAATCTAATGAATTTTCTTAGATATTTGATTGGAACATTATAAATCTATAGGAAATAAAGTTTTACTTTCAGTAACTTGCTCCATTATTAATCTTCTAGTTGTTAGAATAAAAGGAAATCTGACAACAGTGATACTAGCGGTGAAGTGGGGATTGGACTCAAGCTAGGTTTGAATAAGCTTAACGTCAAGGTGCGTGAGCTTTATGGTTGTGCTTGAGTTCAGAGGTGAGCCTGGATCAAACACAATCCCAAACTGGCTCATAATCTCAGGCTCTTATTTGGATTGGGCCTTGAGGGCTTTAAGTGGGCTAAGTAGGGGCAAGTTACAACTATACAAGACAAAGAGAGAAGTTTTACCCCGCCCCGCTGGGGTGGTGGTGGTGGGGTTGAGTGGGGAGGAACTAAAGGAAAATGAGAGTGTTGTAGAGTTGCACATTAATCATACAATTGAATCGTAAATTTTTGATCAGTAATCAAGGAGATATATATATATATTAATGTAATAGAAGATAAAAAGATTGTCTTGGTGGTACATAAATTATGTACCTAAGACTACAAAAGAACGAGGAAAAACAAGTATTCCTCAAAGGGAAGGAAAATAAAATCCAACCAACCCTCTAGTCTGGAAATGAATCCCAAAACAAAACTCATGGAAAGGAACATTAGACAAAAAAATCTTTGATAATGCCCAATCATACATCATACGCAGAATTTTTTTCTCTAGTGTTGCAGAATTTCTTTCTTGATTTCTGAAAATTCTGTGGTTCCTTTCTCTCCAAATGCCCCATGATATGGCTGCCGGGCTGATGTTCCAAAGCATTGACTTGCTGGATTTTCCTTTCGTCATCCCCCACAACTGTAGAACTTTGGAAAAATTCTCGGCTTGAGCCCACGATGTTTTGAACCTTACAAGAACATGTTCCATAACTTTCTTGCTTCCCTACAGTGAACCAAGAGATGCTTTACTGATTCTTAGTCTTTTTTGCACATTATACATCGGTTAGGTAGCTGCGATCCTCTGCTTTTTTTTTTTTGATGAATAATGAAAATGTGCAGTATATATTATGTGGATGTAAAAGTATAGAGTATAGAAAACGAAATGCTATATAACCCCAACCAAAACTATTAATGCAAAAGCTGAACAAGCAATTCAGCTTGATACCACCACCGAGAGGCACTCCCTCTCTCCTCCTCACCTAACTCATACCTGATACCCTCCCTCTCACCAAACCATCCTCCACACAAATAGACGAAAAACACCATTTTTTCCATTCCTTTACAATCTTTGAAGGCCATAACCCCTGAAATTCAGGAAGAACCGCAGCCCACGATGCTACAGCAATCATCATGGAGTCAAAAACCTGATCCACTGATACCCTGATATCCCTGAAAATCCTACTATTACGCTCCATCCAAATGAACCAAACAACTGCATGGAACAGCATATCATACAACAATTTGCCATATACAATTGTATGATTAATCGTTAAAATCTTGTCCAAAGCAGCAGCCCAAATATACAATTGTATGATTTGGTAGAAACCGTGGCATAGGGTCGTAATTTTGTCCAAAGCAGCAGCCCTCTACGTCAATTGTATAATTGCACAATATACAATTGAATCGTAAATTGTAAGACTATTTTTCTGAATCATATAGCTTAATCAAATATAACCTGATTTCATTTATGATTTGGTGGCATAGGGTCGAATAGAATCAAGTCGTAAGATTCATTCAATGAATTGCATGATTTAAGAATTAGAAGATAGGTAAATTGGCAAGTTTGCTATCCTGAATCTAATGGCCTTTTTTTCAAATATGTAGTTTATTTTGTTTTTAGAAGTTGCTACTTATGCCTTCTCCCTGACATGGTTCTTTGAGGGATATTTAACTATATGGTAGCTCCCAGCATGTCAGCTCTTGTGTGCATGACAGCTTTAGGAAGATTCTAATGGTTGGCTGATTTATTCACAGAGGATGGTTATCCCAAATAGGTGCCATTTTGTTATTTGATACGTAGTTCTTCTGCCAGGTGGTTCTGTGATTCTTTACTGGTCTCTCTGTCTCTTATCTTACTGCCCAAGGATCAATTATGTTTTAAATTTTGGGCCTATATTCCTTTTTGTTTGAATGGAAAGAACTTATTGGGGTTGCTCTTTTTTTTGCTATTCTCTGGGCCCTTCAGAATCTCAGATGAAGGGGAATCAGAGAATTTTAAGGTGAGGATAGATATGTCGGGTGAGATATATGTCCTTGACACACAGGATTCTGGTGGGGTTTCTTTTTTCTAGGAAGAATTTCGCTGATATAACATTGGAAAAGTGAATGATGGTTCTTATGATTAACCTTTTCCCATTTTTGTAATCATTTTTTTCTTCTGATAAATGCTTAGTATAAATTTCTATTTCTTCCATAAGAAGGTGTGCTCTAGGCAAATATGTCAGGCCTCAGGTCTGTGTCTTAAGGTGTGTTTCCAATTCTTAGCCTTGGAGTGCGCTTCAAGATTTATGTGCCAAGAATCTTTAAAAGCTTCACATTTCATGACATGGATCTGCAAGAAATTAAAGGCTTCTCTTAGCTTGTGGTTCATCAAAGAATCAACATCTGCAGCATTGTTTCGGTGGTAGATGTATTTCAGCTGATGCATCCAGATTTTGGCAGAAATAGCTGGGGATTTTTGTCGCAAGGAGCAGTTGCCTGTGATAAATAGAAGAACTTTTGCTGGCTAGAATAGAATCATGATCTGCTTCATTGGGAGAATTAGAACTTCAATATGGTATTGAAAATTCACATCCAAAGAATTTTTGGAATGCGTAAGAACGAATCCTCTCAGTTCAGAAGGTGATAAGAGTGCTTCCTTACTTTTCGAATCCCCATGCATATGAGTTTTAGAGATCAATTTTTGAGCATAATGTTGGTTTCGCCAAATCTTGGCAGCTTTGGCATTAGTGTTAATGAAAAGTTTCCACTGTTTCCAATTCGTAAAAATAAAATTTTGATGGCCTTGAATAATCAGAAATAGTTTGAGAGATACTGGGATTTTGTATTTACGATGAAAATTTCGGTAAAATTTCTGTTTGAGGGAGTTATATGATTTGCATTGAAGGGTTGAAGTATTGGTTTTGAATCAGATGTTGGCCAAAACCTAAAATAGAGGCAATTTGACAAGTATTGATTGATAACTTTATGAATAGGTTCATATAAGCCACCCTTAAAACTCATTACTGCTATCTGGCGATTATGAAAGGCTGGGATTTAGGGATTTTGAGCATCTTTTTTTCCATTCAACTGTTACACTTAATACTGTAACTAGTCATGGCGCTATAATTTTGTTGTTCTCCAATGTGTTCCAATATAACAGCCTTTAAGGGATATATGGTGCTGGAAGCAGGTAGATGCTTCTTGGTTTGTCTCGATGAAAGAAATTGAGTATTTGCTATTGAATAATGGTTTTGGTAACAGCAGTGATGTATCTTAGGGTTATTTATATAAATTTTAGTGCTTCATCATATATTGATTTTATTAGTCTAACTTAACCCTTTGTAATGTGTAGGATGCCTATTATTGACAGATTTAAGGACATGGGAACTGTTGTTATGGGCAAAGTCGAATCTGGTACCATCCACGAGGGTGACAGCTTGTTGGTGATGCCCAATAAGGTTATTCATTATTTTAGTTAAGCTGGAACTCTAACATTCCAATATTCATCTTTTGCAGTGTTAGGGATTGACTATTTACATAATGGTATGCAGGTTCAGGTGAAAGTGCTTGCCTTGTTCTGTAATGATGATAAAGTAAGGTACTCACAGCCTGGTGAAAATCTTCGGGTTAGACTGTCTGGGGTAGAAGAAGAGGAAATATCATCTGGTTTCGTCCTGTCCAGTGTTGGTAAGTTTTCCTTTTCATAGTGAATAGTTCAGAATTACTTTTTGCTGAATTTCTTTAATAAATATTTTTTGTCATTTGGTTTAAGTATCGATGTTGCTTTGAGATCTTTTGGTGGCATTCTTGGTCCTATGCCACTTAGTTAGAAAGCATATGTCACAAGAGTCATGTGTGTCATGTTTCTCTTCAATTTTTTTACATGCTTATCTTGCTGAAGGACTTGTGAAGAATTGACTATCTGTTAGTCTGACATCTGATACCCTCCAAGGTGACAGATTTATACTCAGTATATTCCAATCAAACTTATTCAGTTAATCTGATCCAACTTAATTGAGTCGAAGTGGAGGGTTGATAAAAATAGTTCATTTAATTGTTCTTGTCCTTTGTTGGACCAATAATGGATCATCTGATCCATTAACGGATTACCAACCAAACTCGGGATCAGCCAGAAGTGATCCCAGTGTGATTACTGAGTTTGTTATCTTCTGAGAAGAATTCAGGTATGTCCCTTGTAAGTTTCTGCTTATTCTCATGTTGACTGATCAGTAGCAAGTTCAGTGTTAATTGATGAGACATCTGTTTTGACTTGAGAAAGTAAGGCTTCTAACTTTGATGTAGCCTCATATGGTAACATAACCTTCCCTGTAGCTCCTGCCTGTTACTGAAAATTGAGGAACTTAAACCACCCCTACCCCCAATTTCCATTCTGAACTTCTATGCTCAATTCGTCACTAATTCCCATACTGGATAAGGATTTCCTGTCTGGGCAAATAAAGAGAATATATTATATTTGTATTAGGTGTTAGCTGATTCTATTTCATGCATTGAGAGAAATCATTTCAATTTCCTAATATATGAGAAGAGGTCATCATCATCGTTGTCATCATCAATATAAACCACTTCCACCAAAAGAGAGCATTTGGGCATAATTTCTGTGAGTATAAAATCTAAATTTTCTTTGAATGTATCTAGTAAACCTGCTGGGGGTGAAGATTCAACACCTATTTTATTATCAATGGCAATCCGTATCCAATCTATCCAACATATACTTATAAAACATCTGAGAAATAGAGACATCTAAGAAGATGATTACTTCAGTAGATTGATGTTTTGGCTATGAAATTGATGGATTAAGTTTTGTTGCTTTCTGTTGCAAAGGAGTAAAGTTTGAAAAATAAAAAAACCACAAAGGGAATTTATGCAATGGCACTAGGGCATGAAGAAGAACCAAACCTCCAGGACTTTTCTAGAAAATATCACCTGTATTGGAAGCATGCATTGACGGATCATCTTCATCATCATCATAAGCCAATTACCACAAAAATGTTGTCATTGACACAACATGCATTGACAGATTATCAAGTCTATATATTCTTTAAAAAATTGCAAGCTATATATATATATATATATATGTATGTATGTATGTATGACAGACTTGAAAGATGATAATATAGAAGTCTGCTTGTATAAAACATTGTGTGTATATGCATGTTGTTTGCTGTGCTAGATACGTAAGAAATGAACTTTGAAGACATTGAGAAGCTCTTACTTGAGGAAATCTATACCATATACAACGCCAGCCCCCCGCACCCCCCCGGGAATTGCACCAATCAAAATGTGAGACTTTCCAAAACAGCTGTTAGACATCATTGTGAAGATTTACTAATAAAAGGGTAAAATAGTCGAAACTGTCCAATTTTTCAAAAACTTAATAATCAGTTGTAAAACCGTTTCCTCTCTCGTTTACCTCTTTATTCATACATGCAGTATTGCACATGCACCCGGCTAGTGATCTTTTACATGAGGGGGAGAAAGCTAGGTGGAGCCTTTCAAAAGATGTTCTGAATTTTGAAAGAGCTAGCTGGAGACAAAAATCTAAAGACATGTGGCTAAAAAGTGGTATTGTAGGCGCAGAATTCTTTCATGAAGTGGTGAATTGGAGAGAAAAAAAAATGCTTTGATTTGTTTGCTGGTGAATGGTTGGTAACTTGGTATTTGGTAAGCTGTGGATGTAGCTCAAATTGAAGAAATATTTATCTATTATATTCTATTCTTTACTGGTTATAACAGGATTTGAAGTTTAAGGTTAAATTTCAGATGGGAAGTTGATTGGATGGGTTGAAAATTGAATTTTTAGAGTTATTGAGGTGTTTGGAAATGCCATTCGGCAACTGAGTAGAGATGAAACCACCTGGTATGGGAAGTTGATCTTTTCCAAGACTATTTGATATAGTCAGAAAGGATTTGGTTGAGGTATTGTAGGGTTTTCATAGGACCGGTATGGTAAACAAAATTACGAATTCTACTTATTAATGTTTTTCTGAAGGAGGGTGGGGCCAGGGAGTTAGGGGACCTTAGGCCAATCAATTGATGGTTAATTTGTATAAGATCATCTTTGGATTCCTCCCTTTCAAACCGAATGAGTTGTTGGATTGAATCATCTCAATTGATCAAAGTGTCTTTGTCATGCGAAGTCAAGGCTTTAGGTAGTGTTTCAAGTGCAAATGATTTTATCATGGAAAGGAGAGTTAGGGACTCTGCAATGGTGATAGGAAACGTTAAGTGGAGAATTATATGTTCTGTGGCAGGCTTGGGAAGTATCAATGGAGGTTAGACAAATCTTGGATGGTTTCAAAAGGTTTAAGATGTTGCATGTAGCCTAGAGTCTAATATGGCAGCAGATGTTCTCTCTAGGATTGCCTATTAATGTGCATGGAAAAATTATATGGAGAGAATAATATCCTAGTATGCTTTTAAAATGTATTGTAGAGGACTGTTTGGGCTGTGAACATTATAGATACTAATGGAATATATTTCATTTTACCTCTACGAAAAAAGTAGTAAAGGAGAGTTGGAGAGGTGTCTTGTTTGCAATTTGGATCTAGAAAATCCTATCATTGGGTAGAATTGGATTTCTTTTAGTTGGTACCTGAATGGAAAGGAGTTGAGGTTAGGTGGTGTAAATGGCTCATGGGGTGTGTTAGTTTTATAAGCTTCTTGTTATTAATGGTACGTCAAATCAATTAAACTCTTTTAGAGATCAATGGAAAGGCTCTCCATTGTTTGTTTTTTTCCCTTTTTATGCTAGTGGGTGATGTTATGAGTTGGTTCTTTTAAGTATAGGGTTTTGATATGGTTAAGAGTTTTGAGAGTTGTTACTGAGGATTTATTATCTCCCATCTCTATTTACAGGAGACAAGATATTTAATTTTGATTTATATAAGAAACAAATGTTTTTTATTAGATGAATCCTCTGGTGCTTTGAGATGGTATTGGATAGAAAGTAACTTTGGAGATGAATATCATATGAGATGCGTGTGAGCAATGAGCATGGGCAGTATGCAGGTCTTAATGTGGTTAATAGAATAAAGGGATTGCAGGGTCCTTTTTTTTTTCCCTTTTAATTTTGTTGTAGTTGGGAGGTTAGTGGGGGGTGAAGATTGTTGTGCTGAGAAGTATTGTGCATTGAGAAATGTAGCAGAGGGATTAAATTGGTTTGTCAACTTGGCATAGGGATGGCATCATCACACCAGGAAGTATGATATTTGTGATGATGGCTGCTGCAATTGATCATCATGCAAGAATCAATATTGCTAGGCCTTGAAAGTACGACATATTCCTACTTTCTTTCTTATTCATTGGACTCTCATGTAACTTCACATTGTCCACTTTTTTCTCTTGTGACCTTGTTTCCTCCATGGAACTTAGAGGAGCAGAACTACTACATTGGCTTCTGGATGGGTTAGCATTGAATCTTTGATTTGGATGAGATGTTATATCACTTAGTCTCCTTGAGCTTGATTTTTGCATGGTCTCTGTAGGATGCTTTCAATTGTTTAGATGATCTAGATGCCTGAATTTGGTGCCCTAATCCTGTGGGGCCTTATCTACTAGGTTATGTTTCGATTACATTTGAGCTAGCAAGCCTTTATGTTTGGCACCATTTCAGTTTCAGTTTCTCCAGAAACCAGAGTCTTCATTGAGTTAAATCCTTGTTTTGATGACTTTGTTTTGTTGACTTAACATGTGCGAAATTCTGCAGATGATGAAATATCTGGACTTATCTCCTTATATTTTTATCGTGCATGGGGAATTCATCAATTTCTATATTGCCAGCAGTGTGCCAGATCTGGCAGGTTTTTCGGACGAGATTGGAGTACAATTGGTTATGTTTTTATTTTATTTTATATTTTATATTTTTTATAAGTAATGATATTGATTAAGTAAAAGATTACATAGTAGATACAAGTATGTATAGATTCCCCTACCCATCCCCTTTCCCAAAAACAACAAAAGGGGACTACTCAAAATACCTTAAAACCCTATAGACATTTACACTAACATGTACAGAGGCTGTAGGCTGCCCCATCAAAATGACACTAATCTGAACACATCCCCAAAAACTCCTCCAATACTGGCCCTGTATAGAAATCTGGTCTCAAAGCCCCATTCTTAGTTGGACGATCTGCAATTGCGTTGGCAAGTATACTTGACCTTTTTGTTTAGTGGTGCTTCCTTTCCTAGGAAAGGGGGTTTAGTGATGCATGGAGTTCTTTTGTTTCTCATTGGTTATTCTTCGGTCCAGATCCAGTAAGGGAGGAGAAGGAACTTTGATGCATCAAAAGCAAGGAGTAAGCATTAATAATTATTTTTTCAGATGGGTCATGGGTTTTGTATACTTCTAAAGTTGAGATACTTTTCCATTTTAGATATTTGTGGGCTCTGATAGGCGATAACATTATCCTATTTTCAAACAGAAATGTGAACTGGACCAAACTCACAATTTGATTTTTTGTTTGGTTCAACTGAAAAAGCAATTAGTTTGATTGGCAGTAATTTTGTTGGGTTTGTTTGCAATTTTTTAAGTACAGACCATTGAATGATGGGTCCCTTTCTGTTGTTGGGTCTGTTATTCCTCTATATAAAGTGTAACAGCATACATCTATTGTGTTGGGTGACAAAAGTGGATTTCTTGTTTTGTTGTTGGTCCTGTAGTATTTGATCAAAAGAAAGCAGTATGCTCTCAGAGATTGAAATCCAAATGACAATTTTGGATCCGTTTCACGAGGGATTTAGCAAGTATGATTGTTGACATGATGTAACCTTCTCCTTATACCCATTTGGCATGTGAAAGATTCCAGTTTTTAATTTGCATGAGCCCAGAATCATGATGGAAATTAAGATATATTATGCTGCTTGAATATTTTATTCTTGGAGTGGATTACATGTTTATCTCCAGCATTTCAATCCTGTCTTTAATGGTTAGATTCATATCCTTTTGAGTACTTCAAATTCTAAGCAACACCTGCAAATTGTTCTCATACCATGAAATGGAAAAGTCTGATTGAAATGAAAGCTTCTTGAGCCAAAAAATCCTCCTCCACTGCTTTGGTTACTGAATATAAGTTTATAGTTGCCTTAGTTCCCACGGATGCTTATCTTCTGAATATGAGTTTATAGTTGCCTTAGTTCCCACGGATGCTTATCTTCTGAAATTTTTTGGTATAGAGTTCTCTTTAATATTCTGCTATGATGGTCCTACTAATGTTTGTGACATCTCTTTCTGATTGTGATCTTTCATATGTTCTCCTCTGTGCAGTGAAACCGATACCAGCAGTTTCTGAGTTTGTTGCCCAGTTGCAGATCCTTGAGTTGCTGGATAATGTATGCTATATGACTCATGCTTTCTGTTTTACTGGATTTTTATTTCTTTATTTATTATTTTTAATTCTTTGTGATGTTTGACTAAGAATGGAAGTCTTTTATCTTACCTTTTATCGCATAAAAAACTCTTCCTATTTTATGACGTTGCAGGCAATATTTACTGCTGGTTATAAGGCAGTTCTGCACATTCATGCTGTTGTGGAGGAATGCGAGATTGTTGAGCTGCAAAAACAAATTGATCCAAAGACCAAGAAACCTATGAAAAAGAAGGTCCTTTTTGTGAAAAATGGTGCTGTTGTTGTATGCCGCATTCAGGTCATCTTAATGAGCTAATTTAAGTTTCCCATAGTACTGCCATTATTGGTTGGAAGTAACTGAACCATTTTTTTCCCATTTGGGGATAACATCGAGCTTTCAGGTGAATAACTCGATATGCATAGAGACTTTTGCTGATTTTCCACAGCTAGGAAGGTTTACTCTCCGTACCGAGGGTGAGGCAGAAACTTTGTTCTTTCCTGGTGCATTCCTTTTGCCTTTTCACTTTACAGTTAACAAAGATTTGTGCTCTACAGGAAAAACGATTGCGGTGGGAAAAGTTACTGCTCTTCCATCACTATCTTCATCTGCATAAGTGGTGAGGATTTTCTGTCTTTAATTTTCTATTCTCTCATTCAAGTTTTTCTTGTGGATGTATATTGTTTCACCTACACAGTGTTTTGTGAAATGAATATTACCAGACTTTTCTCTATTCATTCATACCTTCTATTAGCTTCTTCAACATTCTGTGCAAATGGCTGGGTGTTTCTGTCATTGTATTTTCTTTTCTCGTTGAACTTTGATCTTGTTTATGTCTTCCTCATAACATTGCATCTATTCCTTGTTCCATGACATAAGAGAATCCTGGACCCTTGACATTGTTTCATCTTTGAACTATTCCTGCATTGATGAAGTGTTTTTTTGTCGTCGAATTTTCTTTCTTCATTACTTTGCCTTATAATAATGCCTTCTGTTGTTACTAGATTATTTTTTTTGCTGAGCTGCTATTCTGTGGTGAATGTTGGGGACCTGAGTGTTTCGAATTACTGTGTGTTTCCAATTATTTTCAACGTAAAGAATGATCTTGTTAAATTTGGGGGACTGATGTAGGACGAGTGGGACCCAAAGTCTAAATTAGTTAGTTATTTAATAAAAGTAGAATTCCTATTTTCTTGCATTAGGTATTTGAGTTATATTAGGAGTCTTTAAGAGGTTTTAGAGTTAGAGTTTAACTTTAAGTTGTTTACTATGAGTAGGAGTCCTAATTTTAATAGGTTTCTATCTTATTTTGGGGTCTTTTAAGGTTTATAAATAAGGGGTAAAGGTTGTACACGAATTTTAGAGATTAATTTTTAAAAGAACTATAGAGTTTCTCTCTCATCTTCCTTGTGGATTCAAGGTTATTTGCTGGTGGATTCCAGTTTTATAGGATTAACGGAGATTAATCCTTGTTTTTGTAACTTTCACTGTGTCAGGGACACATATGGTTTAGTGAGGCTTGATTGATTGTGGTTTTGGGAGTTGAAGATTTCTGCTTGAAATATATGAGTAGAGTATGGATGAAGGATGTCCTCTAGAATCCATAATAGAATTGAATTTTTCAGACAGTTTTTGAAAAGATGGCATTTATGGAGAGTTGAAGAGATCCATTTATATATATATATAATAGAAGTGATTTCTTACCATGAAAATTGTAATCCTTGCATGGAATATTATATGCTGTTCACGAATTATATATAAGCCAATATTTATTGTTACTGGTGTTGTTGCTTGTTGATAGCTTGGATCATTATTCTATGTTATAGGTATTGTTGCTTGTTGATAACTTCGATAATCATTCTATGTTAAAGGCAAATGATGATTTTTGATCTCCTAACAAGATTCAACTGCGCATGTCAAAGTACAATTTGTGGACATCTGAGTGTTACGTGCAGCGGCTCTCTCATTTAATTGAAATGCATGATACCAGAATAGTGCAGTAGAGCTCCTGCTGTGGTAGTTGTATGAAGCGTTGGTTACGGGTCCCCTGTGCTCCTTGATACCATTTTTCTTTTTTTACAGTGTTTTTTATATATGGGAAGTTCGCCCATCTATCCTTGAAAGGTCACTGAATAATTATTGGATTTTTTCATAAGTTCTTGTACATTTGTAACACCGAGTTTATTTAGTTGATTTTGCCTACATATATATGCCCGTCTACGAGTATACTGTCAGATTGTTTTGGTGGTTCTGTGAAATTGTGTTATTGGTTCTTTTTGTAAGTGATATTGCTTCTGGGGCTGAGTTTTGTATTGGGGGTTGGCTTAACATTAATGGTTCTGGCTTGGTAGAGTCAAACCTGAACCTAATCCATTTAAAAGATCTCAAGCCTTTATTTAGTCAAGCCATGTGATCTTTTTTAATCTACTTTATAGGTTTAGTAATTCAAAATGACAATCATATCATCTTTTATATTGGGTTTGGTAATCAAACCAGATGAATTGGTGAAAATTTGGTGAAAACTGGTAAAAACAAGATATGATCCAGGTTGAATCTCATCAGCCACATCCCCATTTCAATGCCCTCTCATTTTTAAGAAACATTGAAAAAGAAGGTAAGCCATTTGACTTAATGAAATCTGATACAAAATTGTGCCATTTGCTACTAATCCCATCGGTGCTTGAATTAACATGTCTGTTTACATTTAATGCCACCCAAATCCAACCAGTAAGCTTCAGGGTGCTCAGGAATTTCAAGCTCTGTAAAGACCTCTTCGTAATCCCACAACGAGCCAAGATTAATCCCACCTTTAAAGACCCAACAACTGAACGAGTCCTCCAAGGACTTGTGTCCTAACACACCTTTTTGACCACCTTCGTTGTCAGTATCTTGTAAAAGGGTGTCCTCGTGAGCCTTGGCTCCGCCATTTTTGACGAAATCCATGCACGTGAGTCGTGACTGCTGGTTTTATCTTTTACGTCGATGTGAAGGATGTTGTCAAATTCAACCAACGACTTCGTTAGACGTCAACGAGGGGTTCAACAAGACGACCAAGTTCCCTTTTTTCTCTTTTGGGTTTTGCCACGCGATTTTGCTAACTTTGCCCATTTACATAAACAGTCTACATGTTAATGATTTTAGATAAAAACTATAATTTTATTTTATCAAAGAATGATTAGCTAAATAGTCGAGACGTAGGCGATTTAGCTAGGGCTGATCATTGTGCGGGTTCGAGTCGGCCAAGAGGTCACACATAAGCCATGTGGTCTCTGTCCATGCTCGTCCAACTCGATGATCGGGCTTATGATTTAATGACCAAGCTCGTTCAATGAACACACTTAAAAGCAGTCCATGAACACGCTTAGATTTAGCTATATCATGGTGTGTTCTACACACACATAATTGCATTTAACATGTAAATTAGTGCATCAAAAATGGCCTATAACGGATCAATTTATAAATCTCTTTTTGGGAAACAAAAAACACATTTTATACACAAAAAATGCACAAAAAATCGCTTATAACACAAAAGGTGGTTTTTTGGTAATGTAGAACAGGAACATGATCATGGTATTTTCAAAGCTGAGGTAATAATGATGTGATCTATCACGGAAAAGTCCTAGAGTTACCATCATTTATTGAGTCAATTTGTGGATGGCCACTTATGGTTAAGACGGTTGATATTAAAATTAAACTCTAAAGTAAGAGTCAAAATTGGTATACCCAAACGCTACCTAAGAAGTGTTTATTGAGATTAGTAAGGCGTTAGGCACTACTATTTCTTGGCTAGCTGGTTACCTAATCTATGTACATTTCCATTTAAAAAAAAGAAAAATCATAAAATTGAATCCTAAAATTTTTGGAAATTATCAAGAGATTTTGAACTAAAATATTGTAAAAATGAAGATAAATTTATCCTAAATAACTCAAACACATGCATACTTATCATTTATGACTAGTACCGGTCTATTTAAACCAGTTTCTATGAATTTCAAGCATAAATAAGGCTATATTCCATTTTTATTTCCAAGTTGTAGCTGTAATTCATAAAGCTGCAAAAAGTTTCTATTTTTTTTTTACAAAATTCATAGACTCAACATAAAATTTTTGGGAAAATCAATGGATGAGCAAAAACCCTGATTAGCCTCTTACATTTACGTTATAGATGGATGCTTAAATTTTATAGAGAATAAAATTCTGTTTTTACCCTTTTTTTGGTTATTAGGACGATTACCCAATAATATAATTTAAATTAATCACATATTTCAGAAAATAATATGGTACATGATTTAATTAAATCTTTTAAATTACGCAATTGTCATTTAAAATAGGGCATTTTGCCTAGTATATAACCCAATAAAAATTGAAAGAAATTAATTTAATCTATTTCCATATTACATTATTAAATAAGTTTTTAATCTTATAGCAAAAAATAAATTAAATATTGAAGCATCGCAATTCATAGGGCCTCTCTGTGAAGATTGAATGTCTTGTGGAATGTATAAAGATTTCATTTCATTAACTACCATACAATTAGGGTTTGTGAATTGGACAATGTCTAGCACTTTTGGGTTTTTTTTTTTTTAAATTTTCATTTGGAAGTTAAGAGGTTAAGAAACATATAATGTGGGGAGATAAAACTTGAACATAAAAAATAATAATAATAATTTTGAAAAGGGTATACAAGTATTAATGAAATTCATTTAGTTTAATAGGAAATTAGTTAGTATCATGTTTATGAAACAAATTATAGCTTTTTAAATCTATGCTCTTACGTTATAATAAATTTGCATCTACTTGGTTTTAGTATATATATGCTTATACCCATTAATTTAGTATAATCATTGCAGTTGTATTCAATTAACTTTTGTTGTTTATTTTTATTAAATGACTAAATTAACCTTTTATAAGATAATAGATATTAGATATCAAATGTCCTATATGCTTGGTTGAGTTTAGATGAATAATTATTAATTGAGCAATTCAATACTGATGGGTCAAATGTCCTATATGCTTGGTTGAGTATAGAATAAATGAAACTATAAGATAATATAGCAAGGGAAATGCAAAATATTTTTTTATTTTATAGGATGTTATTTTAGTCATTTAATAAAAGAAAACAAAAATAACGGATTTTAACATTAAGGGTATAGCTACAATGATTATGTTAAAAGGAAAAGTATAAAAATGAACACTTAAAACAAGAGGATATAGATGCAAATTTATAATAATTTAGGGATATGAATACAAAAAACCCCAGCTTTATTATTTTTTAAATTAAGTTGTAAATAAAGTTATATTTTATTACCAAATTACCTTATTATGTAATAGACTCAAATAGACTCAATCATTAATCAGGCTTTTATCACTTCTTTGTTTAATTTAATACAAAAATACCTATTTTCCTGTAATTAATTTGGGCCGCAAGAGATGCAAGTTGCGTTTCTAGTTTCACCCCACTACCAAAAAAAAAAAAAAGTTTCTAGTTTTACCCAATTTTGCAATTATGAATTAGACCTTTTTCCTTATTTTTGGATGAAAAAGCTTTCCTATTCTTTTAATGATGTTTGAGGGACGACTTATGACTACATGGGTCAAGCCTTTGAACGTTTTGTAAATATATCTCTTATTAATACATAAGTGTAAAATTATGAAAAATGTCACTTTTTGGCTGTACTATTAAAAATTTCATTTTGCGAAAAAGATCACTCTTTTTAAGCATGATTGACTTCAAAAGTCACTTTAAAAAAATTAAATAATGTTATCACTTTACTGTTGGCGAAAACCACTTGTAATCACATATGATGTGTTCGTATCTCACGTAAGATGTGTTTGTATCCTAAATAATATGCACTCGTATGCCACAGAAGGCAGTTTTTTTTTTTTTTTGGAATTCAGGGTATCCGAATCCGTTTACGCTCAACCGACTAATCGCTGAGAGCCCATACAAGACCCTGCATCTCACATGGCCTAGTTAAGTCTAAGGTCCATAGACTTTATGCAGGGAGTCCCAAAGAATTGATAAGACCTAAGAGGTTTCGAACTTGAGACTTTAGAAGGAGCACACCATCAGGCCCTAAGCCTTGACCCCACGTAAGACAGCTTGTAACCACCGTTTGTGTCCCAAGTAGGGCTGGCAACGGGTCGAATACGGTACGGATCTGTCATGATCCGAATCCGAATCGAAAATAAAAATCTGATATCCGAATTCGATCCGAAATCCGACGGATCTTTTATATGTGAATCCAAATTCGAAACCGAATTTATATACTGTATCCGAATTCGAAATTCGACCGAATAAATAACCGAAATCCGAATTTGATCCGAATTTGATCCGATTTGAACTTAAAATTCAAAAGTCAAGTTTAACTATTAAAGCAAATTTTAATTATCAAAACTAATGAGCCATATAAATATTAAAGCATGATATGAATAAGGATAGTTCAATCATAGTTTATACAAAGTTTACCAATGATTTAATAAAAAGTATATGTTGATTTTGGTTCGGATCTTTTTCGGATCGGATATGGACAGATTCGGATTCGGATCCGAATTCGGTCGGATCCGAAATCCGATATCTGTATTCGAATCACAATTCTATATTTTCGGATCGGATTCGGGATTTTCGGATCGGATTCGGGTCGGATTTGGATATATATCCGACCCATTGCCAGCCCTAGTCCCAAGTAAAGTTATTTTATAATTATGTTTGAAAGTGAGCTTACAATTTAATTATGTTTAAAAAGTGTCTCTTTTGTGAAAATAAGTTTTTTTTATGAATTGTTCAATACATACCGGTCAAAAGTGACCTTTTTTTTCATAATTTTCCAAAAAAAAAAAAAGAGTCTTCTAAAAAAGGTCCCACCCCACTCCTCCCCCCTCTCTCTCTCTCTCTTTCTTCTTCTCTCTTATTGTGCTCCCAATCGTCTTGTTTACCAGCTGTCATTGCGGTCGTTTACTAGTCCGCGCTCTTCAGTTGCACTTCCCAATTCCAATCGTGTTGGCTGACTCCACCTTTGTTTCAACATCTTCCCTCCGAAGCCCAATCAAAGCTACCTAAACCCCTAAACCCAAAGTTCAACAACATCTTCCCTCCGAAACCCAATCAAAGATACTTAAACCCCTAAACCCAAAGCTGAATCACATAGATACCTGCTGCATCGATGGGCGGAGTTCGACTTCGAGCTCGAGCTCAAGTTACTAATGGATCATCTTCCTTGACTATTTGTCCATAGTAACAGGAAAGGCGAAGCCATGGATACATCCCGGCAAAAGCGACGTTTGCCCAAGCTCGACCGTCGCAACGCTCTTAAGAACGTCAACTACAACACCAGTTCCAGCTCCGATGGTCCCTCCTCTGTTCTTCACACTCGACCTCTTCACCTCTCCCCCTCCTCCAATCGAACCAGCTTCCGAGTTGAAGGAATAGACGGAGAATTCGACAGAATCTGCCGGAGTTTAGGGCTTTCGGGACCGGAAGATTTCGCAATTCCCGAAGCTGCGTGGGAAGCCCTGAAGGCTACTAGTCCTTCCTGTGGCCTTCAGCCGGGGTCATCGTCACATTCGTCGGGGAGTTCGAAGCCGGAAAAAGGACCGCGCGAAGACCACGAGGAAGAAGCAAAAGAGAACGAGGTTGAAGACCGTTTTTCTTCCAGGATTAACGTTAAGGTTAAGTTTAGTGATGAACCCAGTAAGGATAATGAGAGTAGGCCTAATAGGTCTAATCTTTGTGTAGTCGGTTCTTCCGAATGTGTTGGAGTACGGATCAAAGGGGTCCGTCCCCGGGTTCTCGCCCCACCGCCGGGTATGTCGCTTCCACTCGACGATACATCTTCAACTTGGGAAATCTTTCGGGATTTCGCTCCACAGGATGATAGAGGCTCCTCATCGTCTTTAAGACGCGATTACTTCAACTCCTCTGATGAAGGTAATAAGGCATTTGAAGAAGAAGAAGAGGCTGATGGGGCAGTTAGTAGGAGAGAGGAGGAGAATGGGGTGAGATTAGGGGAGACCCTTCTTTTGGAGTCTTCTTCGTTTACAACGTCGAACGATCACCATTTTTATACAATGGCCATGGACCCTGTTTATAAAATCTCGCCTGATGGTAGATTCAGGCGCGATATTAAGTCTTGGCAGAAGGGCGATCTTCTGGGAAGTGGGTCCTTCGGAAAAGTTTATGAAGCGATTGCCGAGTAAGTAAATTGCTGTTTTTTGGGCTTTATTTGTTTGTTTGTTTGTCATGTTACCGCTGGAACTAGCATGATACGCCTGCTACAATTTTCTTGCATTCCTTTTGTGTTATTGCTTTTTTTTTGGGCTTTTTAAATTTATGTTCTGTTTAATTGGTCTTTTTCTGTTCTGGTGGTGGATTGTTTAACTTTTTGCCATTGGAATAAACAAATTCAAATCTGAATCTATTCTTACAGTATAAAATTGTGACATGCTCACTCAGACAAAATTGGCAAAAGATGTGAAAAAATACAATTCAACTTACATACATAACCTTTGATAGATTTATGTGGTCGACTTGGACTCATGCTCCTGGATTTAATTAGCTGGGAAAAGAAGTGTTGATTTTATAGGTAGGTTCTGAATATTCATTGTTTTAGCTGCTGAACATGAAGTTTGTTGTAGAGGAGATTAATGGAGCTGCTAATTTTTCTTGAAATGTATTACATATATGCATGTCAAATTCAAATTTGAAAAATTATATTGTAATACATAACTATAAAAGAATAATTAGAAACATAATTTACTTGAGGAACATAGTTTTATCAGAAATAATAATATATTCCTATATAATAATAACTAAAAGTGGATTTCTTCAGAAGAATTGAATAAGAGTACCATAATGGATCCATGTATTGGAAGATATTTACTTTAAAAAAGTTTCATGCAACAACTGAGTTTCCTAGAAATTGTAAAAGTTATTTTCAATATAACTGAAAGCTAAAACAAAACTACATATTTATAACCTCATTTTTTGTTTCATATTACACTTTTTATATTATGCAACTGTGCTCTATTATCTGATTTTGTTGATTGATATGCAAATTTTTTGATATTCATATTAATTTAGTGCATGAGAATCGTATCAAAGGAAGATTGTTAATAAATAATCTAAACCAATGATAGTTTATTTTTTATTTTATTTTATTTCATTTTTCTAGTTGATATAACATAGATGCTTGATTTTCATTATCAGTTTGAATGCTTACACAAATCAACAACTGTAATTCATTTAATCTTGAATTTTCAGTACCTACTAGCATGTTATTGATCAAGAGTCATAGACAATGATTTGTGATTTAGGTCATTGATCTTAATTGTCAACCAAGAAATTTTCATGTGAACCATTGATTAGTGTTGTGATTGTATATATGTAATTTGTTAGTCACTTGGGTATTTGATTTGTAATTTTAGCAGTTGATATTTTATATGAAGTACGGAAATTTAGTAGTTGATATGTTATATGAACCGTTAATTTTAGTAGTTGATATGTTATATAATCATTGATCATAGAAATCATCTGGTGGAGCAGGTGGATTTTTTGCATTATGGATTTTAATGTTGTTATGTTTTTACCTATGAGCAATAAACTTGTTATACTATACCCAAAGTTATGGTCTATAAATATTACTCTGTTTTCGGCACACATTACAAGATGCACTATTTTTGTATATGAAGTGTAGACAAATTATATTTTATATATATATATATATATATTGTAGGGATAATTACACCTACACCCCCTGAGATTTGTCACTTATGCACATAGACCCTCTTCACATATGCACATATGATCAAATGGTCACAAAGCTCCCCTTTTATCAGTTAAAGAACATTGAAAAGACCGAAGTACCTCTTGGGTTAAATTCTTATAAAAGCCAATATAACCTAGAAAATATCAAACTAAAGTTGAAGATTTAATGCAACTAAACAAGTCTTAACAATAATAAATTTCCAACTTCCTCCAGTGAACATCCTCTAGAAGTTTCCCAACAAATGTATAACAAAGGATAATTTTCATCTACATTTACGTTAAGCTTGCTTTGTTCATTTTGTTGATTAGCTTTCATTTAGTTCTTAGATATGGTAAAACAGTAAGCATATGTAAGTCAATTAAAGTTGATACCAGCTTACGAACATTGGTAGCTGAATTTCTTACCAAATTTAGTTTCATGTTTCAACAGAAGATATGTTTTATTCTGCCACTTGCTTGCCCCTATTCTTAGCTCAGCTCTATGTGCCCAGGGGTAGTTTAAATATATATGAGTGGAATTGTTTGACTTCGGTCACTGGGATTCTCCAATCGAGCTATATTTTGGGGTGGACCACAATGTATTTTTTTGGGAGCCAAAACATTAACTTCTAATGGACTTATTTTAGCTCACAAAAATTTATGGGTCTGTTCCAAAATTCCCTAAATGTTATCATAAAATGGAAGTATCCAAGAATTATTTATTTTAGAAGGTACTTGTATTATTACAGGTCTCCAAGCATCATGGATAGTATCTGAACAGCACTGAATATGAAAAAGCAAGGACAATAAATTAATTGAACATTTTGCTAGTTTTAGTAATAGGGATCAAACATAGTACAGTTCAAACTTGTTTATAGCACTTATTAAGGTGGTTATAGTTCAATCACTAAGGTTTTCTTTTTCTCATTTTTGTTTTTATATTTTTGCAGTGATGGATTCTTTTTTGCTGTAAAGGAGGTTTCCTTGCTTGATCATGGAAGCCAGGGCAAACAAAGCATTTATCAACTGGAGCAGGTGAGAGAACTTAAAATCATCCTTTGGCATGATATTCTTTATGTTTTTTATTTTTATTTTATTTAATGGTTAATGCAAAATTCATTAAAATCAAAAGAGGGAAGTACAAGGACCCATGAGATATGGGCGAGAATGATATTCTTTATGTTTTGTATCTTTCTTTTATCTAATCATTTAACAACTTACATTTAACCATGCAATTAGAAAAATTGGTACTCGAAATCATAGTTGCTTGCTAATGCTGTATTCTTCCATTTCCCTTCTTGGTCATACAGGAAATTGATTTATTAAGTCACTTTGAGCATGAGAATATAGTTCAATATCTGGGCACTGACAAGGTACCATTTCTATATTCTTGTGTCAACTTATCCTATATGCTATCTCATGTTTTATTTCTAACAAAATACTATAGGACAAGAATGTAATTGTATATTATATTTTTCTTTAACATGCGGTGCTGGTCCTTCTTGGGTTTTTGTAATAAAATGTATATGAATATCCCTATTAATAATAAATGTATCATATAACAGTATGGGGTAGTAGGGATCTCGGAATGTGACTGCCGTCTCCATACACCCCAATATAGAATCCCAAGCAGATTTAACCCTCACTCACTGCAATGATGCATAAATATCAACACAAATAAATAAAAAAACTAAATAAAACACCAAACTTTAAGACAAAATCCTATGAATTAATATCAATAATATCAGAGTGCACAAATATTTAAATAACATAACCTATAATGATAACTTATCAATAATCAATAATAATATATAATCCTACGCAATTTTTCATTTTATCAATATTAAAATCCTAACTATTCTCTTACTTTAAGTGGACCACATTGACATCCAGAATGTCGACAGTAGCAAGGAATTTTGGTTTTCTTCTTATTGTTCATTGAACTGTATATTTTTTTTCCTTTTAGGGTTTTTGATTTTTGAAATCACATTAGAATTATATCCCATCAATGAATGTTGTTTCACCTTTTGACTTGGTGCAAGTGGTGGGGCATGCCGGCTACAAGTTACCTTTGAAGGCATGGGTGGCACAATAATCTGAGGAAAATTGACTTTTCCCAACATTACTACATGCCTCACATGTGCGTAATATTACTTAAAGCCCTTTTTCGAGAGATAAGTTGCCCTCTTCAAAAGAATTATCTCTCACACCCCTGTTGCCTTTTCTTTTTATTTTCCTTAATTTATGAAGAAAAGCCTTAAATTTCTTCAAATTGAAGTTGATTTACACTCATCGTCAAGCGTGATTCCCTCCTGCATAAGATCTATGTTGAAAGTTGGGATTTTGGAGAGTCTGTCAGTTAAATATTGTTTTTGCAAATTTGATATTTCTAAACTTTGTAGAATAACTTCATTTTTGGCTATGTTTTTCAAAGACACTCCATCTATTGATGGGCATTGTTATTTTATTTATTTATTTTACACAAAAATTACTTTTAAAATGTATTTATATTAATAAAATTTATTTTTCTTATGCATTAGGTATGCAAGTTGTTTTTAGAAAATGTATAAATATAAGATAATGAATTAGGTAAGTATATTATTGTAATAGTTAGTTTATTTATAAATATATTATTATTAAATATTACAAGAATAAATTTTTTTTGAAAATAATTAAAATAAAAGGAATCTAAATATTATGTAAATAATGTATGCTTACATGAAAATTTTGAATGGTTGTTCTTGGGGGTACAACTCAATCTTTTGATTAGGAAATAACAAAATAATTTTAAAAAAAGTTAAAAGTTTAAAAAATGTTATAAAATTGTACAAAAACCAAGAAAATTATACAAGATATATGCTTAATAAGAAAACCATAATGACACTTAAATGTTTATGTTACTTGAAGTTAGAAAACGAGAAAATTGTTTATCTAAAATGTGTTCTAAGAGTTGTTTACTACTAACATGTTTCAAACGTTTAGTTTTATTTGGATATTTGCATTTATTTGTAAAAGCCGTACTAATGTGGCTGGTGGTAGTGGTGGTTGTAGGAGACATGATATTGGGTTGAGTCATGGGACTTCTTATGAAGTAGATAAGCTGAAGTTTGTTGCAATTACTGTTACCAGATTATTAGACAAGGAGGCATATCCCATATGAAACAGCAATTGTCCCATGGAAGGAGCATCTCCAGACAACTGCTATGGGTAGGACAGACAAGAGGGAGAGGGAGGAGGAATTGAGGAGAAAGATTTAACGTCCTATACAGCCCTATGATGGCAATGATTCAGATAAGGATGACACCCCCTATCCACTAGATTGTCAATGTCAAACTGATGAGGAGAGGGCTGGTTATAGATCCTAGTGGCATAATTGCATGTGATATGAGTTTGAGGGGGGGAATCAGAGAGACTCGGACATTCTAGAGGAGATGGGACATCAGGAAGTGTTGCATTTAGATGTATACATAGCACAAGGATGCCAGATCCTCCCATGGTCTCATTATACAGATCTAAAGATACAAAACAAATGAGATTGAAAGATGTGTGGAGTGGAGGTGTTCATAGGGAGAAGATGGGGCGATATATCTTTAAAATTTTCATCTTCAATCAAATTCCAGTGAATTTAGCCGTGTCACTGACTTCGAATAATATGATAGATGCAATATAGGAAGCTGGGAAAAGAGTTCTACCCCAGCCTCATATGAGATTATGAGGAAGTATCTTGACGAAGAGGAGAAAGAGATGTTGGATTACATTGACAGTGTGAGGCCTCACTGGGAGGAATTCAGGTCCACGATCATATGTGATGAACTAGGTTGATGAGACTTCCGTTACTACTTCCATGTGTTCTAATCTAGCATCAATAGATCAACTAATATCTCCCCATCTCCATCTCTGATCCATAGCATACAAGATTTGCACACTTTGCTCAAACATGCATCATTTGCAATATTTTGTGTGCGTGTTTTGTTCAAACATGCATATAAACTTTGCACCATTCATTTACAAACCATGCAGAGAAGCAAAAGATGCAGAAATGAACGATCGTGAGGCACCAGAATCAAATAATACCCTAGCAAGAGTGTAATGTGCATAACTGAGTTATCCTGGGTCTCGTCATGAGTCTGGTCACCCCCCTTGTTTTCACCTCTGGCTCATCTGTAGTGATGGCGTAGACTCTACCTTCAACTGGCCTCTGCTGTTCTTGAGTCTATGGAACCCTATGAGGTGCTTTGCAGTCTCTAGCAAGGAGATCGGGCTTGCTGAAGTTGAAACAATTCATAGCAGGTCTCTCAGTGGCAGGATTTGGTTGAGAAGCCACCATCACAGTCTGATTGGTTGTTCCTTGTGGTCTTGTCTTCTTAGCTGCAGAAGAATCCATCTATCGTGTTCCAGAAGATTGAACCTGCTCCTGGGCCTCATATTATCCCTCAATGCTCTCCTTTGAAAGAAGTAGTTGCTGTCTTTTTCTACGTTTCTAGCACAGTCCACGATATCGGCATACTCTTTAAATCTATGGATGACCATTTTTGATTTGATATGAGGCTTAAGTCCACTCTTGAACTTATAAGCCTTAGCATATGCGTTCACAATCAAGGCAGGTGCAAATTGTGACAATTCCTCAAATTTCCCTTCATATTCGGCCATTGTCATGGTGCCTTCATGGAGATTCATAAATGCTGTATTCTGTTCTTTCCAAATATCTCTCAGGGTAGTACTTGGTGAAAAGCTCTCTAAATCTCCTCCAACCAACAACCTGATCCCTAATGATGTTGAGGTTCATTCCTTACCAACAAAAGCCCTCTCCCTCCAACATAAAGACAATTAACTTGAACCTCTGCTCATCGGTGCAGCCCATAACATCAAAGATCTTCTTAATCTGGTCCAACCATGACTCGAAATGCATAGGTTTGTCAAACCCTTAAATATTGGTGGTGTGAGCCTATTTAATTGTTCAAGAGCCTTGTTGTGATCATGACCTGCTTGACCACCTTGAAGCTCTTGGTTATGCTGCGGCTGATCCTGGGTGCATCACACCACTCTAGCCATGTTTCTCAATAGCTGATGCAACTAATCCAGATGAGGATTTCTGGTCCCTCCTTCGGCCTGCTCATTTGTTGCACAAATCAATGTTCGTTGTAAGCCTCATTAAATTGAGGATTTCTACCCTCATCTTCAGCTCTCTCATCGTTTGCACAAGTTCTTCTTCGACCTTCTGCCATATGCATGAGATGAAAGTTTAATCTCAATGCAAACATTGGAAAACAGAAAATATCATGAAATATCTTGAGATCAAGTGAAAAAAAATGAAAAGTCAATCATTCCTATGCTTGTGCGTATATGGTCCTAAGGTCTCATCTTGTAAAAGCGTGTGCATTGATACTATACTATCATGGCCCAAATTTGATTTAGTAATAATATAGTAAATCATCGGATTTAAGGTGGGAGGATTGCAATTCCCACCTCGTGTGAGAATTAAGCAAGCACATGAACCCACTCTATTGAAATCAAATTAAAGATAAATAGCAGTTAAATTTAAATAAATGACACTGGGAACAATTAAAATCAATCAGAGTATGGTATTAAATATATCATGCTCTAAGCAAAAGCATTTGTCAAGCGCTGGGTATATTGCTCCTTTACAAAAACTGCATACTTGTGCTCCTTTACAAAAACTGCATACTTGTGCTCCTTTACAAAAACTGCATACTTGGCTTTGGATTTTCATGTTATACTTTAAAGTGATTTTTTTTTTCTTTTTGTGTTCATCCTAAAGATTTTGTTTCTCTGTATTTCATTTGCAATCAGTGTGTTATGTGAATAGTTCAAGTTATTACCTTTAAAATTGCAGGATAAAGAAAAACTCTACATCTTCCTTGAGCTTGTAACAAAAGGTTCTCTTGCAAATTTGTATCAAAAGTATCATCTGCATGATTCCCAGGTGTCTTCATATACAAGGCAGATTCTCAGTGGTTTAAAATATCTTCATGATCGAAATGTTGTTCACAGGTGATACATCTGAACCTATGCTGGTAATTATTTTGCTGCTTATTTCTGATGTTTTGGTATTTTTCTAATTCCAACACATCCTGAGCAGTACCGCATCTTTGATACTAAAATGATGTTGGATAGAGGTGAATGTAACAAGTCTAGGAAAAGAATTGGATATAAACTTATGTATAGAATGAGTATAGAGGTTGCTGTAAATATTGAAAAATTAGAATAAATGGAGCATAGCAGTCTTCGATTGCTTTTTTGTCCAGTGGATATGTATGGGTCTGCCGATGTCCTTTAACTCAAATGAAGAAATGTTTTTCAACCTCAGGCACCAAGATAGATATAGAGACCAGTTGGTAGGCATTTCGTTCATCTATTCAGACATGGATAGTTGGAATTTGGCGACTAGTGAAGGGGAAGATTCGTTCTTCAAATGAGTTCTTCTAGCTTTCTAGACAAAAGGACTTTGAAGCTCAGTTCAGAATTTCAGTCAACGTAAGTGAAGACCTAGCTCAGTTATTTGAAGTCAGGCGGCTGATGAATGACAGAGGCAATGTTCAGTAGTTCTTATGCAATGGTTTGGTATGTTGTCATACTTGAGAGTAATGAGCTTAAAATAGGTGGCTAGTAGTTCCCTGAATGAACTTATACTACTAAAAATGTATTCAGTCTTGACTGAGAGCGAAGAGATGAAATCAAGTTGCTAATGAACTGTGGGACAAAATCAAAGTGACTATGCATCAAGTTGGAGAGTGGTGAAAGTTGAAAGTAGCTGGTTGAATAGGGATGCTTAATGAGTAGCAAACAAAATGGTCTTTTACAACATTTAATGCTCACAATTGAGTCTGAAAGGGGATAATCAACTGGGGAGGTGAGGGAGGAGCATTTTGGTGATGTGTTGTTGATGAGTTGAAAGGTTTAAAGGTCCCCATTGCAGACTTGATTTTTTCCTTTTATAGACATGTGATAATGGTTTTAAAGTTTCCAAATACTTCCAAGCAATCTATCTAGTTTCCATTTTCTGCCACATTTAGTCGATTATGATAACTGATTTTGGTGTTTAAGAAATTTGCATATCTTTACTCTTAAGTTCCACTTATTTGGCGGTTAGTTTATCTAATTTTCTACTTATTTAGCATGCTATCGGTTTTTTTCAACTAATTAACCATCTCTCATATTCTTTTTGGATCACATGTCTTGCAATTATTATCACTGTCAGCCACATGATCTTCCTCATGTTGTCATGAATTTTTTACCAAGTTGTTTTGTTTACCTCCTATTTAAGGTTATATCTTCTTTTGTTGGGGGACCACCTTTGACCAACAACCAGTGGCGGAACCACGTTATAGCTAGGGGGGGCAATTGCCCCCCCTAGCTTTTATTTTTAATTAAAAAAAAAATATTTTTTATATGTTTTAATTAAAATTTATGTTTTTCCCCCTCAAGATTTCTGGTTTGCCCCCCCAACTCATAGAAATTTCTATATTTCATGAGAACCCCCTCTAAAATTTCTGGTTTGTCCCCCCAACTCATTGAAATTTCTATATTTCATGAGAAGTGTTAATTGAAATTTTTTTTTGCCTCCTCAGATTTGGAGTCCTGATTCCGCCACTGCCAACAACTGCGGTTGATATTTCTTATGTTAGATGATAAACCTTGAACCTTGCAGCCAGTCTCGGTCATGGTTGAAATGGTTAGAACCGAAGTACATCACAGCCGACCATTGGTCACGATCAGTTGTGCTATGGCCATTATTGGTCATTGCTATTTGTGCTTGCCAAAAATGATAGCTAGTTTTGTGTCACGGCCAATGTTGATTTTTTTTTATCAGTAAATGATGGATATGATATATAAGATAGAAAACAGCATACACGGTACACAAAAAGTGTACCCAAGCCTAGCTTCTAATTAAGTCTATGCATAGACTCAATGGCTAGAACCCAAGGATTACATACATCAACCCAAACATCCCCCTCCCAGATCATAGAAGTTGTTATATAACAGAAATTCCTCGGTAGATATATTAGTTCCTGCTACTTGCCCAATCAACCAACTGTGCATCAAACTCAAAACAGCCCTCTCTAGCAATTGTTCGTTTCTCTCCAAGTTCCTAAATATCCTCCTGTTCCTTTCACCCCAAATTACCCATGCTATTGCTACAAGGGCCACATTCCAACAGATATCACCACAAGATTTCCCTTTCTTCCACCCCCAAGCTTCTAAAGCTTGTTTAAGCTCTTTTGGATGGGTCCATTCTACCTTAAACCTTTGGAGAATAGAGTCCCAAAGCCATGTAGCGCCTGAACAGTGCAATAGCAGATGAGCTACGTTCTCTTCCTCTTCTTTGCATATGCTGTCACGGCCAATGTTGATTGAATTACTCTGCTCTTTTTGTTTCTGGTTTGATTAAAATCATTTGTTTCTTCATTGATAATGTCCAGAGTACTTCTATAAATTATTCGTACCACATTGCAGAATCTGGTTGCATACCAAAAAGAGAGGAAAAAATGAAAAAAAAGAAAAGCAGCTAGAATAGCATCTTGCCTTGGTACCCCCAATGTTAGATTCGAGTTCACGAACCAAGGCATAGATGCTTTGCCTCTGAAAGCAACTCTAAAATGATGAAAAAAAATGTAGCTTGCATTTCATTTGTAGTTATTGTTGACTCTAAAAAGGGTGTTGTATGTCAGATTTTATATAGCTCATCTTTTACTGGTAATGGATGGACTGAATACATGTAATTCCTATAGCTTGCATTTTATTGAACAGGGTAAGATGGCTCAAGTATAAGAAATGTGTACAGAGCAAAATATATAATAAATGGGGCAAAAATCAAGGATCTAATAAGTATGAAAAAAAATAGGAAAAACCTTCAGACTAGATTTTATTTCAATAGAAGTGTGAAAGTGCATGTGAGCGATGGGTGTAATGTGGTTGACAAAATTATTTCATATAATTTGTGGACTAGAAAAATTCCAATGCTTAAAAGATGAATATGTTAGTACATATATATAAGACTAATGGAAACATTTAAAAATTTAACATGTGTTGTGCTATTAAGCTTAACTATGAAATCATGGGAGAGTGATGGAGCAAACACTATGAAAAATTATCCAAGCGTCAATAAATCTGCTGCTGTATGCTAGGAAGCTCTACTATAAAGTGATCTTTTGACTTGGACAATTGGTGGAGAAGTTCTTTGAAAATTCACTTGATTTTCATTGATCTAGAAAAGTAGATGATGTGGTCCCAAGAGAGCTAAGCTGATGGCATTTGGGTGGAAAAGAATGTATCATTAAGGTGCATTGAGGTTATCAAAGATATGTATGAAGGAGAAAGTCAGGTAATTGCTGTGGACAGCGAGACAATCGAGTTCCCAATAATATTAATTTAACATCAGTGGTCAGTTTGGATTACCTTTTTTTTTTTCTTTTTTAATGCTTTAGTTATGGATGAATTGACTATTCATGTTTAACAGAATGTGCCTTGGGTATGGTATTTGTAGATAGTGAAATTTGGTTGACCAAATTTGAAAGTAAAAGCAGAATTAGAGTTGAAGGGATAATTTAGAATCAAAAAGTTTAAATAAGTTGAACTAAGATTGACTATATAATGTGTAACTTTAGCATAAATAATAGCAGAAATAGAGTACTGATAAGAATTGAAGCCTTATTGTGTGAAAACTTCAGGAATTTGTAGAAGAATTGTTCCTCTTCTTTTTTTCTGTACACTTTTGGTGTACATTTCATATGGACTGTTGCTTTCTCTTGATTTAATCTAATTCCTATTTTTACTGATCAAAAAAAGAATTGAAAATCAAGATACTTCTGAAAGCAATCCATTTCATTGTCTTTGATCAATTATCTAGAAAGAGGGGCATATCAATGAGGATTTTGTACATAGAATTAGAGTTGGATGGTTTAAGTGGAAAGTTGCCTTTGAAGTGTTATGTGGTTGACAAGTCTCACTTAGTCTGATAGGAAAACTTTACAAAAGAGTCATTAGGCTCATCTTGTTGCATGATTCAGAATGTTAGGCAACAAAAACATATGCATAGGATGAGCATTGATAAGGTGCATATAATAACATAGCTGTAAACGAGCTGAGCTTTCACAGCTCAGCTCAGGCTAATAAACCTTGGGCAAGGATCAGGCCCAGGCTCTTTAAAGAATTTTAGGCTTAGGCTCAGCTTACAAAAGCTCAGCTCATTAAGGGCTACACTCACAAAATGCCTAACTCACTAAAAATGACTTTAACTTGTGCTGTGTTTAGATATATGTAAAGGAAAAAAAAAGCAATCTACTCGTATGATCAACATATATTCATTGTAAAAAAAATTATTAACAATCCCGAAAGTGGTCTCTAGTGCATAGTCCTAGTAAATCATATAGGGAGAAATAAATTCAAAAATTGAAAAAAATGGATGATTGAAAGCAACATAGACAATAACAAAAATATCTAAAATAAAATAAGCTAAGGCTTCTTTATCTATAGCCATTGCGTCCTTTCTCTATTAAATATGAAAAACTAAGAGGATCCATATCACGGTCTAATTTCAATCAGCTATGACTATGGCATTCTTATTTCAGGCATTGAGGGAGTGCAAGATGGCTAGGGATTGTTTTTTGTATATTTGTTCTTAGCTGATCCATTGTATTACTTGTACTTCTATTTTACTTCATATTCATTATTGATCAAAAAAACTAAGAGGATCCAAAACCTCCATTTAGAAGAAAAAAGAAAAATTTACTCATGTGATCATTATAACGAAGAAGAATATAAATAAAAAAAACTTCTTAATTTTTTGGAAAGAAACAAAATAACTGAAGGTAAAATCTTGCGTTACCAAGAGAAAGTAACAGCTTAAAAGTTAATTAGGGTTTATTTTTAATTTGTTTACTTCTTAACTCTAGAAAAATAATTAACTAAGAGATAAAATATTTACTAATATAGCAATATATAATACTTAATATGGACATAGACAAAAGTAATAGCGTATATATATAATTAAAGATCCGAGCTTTAATCTAGCCGAGCCAACTCAAGCTCAGCTCAGGCTCGTTAAGTTAATGAGCTATTGTTTAGGCTCAGGCTTGGCTGATAGGCCTGAAAATAGAGATAAAGCTCAGCACATTGACAGCCCTATATAATAAGATGATTGTGTGGAGATATTAGGAAAGATATTAACTGAGAGTGGCTAGGAATTACAAAAAAAAGGAAAAAGACGATTAGATGAAGGGAAGTAGTTTGGGAAAACTGGGACATGTAAAGTGAAGTCACAGGGATGCAGCTGTGACTGTGAGGTGTTAGGGCGGACCTGCTAAAAAATTTAAAAAGGTGAGGGTCAAACCAAAAGGAACATGGAAATATTCATTTAGAAAGGATTTTGTTACTCAGCCTGTTGGTTTCTTACAAATTGAGATGGGGAATAGATTAATTTTGCAAAGTCTTTTGATCGAGCATTTGGTTATTGTTTATTGGTTGTCAGAAATACAAGACTTGAGCGTTAGCATGGAATCCAGAATACCCATCCTCACTTAAAACAGTACTTGACTAAATGGGTGCAGCCCATGAATTTAAAGTTGGAAGTTGGGACCACCTTACTCTCCCTTCATTGCCAGCACTATTCATGAGTGCATTGCTTCTCTGTTGGATTTTGTCATCATGTTATCTCTTAATTTTCACCTTATTGAACTCTAATCAGCCTTCCTGTGAGAAATCATTTAAATTGAAGCTGTTGTTAGCCATAATTAAGTCCAGGAGCATGTGGATTAGTTTAATCCAGGAAAAAAATAAATTAATGGATTAATCAAGACTATGCAAAAAATAAATTATTGTCCTTGATTTCTTTTTGGTCTCTGATTATTCGTGACTATGAATTTTTTTTATGTGAATGATATTAGAAATTGTTTTTACCTTTGTTAGCATCAACTTGTCTTATTTATTTATTTTTCATTTCTCTTTTTCAAGGGATATCAAATGTGCTAATATATTGGTAGATGCAAGCGGGTCTGTCAAACTCGCAGATTTTGGATTGGCAAAGGTTTCATTCTTCCTTAAATTGAAATCTCTCTCGTTTCTTATGGCTTTTAGAATTGATGGAAATTTCTTGTCCTAACAATGCTAGTTCTTCACCTTCTCAGGCAACCAAATTGAATGATGTAAAATCTTGCAAAGGAACTGCATTTTGGATGGCTCCTGAGGTTTGCATCTCATCTTTCATAATGAATGTTCTGGTTAACTGCTTTCTCTTGTAGGATCCAATGAAGCCAACCCATCATCATTGCGATTGAGGACACAAAATTGTGCAGGCATGAAAGTGAAAAGGCCATAAGCAAGATATAAAATATTAACAACAGAAATATGAGAAAATAGTAGAGGCCTACTAGAGAATAAAACATGTCAACTCTGCACCACTTGTACATAACTTTATATTACCTGTCATCCAAATCATCTGTATTGAGTTGAAGGAAAACTCAGTCACCGAAAGTCCTATTAATCCAGATATCATCTTGCATATGCCGAATTAATTCTTGTGTCGCAGTTGACTATATTCTAAGGAAACTTGAACAGCTAACATAATAAAAACTTTTTGCATTTTAAATTCTACTACTAGAGTAAAATAGCAAATGGATCTTTTTTTGGAGCATTAGCAAACATAGGACTTCTGGGACTCTCTCAACTAAGAAAATGGAAAGGTGAACTATGATAACTAGTGAATGTATACCTATAGCATCTTGTATACCTTTCGTAGACAGATATTCAGGGTTGAGAGTGGAATGAAGGGCTAGGGCAACATCTTTAGATATATTAGAGGGCGATGTTTTGTAATATCCTTCGTGAAGATCATTGGGAAATGAGGATCTTCAAGTTCACTAGAATATTCTATTGTTAATTGATGTGTCTGGACAATGTTGCCATTCCTTCAATTTGTTTGAGGTAGGCTGATATTCTTATGATTAGGAGTCCAAAGAAAAGCAATGTTTTAAATATGGCAAGGATGATGGGTCATACTTAGTCATTAAAATTAGTTATCTGTTAGTTACTAAACTGAAGAAGTGCAAAAGGATCATTATTAAATTTCTTTTATGCAAGAATGTGAATTATGTGTGTCACACTCACACCCCAAATCCGGTATTAATAATAATGAAAATCCATGGATTGGAATGTGATTGCAATTCTCACTTCACGTGAGAATTAAGGCATGCGCATGTCCTAATCTATCGAAATCAATTTAAATATAAAAATATAATTTAAATTCAAATAAACTGAGACTTGGAATAACTAAATGCAATCAAAGTATGATATTAATTGAATCTGTAGAAACAATTCATTAATAATAAAATGTATATTCCAGAACGCTCAACCTATAAATCAATATAACTAAAATGAACTATAAAATCCAATGAACATTTCCAATCAACTGAAATAAATCGAAATATTTTATGGAGACTTAGCTTGATGTTTCAATGTCTATTCTAAAAAGGTTTACTGAATCCTGTCACAATCTTCACAAGTAGCATTTGCATGTAGTAAAAATAGAGCAATCTACGCTTAGTAGATGGCATTCTACACGTTTATTTTCCATTGGAAACTCTAGACATGTATAATAACTCAAAGAAAAGAAACTCATGTAAAATCAAAATTTAAAGCATGTAATAATGCAATTGTGTTTTATGCAATTTCATATAATCCTAGGATGAATGAGTGTCTTAAATAAAACCTTCTTAGATGTCATGCTATGCAAAACAAGTAAAAGTATTTGCAACAAAATATTGTATGTGAATGTAATATGAAGTGTATTGGACTCGTCATATAGCACACATTCTTGTTATAGACACCAGATCCCTGACCTTTCAGTGCATCTATAGCATTCTACGTGTATGTTGTGGTTTTAGGTGCTTTCAACTGATCAGGCAAAACACAGAACCGCTAACTTTTGTAATGGTAATACATTTGCAGATGTCAAGACATCCCTACAATAGTCTTCCTTCAATACCCTCTGTGTCTCAATTTAAAATCCTTATCTGACCAATCATTGGTCTAGACACTCAAGTCACAATTTCCTTTAAACTGGACTGTAGGAATATGCCGAAGCCCTTGTTATATTTTATAAGATTATCCTAAAAGAATTGTTGGTGACTGTTGGATCCCACATCCTCACACTACACACTCTATAAAGAGTTGTTGGCGATCCTCAAGTCTTGAACTGTCACATCCCATTATTAGTAATAGAGTTGTTGGTGGCTTTTGGGTTCTAAACCCTCAAACTTCACTCTAATTGGGTATGCAGTTTGTGTAAGTTTCATTAACACATTCATGAATATTTCAATCTATCATTCATAATCACGTATAATTCCACAAGGTCTCATATGGATTTCATAAGAATTTAAATATCTCACATGCACTCAAGATCAATGTGTAAAAATATGAAAGATTTAATATATATAATTACTCATTAATGAACTCAAATTATTTCACTGTAGAATTAAATTTATGTCAGTCCTACTACTATACAATTTTGTTTTTTTTTTTACTAATTTAATAATGAAAGAGCTCCTACCTAAATTATAAATGGGATTCTACTTACTATTTTCTTTTTGTCGCTTAAATACCCTTATTTTTTAATGATCTTCATGTCAACTGAGTTAATTAACCCCATTAGTTCTAGGCTAATACAATGTGCTTCCAAGTGGGACTTAAAAAAAGAAAAAACATTGTTTCTCACTTGTACAAAAATATCAGTGTTTCTTTTAATTGGATTGTGCAATCATCACTTTTTTCAATCTTTCTATAGATCGTTATAAAATTTTCACAATAGAATATTAAAATCCTGTTCTTAAGTAGCTACTTTGTTTTTCTATTCTCTTCTGCAATTTCTTTTTTGAGCAATAAACTAGCATGATAGCCCACCTTTCAAGAAAAATCTTATTAACTTTGAAATCATCTTCAAGTAGAATACACCTTTGACTCAATTTTCTTCTTGTTAGTACAAATTTGAATTTGGATTGCTCTCCAATCATCAAATTCACAAATGAACAATGAATACCATGATAAATCTTGCAATGCTAGACCTCAGGAGATTAATTATTGGTGTAACTTTTCTTGTATCAAATTTATGAAAGAGCTCCATTATATATGAAGGATGTAACATTTTTTGTTGTATGCTAATTGAGTCCATAATCCTACGCATCTTCATGATGTCTTCAAGCATGAGGTCAATAAAATTCGCTACATGTGGAGCCCGGTACAAGAGAATGCTCTTATTCATCGACAGTTTTCTTGTATACTTGAAAGATGCCTTGTTATTACTAATCCCCTGTTACATAATGAATACAAGTAGATGATTTACTAAGGAATTAAATTCATAAATACAATTAAGTTAATTAACCGAGATGGGCTTTTTTGTATGACATTATCATCTTTAATTCCCTTTACCATCTCAATCATCAGCTGAAAAATGAACTATTTTGTTTTGCTGAAAATTTTAATATCTATATGCCTAAGAAATAAGGTGTCGATCACAATAAAATAGGAAATGTATAATGTTACCCTGGCATGAGATGACCCTTCATCGTTCATGATTGTGACAACCCATTTATTTCACTTCCTCGCTTATTGAGGTGCTTAAGAACTTCATCCACTTCTTTCTTCAAATATCAAATACTTTTCACTCATTTGGGTAGGTTTAGGATCTTTAAAGCTCAGCCCTATTGCATTGAAAGTGATTGCATATGGGCTTTCGCTATGTTGGATCATATTTTGGTGTGTGCCTTCATTGTGTTGAATGAGAAAACATTAAAAAGGGAAAATTTGGTACAGGTCCTCTGTCTCTATGCATCAACAAACATCTTTCAGTTCTATTAAATAAAGAGAAATGGAATGTACAAGCAATATGGGTATATAGAATGTACCCATAATACCTATACCTAACCCAAAAAGCAAGTGAAAACTAAAGGCCTCCATTGCCTAGAAAGCTATATAAACTAGTAAGGCCAAGATAGGATGTCCTTCAAAATCCCTATAGCGCTAATCCCAACACAACTCGGCGAAATCCCAAGATGGAGCCCAGTGAATAAATTTGCTCTTGATGTCCCATGCTTGCTAACCGATCTGCAACAATGTAAGCCTCTTTAGGCAAATGACTGAAGGGGGCATTCAGCTCACATGCTAGAACTCTAGCTCTACTGATGAGATCTGAGAACCTCCAGGACCCAATGTCGCCTTTGTCTACCCATCTAATGATGGTATTTGCATCTCCCTCCACCACTAAACCCCTGCCACCCAACCATTTGGCTGCCTCTTGGAGTCTAGCTAGAAGGGCTAAGAGCTTTGCCTGTATGGAGTCCTTGACACCAACTGGGCCATTGAAGATAATATAAATACCCCCTCTATTATTGTGAAACACACCTCCAATACCTAAAGGTTCTGTGTTGCGTAAAGAGCAGCCGTCAACATTGACCTTCACGGTACCCTCCATGTGCGTCCTGCACTAGGCCATCCGACCCTGTTGGATGGGGGATGAGAAGCAATATACTGACCTCTCCATAATCACCTGAGAGATACTCATACCCTGAAACTTTGATTAAAGAGAGACCCACGATGCTACAGCCACCAGTATAGACTCAAAACACATGCTCACTCGAAGAGTGTCTGTCATGAAGGATCTTGCGGTTCCTCCTCATCCATATATGCCAAACGACCGAATGAAATAGGAGCCCATACATAATTGACCCGTCATCCCTAACCCCTTAATTTGAGTCCCTTCAATGATAGAACTAAGTATCCGTGCCCCTGATTTTCTGCTTTCTAGTCACAGGTGTTGCCGTCTAGGCACACATCTCTCTAGTACTAAAAGCTTGCAAAAACATAGAGCCTGTCCTCTTGTGATTACTAGATTAAGAGGAGCCCCTGACCATCATAGAGTCATGGTCAGATTGAAGCAAAATGTTGGGTACCTTACATCCATGTCCATCCATAAGCTCTTTACTAAATGATGCTTATAACATGTCCTTTCTTTTTGTGATTTTCTTCTTTTTTAACCACCCCTTCTCATTCACAAGTGCCCTTCATGGCACACACAGGCATATCTAATGTTTTATTGCATCCATTTACGTCATTCTTGCTATGTGAGAGGTGCTTCTTTGGTCTTGTAGTACCACCCATACATCTACTGTATTGCTTGGGTACCCTCATGTCATAGTACCATGTTGCCAAACCAAATTGTACTTGAAAATTTATGTCACAATTTATCATATCAAACTCACCACCTAGGTTCTTGGCATCTGAAGTTAAAAACAGGATAAAAAATCAATTTACAAATCAGGATCTGTGCACCAGTTTGCTTGTAATGCCATTTTGAACAGTTATTTAACGAGAGTGGAAATGTAATTGAAAGTTCAAAATTCTATGGTTGAGTAAAGATCTGGAGTTTTTCTTTTACTCAGAAGGTAGTCATTGAATTTTTCATATTAAGCGGTACAAATTTGTTGTTTGCAAGAACTGCTTTTTTTTTTAATAATAACGAAGGGAAGGAAAAGTTACTTTACTTTGATGGATGTGATGCAAAAAGGCTGCATGTTTGAATAGGGCATTGAATGACAAGTGAATTTTGAAAATTTTGCCTATGCTTTTGCTAATAGCATTGCCTCATCTTTTCTTTTTGCTGGCCTTCTGTGATATAGCCCTTTTGTGTGGTTGATATCAAGGTGTCTTTGAATTTTAAAAGTCCACTTATCAACTATATTTTAGTTCTCTATTATTTCTCGTCTCCTTTTCCTTGTGCATTAAATATGTCCTTACTTCAAAAACTTAAACCCTTATTCTATTCATTAGTTAAACTCTACAAAACCTAATTTTATGTTCAGGCTCCACTTGTATACAATCTTCTCTGTTTCTATGTTCTGTTCTAACAATTGATATGACCCAAGGCTCTTTAACCTACCAATATCCAATAAGATACAGATCATATAATCAAATACTGCTTTTATTACTCCCTAGGATTATCAGTAACCAGTATCTGTAGATATCCTACATACACTCCAGCAGGTGGAGATTGCAGGGGTTCCTGGTCAAAGGCAGCTTGATTTCCTGATTTTTATGTGATACTTTTTTGTACGTTTCCCCAAAGTGAAACTTCCCTGAAATTTCCCTTTTTGCAAGGGACCAAATTTCTCTCGCATTGATGTTTTTGTTATCTTGAAATAATTTTCCTTATCACTGCATGGGAAATATTGCAAAGAGGTGAAATTTCTCTTTCTAAAGATGCATCGTTTTCCTTAGAATTGAAATTTAATAACTCGATGTTGGCAATTTATGTGAGGGGAGTATAAGATTCTTTGATAGCCAAAGATCAAGTCCATCTGAGTTTTTTCCCATTGGCCTATTTCTTTGAGCATCTTCAGGAGGATGAACTGTGACCAAGGTGATTTGAAAGCGGAGAGGAACGGTTTGTCACCTATGCAGCATCACATCTAGTGAAGTCCTTCAACTTGGATGGTTCTGAGGAGGGGATCGTCAAGATGACTTCTGATGGATATTATTACATTAGACATTTAGGAGTATGCTGCGATCAGTCAGAGCTATTTGCAATTGCTAGTCAGCTTAAAGTGGCCAGAGCTCATACAGTATCATTTCCAGGATTCTTAATCTTATCTTGATGACCAAGGCACTGAGTTAAATTGGCACTTAACTTATCATCCTTGATGGAAATCTCATTCTCCATGGTGCAAGGGTTGCTACTGACCTGGCAACTAGCATGGCAAAGAGTGAAGTTCAGAGACAGCTTTTTTGAGGAACATCCCTAATCCAAAGTTGCTTTAGAGGGAGGAATGGTTTTCTGTAGCTGTTTTGACATTATTAGAGGATGAGTTTTTGATCCCTTGTATAGATTCATTTTGTGCTATGTGACTGTTGCAGTTGTTTGTTTCCCTTATTTCTAATTATTTTTTTGTCCATTAAAGGAAAAGCAAAATGCATCAACAAAAAATTTTGTTGCCCCTTGTCCAATCATAGTTTGAACCCTCAAAAATTTGAATTGTTGGAAAAAAATATGGATAGGGAATGCATCTTTTAAGTCTGGAAATAAAGGGTTGCAATAGTTCTTGCAGGTCAGCCCTCTTTAGTGAGTCTGCTCACTGTCTATAATGACTAAGTCTGCCTCCTGTGTTTCAGAAAATGCAGGTAGTAATGAAAAAGAGAAACAAGGTGGATAGAACCATCCATAATACAAATAACCCGTAGAAAGCCTAGTTTCTAGAATTAGTCAACCCGTGCCAACGGTAAGTTATAGAAGCTGAATACAGATTCCCATCGTGCCTAGCTTGGGTGTATTTGTCTATAATGGATGAAATATTTTGGTACATTACTTTTTCGATTCTTTGCATTTTCTTTTTGTTTTGTCTTTTATATCTACTGAGTGTGATTCTTTTGTAATGTAGGAAAACCTTTCATTTTTTTCTTTTTTAGCTATTGTTTATCTTCTGAAGCATATCCCATTAGGCAAACTCTTCCTTTGACAGCTTGCATTTGTTTGTCCCTGTTGGACTCATTGATTTTAGTGTGAAGATTGTCTTTCTGCTTTTACATAATAGGACATGTATTCCAAATTTGCATATTTTCTATGAGGACCTCTGATTCTCAAGTTGTGGACAGGTTGTTAATAGGAAGAACCACGGTTATGGGCTTGCTGCTGATATATGGAGCCTTGGATGCACCGTCTTAGAGATGTTAACCTGTCAGCTTCCATACTTCCCTTTAGAATGTGTAAGCATGCATGCCATGGAATCAGTTTTTTCTTCCCCATGTTACATCTGTTCTTTCTGGTTTATTTTTTAAAATTTAATCTTATACCACAAAAAAGCTGAGATTCCCTCTTCCACCTAATTGTATTTTGTTTTGTTCCAAATGCAGACTTACCCAGGTTTGGTAAATGCTGAAAATGAATGGCTTCTGTTATGTGGATAGAAGATATTTTGAAATATGTTGACAGGAGCCAAATAGAAGTTATTTTTTCTATGTTTTACTATTGAAGGATATACCATCAATGTGCATAGATAACCCCAAAAATAAATAAATAAGAAGGGAAAGAGAAAGGGACTTAGATGAAATTATATAAACTTTCTTTCTTTCTTTATTTTTTGTGAGTAATGAAGTTCCATTAATATCGAAAGGGAGAGAGTACACATCCACAATATGTGGGTAAAGACTCCGAATTCAGCATAAAACATCAACAACAGAAACTGGAAAAAAACATTAACCTGGACATAAGAACTACTGATTAATAGAAGACCAGTTTCTGACAATTTCAGAAGCTTGATAGTTTATGAAATCCTTGTGGACTGCTGCCCAAGAAGCTGCCAGTGCCAACACCTGATCCAAAAATTCTTCCAACCACAATGTCATAAAAAATCTTGGTTACGGGCGAGCCAAATCAACCATAAAGTTGCAAAAAACACCACCTTCTAAATTATATAAATTTTCATGTGGTCTAAGTTTAATAGTTTTAGGACATACTTGATAAAGATGGTAACTGTAATGTGTCTCATTTCTCAGTTCAAATGCAGTCCATTTGAGCAAATTTACAACATTAGAATGACCCTCCTTTGCATGGTTCAAGTAACGATTAATCCAATCATTAATGCTGGTAAATTGAATGCAACTGAATATGATGAGGATGGAGTTCTTACAGCATATTACTTCCATTGATTTTCACTTCCATAGTACTTGGTATGGTTTAAAACTAGAAGTTCATGCATTTTTTTCCTATTTTTTCTTCAAATATGAATTCGTTAATGTTCTTAAATCACGGATCCTAAATTGTTTTAAAGCAATTCCTAACGATGTTTGGAATAAGTCTATATTATTTGCTGTCTTGCAAGGGGAGATGTAAAAGTGTCAGAATCTGAAATTGATTAATTGTCTTGTTTGCCAACCCGCTTGGAGGAATAATCTTTATCTGATACATAGGTAAGATGTCATTCTTACCAGAAAAAGAAAAAGTAGCTAAGTAAGACGTCATTGTGTAAATATTTTGAGGGAAATAACTGTTTCCTGGGATATCTCATGATGTTGAGGAAATAATTTATATTGCATTATAGGTATCTTGTGTTTCGCATCAAATAACTTTTGACAAGGGCACAGGTGAATGGAATACTATTTTGGTAGCCTTATAGAAACTTTCTTAAGGGCAAAGAGCTGTAGTTACAAAATTATGCTAAGGAAATAAAAGATAAATAAAGTAATGTAATACCTGATCATATACAGGGCATATGGTTGCTGGTAATTGTATGAACTAACTTGAATTATACTCAAGCTATGCTACTTCAAACTGGATTTGATTGGGGCACTAACATTGATGAAATCTAGAGCAATCTACAAAGAAGCACTCAAGTTTCTTTGGACTTGGCTCACCAAACTCAATTAATATCAATTTAAGCTCGCAAATCCAACTGGGAATTTTGGATGAATAAGAGAATGAAAAAAGAAGAGATGGAAATGTGGCTTCAACATGGAGTGCTCTGAAATTTGATGTTCACATAAACATTACCACCGAGTCATTAGTAATTTAGTACATCTCTTATGCACATGTAAACATACATTTTGGTCATGGAAGAGGTATACAATTTTGCTGTTCCTAAATCTGTAGGATGGAGAAGTCCAATATGCAAGAGCTTCTAGCCTGTGTACAACTCCCACGAACTTATGAGTTGGTCAAGTCTTTACTTAAAAAAAAAAAAAAAGAGAGAGAAAAGAAACAGAACAAACGAGAATGATGTAAAGTTTTAACAAGGTTATTTCCCTGAATTCTAGTCTTATGATAGTAATGAGGTTGGTGAAAGTGCATTTTTTGTGCTCTCTCTACGATGACAAACAAAAAACTAACATTGAATTGATTTAGGAATCATCCTCCTATATTTATCCTACAAATGGGCTTTTCTAGGAGCATCTTCCACCCAAAATTCAAAAGCTGATCAAAGTTCATTTGTGTTTTCATGGTTCCAAGTATGTGAGGCCGACTGCCTAATCGCATTCAAAATGAAATATCAATTTAAGATTTTAAATTTGAACACTATGTTTGCTTGACTTGTATGGGAAAATTTTCATTTGTGTTCTAGAAGTGACATTTTGAACTGTGTCATCGGCAACTTTGGAGTTCAGATTACCATGAAAGCCAGCTAGACATCAATATTACAACTGATTCCTTTGTTCTATACTGCAATATGAGTTCTTTTCTTACCTTAATAGAAAGTGTTTTGATAACTGTGTTGAAAATAGACAGTGAATGAGACAAAACCTGTGATTAGGGTTTAGGGCATATAGAAGAGATTTGACCTATTTTGGTTGCTTAATAACCATTTTTCTGATAAAATTATTCTATACCATTTCGTTCTTTTCCCCAGATATCTTTTTATTGTATTTACTTGTCGTTCAAAAAACTCCGTCTCTTCACTATCCATTGTACTTAACAAAGGCTATAATGCACATAATCATGGTCACGAATGCTATTGGAGTTCTAACAGATTTCCACTCCATGTGACATGACAGATGGCGGCACTATTCAGAATTGGCAGGGGTGAACCACCTCCTGTTCCAGATAACCTTTCAGAAGATGCTCGAGGTTTCATTCTCCACTGCTTAAAAGTTGACCCCTATGACCGACCCACTGCTGCTGAGCTTTTGGAACATCCATTTGTGAAGCAACCACTTACGACTTCCTCAGGCTCATCTCATGGTAGTAGAAGGCCTTGAGACTTTCTGATCAACTTTCGGTGGTCAATGATTTTGAGGTAAATATCCTCTTAAATATTGTAAACCTCCAGGTTGCTCACAATTGATCCTTTCGCAGTACTTCGTCCTTGGTGGCAAAAGAAAATTCCGCTATGCTTCTTTTTATTCATTTCCTTCCTATAATATACCCAGATTGTAACTTGCACAGCTATTTAAGCATCCGTTCCACTTAGCATGTTTTCTGCTGTGTTTTTTTGGAAAAAGGGGACGTTTTAAGTCCACTGTACTACTACGTCTTTTACTGTTTTTTTTTATCTTTAAAGCCTGTCCTCCTGCATGCAGGATACTCAAAAATGGATGGGCTACAGTTGCAGTCATAGACTATGACTTCATGGTGGATATGCACCCACGGACGAGTTGGTGCATGCACCTAAACTCGAAAATGATCATGGAATGTGGAGCAGGAGGTACAAGGGATTATGCATGTTGTTTGGAAAATTTTTCTGCCTTGGAGGCAACTTGTAGTCTGTTCTCTCTCTTTACCTCTTTCTCTTTTTCCCCTTTAATATTTACCTCAAAATCATTGACCATTACATAGTTTTTGGCAATGAGGTTTACGCATACCACAGAATACCTCTTATCAGGCTTTTTAATATGCGTTTCAAAGGTCAATGATTTTGAGGTAAATATTAAAGAAGGTTTGGAGATTTTTCCTACCTTCAAGCTTTGTGATCAATTTTCTCAGTACGATTCTTGTGCCATTGCGGCGTATATAATTCATGGCAATGATGTTTTGTGTGTTAAAATGCCATTCTTTCTTCCTTCTTTTTTTCTATTTCTGGAATGTTAGGTGGGATAAAAAGAGCATTGGGGGTCAAGATTTGTATTGTGATCATGGAAGCAGATATCTGATAATACATGTGTATGCTTGCATTTGTTGTGAAATTCTCCATCTCCCTGCTTTTGTTGCATTAGTCATTTACCTTAGAATGTTGTTTCCTGCTTGATGTGGTGTTGATCTATCAATTAATTGAGAAGAGCAAATAAAGTAGAAATTGGCATGAAATTGGTATGGGTGTTCTGTCAATGCATTTGGACCAATCTTACAGGGTGGGACGCGCTCTCAACGTGGTGACATGGCGATTTTAAATTCAAGTTACACACACAGAGTCTGTTGTTATGTATGATAGTTCTAAGTGCATGGAAAGTAGAAACTGTATGGGTAGTGGTATGTGCACTCTTGCAATTGGGTCGTACTCCATGAGAAGTTGCCAAGGTATTTTTAAGAGAAATTTAATTTTTAGTGGTACTTTATCAAATTATTTAAGATTTAGTCGGCAAACTTTTGAGTTTTAACTTTTAATACGCTTTTATCAAACTATTTAATTTTTAGTGTCATTTCACTATTACGGATAAATTCTTCCAAAAATACCCTTATACAGTTTATTTTCGAGACTTGTACAAACAATAAATTGACTTGTACAAGTCATTTTTGACTTGTACAAGTAATAAAATGACTTGTACAAGTCAAAAATTAACTTGTACAAGTCAATAAAGTGACTTATACAAGTCATTTGGATAAGTGACGTAAGGGCATTTTTGGAAGAATTTATCCGTGATAGTGAAATGACACTAAAAATTAAATAGTTTGATAAAAGCGTATTAAAAGTTAAAACTCAAAAGTTTGCCGACTAAATCTTAAATAATTTGATAAAGTACCACTAAAAATTAAATTTCCCTATTTTTAATGGTTAAAGAAGGGCGTCTTAATCGGATTCTGTCATTCGGCTGAAAAATGATCACAAGGACTTTGTTCAGTAATGCAAAGATAACTTATTTAATACTAATATGAATCGAACTGATTGATATATGCATATATATTTTGGTAAAAAAAATTGTCATTAGTCGTATTACAATTGTTAATTGTTTTCCAAAAGTTGCTTTAAAAAGCTTGGATATTTGTTTCTCTATACAACTTTCTTGTTAGTAGCTAAACCCAACTTTGCCATTGCATCTGCAACTTGATTTGCCTATCGACGATATATATCTAATCTCCGTTTGGCGAAATTCTTGGATCAGATTCTGAATATCCTTCAAAATGGGTTCATCCTCCCACCATGGAATGTATTTCCTCTAGAGCGGAAATCCGGTGGTGCCATGAAACCACCGGATGGGATTTGTTTTGGAATGTGGGCCCCCATATTGAAACGGGGCATCCATTCGCACGTTTCACGCTGATACCACTGAGTGGCACCAGATGATACGGTCTCCATGGTATATCCATCTCTCCCAAAATGCTTCTAATGACATTCATTGCATCTCTTTCTATTTCAAAAGTTTGACTCTTGCATCTAAACCTAGCCTAACATGAATATTCGTATGATAATGCATTCAAAACATCGGTCGTTTTGCTTGGGTTTCACAGTATGTGATTCAGTTTTGGTTTTAAAATCTGAAACACGAACTAATTTGGTTTGGTTTTGGGTTTGATGCCTATCAACTTAAAAATGAGACTAAACCAAACTGAACCTATATTACGTGCAATTCAATTTGCCTTTCAGTTGAAGCGATCGATTCTCAATTCAGTTTGGTTCTGTTTTTCATTGGGGGTCTTAAACCCCGGCTGGTTTTGAGTGGAGTGAAATTGCCTGCCGTTCCATCTTGTAGCAGATTTTGCCGCATGAGTGAGATGCTTTCACGGATGTGTTTTTTCATGTTAGATAAAAGCTTTTTGCATTGAAAAATGTAAATGAACACTGGTAGTAGATCTTGCGGGATAAGTGAGATACTTACACGTGTAGAATCTCGCGAACATGTTTTTTTATGTTAAAACTTAAAACATGCTTTTAATTATCATTACATACAGGGCATTTTGTAATTTGAGTAAAATAAGAGTCTTTACTGAAAGAAAAGAGGATATTTGTCTCAAACGTCAGAACTTGACGAGGACCCGACAAATAGGACAAACAACCCCTTGCGCTACATTTAAGACAAAGTTTGAAACTGGACAGAGAGAGAGAGGAGCTGACGCTAGAGAGAGAAAGAAAAAGATAGACCGAGAGTCTGTGACTCTGTGCTCTTGCTATTGGCGACAAACGAAAGGATAAAGAGGGAACCCAAAAGGTTTGCAGAATCGCTGCAACGTCTTTTGCGTTGAGAGACGAACCAAAGAAGAAAGAAACACAGAAATTTAGACAGAGAAAGAGAGGGAACTCAATCGCACTCTCTTTTGGCGGGAAATCGGAAGAGCGCCGGCGATGAGCCGAGCAATAACGAGAGCCGGTTCTCCCGAAGTTGTAAAAGTCCCCACCGATTCGTCCCCGTCTTCCGCCGAGTCAAGCTTTCGCGAACTCGACGATGTGTTCTTGCAGGTCAAGTCTGTTAATCTGATGCTTATTTGAAGACTGTTGTTTTGCAGTTTCAGTGTCTGATCATGGCGTTCTAGGGTTGTAGTCACTCCTACTGGTTTTCTTTAGTGTCGGTTCTTTGTATTTGTCTTGTGGCGACGAAAGAAACAATTATGACGATCGTAATACAGTAGCCGATTCTGTAGTTGGTATTAGCGAGTGTGAGGAACGGAATGGAGTAATTAGGTTCTAAAATTTAAAAATCCGAATCGTTCTAGTAGTAGAAAATGAATTCAAATATTTAGAATCGGTAATGGAGGACTCTGGCTCCTGACTCGCTTTGATTTCGAAAATGGAAGGTGCTTCTTGTTTGTGTTCAGAGGAGGAACGGGCGTGATATAAAGGTGAATAAAGATTTATGATTCTGGGAGAGACTTGATGATGTCGCTCAGTTATGCGAGGATTATTGATGAGATTCGATCTTTCAGTTATAAGCTTGGAATTTGTCCAACTCTCTCTACAAGCTTGTAGCACTTGTAAGAGATTTGATATTGAAGGCTATGAATGCCGGTCTAATCTAGTAAGATTTGTGAATCTAGTGATGGGATACTGTAAGCGTTTCTTGAAGAGATAGTCTGTGAGAGCAACACGGTTTGCCTTAGTTTATGTTAATGTTTCATTTATTGAGATTCAAAAATCTAGGTTCTACCAGGTAGGGCGCTCAGGAAATAGGCAATCAGTGTCCTCTGCTTTTTCCTTTTCTTTTCTTTTGCATCTGACCTTCGGTATATAATAGTTAAGACCTATTTTTCCTCTTTTAGACTTTGTAGCGTCTAGGAAGGTCCTTGTCTCACATCCCTGAAAAGAAAAAGTGAGGAATGGCTCTTGTTATTGAACAACAGTATTGTGCTTATAAGTTATAGTTAATTATATTTCTTTGGTTTACGTGTACATTCTTTTACATACATTGAATGCATTCTTAGTCTTAGAAAAATCTGAAATGTGATGCTTTTGCATACTCCTCCAACCATCCTTCATGCTCGCAATTTGTTCTTTGGTTACGTAGGTTTGTAGCCCACATTTCCTTTCCCACTTTTTGTCACCTGCTTGTGTAACACTTTGGAAGAGCTTCCTTTCATGTGTATGATACTTTGAGAACGTCATGAAAATTTTTTGAGTTACTTCAAAGATACAAGGTGAGTTTTAGACCATCCAAGAAAATTATGCTTTTTCAGTTGTTTGAAAAAAATTGATCAAAAACAACATCAAACACTTCAAAAGAAGTACTCCTTTGGGTCTTTGTTCTACTGTCACGTCATATTTTAGACTAGGAAAAATAGATACACATTTTGGTGCTTGTTGGCAAAAATGATATCATAAAGACAACAAAGAAAAGAGCTGGAAGGAATGAAAGCTGAAATGAAAAATTATATCAGGTACTTCTCTCTTATTCATCTCTATTGAAAGTGACTGCTCAGAGAAATGAAATGATCCCCATTCATGTTCCTTCCAAGTTTCTTATGTTTCCAAACTTCAATTGGAGTTAAAAACTGTCTGCTTATTAATCTACCCTACCCTGAATCTTATTTCACCTCTTGCAAAAAGAAGTTGCCAACATTTATTAACTCTTTCAGTAAGATGATCAAATATTTCATGTATTATTTCTGTTTATGTTTGATTTACTACTCTAAGAGACTGATTTCCTCTGCTATTTTGACAGACGCAAACAAGAGTATGGCTTGGAGAAGTCCTGCACACAAGATTAGATGATGAAACAAATATTGCCGACTTACTTGCTGATGGGGAATTGCTGTATGTGCATGATATTTTTTTCTTCCTTTTTCTACCTTGGTTTAGAAAATGATAACAAAATTTCACATTTTTTCCTTGCTATATATTTTCTTTAACATGTGGCTTTAGAATAGGCAAACTTTCTACTTTGGCAGCTTTTTGTATTCAGTAATAAAAACTAAAATATCTGCTCAGCTTAAGGTTTTCCATCAATTCAAAATGTTTATTAAATGTAGAAAAGGCACAACTATATGGCATGCAATCCCATTTAATTTTTTTTAAATGTTTGAAGTTATACAAAATTGATATCCTTTTGTAATCTTATTTGGGAAATGTCTAGTTCAGATTGCCTTGTACACTTAGAGTTTTTGGTAACACACCTGTTGTCTTAAGTTAGGGGATCCTTACCTTACCTCCATTTCTCTTCCTTCACTGTAATTAGGCCACTATGGAAGTATATGAAAACATTAGAGCACAATGGTTTGGTGGATAGACTTTCACTACTCGTCCTTACTAAAAGCAGGCACTTTAGTGAGGAAGAGCTCATGAGCTGTGATTGGCTTGCTTAATGAATAATTCCAAGAAGATTGAAATATTTATTTATTTTTGTTTTGTTAAGAAACCAAACAATGTTTCTGGTACAACTGCATTGAAAATTGGTTATGGTGGCCTGTTATTAATTGTGACTTCCTTATTTTATTTTATAGGTTTAAAGTGTCTAAAGTAATATGTGAAATGCTTTTGGCCAAGAGCCTGGAACTACAACAACCAAAGGCTTATATATATAAGCCAATTACTTCTGGAAAGAGCAGTGGGAGGTATATGCCTTATTCTAATGTTGACTCATTTTTGAAGGTAAGCTTCATCATCTTTTTCTGTGATTTTTTACTAATATACAGCATGGCATTTTGAGTGATCCTTGATGGTTCCACACCAGAATAATCATTACATGGGTTGTAAAATATCTCTATCTCTGGGAATACCTTAGCATAATTTATTATGAGTTTTCAAAAGTTAAATTAGCTCTTGAAAATTGAGTTTTAGGCGTAGTTTATTGTATTGGCGAAATTTTGGGGAAAATTTGATACATGACCTTTGTCACGTGCGAAATTAATTGAAATGGCACCCTCTCTTCTCCTCCTTTCGTCATCACAAACTTATCAGGTTTGGGGCTTGGTGTGGTTTTGCATATAGAATTGGGGTGAGATTCACGAGGTGAAACCTGGTTTATCTATTTTGGAAGTTTCATTTGCATTCACGAGGTGTGGTTTTACATTTGCATTTATGATTAATATATAAGATACTGTTCCTAATAAGCAATTTGCTGTCTGTAAGTTTTAATCATGAGCAATAGACTAATTGTTAATATAATTTTATATTTTACGTATGCATCACAAATGGGTGTGAATATTGTGATGATACTTGTTTAATGCAATTATGCGCAAATCTCTTTATCCACAACTGGAATCCTGAATTTCATGAGTTTAAATGTAGACTTGGGAGCGTGATGAAATAGGTTCCTATATAAAGTTTGTAATGGGAGCAAAAAGGAAAGTTGGATACACCTGATATAATATCATAAACAAGTTTGAAACAATTATATGTTTAATTATAAATGTAACCTACTGATCAAATACAAGGTACATCATTGTGTTATCTGAAAGATACAAATATAGAATTTTTATAATTAACGTGGCATCTTGTTATTTTAAAATATAACAGACAAAATCATGGTAGAAGTTCTTTGTTGGTTGGCTCTTAAGATTTTGGGGCACAGTTGATTGTTAGCCCTATGTTGATTTACCCTATCGTGGTCCAGTACATATCAGGTCAATGGCCTAAGCTTTCAGATCATAGCATAATTTCTTGAAAAGTGGAGGGTCAAGCTTATGCTTACAGAAGGATAGAGCCAGATTTTGCATGTTGGGTGAACTTTATCCTTTAAAACTTCTAAGCAGGAGCAATGTTTCAAGTTTTGAATCCCACCCTTATGGAGTGTTCCTATTATTAAGATTTAATGCTATCAATATTTATCACAGTTGGGATATTAGAATAGATTCTGCACTTAGGTAAATGTAAACCAGAAAAAAAAAACTAGTGATTTGTGCCTCCAATAGATAAATGCTTGTCCAAAGCCTATTTGTTTGATAAATAAGTGAGTTTAATTGTATTAGCATTTTCTGATTTCCAACGTGGGTAACCCAAAGGATTTCTGAACTGTCATCTCCTTTCATTTTTGCAGGTCTGCAAATTCTTGGGATTAACTAGCATAGATCTCTTTTCCCCTTCGGACGTGGTTGAGAAAAGAGATATCCGGAGAGTTTGCTTGTGTATTCGATCCTTCTCAAAGAATGCTAGGTCTAAGCATTTAAATGTGAGCAGCATTGCATATAGATGCAACTTTAAGTTTCTTGTTTTCCTTCTATTTTTACAATTGTAAATGTGATAGTAATTCTTACAACCATTTTCAGCTTTTGAAAAATAGAATGAAAATTGTGTCTCGTTCTGCTGATAGGTGCCAGATTTTGATGTTGTTACCTACACGATAGCCATGCCCACAGATATGGTTGGATGCATCCGTAGAAGCTTGGAGCTATCACAATGCAGCTCCCTGGACTCAACTGACAGACAATGCAAGGATTCAAGGAGGAAATATAGGCAGGTAATTTCTACCATTGTTTCAACCATTTGATAAAAATAGTACTGTTTTCTAGGTCATTGTGTTCTTGCTTTGAAAGCGCTTTATTTCCAGTTTATATCACTATTTGTTTAACTTATTTCTTCCGAGAAATTTATTCATCCATGTGTCTGATTCTTTGCTCCACTATAGAGGAGCTATGGTGGAGATTATGGCAGACAAAGTGACACATGTTCTGAAGATTCTGATGGCGCAGAAAGCAGTTTTTCTGCAGTTGGATTTTATAGCTCAACAGCAAACAGTTCATATGATCATGCATTCATTACTATTTCAGATTTGGAGAATTCTTCTGGTGGAAGTCCAGTAGTGTGTGACAATTTCATTTTTGCACAGAGTGTATTTAAACCAAATTTTGAGGACCAAGAGAAGGATAGGCATGTAAAACATCAATCCGGATCAATTTGTTTAGCAGAGACAATGAATTCTCTTGACACACACAACTTGAACGTGATAAGTCATGGAAATTGTCCAATGTGCTTTTTTCATCTTGACACTAACCAGGGAACCTTCCCTCATATTGAAAGCAGATCTATGATAGAAAACACATCAGCCAGAAGTGATAATGGTCATCAATTTGGTGTTTTGGATTTAATAACTCATGGAACTAATGATGGTGTTACCTTTGATGGAGAGGACAGGATATTTAACAGGGTTATGCCTTGTCATGGTTCAAACACAAATATTGGAACTTTGAAATATGGATTTGGAAGGACATTTTGTAATGAGATTGAAGAGGCTGAGGTATCCTCTACAGCTAGCCTCAATTCTGTATCAGGTAAAGTTGTTGCCATGTGTCACGATGAAGATCAATTTGATGCAGAGGATGAATTCTCTGCTGTTGAATTACAGTTCCTTCAAAACCTTGAAAATGATCACCTGGATAAGAGTTTGATTGGGTATGAATCTGGGAACATTATTAAATGTGAAGTTCCAGTTAATCGTTTGACTCAGGATTCTAGTGGTGTTCAATCTGGGATGAAAATTGAGGATATGGGCTCCTCCACCGGTCTTTTACTAATAGATTCAGATCTTCAACCATATTCTAATGGGTTTCAAAATGAGGTTACACTGCACAACAATATCAATATGTCTCAATTAGATGTAGAGATTTTTGTTAAAGCTAGAAAAGGTGAACTGCAATATAATTGTATTGAGAACTTAAATGAATGCTCAATTGTCATGGCATCAAATGGAACTGAAGGTCAAGAGTGCTCTCCTGAATCTGTGTCATCACGTGCTGGGTGGCATCATTTTGTAGGTCAATCTTCTAATAGTGCTCATGCAGATGACCAATGGCGTAATGGTTCTAAATTTGTGCCAGATTATGTTGAGGAGTCTATTAGTGCCCCCACAAATGAAACTAATATCAGTGTTATGGAGCCCAGGAATGGCTCTCTTGAAACATCTTGCTATAGCAATGATGTACAAGTCATTTATGAGAAGATGAATGCTGCACCAGATGGAGTAGCAGTTGAAGAGAATGAACAATCCTGTAGTTCTAGTACAATGGGTGAAGATGGCAGTGTTCAGCAGTGGCATAATACTGTGGATATGTCCCACTGCATGATAGCCGAGACCTATAACCCAGCATGCTGCTCAGAAGCTAGAGTTGAAGCGAAGGTGAAGGTTTTAAATGGTCAGGATTCTTATGAACAGTCTATTTGCTTAAATAGGTTCCTTAAAGTTTTGTCTGGAAGAAACAGTGAAGACATGGCTTCTGCTAGATCTCAAAGTATAGAACCATCTTGTCTGTTGACAAGCCCATTAGCCACCACTTCTGTAGGGACTGACAGGGAAATGTTTAGTGCACATAGGGCTTCAGATCAAGACCTGCTGAAACACCCAGAAACTCTTGATGTTCCCAAGAGCAAGCCCATTCAACTCACTAGTGCTGATACTGAAAGTGCAAAAGCAGATGATCCTGTGCCAAATTTCATTGATCTGTCCAGCGGGCAGAGGCTGGAATCTGGAGGGGTAAGAACTCCTGTTGATCTTATGAATGGCTCCTCCCAAATTCGAGTTGATGCTTGTGAAGATACAAAGGCACACGAAATGATTGGTGAAACTGTTGACTGCAATGTTTTGCCTGAGCACCTATGCATTTCTATGACAAAAAGTCAGCACAGCTCAAAGACTGCATGTTCTGAAAATGCAGGCAAGGGTCATACTAATCTGCTTTCTCTACATGGGAATGACAAACAAGGAATTGATAAATTTTGTTCAGATCATGAGGATCTTGCTTGTTGCACAGAAACTATGGATAAGGTAAACTTCAGGAAATTGTTTTCTTTTTTCCTTGTCTTTTTGCCCCTGACAACGCTCATTTTGTTTATTTTGTAACTTTTATCAACTGAACATGTTGAATTTTCTGATCAAATATACATTGGCTTTGCCTTGCATCTCTGATCAAGTGTTCTTACGCAGGATAAGGAAAAAATTCAAAACGCCAGTTTTGGAGCAGTTGAAACTTTGGAAGGGAAAGAAGAGAGTGCAAGTGTAGGACCACTAGGAATTATACCTCATGGAGGGTCATTACTGAGACTAGTTGCTGGGGGGACGACACTTATTGGCGGGCTCTTTCTATTGCTTCACCTAAGGTATATCTATCAAGATTATAATTTTACCTGAATTATATAAATTATTTCATTTTCTTGTGTAACTTTGTTCTTCTAGTGATGGTTTTTCATTTTTCCATCTTTCTCCCATTACAGGAGGAAAAATGTTCGAGAACAGATCGGTGAAATAAGTATTATGTCAAATCAAATTCAGAAGGAAAATAATGGGGAGGTTTCAAAACAAATGGTTCAACAGAAAGGTACAGGTGAGACAAGTGATACATCCACTCAAATTCAAGAGACAAATAGTAGGAAGGCATCAACTCAAAAGGGACAACAGAAGGGAAGGGCGAGTGGTGCTTATCCAGCAGAAAAGCTCAGATTTTAGTACTAAAGATCTGCCTGGCATATATATCAATACTTGAATAGATGTAGATGGGATATTTATTCAGGTGGCCTGGAGAAGTGTGGACCAGCTGCGGTAAATTAGTGGGAACCATGAGACTCATGTTGCTGGTACTGTCCTGGAGCCAACCGTGCCTACAGGTTCTATTGTGTTTCATCGACAATATCGCAAGATTTATGCCTAAATTTTTGTAGTTAGTAGGATATGTTAAGATCAAAGTCTACTGTTTATAACCTTTTCCTATCTGTACCAACAAAAATTGTTGTATTAATCTGGCCGGTTTCTCCATCTTCATCCTTGACCTCGGTAATTGTGAAATTATGATTCAATTTTAGTTGAAGAGGCCCCCCAAAAAAAAAGGAATAATAAATAGAAAAAAAAAGCCAAGAAATTAAGGTTTTTGTAATTTATATTTTTCTCAATTTTTTAATGTATTTTTCTATTCTCTTCTCTGAAATGTGAATATTGAAAACAACTGGGGTGTTGGAGCAAGTTACTTATCTGACTCTTACAGATGGGTGCGATGATACTTATTTTGAGTGATTATGGTTTGAATTTATCAGTATTTCTCTTGGGAGCATTGTGTGACTGCCTGTCGGACTTGTGGGAATATAAATTTAGTTGAAAGATTGATGCAATATTTTGTTTTGTTAAGTTCAAGTTGTGATTCCAATGATATGCTCCTATCAATATGTGCAGTGGCTCAACGGTGGGTTGAAGTTGGCAAGATGAGAGAGCGCATGGAAGCTATTGGGATAAAGAAGAAATCAGGATTCATTGCAATTGGGATATCCATGCAAGATATCTGCGCAATGCTGAATCATCCTTCCCTTAAATTAAAGCTATGCGGGTAAGTTTCTGAAATCTTGTAGGTGTATCACTTATATATGATTATGCACACATCATTATAGAAGAATTTTCTCTCTACTAAAATAACGAGAAAAAGCTGAATTCTACATTTTTGAAAGATCTTAGAAAGGATATACCTTCAGAGATTCTGTTCCTCGTTTCATGGTTTAAAATGCCTCTATCTTATCCCATATTGTAGCCACACATGATGCTGTTTTCTAGGATAGCCTTTTAGGAATGCATTTCCTCCAGAGCTAGAATCCGGTGGTACCATGAAACCACTGGATGGGATGTGGGCCCCCTATTGAAATAGTGCATCCATCTGCACGTTTCACGCTGGTACCACGGAGTGGCACCAGATGAAGTGGTCTCGTCTTTTAGACATACAAAAATTTCTCTGCTAATCCTAAACTATACCTATAATTGCAAATTCTACCATTCTATTTTTATTGCTTTGGCCCTACCCAATACGCCTAAATTTGGTTACAATCTCTCCTTCCCCTTCAATTTGTTTAGTCTATATTATCTTCTAACATAAATTGAGCCTTTCATTTCATTCTTCACATCCTCTTGCTTTGTTATTTTTTGGAAAAAAGGAGTTGAACTAAACATGGTATATGTGTGCTCTCTTTACGTTAGCTTTTTAACTTCTGTTTGTTATTATTTATTATTAAATGTTTTTAGGGGAGATGATGGGTTAAAGAGGATTAATTAGCCTTTGTATGAAGGGAGAGATTGGAACCAAACTCTAGTTTCTTAGGTAGGATGACAGGTATAATTTATGATTATCTGAGAAAATTTTCTAGTGTACTATAATGCTTTCAAGAATAAGTGTAATGACACCTAAGGGAGCAAAGCTTAGAGGGCAGTATCATATAAAACACTGCCCTTGAAGCTTATATGATACATTGTTCAAATAAGCAAAAGCAAAAAGCAAAAAGCAATGCCAAACGCTGCCAAAATCTCTATGGGCTACAAGGACCAAGTGTGAACCTCTTCTTATAAGCCATGAGTTTTAGAACGAAGGAGTGGAACCGCTTCATTGGGTCATTACAATAAGAGAGGGATTGCCCTATTAGGTCGTTGCAATAAGAGAAGCAAGTTATGCTCAATAATCCTGAAAATAAAATATAAATTAATGAAGTTTGCGTAGAAGTTGCTTTGTGAGTATGTTAAAACGTCGAAAGTGCCATGAAACTGGCTGATTGATACAGGTACGAACCCAAGGACAACTTTATCACGTCACACCGGTGAACCGTCAAGCAAATGGGGTGATACCTTAATAACCAAGTTTTCCTTGTTCGCTTGGCTCCGTGTGTTTCAACGGAAAATACTTTTCAACAGAATATTTTTTTGGATAAAAATTTTTCAGGAAAAAATTTCTACCCTTTTCGTTATTTTCAGGTTTTTGGATGTAGTGTGGGGAAATTTTTTTTTTCCAGATTGGCTTAAAGCGGGGAATTGAAATTAAAGAACTAAAGTAAAAACGGTGGAATCTTAAGATTTTTTAATCCTCTAACTTTTTAATATTTCAAAATTGGTGTTAAACTTTATCAAATTTACAAATGTTGACCCCTAAAATGCAAGGAGGTAAAAGAGAGAGAATGTGTTGTATATGTCTCAGTTTTAAGGGTGACACGGGCAAAGAAAGCTTCAGTCTCATGCCTAAAAATATCTGGGGTGTCGATCTTGCCAAAGCGAGGTAGGGTTTGAGGGCCTGAAGAAACACATCCAATGAACACCCCAACCGGCGGCAGCTCAGGCCTGATTAAAGGATTCTGGAAATATTTATCTGTAAATTTAATTTTCCCCCAAAACAAGCAAATGGAAAATTTTAAAATCTTAGAAAATTCTTTTCGTCCATTTTCTAGTAAAACAAACACAGCCTTAATAAGAAGAAGACGTGCGTTAGTAATGCAAGTATCTGGCTTGTAACTAAAACATGACTAAAAATGTGTTTTAAAATTCATGCATCTCTCCCATTCAGTGAACATGAAGAACTTTTCTCCCTATTAAAATCTAGATCTCAGTCCCTTCCCAGTAATCCTTTGTTCAAGTTACCCCATTCTTGACTTTTTTTTAAAATAATTGGTCCATTAGCATCTTTATTAGGTTAGGAGTGACTTTGTTATTGACTAAACCCTTATAATTCTCAAAACAATTTTTTTATCAAAAAAGGAAGGGAAAGAATAAACTCAGGTAACAACCCTTTGTTTTTTTCTTTGGGCTTTTTAAAGTGACACCCTGATTCTCGTGATCTGTTGAACCACGTTAGTTTAAATTCAGATGCTGTGGTCCACTTGATTCTTATGATCCTAAACAATTCCACGCCTTTTGGAAGAATATTAGTTAATATGAGTTGCGTATACGGGGAGAAAGGAGGTTATGTGTTTCAACGTGGTTAGCCTGAAGCTGGATCTGTCATATTCATAATTAAGATTAAGATTGTTACTCCACCTACAAATGCTACTTTAAAATTATGAAAAATGCTGGGATGAGCTGTAGGTGTTGGATTTGGGTAGTTTATCATGGTGGGTCATCTACAATTGAAGTTTCCCTCCAAGTTCTAGCATCTTAGCTGTATTAAAGCTTTGGTAGCTTTCTTTCTTTTTGCTCTTTTTATTTATTTATTTATTTTTTTTATACTTTATGTGTGGGAAATCAAATATTCTCTCATAGCTTACCTCATGTAAGGGATAAAGTTGATTCTCTTATTTTCCCAACCATTTTTGAGATATAAAAGCTATCCAGTCAAACAAGTAAGGGTCTAGGACCATCGGAACCACTTTCAATTGTATCAAAATTCAGAACCATTTTTTTACGTAGAGAAAAGGGGAAAAAAAAAGAAAAGAAAAGAAGAGACCGCTTAGTTAAAGGCTGCTACTTTTAGGCAGTCAGTGTTTTTTCATATAGGCCTCACTTGAAACATTTACAATAATTAAAAAACACTGACCTGATATGTCCCGTATGGTCACAATAGGGAACAATTCAGGAAAACAATGTAAAAGATTTTATTCCGTCTAGTTTATTTAGTCGACGTTAAGCCACCTACATGCCATGTCACTTAAATGTCCTGTTAATGTCGTCATGATGAAAGAGAAATTTTGGACACGAAAGGTGTCGCTCGGTTAGCTTAACCTTGGCTAATTAAATCAACTTGACTGCTAGAGAGTCATCTTTTTCCACGTTGAAACTTAGCGCATGAAGATAGGCTATGATGTTAGACAACAAATTTAATTAGGTCGGATGAAACATTAACATTCACACCCACTCATTCAAATCTCCTCAATAAATCAAATATCTATATATATATATATTTTGTAAAGTAAATAATTCATGCCTTTTATTTTCCAAAGAATAATTTTGGCAAATTTAAAAACCTTTAACATCTCAAACATTTACTCTTGCTTTATTTTGACATTTGTTTATATATAATGTTGCATGTTCCATCCACTTCCGTTTAAATGGTTAATCAAAATACGTTACATGACATATTTTGATTGGTGTCAAATAAAAAGAATGTAATGAAATCCTATTTGATTGTTCATAAAAAAAAGTCTGATTGTAAAAATGCTTTTAAAATATAATTATGATTGATGCATTCCACTTAAAAAAAAATTCATAATTTGAAGAGAAAAAAATGGTTTTTTTAAAATTAAATGTAACAATTATAGTGGTCAGGTGCATGAGTGGACGAGATGTCATGTGCATGTGCATGTGATTTATATACGACATTGTTGGCTACTTTACTTCTACACGGTATAAAACAGAATATTCCTCGAAACTTCCGGTAGAAACATAGAATATTATTTTCCATATCCGAATATTTTCTTTTACACTTTTGTCTCACATGCTCGTACACCCTTCATTTCCTGTAGTCGGCTCTACCTTATCATTCCCAACCCTCGAAGTACAAGTTAAAACGGAACCAACACACCCCGTTATCCTCTCGCTTGCCCATTTCGTCACCCTCGCGTAAATATGACTCGAACCGTCTATACCGCTAGCATTCTCACTACGCGCCTGGGAGCGCGTGCGAAACTCTTCTTTACAGTACGGACATACGTATTCTCGTCGTGAATGGCTACGCGCGACTGTGCGAGTATAACTTGGTCTGTAGTACAACGTCCCCCATCTCTCTCTCTCTCTGTGAGAGATTGGTTAAATGGCTTTGAATCGATGCTTTACCCCTAAAAGCTCAGACGACGCGACCTTCACGAGAATTAGCGGAGATTGCACGCTCGACTCCCGTTCGCAAATCTCCGCTTTTATCCGATCGCCTGGACTCGTGATCTCAGCCTTGCTAATCGTAATTCCCTCATGTCCTGTCACTAGGTTGAGAATCGCTTCGTTCAATCATCGGTTGTGGCTTACACTTATTTGATGAATTCCCGGGTAAGTCCATTTCGATTTCGAAGAGAACATCTCTAGGGTTTCGCTGTCATTTCAGGGTCGGTCATTGGAATCTCTATCCTGCTTGTTTGATTCTCTTAATCCTTGACGTGATGTTGTTTGTTCGCATTTGGTTGTTGCTTGTTTTGACGATTGAGTGGAACTTTTATGTTTTTAATTATGCTTGGGACTTTGTGTTCGTATTTGTATTTGTTTTGTTTAAATATGTTAACAGTTTTCGTTTCAGAACGTCAGGGTCATGTGGTGTGGTTTGATTGATTAAGTTGGGATGCTTTGTAAGAATTTATTCGTTGTCCTACTGTTAACCTGCTTTGATGTAAATGTTGATGGGTTGTTCCGGTGTTTTTGGAATCTGGGAGTTTTAATCTTTGGGAGAAAGCTGGACCAGATGCTTGTCTCTATAAGTAAATCCTCTTGGATCTGGGGTTGCTCAAACTGCGAGCAAGTAAGGATTTTGGCTGGTTATTTGAGAGGATTGTCTGGATCCCAATGAAGTGGGCCATCTGACAAAATTCATTCAAGCAGGCCTCTGATTTTTTTTTTTTGTAGCCATTTATTATCTGAGATGGGAGTGGGTGCCTCTGTTATGAAATTGAGCCACAATGACCTGAGTCTTTCCTTGAGCCGGGTGCCAGACTCCCCTTCTCTCCCTCCTCCTCTTGATTATTCGTGAGCATGCAATTTGTCTACAGGTTTTTGTCTTACGATTTGTGGGATCTAATGATTATACAATGATAGGAATGTATAATGTGTTTTATGAAACCTGACTAAAATATATGAAGAAGATCTTCCGGAGATTTGGGGAAACAGTGTGTCCAGATTCCAAGGGTCTTGTTAAATTGGCAACCTGTTTACCAACCTGACCTGCTCAGCTGGTGGAAATCTTTGAATGGAATCACAGATGACCAGAGCCAAGGAATTTTACCGTTATTATGTTGTTGTTCAGGCCTATGATTTCCCTTCTCTTGCCTAAAAACCTTTTTTCTTCGCAAGGGTTGCTGTTAATTGAATGTTCATGCATTTTGCAATTGCTTTGCGTCTGCGAGCTGTTTTTGCATAATATTTTTTCCCATTTTTTGCGTGTCACTCATGGTCAGATAAGATTTTTCGATTACCCCAGAATTTGGTGCTCTTGAGGTTGGGGATATTGTAAGAAATTGGGAACAGATGTTACATTAAAGCCTTCTCAGGATTTTTCCGGTTTTTCAGATTTTCTCCAGATTTTGTTTGAACCACAGTTTGGTGGGGCTATCTTTTTCTTGGACCATCCTACTTCTCGTGGGTTTGGGTCCTTCTTTTTACCATTGTGGTTTGTAACTTTCACATTCCGGTGCTGTTTTATATCATCTATTGTTACTGATAAAAAAAAAAAATAGTGAGAAACAGTTAATGTTATCTTGAGGTTTGGGGTTGAAATAGTTATATAGAAATCAATTTTATATATTTTTATTATTAAGATGTTGAACTTTGATAAAGGATTGAATAAGTTTTCCATTGGATGATTCTTCTCTTTATGTAATTATGTATTGTTCTTTGTTGCGTATGATAATTTCTATTATCAAATGTCTAGAATAAGATTGTTGCAATGTACGGTGGGATTCTTAGAAAGGTTTAAGATGATTATAATCTAACTTACTAAAGAATCAAATCACCATAGAACTTTGAAATGTCCGAAGTTCTGAGCAACAGCTTTTGTGAAATCCAAGCATGATAATATAAACTTGTCGACCTTGATAATTGTTTTTGATGCTTGGTTAGGGGAGAATGGAGATAAGGAATCTTTGTGAGGAATTCCTTGCTTGCGGAATTTGATTCTGTTTCATTTGTTGTTAATGCAATCTTCTTAATAAGAGTAATAAAATGTTAGAAAGTGAATATTTTAGAGGGACTTGGTTTCTGGCAAAAAATTTGGAGGTGCATGGGAGGGTGGTGTAGGAGAAAGGGCCTTTAAAAAGTGATGTGGAAGGAGAGGGTTTCTTGTACATGGCCTTTTGATGGTGTAGGATATGATATCATTTCTTTAGTAGAGATTGATAGGTTACTGCCCATTCATAAAAGAGGAAGTTTGGAGGTTGTAGGAGAGTTTAGTAGTTATCAGGCAACTAGGACTAATGTTTTTTCTTTAGCTTTATGTAAAATGTGTTGAAATATTATGAAGGAGGAATTGATGGTGTTGTGGAGTAATTTCATGCTACATAGCTTTCTCGAAAGAGTTCGGATACCAAATTTTTTTCGTTTTCCTAAGGGCTAGTCCAGTGCACAAGGCTCTGGGCCTCCACCACCGTGCAGGGTCTGGAGAGGGATTGATGTATGCTGCCTTACCTCCACATGCAAAGTGGCTGTTTCTTGTGACTTGAACCTGTGACCTTTAGGCATCAATGGAGCAACCTTGCCATTGCGCCAAGGCTCACCCTCATCTGTTTTTCCTAATTAATTTATTTTTTTCCTGTCATTTTATTTATTTATTTCTTTTATAGATGAATGAATTTAAGTTTATCTTTATAATATGCAGTGATTATTGCTGTGCAGTGTCTGTATGATATAATTTTTAAAGTTATCAAGGTGGCGCGCTACCCTTAGGCTGTGTGGCGCGCTACCCTTAGGCTGTGTGGCGCGATACCCTTAGGCTGTGGCTATTTATATGCTTGACCATGTCCATCTGCACATGTATGTCCTTATTAATATATGTGCCGAAACAATTGAAATGTGTTCAGAAGTGTGGAACATATTTCATACTCGGTGACACTAAATGACTGCTGAAATTTTTTTTTGCCAGATTAACTATATAGCATTTTGTGAAGCTAATACCAGTAATTGGATTTTTAAATTATGGTTTTAAGTGGACATACTTTTCACCATATGTGTTGTTTCTTTAGTATGCTAATGAAATTAAACAATGTTTTATATGTTGAATGTGTAGTTTCTGAAGTTTATCAATTTTGGTAGCAAATATATACTCCGAAAATTTTAAACCCAAGGTAAAATTTCAAGACTCCAGGGGAGGGTGTTCTTTGAAGAACATACTTGTTATGGTTTTGTTTTAGGTGTTCTGTGAAGTGCACTACTGTTGTGTTTATGTTTTATGAACCAGTTGTAGTTGAACATTGCATCTTGGATTTATTGTTTGCGTTAGCAAATAAATCTTCATTGTTTCTGATGTAGGCATGTACTGTTTGTTATTTCTTGTTTCTCTGTTCTTTTTTCTGTTTTAGGAAAGTGAATGCGTTATGTGGTGAACTTGAAGTCTCAGAATTTCTATTGAGTTTTATAGCTCATATTTTTGGCTGATGGTAGATGCTTAGAATAGCCTTAGATACAAGGAAACATTTTGATAGCCCACAGAAATTTTCTAAAAGGGTGTAATAGTTTAGCTTTCATCTAATAAACTGCTTTAAATTGACTGGTATGATTTGGATTTATTCCACACATCATCAACAAGTCGACCTGAACTTAAAATGTCATGTACTTGTTGTTTTCTTTTTCCTTTCTTTTTGTTTTTGTTTTTTTTTGTGTGTGTGTGTTGTTTTTTAGTGTTTTTGGGATTGGGGGGGGGGGGGGGGGGGGGGGGGGGGGGTGGGTGGTGGTGGTGCAGTTTTGGGTTAAGTGAACATGTACTTTTGATTTTATAATATTTGCCTTTGTATGACAGCCTGTTAATTGCTTGAATTTTTGTACTAACTTCAGTTTTTTGTTTTTCTGATTGTCAATTCAGCTTCTTTAGAAAGAACACATTCCAGACATACTAGAGGAGCGTTTCTTTGTTTCCAGGTAACTGGTTGTTGTGTTTCAAGTCAGTTGTGGTGGGAACTTGTAAAATATGTAAATTAAGTAATATGAGATGATAAAATGGGTTTTGTAAGTTGTGCAAATTATTTATTTGTATTTAATGTTATTTTGTTTTATTTTCTTAAATCTATGTTGTTAATGTTGGTGCATATTGTTTGATCTGGTCTGTACAATAATCATTAATGTGGAACTAATTTTCAGTTTTTTTTTATATCATTTCTTTTGTTATAATTGTTTGTTTTCGTAGCTGGGACATCAAAATTTTTGATGATGTGTTCACTAAACGTATTGCATGTTGTTTGTAATGGTCTATCTAATAATTAATAATTATTTTTGCTGATCTTGGTGCATGATTTAAGGGCTATAGTGTTTTTAAAAGCTTAGCAAAAGTCTTGGCATTGCCTGCCCAATACTTTGACTATATTTTGCATTTTCTTATGGCTAATTTGACTGTTTTGAATTTATTTTGATTGTTAAGATGAAATGAAGTTTTGCCTCTTTTGGTGCAAATATATCATTATCTGATACTATGTCACTTCCTTTTAAATTCAAACCATTTGCAACTCGAAGGAGCTTAAATTTGAATGATACTGTTTCTATGCTGATAATAAAGAAGAATAATGGTTATAAAGCCTCCAAATTGTTATCTATTTGAAGCTTTGGGTCTTGTTTAAACGATTGAATCTCTTGAGTTCAATATGAAGTGTGTATGATTAACAATGATGAAAGTTTTTTCCAACTTTTATCTTTTTGCTATAATAAAAAAAAAAAAAATGAGGTTTTGCTATTTCTGTGATCAGAAATGGGTGTTTTAACTTATGAAGTCTGGAGTAGGAAATCATTATACAGTCTTAACAAATTGTCATGTCACTCAAAATTGCTCTTGTTGTTTGGTTGCGGTGAATTTCTTTTTTAACTTTGACAAAACTATGAAAATTAGGTGTTGATGTGGACAAAATATTCAGTGAGAACTGCATGATGGAACTCTTTGAGCAGTGTGAGAAGGTGAGAATGGGGGCATAGATATTGGTCTTGGGTTCAACAATATATTGGTCTTGGGAGAATGAAATGAAGGGACTGGATTTATGCTGCCCTGTAGGTGTTACTGGGCATCATTGATAACAAAGAGCCTCTTGTACCTCTATGGTTTTGTAATTTATGATTTAAACTTGTGAAAATTTCTGGTCACTTATTCAACCGGGTGTCATTTTTGTGATTTAGAATTTTCCAAGTTCAAATCATGAGTTTGATATGCTTGATTTATCGCAAACATCAATCAGATAAAATATTGGGAAGATAAATCATTGTTAGTGATGTACTTTTGTATATGTTGTAATAAATATTGTTGGCCTCATATTTAATATGAATTATTTTGCATGCTTGAGAATAAAATCTCACCAAATATGTCTTAAGGACCTTTTGAATAGAAATTCACTGTTTCTTCTTGGCTTATTACAATGGTTTGAACATAATTTTGTTCTGTTTCATTGTCATTTCTGGAGTTTTATGGCCATAGAGTTTACCTTTGGCTGTGTTAGTGTGTTATTCCCACTACCTCCTCCTTGCTCTTACTAAATGATTACTGGTGAATATTCATTTAATATAAGATACACCACTTCACATTTGTCCATGTGCTTGGTATGCCAACTAGTATTTTGATGTTATATAACCTTTTTAATTAGCAAGTGAACAAGTTGCTAGATCAATATCTTCAGAAGTTTTTAGATACTAGTAAATATGCACGTGCGTTTGCACGTGGGAATGTTATTTAGATTAAAAGTCAAAAATAATAAACAGACGAAATGAAAGATAATATATGATGATCCCTTGTGTATTCGTTATATGGGTAATTATATAAAATATTATTTTTAATAAAGTTGTAATTACTTCTTTGAAAAATAATATTTCATTTTTGTATTTATTTATTATATACCTAGGTTAGAGATTAAACTATAATTATCTATAACATTGTTTTAATAAAATATTGATATTCATAGTATAATATTAAATATTAATTTCAAAAATATGATTCCATCCAATTCTCTAATTATCCTATTATATAATAAAATATAGTTGTTGACTTGCTGGTATATTACTAAAATATAGATATAGATATTTCGTTTTTTAAAAATATATTTATCTATTACCGAAAAAATTTTTAAATCAAAAGTATTTTAATTCGAAAGAATTTTCAATTATTTTTAAATATTTAATAATTTGGAAATTACCTTTTCTATATTTGCTAGCCATGAATGTATGAAAATCCTATGGAAATAGATAAGCCTTAATTATATTTACCTACTCTTCTATGATATAGAATTTCAAAATTATCTATACCTATCCAAATGAATTTTATTGAAAAATTTTGAAAAAATAAAACGAAAGATAATGACAGAGAAAATTAATCAATTAATCATATTAAAATTTTTATTTTATTATTATAATGACATCTTTTAATTAACTGAAACATGTTTTTGGTAATAGGGATATTCGTTCCTATTGATTCTAGTGTCAATTGATTTTGGGTTAGTATATATATCTATATTTTATTAAAATAAAGATAACTATATTTCAGTTTGGTAATAAGTGTATTAAATATTAAAATATTGAAATCTGTTTTAGTAGGATTTATCAGTAAAAAAATAAAGTATTTTTGAAATTAGAGATTCTTCAAAAGAATATAATATACGTGTATTTATATGTTTTAGCACCACAGATTTTTGTAATAATTTTAAAGGATTTTATTATTTATAACTTTAACAATCATAAGCTTCATTCATATTTATCAATAGAGATGCAACAATTGGCTTTAATATAGTCTTATCCAAATATATAATTTTTGAACCAATACGCTTTATTGAAAATAACTTTATATTTATTAGTGATTATTCCTATTAAAAAAAATTGTCTTTTGATTTTTTTTTTTATCTTTATTTTGGTGGATAAAATTAATATCCTTTTGAGAATTTACATTTTTTAGCATTATGGTTAAAAGATTTTCTTATAATACCTTTAAAAGATATTATCAGTTTTTATTATTCATAAACTTTAAATATCATATTTTTCAAGATAAAATCTTCGTCTTTTATACAATTCTACTGAATTCCATGAGATTTTAATCTAACAAAGAGATTAAGATGAGATGTTAATCCTATTGGAATAAAGAGGAGTGAAAGAGTGATGGGATAAGAGAAATGGCTGACGTAATATGGAGAGATTTTAGGGATTTTAATCTCTATTTTTTTATTTTTTTAAATATGAGATGGCATCTTTCTACTTTAAAAAATAAATAGATCCAAATAAAGGTAATGTATATACCAAATTTCATGCACAATTAAAGTCCGGAAAAAAACCAAGTTTCATGAAATCTTAATCACACAATAGATGACGTGGGAGTTTAAACGATTGATAATTATTAGGCACCATAAAAAAGAAAATAACCGATAAATAAGTGAGCTAAAAAATAATTAATGGAATAAAAGAAACTAACCAACGGCTCTTCGCTTCTGTTGGAGATCTGAGTCAGATAGATTCTCTTAGACGGTTTGAGAAATAAAAAGCACAAATTGAAGTTTCTTATATTTTATTTATACATATTGTTGGGACATGACGTTTTGGATGAAAAGAGACATTGTTTGGAACATGGCTTTTGATTGACGAGGCTTTGGACGTTTTGGATGAAAAGAGACATTGTTGGGACATGACTTGGAACGTGGCTTTGGACGTTTTGGATGAAAAGAGACATTGTTGGGACATGACGTTTTAGATGAAAATAGACATTGTTTGAAAAGAGACATTTTATTTGTGCACATTGTTGGGAACGTGGCTTTTGATTGACGAAAGAGAGAATAAATATAGTCTTTGTAGGAGGACATTTTTGGAATGTAAAAGTGGAGAAACAAGAAAGGGCTTCGTGACTGTTCCCAACAGTGGTGAATAAAAGGTAACAAAGATTTCACTTTCTTTTGATCGAACGGTTTCAATTTTTTATCATGACTATTCCCAAGTGGTGAATAAAAAGGACATGTTTGTTGAGATTTGTTTTTAGTACGAGGGTGTTTTAGGAAGTTAAAAGTGGACAAACATTAAGGGGCTTCGTACTTTTTATAGTAGTAAAGATAAAGATGTAGATGACACCTTTTCCAACCCTTCCAGTCTACTACATCGACCACAACAAATTGTCTTCCCTCAATTTATTTTGGTCGGCAACATGAATGCTGTTCCTCCACTTAATCTGTTGATAAACTTATTTTAAGTGAAATTATGTGCATCAAAACCATTTCAGCGGACTCCAACAAGGTTCTTTTTGATCTTGTCCTTGTCTTCTTCAGATCCTTTTTTATCCCTGCACACTTTCCCATAACAGGCTCATGAGGCCTTTGCTTTACATGAATAAATTCTCTTAACCTACTTCCTTTTTTGGCAACAGCCACACACATAGGCCCTTTCCAATATATCCATCCCTTATCTTATTTCCATGCTTTTCCAATTCATCTATCTCAGCATTCTTAACTCTGCAAGGATGCTCTATGCTTTGAGTTCCCTTGCACTCGATTATAATTTAGTGTAGAAGGAGGGGAATTAGGTAATCATTAAACACATTTCATAGTTGTACTGGAGCTTTATTCAGTGACATTGCAAGCTGTCCACTCAATGCCCATGGCTTTAAGGGAACAATGTTCAGGCCATGAACCTAAAATTAAGTCCACCATGAAGCAATGAAAGACTTGTTTTTGGTCACTATTAGAACTTGAAAAAGGTCATGGAAAATTATTAATTTTGAAGAATGAACAAAGGAATGAACTTGTTTCCAGTCACAGTTTCAGTGACATCAGATCCTGTCCAGTTCATGTGCAAGGCTTTAAATTTGCAATATCCAGGCCATGAAGCTAAAATGAAGTCCATAAAATGATGTATTGAAAGACCTGTTTTCAATCACTACTAGAACTTGAAAAAGGTCATAAAAAATTTTCAATTTTGAGAAACAAATAAAGGAGTGAACAGAAGCTTTGTTTGAAAAGAATTTTCCTACAGGCTGTTAATATACTTTCCTTGTGTTACAAATGGAAGTACTTATACGACAAGAAATGAAGTAATTTAGCATCAAATGATCTGGCAATATCATGGTAATCAATTTGTAATGTAAAACATCTTTAACATTTTGGTTTTTTGGTAATTCTATCTTGGAGAGGGGTAGGCAATTTGGATGCATGTGGACTTGGGTGATTGTTTATGCCTTCTCTTCTTATTTGCAGGAAAGGTTTTAGTGAATTCTTTTTGAGGCCCTATTACCATGGAAAGGAAAACCACTAAGCCCCTGGCAGCTTGGGTAACACAATTATACATATTTGGTACCTAATAATTGACATGGATATTTTTCCAAACGATGATTAGGAGGGATAGCAGTTTGGATGATTTTCATTTTGCAAAACTGCTTTTGGGCCTTCTTATTGAGAGAATTTGACAAAAATATAGCTTGGGTATCCATTTAATGATGCAGAAACTACTTTTTATTTCACTAAGACATGGTGGATTCTTAATTTATTACCTGTTCCCTTATCTAAAATTTCAATATGAAAACTTCATATTCATGAGCTTGAAGATTTCTCCTGATCCCGTGGATTGCATTTTCTTCTTTGTTTGCTCAAGTATAAAAGTTGCCTCCTCACTCAAGAACTGAGCTTCCAATTCTGTACATATAAAACCATTTGATGGACATGTTGGTTTATCATTCTGGTGTTGTTCTTACAATGCCAGTGCTTGGAGAGGCTTCTTACTGGTCAACTAGTAAAGGTTGAGCTTAACCTAATTGTTGCATGTTTTGAGCTTAACCTAATTGTTGCATGTTTCAGTACCTCGTAGTTTTTGATCTCCTATTCCTGACTTCACATTTTGAACACCAGTGATTCAGCTTAATTTGGTTTGACTTCAATCTAAAATCTTTTTGTATGTCAAGTAAACAATTATTCTTGATATTCTTCCAAATATTTCAGAACTAAGTAAATCTGAGGGCCCTTCATGTTAAGTGAAGGTTTTCCATGTTATAGTCAAGTTATGTGATGCACTATTTTTGAATTTTTTTTTCAGTCATATTTTTGCTGCATTTTTTTGAATTTCTACATACTGATTTTGTCAAAGCTCTTTAGGCTTCTGAAACTCTTTACAAGTTGGATTATTGTTTTAACCTTTTGAGTTGGGTAATTTTGATGCTTTGTGATTATTGATGTCCGAGGGTTCAAAAAGGAAGTTCTTGTAAACAACTCGCTACTTATCTCTCTCTCTCTCTCTCTCTCTTCCCTGGCATAAACATTTCCTTGTATTGCACAACTATTTTCTTCAAGTCCTCTTGTACACTTCCTCATTTACCCACTGATCTCTAGACTCTGCTACTATTTTTTCATTTTTGTAGTTTCTTTAAGGTATCACCATATGCTCTGACAAAGCTTGAAGTGTTAAGGGTGCTCTTGAAATGATGTCTGAAGTTTGATTTTCCTTGGCACTCCTTTAAATTCTGATAGTCATTAATTGACCATCTGGGTCTGCTGTTTTTTCTCTGCTGGTCATTCGCCTATGCTCTGGTTATGCACTCTTTATATAATTCCAAAGTACCCATGTTGGCAAGACATGAAATGGGTATGGATATGCCTCAGATCTCTCACATGTTCTTTTGGACATAGCAGTCAAAGATTGAAGGACAAAAAGGGGAGAAAAAGGCAAATAAGCAACTTGTAAGCAATTAACTGAGAAAAGGAAATAGTTTTTTTGTGAAGAGAGAGTGGATATTCTCAGATGCAATGATTGCAAGCATTAAATTAAAAAAAAATGAAAAAAAAAAAAAAACAAACAAGAGGGTGCAGCTTGGCTTCTCACCTGTCTTATTGAAATTTATTTTGAGACTTCAGCCAAACCTGAGTATCCGTATCCAAATTTTGGACACTTACTCAACTGAATCCTGGTATTCTGAGGTTTAGGGGTCGGGTGTATTTGACTCTTAAATACAGACCTACAACCGACATTCTTTTGGAGTCCATTTAATATATCGTATACTTTATCAACTATAATTTTTATTGATTTCTGTAGTCTTTTTTATGACTTTTTGAACCTGCAGTCTTTCTATACATCCTTCAGGACTATTTGGTTTTTCTCGGCTGTGCACTTCAGATTGAAATTTTATCCTTTTTTAATTGTGGCAAGAATTTTTTCTTTTCAGTTTTTAATCAGGTTGGAGTAGTCACTTGTGTTGTCACTGGATTTTCTTGATGGCACTTTTTAATGTGCTTTATTTATCCCTTGTTTAATACAGTGGGGTATAACTTTAAGTTGTGAAAAATCGACTCTGATGATTTTTGAACTCAGTTTTCAACCGTTCTAATAGATTTCATCAGTTTTTTCATTTTTTGTTGTAAATTATTATTGTATTTAGAAGGGTTTCAGCGACCGGTTTTTACAATTTTTTTTTTTTTTTTTAGTTTTGTATTTCTTACTCTTGGTCAGTCCCATCCTTTTTTATAGGTTTATCTATTTGCTCTTGTAGGTGGTAGGTTGATATTAGCACAGTGACTTCGGAAAGCCAAAAACTCTTGGGAGTATTAAGTGTTTAAGGATGTAATGTAGTAATGACTGCCGACAATGTCTCACAAGAGCATTTCCGTTGGCTTATTCTGTTTTAGCATGCCTTCTTGAAGGAACAAGTTTGCTGTTAGACTTTCAGCAGCTTGGCAGCTTTCTCAAAGCTTTTAATGAGAATTTGTGAGCTTTGAAGTGTTTAGTGACATTGAGAGAGAATCTTTTCCATTTTCTGATGGTGATGGGGGAGGCAATGGTACTGGATTTCCCTTTATTGCTGCTGCAACATACTTTTGGTATATTTAAAGGCGAGAGATTCCCATGGATCTGTTCAGGTAAGCTGGAAGAGAGAATTTCAACATCTATGAGGACTTCTTTATCTTATTACGTTCTTTTTGCATTTTCCCCCCTTTTTATGATTTATTGCTTCTTTCATTTTGAAGAATCTGGTATCCATGCAGTAGATTTTTTATTTTATTCAGATTATGGTCTGGTTTAATGAGAGAGTTTAAAGGATGTCCAACTTTTGAACTATTTGGGTTTGCATTTAATGAGAGAGAAATGGATGCATAAGGTTTTAAATATTCACTTGTAATTTTCAGTGTGAATATACATGATGAGAATTTCTTATTTAATAAGTAGGGCCCTGACATGAATATTGTTTGAAGTCCATGAGCTTAAACAAGTAAAATTTGCACACCTAATAGATGAAATTTAGATTACCAAATTTTGGAAAATTATTTATGGACTGCTGAAGTCCATTTAGGAGTATTGGATTACAAAGGTTAACACTGTCAATGTCCTGATGACCTTTTTTTTGGGGGGTGGGGGGATATTGCAATGGGTATTGTGAATGAAAGACAAAATACACGAGAGGCATGGGGGAGGGAGGGTATTCACAAAATACATGGGGGGGAGGGACTATAGTTGTGAATTGTGAATGAAGACAAAATACATGGATGGCAACTCTATATTCAATGTTGATTGTGGTGAGTTTTGGATTGGTTGCTAAGAGATTTTTGGAGGCAATCAATTAGTTTATTTGCTTAGTTAATTAAAATAAAAGGTGGGTAATAAAGAATTTATTACTCGTAGAATCAGTTTTTAGTTTCTACAGAAGGAGGGACTTTAGTTGTGAATGAAGACGAAAATACATGGATTGCAACTTTAAGTTCATGTGAATTGTGTTGAGGGTAGGGATCAATTTCTAGGAGATTTTTGAAGGAATCATTTTAATTTATTTGTCTTGATAATTTAAAAAAGGGTGTATAATAAAGTATTTATGCTTGTAGAATCAGAGTTTTGTTAACATTTCAATCGGCTGTATTATGGGTGCAACTTGGTTCAGTTTGGTCAGGGTTGACATCAACCTTAGACCAAATCAAGTTTTTGTGACTGTTAACCCAAAATGAAACAAATCGAATTAAGGACTGATCACTCCAACCAGAAAACCACAGGGTTGGTTCTTGGTTTTAACTGAACCAAGGCGCACTCCTTGGCTGTATGGAGCATAGATATTGCTGAACAGAAATATTTTTGTAGACACAATTTTTTGTGGAAATTTCTCAGAGCTTTTGAGTTGTTTCTCTAAGAAGGGGATATCATAAAGGACGATAGATATGTTCTCGGCATGCTAACTGAAGATTAAAGGTGTATCTGTGATAGGATTGGCATTAGTGCATGACCTACATCTACAATTCTGACTGCTCGAAAGTGGAAGGAGATTCTTGGATGGAATTGGTGAAAATGAGTAATACTAGAAAGCATGCTGAATGAAATCATATCTTAATAAGCTGGAATGGTACAAGAATTTTCATGGTGCCGTCAAATACTGGTTGGAATTTGGAAATTGGAGTTATTGATTTTTTTATGATGAATTATATAAAGTATTTTCAAAATTGGAAGGCCTGCTTCAAATTAAGATCTAATGGTCAAAGGATTTCGGGACTTGCTGCCCCCATGAAATATAATTATAAGAAGGTACTCAGTGACTAATTGTAAGGTTACCCTATTTGGCAAACAATTTGCTGTATCTGTGGCCCTTGTTAGGACAAGTGAAAGCAAGATGTGCAAGTGAAAACCTTCAAAGAGATTGATAGTGCAAAAGGGGCCTGAAATAAACAATGGATGTGAGTTTGTGCAACCCTAAACAATGGATGTGAGTTCATGCAATCATAAGGACCTAGACTTTTTGCAGGAAGATTCTATAACCTACGGCTTGTTGGGCAGGTTGCCGTAATTGGGCTAAGCTGCTGATTTCAACTGGTGGTCATTAAATATTGACAAAATTTCCCAATAATACTGTTAATGCAGAAAGCTGATGCGCGTGGAGTAAAAAATATGAATGGGCTCATATACTATTTATTTTATTGAAATTAATAGCGGAGACTGGAATTGGACGTGACCACTTGTGATTGCTTTTTGCCCAGGTGCCTAGGCGCCTATCTAGTGACTTTGGATGACCTTTTATGTATGTATATATATGTATATGTTTGAATATTGTATAAACCAGTACCATAATCTGGTACAGCTTAGGAAGGGTGGACTGGTAACCTGAGCTGTGATATTTTTGAGTAAAGTTGGCTGCACTGAGATTCAAGTAAGCATTTTCTCACTGGCAACTTGAGTTTTTTACCAAGTGACCATGACCATACTGAAAATTTTTAGGAAAACAATGTACAAGGGTACTTTGTTCAACCAAGTGCATCGAGCTGCTAACGGGTGGCAGATAGACTAGCTAAAGCGGATGGAAAAGGTTGGGAATATGGGAGGGCGCCTTCGTGATTCTTAGTGGATTCTTTGTTGGCCTGATGTTTCCTGTGAGGGTGGGTCCCATGACCTGAACCCATCTATGTACATTCTTCACTGGTTTTTCTTTGATATGGTATTCATTTATTAATTGATATGACATTCATTTATTATTCCAAAAAGAAAAAGAGAGATAAGAGGAGGGGGGTGGGGTGGGGTACAATGTGCTAAACTTGTAGTTGTCAAATGATTTTGATTACTTTGTACCACTACATAAGGTCACCACTGTAGGCATAGGAATGCAAATAGCTGTGTGGATATTTGGATCGAGAACTAGATATAGATCTCACTGGAAGTCCTAATTAGATGTATAAAGGTTGCAAAACAAGAAGAGTTTTAATGCTGTCGGATATCAAGTATTTTATAATGACATTTTGCAATGTTTTAAAGCATCCACAAAGTTTCATGGAAAATTTCTCCCCTTTTTACAAAGTTTTTCCTGTTTTCTCAACTTTCTGAGATACACTGATAGCCATGAACCTTTTTGGATCGCAATATATTTACCGTTGTTGACATTAAAAATCTTAATCATTAATGTTTATGCAGCAGTTAGATTGTAGTCTTCTCATAAGTATTCCCCCTCTCCTCCTCCTCCTCCTCCTCTCACGAACATGATTCTTCTTGCTACCTGCTACCTGTAATTGGTAGAGGAGAAGCATTTTGTTGTTATTTATGCTTGTTTTCCTTATTAATTTGTTTAAATTTCTCTTTGATTGAAGTTGGCAGATTTTAGATTATTTTCTTGACATGAGCAATTCCTTTGTTATAGATTTTTATTGAATCTTTTTCAGATCTATCTTGGAAATGGCAAAAAATGGCAGGGGTCGACGTAGGCTTGTTTCTCGACAGTACAGGTCAACCCCGTATCCGTTGCCATCGCGTGGGAAGGCTCTGGAGGACATGCATCAGAATAAGAAGTGTTCCAGTGTGTTAGAGAAGAAAGACTGGGAGGATGCTACTTGTTCAGTATGCATGGAATTCCCTCATAATGCTGTTCTCCTTCTCTGCTCTTCTCATGACAAGGGCTGCCGACCCTACATGTGTGGTACCAGCTATCGATATTCCAACTGCCTTGACCAGTACAAGAAAGCTTACACTAAAATGACGTCCCAGTATCAAGGGCAACCATTGCCTGGGACAGCAGGTAATGCAAATCTTGGTTCAGTTTCTGGTCTCCACATCTCGGATGAGAAGTGTGAGGTGGCTGAGCTTGCTTGCCCCCTTTGCCGAGGGCAGGTTAAAGGATGGACTGTGGTTGAACCTGCACGTAAGCATCTCAATGCCAAGAAGAGAAGCTGCATGCAGGATGACTGCTCGTTTGTTGGAACGTACAAAGAGCTCCGGAAACATGTGAAAGCAGATCACCCTTCTGCAAGGCCCCGTGAAGTAGATCCTGTACTTGAGCAGAAATGGAGAAGGCTTGAGCGGGAGAGAGAGCGAGATGATGTGATCAGCACAATAAGGTCATCAATGCCAGGTGCAATGGTCCTAGGAGATTATGTTATAGAGGGAAATCATCATGGCTTCACTGATGATGACGGTGATGACGACGACGACGATGGTGACGTAACCGAGAGGGGTGGGGCTTTTGAGGTTGGCCTTCGTGAAGATTTTTTCAATGTCCTTTTTCTGTTGCATTCGATTGGGCCTGCTGGAAATGTTAGCCTCAATTCACGCCTGAGGCGGCTTGAGAGGGGTTACCACCGCACATTGAATGAAGAGGGGTCTGTTGGCATCCATCCTGGAGCAATTACTGGGGTTTCTGCATCTGAGCATGATGATGATGATGATGAAATGTCGCGGATCCTTGGCCGCCGTCGGCGGAGAGTACTGTTGGGACGGTCGGGGAGGAGGCGTAGGCGCAGAGAAGCCAATGGAGGTCGGTGACATTGTCATCTGAGAAATGGAAGTGGGATTGGGGGGTGAGGAAGTGTAGACTTGTAACTTTTAGGAAGAAACAAAGCATTTGATTGTCATGTGTCCTCACAGTTACATGATTTCCCTCATTGATTTATGTAGAATGGTCATCTGATAGAATGACTAGTAGCATTTAAAGAAAAAAAAGAAAGGTCAAAAAGAAGATCATCTTGTTTCATCCTTTATTTTTTTTTTCTCTCTTCAATTTGTAATTTCTTTTGCTTTTTTACATGTTAAATGGATGAAAATTCCATTCCTAGATTTTCTTTTATTTTTATTTTTCGTCAATCACTTATATATGTATGTATGTGTGTATATCTATAATTCTAACCATGGAAGGCATGTATTTACATGTAACTACTTGCAAAAGTCATGGAATCGCAACTTTAATGGATGCGTTGTCACCTTCTTGCATGATGAATGGTTCTCACCGCAGTAAGAGAGTTTGGGAATTTGTAATTACTACTAGCAAGTAGCAAGGGCACTTATGCTATAGAGCTTTTTCCTCTCCACTCCATTGATGTTTGCCTGTTCATTCTCTTAGAAGATACAGTCCATGGTCTAAAGGTCCAGTTCGTGGTCCAAAGGTTCTTCAAGGGAATAGCAGTTCTGGATCCCCCACAGATGTACAAGAACCAACTTGAGGTTGAGCCCATGCCTAAGGAATCAGCCCCCAATTGGCCGGCTCATGGGACATGAGGAAGGGACCAGTCGTAGTAAACTATTGATATAATTCCATCAAAGTCCTAAACTTGATCAAGTCGTGTGTGGACATGGACGTCCTTAATTATCAATTCAAAGTGCATGGATACACAGCCAAATGTCAATAAAATTTAGAGAGACTCCAAGCTGAAAATAGCTAGAACCCAATACAGACAAAATTTCCAAGTCTTCCTTCAATTTTTCCATGTTGACTGTTCAGGAACCTACTTGAGCTTGAGCCCATGCCTAAAGGCTTCAGCCCCCAATTGGCCGGCTCATGGGGGAGGAAGGGACCAGTCGTAGTAAACTATTGATAGAATCCCATCAGTTGTCATAAAGTTGATCAAGTCAGGTGTGGACATGAACGTCCTTAATTATCAATTCAAAGTGCATGGATACACAGCCAAATGTCAATAAAATTTTGAGAGACTCCAAGCTGAAAATGGCTAAAACCCAATAAATACAAAATTTCTTAGTCTTCCTTCAATTTTTCCATGTTGACTTCATCACAAGACAAGAACCCCAGAAACAAAGAGTACTACTACTCATGGTGTCTAGTGTATATGTAGTGTCTATATATAGTTAAGCCCTTCATGTGTCGATTTTATCCTCGTAACCACCAATTAATTCGTTCGTCTGCTCAGTCACTGGTTTGGTTTTTATTAGTTGCAACTGTGAAACCATGTTGTGCAACTCCCTCTTCTTAGAGCTTTCAGCCTCTTTCATGGCATTTTTCTTACTCTTTCTTTCGGTTTCATTCGTTCCTTCTCCCTCTGTTGCTTCTTCCTCCATTACTACTGAAAATGGAGAAGTCGAAGCTCTAGTGAAATGGAAAGCCAGCCTTCAAAATCACAGCTTCATAAATTCATGGCAAATACCTCTTCCCAGCAACTCCATCAATTCATCTTCCCGTATCGGTGGAAGAGGAAGTGCTCCATGCGACTAGGTTGGAATAACTTGCAATGAAGCTGGAAGCATCATCAACATAACCATAAATAGTGGAGGCTTAAGAGGTACACTTCATGACTTTGGCTTCTCTTCCTTTCCCAACCTTGTCCATCTTGATCTCCATGATAATTCAATCTTTGGAGACATCCCAACAAGCATTAGCAAACTTTCCAAACTCACCCATCTTGATTTTGGTAAAAATCAACTCTCTGGAGAAATTCCCTTGGATATTTGCTTGCTCACAACTCTGCAAGGTCTGTACCTCTTGAGAAATAAATTCTCAGGATCAATTTCTCCACAAGTGGGAAAGCTATCAAGTCTCACATTTTTGACACTCTCAAACAATTATCTTGTAGGTGCCATCCCTCCCACTTTTGGAAATTTGACTAGTCTCTCTTTCTTGTACCTTTGGGGTAATCAACTATCTGGCGCTATCCCTTCAGAACTGGGGAAGTTGAAGTTGCTTATTAATCTTGATTTGAGCAGCAACAACCTCACTGGTTCCATCCCTATTTCTTTAGGTAATTTGAGCGACCTAACCCTTCTATACATTAACCATAATATGCTTTCAGGTTTCATCCCTTCTTCCCTTGGTAATCTTAGAATGCTAAAGAATTTGAGCTTATCTGAAAATGGATTCTCAGGTTCCATCCCTCCCACTTTTGGAAATTTGACTGGTCTCTCTTCCTTGCATCTTTGGGATAATCAATTCTCTGGTTCCATCCCTTCAGAGCTGGGGAAGTTGAAGTTGCTTATTAATCTTGATTTGAGTAGCAACAACCTCACTGGTTCCATCCCCGTTTCTTTAGGTAATTTGAGCGACCTAACCCTTCTATACGTTAAACATAATATGCTTTCAGGTTCCATCCCTTCTACTCTTGGAAATCTTAGAATGCTAAAGAATTTAAGCTTATCTAAAAATGCATTATCAGGTTCCATCCCTTCCACTTTGGGAAACTTGACCAATCTCTCTTTCTTGTACCTTTGGTATAATCAATTCTCTGGCTCCATCCTTTCAGAATTGGGGAAGTTGGAGCTGCTTATTAATCTTCATTTGGGCAAAAACAACTTCACTGGTTCCGTCCCCGTTTCTTTAGGAAATTTGAGCGACCTAACCAATCTATACATTGGACGTAATATGCTTTCAGGTTCCATCCCTTATACTCTTGGAAATCTTAGAAAACTAAAGGATTTAAACTTCTCTCAAAATGCATTATCAGGTTCCATCCCTTCTAGTCTTGGAAATTTGACCAACCTAATGTACTTGGGCCTTCAATATAATCAGCTATCTAGCTCCATGCCTCTGGAGTTAGGGAATTTGCAATCTCTTACTAGGCTAGATTTGATTCGGAACCATCTTGATGGTTCAATTCCTGCTTCTTTGGGAAATTTAAGCAACCTAAATACATTAAATTTGTTAGGAAATCATTTATCGGGGAAAATACCACGAGCGATGAATAATCTTACACATTTGATTCATTGTACATTCTCTAGTAACCAGCTCCATGGTCCACTGCCGCAAAAAATATGCTTTGGTGGATTACTCGAAAAGTTCACAGCAAATGACAACTACTTCGCAGGTCCCATCCCAAAAAGCTTGAGAAACTGCACAAGTTTGGTAAGAGTTCGACTTGATGGAAACCAACTCACTGGAAATTTATCAGAAGATCTTGGTACATATCCGAGATTGGAGTACATTGATTTGAGCCACAATATGTTTCATGGTGAGCTTTCGCAAGACTGGGGAAAGTATTAACGTTTAACAAGCTTCAAAATCTCTGGAAACAAGATTTTTGGTAGAATACCATCAGAGCTTGGAGAATTGAATAATCTGCGCTTGCTTGACCTTTCTTCCAATCATTTGGTAGGTGAGATTCCAAAAGAGTTGGGGAGATTGACATCCTTACTCAACCTGTCATTGAATGATAATCATCTCTTTGGCAATATTCCTTCAGGAATTGGAATGTTATCTGAGTTGCGATATCTCAATCTAGGAATGAATAATTTAAGTGGATTAATTCCACAACAAATAGGAGATTGCCTGAAGTTGTTATACTTGGATTTGAGCATGAACCTACTTCATGGAAGCATACCCCCCTCCATGGGAAACTTAGTGCACTTGCAATTCCTTTTGGATCTTAGTAGCAACTCACTTACAGGAGAAATACCACCACAGCTTGGGCATTTGCGAAGTTTGGAAAGACTGAATCTCTCACACAATATGCTCTTCGGTTCAGTTCCATCCACTTTTGATCATGCATTCAGTAGCTTAATGGCCATTGATATATCCTTCAATTCACTGGAGGGTCCAATTCCAAACAACAAGGCCTTTAAAGAGGCTCCGCCAGAAGCATTCAAGGGCAATAAAGGCTTGTGTGGCAACATCAAAGGTTTAAAAGCTTGTTCTTCTTCCACCAGAAACAAAGCTACAGTATCGAAGGCCAAAAGGATCATGATCTTTACACTAATTTCCCTTTCAGGAATTCTCTCTCTCCTATTTGCTTCCATTGTAATTTTTTGTGTCTGCCATCGACAAGTGAGAAGTGATGAAACTGTGCAAATAGAAACACAAAATGGAAAATTATTTTCAGTATTTTTCCATGATGGAAGAATAGCTTATGAGAACATCATTGAAGTAACAAAGTCCTTTGACGAAAAATATTGCATCGGCGTGGGAGGATATGGAAGCGTTTACAAAGCAACACAATCTGCAAGTCAGATTTTTGCTGTAAAGAAGCTTCATCCATTCCAGGACGGTGAGATGATTGATGTAAAATGCTTTGAGACTGAGATTCGGGTATTAACAGAAATAAGGCATCGAAATATCGTGAGACTCTTTGGTTTCTGCTTGCATTCCCGCCATTCTTTTTTGGTGTATGAGTACTTGGAGAGAGGAAGTTTATGTAAATCACTAAGCAACACGGAACAAGCAATAGAGTTGGACTGGAAGAAGAGAGTAAATATTGTCAAAGGTGTTTCCCATGCTTTGTCTTACATGCACCACGATTGCTCTCCACTGATTGTTCATCGAGACATATCAAGCAACAATATCCTTTTGGACTCAGAATATGAAGCTCGGATCTCTGACTTTGGTACTGCTAGGCTTATAAAGCCTGATTCATCCAATTGGACTCAACTTGCTGGCACATATGGATACATTGCTCCAGGTACTTCTCGAGTATCACTATATATCATTCTTTGAATCATAACACTGAGTCCTTATAAATTTTAACCATTATTTTATAGTTTCCTCTTTTTTTAATTTGTCATTAATTTGTGACTTCTTTATGTCAATTGGATTAGGATGGGGTCGTGCCCGCACCCAACATTTGGATTATCGCCAATTCTTAAGTTCCATATGTTGGACCCTTTGATATACGTAGTTACATATTTCCATATCAGCTTAATTAGCTTTTAGGTGCAGTGGGTTTTTTACACCAATTACTTATCTTTATATGGTTAAGTCATTGTGGAATGAATCTAAGTAAGAATTTAAAGGCATTAATGCATTCTTTTGTATTATTAATTGATAAAAGCAGTTTTAGACTTTGGCTTTACATATTTAAAGCTTCGCGGACTATCGCCGTTTAGACTTTTGATTAACCTTACAATTGATAGTGAGATATTTGCATTGCAATTCATGCATTAATGGAGGGCTTTTCTTTGGGATAATTAGTGCTCGTGTATCTTATCTAGTATTATATTACTAATGATTTTATGTCTTGTAGAATTGGCTTACACAATGCAGGTGACTGAAAAATGTGATGTTTATAGCTTTGGGGTGGTGACACTAGAAGTGATTATGGGAAAGCATCCTTGTGATCTCATCTCATCCATTTTGTCAACAGCACTATCATCATCGTCGTCGTCATTGATAAGGAAGAATATACTATTAAAGGATGTAGTGGACCCGCGCCTACTCCTTCCCTCACTTGAAGTAGCAAGTGAAATAGTCTCCATTGTAAGGCTGGCATTCGCTTGCTTACAAGTTAGTCCACAATCAAGGCCAACCATATATGCAACAGGTGTGTCAAGAGCTCGCACGACTTCAGCCTCCTCTTTTGGTGCCCTTTCACACAGTTACATTGGAGCAGCTATTGAATTAAGGGAATGAAAAAACCGACTACTAAGTTTTAGCCTTGTGACTCGATGTTGCTCCAAGTGGGCACCGGCTGACTCTTGGATGAGTCTGGGCACATTTATCCTTCTTTTTTTTTTGTCTCTCTCCTTGTGCTTGAGATACTTTCCTCTCATGGATGTAGAGGATGCTATGTATTAAGCATCATCGTTACTTGCCATACCTTCCATCTTGGATAGCAACGATGCTACCTGTTTTTTTACATTATCTTTTGTATTTTTTTACATTATCTTTTGTATTAATACATCAGGGATTTTCAGTTCAATTTCCAATGAGGGTCCAAATTCCGTAAGTTTGGCAAAATATAAATCAACTAGAACCTATAATGTTTAGAGAAAATTGTTTTTTAGTAATATTTTTTCAAAATAATTCTAATTCAATCGGTCAAATCTTGAAAGAAAAATTGTTTTTAGTGATACTCTTTGAAAATAATTCGATTTAGTCGACTAAATCTTGTTAATTCGTTTTTAGTAATTTTTTAAAATAATTGAGAATCGGTGTCATTTTATTGTTCATTAAAAAATTTTTCCAAAAATACTCTCAAATGACTTGCAAATCTCACTTATAACAAAATGAATGAAAAGGTTTTCCAAGTCTTTTGAGGGAATTTTTGGAAGAAACTTTTAATGAACAGTAAAATGACATTGATTTTCAATTATTTTAAAAGTGTCACTAAAAACCAATTATCAAGATTTAGCTGACTAAATCTGAATTATTTTGATAAAGTACCACTAAAGAAGAGTTTATGCGAAAAAGACAGATCTAATTCAATGCATTCCTATTTGTAAAATATCAATAGAGCACGCCCCGGTTAATGAATTGTATGATTTGAAATCTATTAGAACCTTTGGCTGAAAGATTTGCTAGTCCAATGGTAATGTATGTGTCCATATAAGTGCATGAAGTTTATGCGTACACACCTTCTACTGTTGAACCAGCAGATCTTTACCCTCGACATGTTTTACGAGTGATGATTACGATTGTAGATACGACAGTCATGTGGAAAAAAGAAAAAAGTTAAGGTAATGTCGGTTAAAGTAAAGTTAAAGACCCACCAGATTGGGATTTGTTGCTTAATGGTAGCTAAAGTTTAAGAAACAAAACCCTGTTACGGGGAATCTCACTGTAAACTAACCTGGAAACTTTTTAGATTGGTTCGTTTTACACATTCTTTCCTCAACTTTTTGTCCTTTTTGAGGAATATTATGTTCCCTTCACATTACGGATCTCTTTCACAACGGATTTCCAACGGTGAAATTTTAAATTTTATAAAATTGCGCTAACGAAAATTAATTTTCTCAGATTTGATATGGTTGAAGGGGTCTTGAATTCTCAAATTCAATTATGAATATCATTTTCGGAAATCCCTTTTTTCTTTTCTTTGGGTAATAAGAGAAACTTTATTAACAAAAACCCCAATCAAGATACATCACGAGTATACACAGAGCCACAGGAGTCATAGATACGCCAATCATTTTCGGAAATCCTGTTTCATGGAGACTTGCGTCACGGCATTGATAGGACGCGTGTCTCAAGATGAGCCCAATTGATAGGACGCGTTAAGCGTCATGTAGACTTGCGTCACGGCATTGATAGGACGCGTGTCTCAAGATGAGCCCAATTGATAGGACGCGTTATCTTGACCCGGCATTGATAGGACGCGTGTTTCAAGATGAGCCCAATTGATAGGACGCGTTAAGCGTCATGGCAAGAAAGATGAGGACGCGTTATATTCATCTTCAGCGTCACGTCAAGAAAGATGAGCCCAATTCCCAATTGATAGGACGCGTTATCTTCACCTTGAGCGTCACGGCAAGAAAGATGAGCCCAACTGATAGGACGCGTGTCGCAAGACGAGCCCAATTATCTTCGTCCTACTCGTGTAGGGTGGGTGGAGTGTCAAAAAATCATCGTATCAGCGTAACAATAAATAACCAAAAAATGGGCGCATCGAACTAACTTATGTCCGTTTTTGAGAATTAAAAATGCTTTGCTGAAGATTACTTCCAGTATTATTATCAATAAATATTTGCTGTCACCAAAACAAAAGAAAAAACTAAGGATTAAATTTGTTTTAGTGAAGGTTCTTGTGCTCCTCTCTGCACTCAATGATACTTAAGAAGAGTCCTACAAGCGGATGGAAATAGTCAAGAACTCAAAGATCATGCACAAGTTCCTGCACCAGGGTGAGTTGTGTACGAGTTTGGGTGAGAGTAAGGGGATGAATTTTTGTGCAACATTTTATGCGTGCATTGCTTTCTGATGTGCACATGAAATACTGTCATGTGGAGCATCTCATAATTGGTGTTTTTTTAAAATAAACCCCACATGAAAAATTTACAACTTAAAAGACCAAAAATGATTTCACCTGCAATGATTGCATGCATTGCTTATTATTGATGGCATGAGATTTTGCCATGTGGAACATTTAATGATCAGTGTTTTTCAATTAAGAGGCAAGATTTTCTAAGCCTTTCAAATTAGCCCCATCGGTTGGAACTTGGTAAGTTGACAGTAATGTGGGGAAAGCCTCCTGCTGTACAATATGGGAGAGTGCTCCAAGGACCAAATGTATGGAGCTATGAAGAAAAAGGTTGAGAGCCATTATACTAACGCTTCTTTTTTCATGATACTAATGGGTATGTACGTGGATGTAAGTTATTATTTGAAATATAAAAGTCAATTGAAAAAGGGAAAATGACTCTTTGGGTAGCAAACTCCAACACATCAAGATGTATAAGTCAATATGGAAGAAATGAGGGGCTTTTTGAGAATCCATTGTTAGGCTCGAATCTGTCAAGTTGCCTTTATAATATTACTAGGGGAAAGCATGCGCTATGCACGTGTTGAAGCCAGAAAACCAAAGCGTTAATTTTATTTTAATTACATCAAAAATAATTTTTTAATGTTAATTTAAAAAATAATTTGAAAATAACTGACATTAATGCAATGAAAATTACATGATCGGTCTCATGATATTGATTCATGTAGAAATAGCGGTCCTCTTATAGAATTAATGAATAATAGCCTCTCTAGTGATGTAGAAGAAAGAGCTTTATCCCAAACCCAATGATTACGCCCCAAGTTGGCCTATAGACCACACCATTGATAGCATCTCTTCACATAAGGTCCAACCCACGTGGAGACACAAATGTTTCACTTCAGTCCCGAAGCTGAACAGTCAAGAAAAATCTCAATAAGCGCCAACCCAATGCAAAGAATTTACAAGTCTTTCCTTATGTTGACTTCTCCATCAATGAGAAGACCAAGACCCAGTAACACTACAAAAATGAGGAGAATTAGCGACGCTTTTTTAGCGGCGGTAACCAAATTTCCGCCGCTAAAAGCACTATTACCGGCGGTAAAAGCACTTCCCGCCCCTAAAAATTAATTTACCATTTTTTTCGCGCGAAAATTCTATGGCGCGAATTTTTTGAGCGCGAAATAGCTTTTAGCGGCGGTAGTTACCGCCGCTATATTAAGTTTGCCGGCGGTAACATAACTACCGCCGGCAACAAGTTGGCGGGAAGTTCCCGCGAAGACTTTTAGCGGCGGTAATCGAATTCCCGCCCCTAAAAGAGGGCTTTTTGCGGCGGTAAATTGTTTACCGCCCCTAAAAGCCATCTCTTAAAAAAACAAAAATTACTTTTAGCGGCGGTAATCAAATTCCCGCCGCGAAAAGAGGACTTTTAGGGGCTGTAAACAAGTTACTGTCCCTAAAAGACATTTATTAAAAACAAAAATTACTTTTAGGGGCCGCAAGGTATTGCCGCCGAAAAAAATGTGTTTTCTAGAAAAAAATGTAATTTTTTTACCGGCGGTTTTTATAACCGCCGGTAAAAACGAAATAAAACAGGTTTTACCGGCGGTTAACCGCCGGTAAATAAGTCAGTCATTTTAAAAAAAAAATGCAGCCGGAACTATTGAGAGACTTTTTAGGGGCGGGAATTTATTACCGCCGGTAAAAGCAAAAGCGGGAATTTTTCCCGCATTCTAAATCAAATGAATTTCGTTTAACTTTTAGCGGCGGTAACTACCGCCGCTAAACGTTAAAGCGCCAAACCGCCGCTAAACGTTAAAGCGCCAATTTTGAAATTTTATTCGACTTTTAGCGGCGGTAATTTTGTTACCGCCGCTAAAAGTCTCTTCTATATATACAACCCGAACCTCTTCTTCTTCACCTTATATTTTTCTTCTTATCTTTTTTTTCTTGTCTCTCTCTCTCTACAGGTATGTATTTTTCTTTTTATTTATTATTTATATTTTCTTTTCTCTTTTGTAAAATTATTCTCTCACTAACATCCTAGTATTTCTCTCTCTACAGGTTTCTTCAAAGGTTTCACTCTCTCTCTATCTCTATCTCTCTTTCTCAAACTCTCTCTATCCCTATCTCCTTCTCTCTTTCTCTTTCTCTTTCTCTCTCTATCTCTATCTCTCTTTCTCAAACTCTCTCTATCCCTATCTCCTTCTCTCTCTCTCTCTCTCTCTCTAAAAATCTCTGCTGCCGAATGACAGCAGAAATTTTTTTTATTTTTTTAATATGTTTTTAGCGGCGGTAATTTACCGCCGCTAAAAACCATTATTACCGCCGCTAAAAACCATTATTACCGCCGCTAAAAACCATTATATTGTTTTTTTTTTATTTTTTATATTTTGTTTACCGGCGGTATTATTCCGCCGGTAATGGCTTAGAAATAGCGGCGGTAAGGAAATTACCGCCGCTAAAACCTTTACCGTCAGCATTTTTTGCGACGGGAGGCCTTACCGCCGGTAATGGTATTACCGGCGGTCATTGTATGTTTACCGGCGGTACCCTACCGCCGGTAAAAACCTGTTTTTTTGTAGTGTAAACAATGAGAGCTAGTCGTGCTTCTCGTCTATTGGTACTGTACATCATGTTCTATATATTGTTAAGTCCTTTAACCAGCAATTCCTACACACTCTCACTTGTTTGGTTTCTGCTGTTGGTTGCAATTGCGAAACCATGCTTTCCAACTCCCTGTTATTACAGCTATCATCCTCTGTCTTCGTCTTTTTCCTACTCTTTTGTTTGGTTCCGTTTGTTGCTTCTCCCTTTTTTGTTTCTTCCTCCACTACTACTGAACATAGAGAAGCCAAAGCTCTACTCAAATGGAAAGCCAGCCTTCAAAATCACACCTTTCTTATTTCATGGCAACCACATCTTCCCAGAAACGCCACCAATTCATCTTCCCATACCAGTGGAAGAGGAAGAAGGGGTGCCCCATGTGATTGGGTCGGAATTTCTTGCAACGAGGTTGGAAGCGTCACCAATATAACCATAAGTGGTGTAGGTCTAAGAGGTACGCTTCATAACTTTGGCTTCTCTTCCTTTGTTAACCTTGTCTGCCTTGATCTTTATGACAACGAACTTTTTGGAGCCATCCCACCAAGCATCAGTAACCTTTCCAAACTAACTCACCTTGATGTTGGTACAAATCAACTCTCTGGGGAAATCCCATCAGAAGTGGGAAAGCTATCAAGTCTCACATTTTTTGCACTTGCAAACAATTCTATAGTAGGTGCCATCCCTCCCACTCTTGGAAATTTGACTGGTCTCTCTTTCTTGTACCTTTGGGGTAATCAGCTCTCTGGCTCCATCCCTTCAGAACTGGGGAAGCTGAAGTTGCTTATTAAGCTTGGTTTGGGCCGCAACAACCTCACTGGTTCCATCCCCGTTTCTTTAGGCAATTTGAGCGACCTAACCCTTCTATACGTTAGCCATAATATGCTTTCAGGTTCCATCCCTTCTAATGTTGGCAATCTTATCATGCTAAAGAATTTGAGCTTATCCAAAAATGGATTATCAGGTTCCATCCCTTCCACTTTGGGCAACTTGACCAATCTCTCTTTCTTGTACCTCTGGTATAATCAATTCTCTGGCTCCATCCCTTCAGAACTGGGGAAGTTGAAGTTGCTTATTGATCTTTATGTGAGCAACAATAACCTCACTGGCTCCATCCCTTCAGAATTGGGGAAGTTGAAGTTGCTTATTAATCTTGATGTGAGCAACAATAACCTCACTGGTTCCATCCCCGTTTCTTTAGGCAATTTGAGCGACCTAACCCTTCTATACGTTGACCATAATATGCTTTCAGGTTCCATCCCTTCTTCCCTCGGTAATCTTAGGATGCTAAAGAATTTGAGCTTATCTGAAAATGGATTATCAGGTTCCATCCCTTCCACTTTGGGCAACTTGACCAATCTCTCTTTCTTGTACCTCTGGGATAATCAATTCTCTAGCTCCATCCCTTCAGAACTGGGGAAGTTGAAGTTGCTTATTGATCTTTATGTGAGCAACAATAACCTCACTGGCTCCATCCCTTCAGAATTGGGGAAGTTGAAGTTGCTTATTAATCTTGATGTGAGCAACAATAACCTCACTGGTTCCATCCCCGTTTCTTTAGGCAATTTGAGTGACCTAACCCTTCTATACGTTGACCATAATATGCTTTCAGGTTCCATCCCTTCTTCCCTCGGTAATCTTAGGATGCTAAAGAATTTGAGCTTATCTGAAAATGGATTATCAGGTTCCATCCCTTCCACTTTGGGCAACTTGACCAATCTCTCTTTCTTGTACCTCTGGGATAATCAATTCTCTGGCTCCATCCCTTCAGAACTGGGGAAGTTGAAGTTGCTTATTAATCTTGATTTGAGCAGCAACAACCTCACCGGTTCCATCCCCGTTTCTTTAGGTAATTTGAGCGACCTAACCGTTCTACAAGTTACCAATAATATGCTTTCAGGTTCCATCCCTTCTTCCCTTGGTAATCTTAGAATGCTAAAGAATTTGATCTTAGCTGAAAATGGATTATCAGGTTCCATCCCTTCCACTTTGGGAAATTTGACTAGTCTCTCTTTATTGCACCTTTGGGGTAATCAACTATCTGGCTCCATCCCTTCAGAGTTTGGGAATTTGGACTCTCTTACAGTGCTAGATTTATTTATGAACCAACTTTATGGCCCTTTGCCACAACAAATATGCCAAGGTGGATTGCTTGAACATTTCGTGGTAGGCGGCAACTACTTCACAGGTCCCATCCCAAAAAGCTTGAGAAATTGCACAAGTTTAATTAGAGTTCGACTCGATGGAAACCAACTCACTGGAAATTTATCAGAAGATCTTGGTGTATACCCGAATCTGGTCTATATTGATTTGAGCCACAATATGTTTCATGGTGCACTTTCACAAGACTGGGGAAAGTGTCAAAGTTTAACAAGCCTCAAAATCTCTGGAAACAAAATTTCTGGTAGAATACCAGTGGAGCTTGGAGAAATGAAGAATTTACACCTACTGGACCTTTCTTCTAATCATTTGGTAGGTGAGATTCCAAAAGAGTTTGGGAGACTGAGTTCACTGCTTAACCTATCCTTGAATGATAATGATCTTTCCGGCAGTATTCCTTCGGAAATTGGAATGTTGTCTGAGTTGTACTATCTTAACCTGGCATTGAATAATCTAAGTGGACTAATACCGCAACAAATGGGGAATTGTTTCAAATTGTTATACTTGGATTTGAGCAAGAACCAACTCCATGGGAGCATTCCCTTCTCCATTGGCAACTTATCTTACTTGCAGTACCTTCTGGATCTTAGTAGCAACTCACTTACAGGAGAAATACCACGGCAGCTTGGGTATTTGCAGAGATTGGAAAGAATGAATCTCTCCCACAATAAACTCATTGGTTCGATTCCGTCCACTTTCGATGATCAACCAAGCAGCTTAATTTCCATTGATATATCCTTCAATCTGCTCGAGGGTCCAATTCCTGACAACAAAGCCTTTAAGGAGGCTCGACCAGAAGCATTCGAGAACAATAAAGGCTTGTGCGGCAATATCAATGGTTTACAAGCTTGTGGTCCTTCAACAAGAAACAAAGTGAAGGCCGGAAAGGGCAAAAAAGTTATGATCATTATATTAATTTCCCTCTCAGGAGTTCTATCTCTCCTCTTTGCTTTCGTTGGGATTTTTCTTGTTTGTTGTCGAAAAGTCACTAAACTTGAAAGCATGCCAAGAGAAAGAGAAAATGACCGCATATTTTCAGTATTTTTCCATGATGGAAGAATAGCTTACGAGAGCGTTATTGAAGCAACAGAGTCCTTTGACAAAAAATATTGCATCGGCATGGGAGGATATGGAAGCGTTTACAAAGCAACCTTGTCTGCAACTCAAATTTTTGCTGTAAAGAAGCTTCACCCATTCCAAGACGGTGAGATGGTTGATCTGAAAAGCTTTGAGACTGAGATTCGGATATTAACAGAAATAAGGCATCGAAACATTGTGAGACTCTTTGGTTTCTGTTTGCATACACGCCACTCTTTTTTGGTGTATGAGTATTTGGAGAGAGGAAGTCTAGGTAAATCACTAAACAACATGGAGCAAGCAACAGAGTTAGACTGGATGATGAGAGTAAATATTGTCAAAGGCGTTGCCAACGCCTTATCCTACATGCACCATGATTGCTCCCTGCCAATCGTTCATCGAGACATATCAAGCAGCAATATTCTTTTGGACTCAGAATATGAAGCTCGGATCTCTGACTTTGGTACTGCTAGGCTTATAAAGCCTGATTCTTCCAATTGGACTCAACTTGCTGGCAAATATGGATACATTGCTCCAGGTAGTTCTTAAGCTAATATTTTCATTCCTTGAATTCTGCCATTAATGAACTTAGAAAATTTCATTATATTTTATAGTCTCATGCTTCTAATATTGACAATAATTTGTGTCTGGGGCTTCTTTGATTTTCTATCTGTTGCAGAATGTGCTTACACAATGCAGGTGACTGAAAAATGTGATGTGTATAGCTTTGGGGTGGTGACTTTAGAAGTGATTATGGGAAAGCATCCTTGTGAACTCATCTCCTCTCTTTCAATAGCATCATCTTCATCTTCAACGGGGAAAGATGTTTTGTTAAAGGACGTGATGGACCACTGCCTATCCCTTCCAACAGTGGAAGTTGCAAGTGAAATAGTCTCCATTGCAAAGCTTGCATTCGCTTGCTTACATGCTAGTCCACAATCACGTCCAACCATGCAACATGTGTCTCAAGTGTTGTCACAGCTTCAGCCTCCTCTTCAAGTGCCATTCCACACGGTTACACTGGAGCAGCTTTTGAATTAGGCAAATGAAGTTACAAGCATAACATGGGCTTCATTGTTTAACAGCATTTCCCTGTTTTTTTGTGCTATGTCGAGTTGAAGCCTTCTTTTTTTACAAGGCTTTGTTATTTTGAAGCCTTTATTAGATGTCAATTATTAGATAATTAGCATGTGCCTATCAAAAACCAATTTTAATTTCACCTCTTGGAATTCTCATGAGCATCCATCATAAATGGGTGGATTACCATTCATTTTCCCACAACTTTAATTCCACCTCTTGGAATTCTCATTTTATTCTTTGACGAATTTTTTATCCCTTACTTATATGCTTACGTTCATTTCATACTTCCATATTCTATTGTCTTTTGATTTTCTTGTTATTAATTATGACCTTGAGCCTATGTAAAGGAGCGCCCTCATAAGAGAAAATGTAGAGGAAGCAAGAAAGAGAGATATGAGAATCTTTGCAAGGAATAAGAAATGCTTCTAGTTCCTAAAGAACTTCTTTCCCTACAATTCGTATTCCATCATAGCTGTGTTTGATATTGCTTCTCAAAAATTGCTGCCAAAAAGAAGAAGAGCAATTAGATTGTTCTTGCTTCTTTTGGAAGATCTTTTCATGAAGCAAACTTGTTTGGTTCACGCTTGCTTTGCTGTAGACACTACAAAAAAACTTATGATATAGCCACATCTCATATAACGGCACTTATACAAAATTGCCGTAATAAGTGCCTTAATACGGCATTCATCTGCAGAAAATAATGTATTATGACATTTTATAAGAAATGCCGTTTTAAAATGAGTTATTACGGCATTTTATAGAAAAATGCTGCTATAGAGTAACTTATTACGGCATTTATAGACAAATGCTGTTATAAAAAATTATTATTAAAATACTTATTACGGCATTTTAGAGAAAAATGTCGCTATAAGATTATTTATTATGGCATTTTATAGAAAATGCCGCTATAAGATAATTTATTGAAATGCCGTATTAAGGCATTTGTAACGGCAAGTGCTGTTATAGGAGGCGTTGCTATATCACTTTTTTTTAGTAGTGAGAAAAATAAAAAAACATGTTTGGTTACCTTAAAAAGGTGAAAATTACTTCAATATGATTGCATAGTTCTCCAATCAAAATCCATCTCTTCTAGTAGACTCATGCAACTCATCACCACAAGAATAGAGGTTCCACAAAAAGCGCCCTGCGTGCAACCTACTGTATGGAAAACCTAAAGGCAGAAATCTGGTTGACCTCTCAGAGATCTATATATATAATATATAGCAATCTGTAAAATCATGAGAAGGCTTCAAACGGGAGACTCTCAAACCTGATAGCTACACGTCATCGCTGATGTGGCTGCTTACCTGTCCCAGTAAAGAATCAACCTAAAACGCTTCCTTCTCCTGTAACGCATGCCTCTTCGTCTCCCATAATGCCTCTACTGCAACGCACGCCTCTTCCTCGTCCCTTAATGCTCATCTTAGAGGGTGTTTGGTAATGTTTCTAAATACCGTTTTTTGGTTTTTAAAAACAGAAAACCAAAAGCATGTTTGGTTTCTATAATTTAAAAATGGTTTTTAAGAAAAACGGTTCAAAAGATGACCGGTTTTTAAAAACTGAAATTTTACGTTTTGAAAAACAACAAACCGTGTTTTTTTAGTGGCATTTTTGTAATATCATCTTCGTGTTCCCCCCGATCCCTAACCTATCTCTCCGTCTCTCTTCCTCGCAAACACGAAGACAACAGATCAAAAATCGATGTGAAATCCAAGCAGGTTCCTCACAAACACGAAGAACAAGTACCCTGAAATCACCAGAGAGCTCGGATTCGAGAGAATCAAAGAGAGACTCATTGTAGAGCTGTTGGTAAGTGTCTCTGATCTTCCTGTGTTGGCTTGCATTCCGGTGACCCAGTACCCAAATGACGGCGTTCTCGTCGGTTCCCCATCCTGCAACGCCACCGCAACATATCATCATCATCCTTATCATGCTCATTTCATCCCTCAGAATTAACTGGAAAACAAGAATCCGCGAACCCCAGAAAAATTAAATTATAAATGAAAAATAAGAGAACACAAATGATATAATCTAAGAGAGAGAGACCTTGGAAAGCTTTTTTGAGTCTCTCACAGTCTTGGGTCGGAGAAGGAACAACCTGTGGGACTCTGAACGTGCCCATTGTTAATTGGGAAAATTAATTTTTAGTGGTGCTTTTTTAAACTATTTAAGATTCGGTCTTCAAAGTTTTGAGTGATAACTTTTAATATAACTTTATCAAAATATTTAATTTTTAGTACCATTTCACTATCATGAATAAATTCTTCCAAAAATGCCCTTATAAAATTTATTATGAATAAATTCTTCCAAAAATGCCCTTATACAATTCATTCCCAGGACTTATACAACAATTAAACTGACTTGTACAAGCTCTTTTAGACTTGTACAAACTATAAAATGACTTGTACAAGTCAATAAATTAGCTTGTACAAGTCAATAAAATGACTTGTACCTTAAGTGAGTGACTTGTACAAGTCATTTAGATAAGTGATGTAAGGGCATTTGTGGAATAGTTGGTTTGAAATAGTGAGATGGTATTAAAAATTAAATAGTTTGATAAAGGTGTATTAAAAGTTAAAACTCAAAACTTTGACGACTAAATCTTAAATATTTTGAAAATTGTCACTAAAAATTAATTTTCCCTTATGAATTTACAGATTTCGCTGAAACAATGAAGCTAGAACAGATAATCTAATTTTGAAGAACAATTGAATGTATAGTGGAAATCCTTCTATCATCGAAGGTGGTATACAGTGATTATTATTATTACTAAACAAAATAAACAAAACGAGCTGTTCTCGAACCTGGATCTCTCCGTCGTCTCTTCCTTTCTTCTCAAGAACCTCTCTCTGCTGAAATAAATGAAATAAAGGAGATGTAACGTACTTTCCGTTTTTACTATATCAGCCCTTCTTCTTATTTGAAAGTCTCAATTGCCCTTTCTTCAATTTCTCTCTTGTTAATGTTAACTATAGGTCCAAGAAGAGGGTGACACGTTGCATTATGACGTCAGAAACCTTCTTTTACGAAATCATTTTACTACCACACAGAATGTCATGTGTGCCTGTTCATTTTACTATGTTCGACTCTGGTTATACTAGCATGGCAGGTTATCTTATACCTTATCGTGGAGAACGATATCATTTACGAGACTTTCGAGGAAGAGGTCGACAGACACGTACATCTAGAGAATTATTTAATCATGTCCATTCTTCGTTAAGTAACGTGATAGAGCGTTGCTTTGGTGTATTGAAAGCTTGGTTTCCAATTTTAGAGCTTATGCCTTCGTACTCTCCTCGCACATAAGGATACATTGTTATTGCAACGTGCACAATTCACAACTTCATTAGATATGAGACACAAAGAGACTAGTTATTTGAGGTATATGGAAGGGAAGACTTGATTATAAGTGAAGGTGGACGACATATAGAGCCTCCGGAAGTTAGTTCACAAGTAGCTCGACAAAGAGAAATGATTGCACTTAGAGATAGAATTGCATATGAAATGGCAATAGCTAATGGTATAAGAGTTGTTTAGACTATAAGTAGGGAAGGAGTTGATGGGAATTATTCTTTGTAATTTATGGTATAAAATTTTGATTTCCCTTTTTTTTTTCATAGCAAATTTGTTATAGTTTAATAGGCTTGTAGGTTGTGTAGCAATGCATATTTGTTGATTTTGAAAATTTGAATCGTTTTTTTTTATTGTCAATTGTTACCAAACGGGTTTCTTACCATTTGTTTTCAAAAACTTAAAAAACAGTGATTGTTACCAAACGGGTTTCTTGTCACTTGTTCTCAAAAACCCAAAAACAGTTGGAACAGTTTTTAGTTTTCAAATTGTTTTAAAAAAATAAGGGTTACCAAACGGCCTCTCACTCTACTGCAACAAATCGGATGACATAGTTCCGATGAGCCACCACAGCTGTATAAGCAACGATCTTGGTCCTCTATGATACCTACTAATATGAGGCTTGGCTTAGACGGAAAGGTAACTACCGCACGAGACAGTGGCTCAGTAAGAGCGTTACCAATGAGCATGTTGACGAGCTCAAAGCCTGTATTTAACTAGGCTTCGGCTTTGACTCACGATCCACCACGACTTTCCAATACCTTGTCTGCCTTGGGTCTCTAATATGATGTTTTCGCCTCTTCTAAGCCCTCACCCGATCTCTTTCTCTCTAGGTGATTCTATCCAATCAATAATTTACCGGTTGAGGGATCAATTTGTGTTTCTAATCACATGTTTTTCAGGAGAATTTTCAATTCATTTTTTTAATAGAATATTGAGATCGTTTTGCGTTGCTTCCTACGATGCTCTGTTTGGTTCTCCGTTGAATTGATTAAAAGCTAATCCGAACTTCTCTTTTATGGAATATAACATGCTTTACTAAATTTTCTGTCTTGATTGTGGTTGCAGGTGATAATCCTCAGATGATGAAGACAAGACTGAGGCATTGGGCCCAAACTGTTGCTTATTTGGTGCGCCTATCTTCTTCCTGAGGGACCGAACTTCACTTATTTGATATAATTCCTCATCTGTTTTGCCAAGTTCGGTATGTTTTCCCTTTGTGTGAGAGGAATTTGAAGCAATGATTGAAGGTCCCACCTGCTCGGAATCAGTTCAAAAAAATACTTGACAGGCGGTTAACAGAGCGACATATAGCTGTACGTAGTGTTATGGACCTCTGTAAGGAATTTCTGGTTTTGTTTAGTGGTTGCAACTAAGTTCTTGAACTGCTATTGTACTCAGTATTTTTATACAGAAGCTCTTCGGTTTTACTGTTTATTTGGTAGTTTTATTCTCTTAGGATTAGGATTATGGAAAATGCCCTTTAACTGGAGAACCGCTTAACATGGATGACATTGTCCCACTAAAAAATGGGAAGTTTTTTAATCTTTTTTTTTTCTTTCTTTCTTTTCTATTTCTTTTGTTCATGGCTTGTCGTGCAGGTTGTGAAGCCCAGGACAATTTAGGTTGCAATTATCACTGGGATGCTGGGAATGATCCAAATCGTATGTATTGCTCATTTGTTAAATTTTTTTGATTTGCAACATGATATGGGTGTGGGGTTATGCCTATGTGAAGGTGCTGGGGATGCATGATGAAGTATCTAAAATGGTGAGAGAAATACCAAAAAGGTCCTTGATGGAGGCTATCAGAAATTATCTATAACCATGTAATTCAATCAAAGATATGAGTTTCAATAAATTAAGATGATGGAACAAGATTTTTATTTCCGACCTAACTGATTGTAATAAGACAATTTTGTTATTGTTATTGAGCTTTGCCATAAGAATTCAGATACATTTTGGCTTTTGTTTTAGTTTTGAAATCATATCGAATGGATGGTTGGGTTGGTTAAATAATTCATCTATGATGCAAATATGGTCTCATTTTTCTCCCCTTTTTTCTTCCTCATAAGATTTTTTGGCTGTCCAAAATGGGAAAAAAGGAAAAAAGAAAGCTAAGATTGTACATATCTTCATCAAATACTTGATGGAGATCTATTGTATCATTCTTGTGTGTTAATGTGTTTTCTACTATTATTTTCTGATGCCAATCGCAGAACCCAATAAACTCCAACAAGTCGTTCAATGCTGTCCATATAGCATTGAACAATAAAAGAAAAATATAATAAACAATTGCATATAATCATGACAAATTTAATAAACAATTGCATATAATCATGACAACACGTTAAACCGAAGCCACTAAATTCATGGATTATTAAAGAAACTAACACCAGAAACTAAAAGTTACGTTTCTACGGTTTGTTTCGGCATGTAAGACTAAACATTTTAATTCTTTCATAGATTTTGAATGTATGCATCCATGGAAGAAATATTAACCCAACTTACCTTCCCGTTGCAAAGTTTGATTTGAAGAAGATCAGATGGTTCCCTAGTTTTCTCTCTTCCCCTTCCAATAATTTTTGCCTCCTACGATTGAATGAGGGAAAGATGGGATTAGGGTTTTCCAAAATCCCTAACTTAAAAGAGAAAAGACAAAATTAACCCCTTTCCTAATATTTGTATATGGTGAGTGTGCAGGCACACTAGACCCTGCACAGCACCAATCAGAAGCCCTTATTCTATGAACTTGACCTAGTCAATATATTGACCGGGGTCAACCATTAATATATATTGACTGGCTTTCCACAGATTCGAAGGCTGATTAATTATTGTATTGGTCCTGAAACAATAGTGGTTGCACTTCCTAATTAAAGATGTTCTTACTGGGAATGGGTGGTTTTGCAAAGAGGAGAAGAATGAAACTAAGTTTGTAAAGGACGTGATGGCATTTTATGAATTTATGTATACAAAGCATTGCAATTTTAACATGTGAATGGCATTTTAAAATAACATTTGGATTCATTAATAAGGAAAAATAAGGGCAAGTGACCCTCTGAAGGCATGTTTTATTTTGGTGAAAGTTATTAGTTTCTTGCAATTGTCCTATATTCTAATTTATTTAACATAGCTTTTACCAAGATCATACAAGTTCTGAAATTTATTACTATATTTATTTATCTATGTAAAACCATGAATTTATATTCAGTTCAAATTAATACGTAAAACCAGGAATATATATAAAGTTTAGATACTTCTTTTTAGTTGAGGGAAATCTCTAATTAAGGTTCACTCACTACCCTTTCCAGTTGTACAAAATGATGTTGACGTCTATATATAGTCTTACTGTTTAAAAGCGGGTGAGTAACTTGGAATACTCGCTTAGTTGGATAGGATAGGTTGAGTTTACTCGCCCTAAAAACCACGTAATTTTTAACCAGGTGATTTTATAATGTAAATATCCAAAATTTAAACAAGTTTTTTGCTGTTTAACCAGGTATTAGATAAAAAGCTCAGTTTCTCACTCTCAAAAATGGATGCCAAAGGTCTAGCTGCCGTCTGTTTCTATGTGCAATCCTTTTTCTTTTCTCTTCGTCTTCTTCCTCTCCTTTGAATAAAAACTCAGTTATGTATCTCTCACTTATCTCTTAAAGTATTACTTTTTTTGTATAAAAACTTTGCTGGTAACTTGGCCAAGTTACCAGTAGTTACTCGAATAGGTAAACTTCGGAGTTACTAGCTCTATCCGGGTTTACAAAAATTGGTCTTACCACTGGATCAATAAACAAATGATTAGTAAGAATGAATATGGGAACTCCTGTTATACACACTTACATTTTTCTTTGCACCAATAAATTAAATAATCATTTTTAATTGGCATCATGTATTTGTGCCTCTAAATTATTTTGCACAAATAATCTAAATCTTGTTGTAAGGCGATTCATTTAAATAGTATTTAGTTTGTAAACCTTATTTATTACATTATATATTTTATAATATTTTTCATTTCCTCTTGGTTATTATCAAAATACCTGTTTAACATCTCCTTTTGTTTAATAACCCGTGCATCACACGGGGTTGTTGTTAGTATATAATATATACCAGTAGGTTTCTTTCGAGAGAGCTCCAACTCTCAAGCCTTGAACCCTGGTTGCTCCACGTCACTGATGATGTGGCATGTTATCATTTGTACATTGCAAAAATGGCTCTCCTAACAAGAACCGACCGTTCCTCTTCCAACTGCAATTTCTCAATCAACTAGCAGGGTGCACGTGCAGAACTGCACGTTGCACAGTTTCAATTTAAAAGTAAGAGGTGGTTGGGGTGGTTATATGTTGGATTGTTTTAATAGGAGAGGGTAATATTTGGGAAAAAAATAGAGGCCAGAATCTGGAGGGAATATTCCCTCCTCTTCCCTTTATTAATAGTATAGATAAGCATTAAACCGACCTTCCTCCTCTGTTTTGACTTGTGGCTGCTATGGACGGCTCAGTTTCTCACTCTCAAAAATGGATGCCAAAGGTCTAGCTGCCGTCTGTTTCTATGTGCAAACCTTTTTCTTTTCTCTTCGTCATCTTCCTCTCCTTTGAACGTCCGTTCCTACGCCTTATATTTGGTGGTATTCTTCTCCTTAAGCTGTTCCTTCGATTTCAGGATCTTAAATCTCAAAAGCCTAAATGAAGCGCTAAAAGGTGGATCGGGAAGGTTGTGCAGGATGGTGGAGTACGAATGAACCCAAATGTGCGCTCCTTATGTTTCTGACATCTGTGAATATCTTCACTCGATAGAGGTATGGATGGATGTTTGGCTATTTGTGAGGTTGTTTCGATGTTTGGGGTTCTAGGTTTCTTCACGATTTAAGAAGTGGAGGAGGCCATTGCCTGATTACTCGATGGAGGAAATATGAATGACCTCCATATTTCCGCTTTTCACACGTTTCTAGGCTGGGAATTTCTTGGAGTTGGGCTCCTTAATTCTGTTTCATTAATATGTTTTTTGGAATTTATGGATTCTGATTTTTTATTTTCTCGTGGTCGGGGTGCTGGGATATTGAAGTTTGTTCAATTGAGTATAGAATTTGTTTCTTGTTCAACTGAGGCACCAATTACAGGTTCTCCAGTGTTATAAAACTATGCATATTTGAATAAACCTGAGTTGGTTTATACTATATTGACTTATTTTTCCCTACCAGAATGAAGGATGATCCATGAAAAAGAAAAATGAATGATGAATTTATGATTACACACACAAACACACACATATATATATGAATTTATGTATCATGTATGTATATATGCATATCCATAAACACACAAACACCTAAATGTATTAACTCATACATTATAAAAATATACATCCATGTATGAAGCACATACTTAAAGCTGCAGGCTTTTGTGTTGTTACATTCGTGCATTCAATTGGCGGTTCTACATTTTGCTTCTTGTTTTTCAGTTTTGTTGAAACCATTTATGGGAAACAGCCATGGAATCTGATTATATTGCTTAAACCCAGAGTTTTTCTATGCCAGGGTTATCATTTCAGTTGGGGTTGTTTAGTGCACTCACCAAAGAAATTGATAACATATTGCTATTGATGAGCATATGATATTTTGTACTTTCCCTTGGAGATCACTTGAGTCTTTAAGTCAGCAAAAAGATATAGTGTAGAAATTGACAAGCCAAGGCTGGAGGCATTTAACAGGCAAACTGAACCCCCATATATTCTATTTTCTATAGTCAGTGAGGTTCATTCACTGATTGGTTTATATCATTACTCTGTTAGCAATCTAATAGATGAGTGATAGTGATCATTTGTTTTTCATTCACTGGCTTATATTATGCTGCATCTTTTGCTATATCGATTTTATTGATCAAGATTAGTCACCAACTAGAAGAGGGAATAGTAATTTTTCGGAAGTTGTTGATTCGGTTGCAATTGTAGTTGGAAAAACTCAAGCAATGAGTTTGTGGTTTTTTAGAAAACTCAATGAGAAGCAATCCAATGCGTTACATTCTCCGAGTATTTTCGGACATTAACACTTTTTTGCTTTATGTTATGGTTCATCAGCAAATGAAGGCTTGGAATTATAATTTTCTTTTTTCTCATGGCATCCATCTTTCATTATTAAATAACACGGTGAATCAATCAAGTGTCCCAGTCCCAATCTGGTGAGATATTGCAGCCACGGAGACATTCAGCATATATTATCGGTGGGTATTACGTTCTGTAACTTTTCAGTGAGTTCGAAACTTGTGAGTTATCTTGAAAGTGTATTATCTCCTTTACCTCTTTCCATAATAATAATGTTGTATATCATTTTATTTAGTGTGGCAAATATTACTCCTATTTTAAGGTGGGTTTATCCATTTATCAATATGAAATGGGCATCTACTATTAGTTTGTGTTGATTTACTTACGGTAGGAGTTATTGATTTTTATCTTTAACCAAAAACCTGTCATTTTAGTTATGTAAGGATTATTTTGTATTGGCTTCAATTCCGTGTCAAAAAGGTTTTATTAAAGTGGTGAATGTATTTGGGGTAGGTTTTATGTGTTGTGGTTCAAACGGGGTTAAGGTCGGAGTAAAATTAGTAAAGTTACGACCAACGTTCGATGAACGTTCGCCGGTCGTTTGACCGTTGGGATTCCACAGAGAAACCCGAAAGCAGTGTTCGCCTCATGTTCGCTGAACGTTCGACCGTTGGTGTTCCACAGAGAAACCCAAGAGCAGCGTTCGCCTAACGTTCGATGAACGTTCGACCGTTGGTGTTCCACAGAGAAACCCGAGAGCAGCGTTCGCCTCACGTTCGCTGACCGTTTGACCGTTGGTGTTCCACAGAGAAACCGAGAGCAGTGTTCGCTGCACGTTCTCTGGTCGTTCGAACGAGAAGAGGAAAAGTGAGTTTTTGTATTGAACGTTCGAGCCGCGTTCGCTGAGTGTTCGAACGTTCGTTAACAAACTTCAGTTTTAGAAGTCCGATCTTTTCTGATTTGTTTCCTTTTTTTTTTCCTACCTTCTCCTAATCTATTTAAGGAGTGTCTAGACTATTGTGAGGCTTACCCAAGACGTTTTAGAAAACCCTAAAAACGTGTGTGAGAGCAAGAGATCTTCTTCCTCTTCCTTCTCCTTCTTTGAGCCATCAAAACCTTTCTTCATCTTTCTTTTCTACTTTGGAGTTCCGGGTTGGGGAGTCTGCTCGTGGGAGTTCCTACGGTTGCTGAGCGAGTTCGTTTGGCGCTTCACTAAGAAGATATTTAGAGTTCTGGATCGTTGCAAGGATGCAAATCTGAAGAGTTCTTCAGATATTTACATTGTGAGTCAGAGTCAGTGTTGGGTCGTCTGAACCACTATTGTAAGTCTTCTTCTTATAGTGATTTTCAGAGGTGGCACCTTGTAGCCCGGAGGGTTTTTCTCTTTGAGAGTTCTCTTAGAGTTTTCCCTTCGTCACCAAAATTGCTTGTGTTGTCTCTTCTTTATTTTGCAATTTTGTGAGATGAATTGTTAATTGCTCAGACTTGTGCATGCCTATTAATTAAGAACTTGTTTTTAATTGATAGAAATTTTATTCCGCAATCGGTTTCACCTATTCACCCCCCTCTAGGTGATTTAGAGTCTAAATTGTGTTTTTCAATTGGTATCAGAGCGGGTTACCAGATCCTTGACTCTGTTAGTCATGGACAAGTCCTCCACTGCCCCACCCTTCTTTGATGGCAGCAATTATGCCTATTGGAAAGTTAGAATGAGAGCCTATCTGAAGGCTATAGATGAAAAAGTTTGGGGAAGTGTTGAGAGAGGATGGAATCCTCCAACTGTGATTATTGATGGTGAGACAAAACCCAAAGATCCAGATAACTATACTAGAGAAGAGTTAATTGATGTTAACTACAACTCTAAAGGTGTCAATGCACTTTTTAGTGCAATCTCTGCTGATGAATTCAAACGGGTGTCTACTTGTCAAACTAGTAAAGAAATTTGGGAAAATTTTCAAACCACACATTAGGAAACTGTCCTTGTGAAAAATTCAAAATTACAGATGCTTATCACTAGGTTTGAAGAACTAAAAATGGGAGATGATGAATCTTTTGATTCCTTCTATGCTAAACTAAGTGATATTGTGAACTCTAGTTTTAATCTTGGTGAAAGAATTCCTCCAAATAGAGTGGTTAGAAAAATCCTTAGGTCTCTTCCTGAAAAATACAGACCCAAAGTGGCTGCCATAGAAGAGAGTAAGGATATTAATGGCATTAGGGTTGAAGATCTCATAGGATCAATTCAAACTTATGAACTCACTCTTCCTCCTACTAAGAAAAATAAGTCTATAGCTCTCAAATCTAGTATAGAAAAGGCTTATAATGATTCTAGTGAGGAATCCATGGGAGATGAAGATATTGCCCTATTGGTGAAGAACTTTAGGAAAATGTTTAGGAGGAAACCAAGGAGTGAAAATGAAAGGTATAAATCCAAGGGGAGTTCTAGTGGTAGAGATCAAAAGTTAAGAATCAAATCTGAATCTAGGGAGTCCAAACATCCTAAGGACTCCAGGTTGCAAAAACTCTAACAAATCAGATGTCACGAGTGTCAGGGTTTTGGTCACATTAGGTCGGAGTATCCCACATTTAAGAAGCTTCAAGGGAAAACCATGAATGCCACTCTTTCTGATGAGAGTGCATCTGATAGGGATAGTGAGGACTCCAAAACAGAGGAAAGTCAAAATTACATGGCTTTCACCTCTATTGTTGGGAGTGGTGACTCTAGCAATTATGAAGACTTTCCACCAAGTGAGAATGCAATTGGTTCTCATGATGAGTCTGATGATGATGAGGAAAGTATTCAAGAGGCTTATGACAAATTGTTTAGGGAGTGTTTGAAAGCAAAGAAACAATTGAAGTCCAACCTTAAAAGACTAAATGATGTAGAGCTCAAGAAAGAAGATCTTCAAGCAAAATTTGAAGAGTCTACTTCTTGTCTAGGTGAACACAAGTTGAAGATTGAATCCCTAGAATATGAGAATAAGTCTCTTAAGGAAGAGTTTGAAAGAACTAAAACTCAACTCCAGAAGTTTTCTACAGGTTCAGCAAATTTGGACAATATGCTAGGGATGAGTCAATTAGGAATTGATAAAAGGGGTTTAGGATACAAGGAAGTCTCCAATGATACTCCATCTTCTTCTAAGACCCAAGTTGTGAATGCCAAAGGAAAGAATAGGTCTAATCCTTCCAAGGGTAAGACAAACCAAGGTAGAAATCATGGTCAAAAGTCTAATTGGTCAAAACCTAGGGGTGTTCCAACCAAGAGTTCCCAATCTCAGAATTTTATCCCTACTTGTCATTATTGTGGTATTTCTGGACATATTAGACCAAATTGTTGGGACTTGAACCAAAATTCTAGGAGATCCTCACCTAGAAAACCTCAAGAGAATTTGTCTAAACAAATGAAAGAACTTTCAAATCAGACAAAGCTCTTAAGTCAACAATTAGCTTCAATGACCAAGAAAACCACTGAGCCTAAGCAAATTTGGGTTAAAAGAAGTGAATTGACTTGCCATGTAGTTCATGTTGCTTTGAAGGCTAGAAATAGTCTCATGTGGTATCTTGATAGTACTTGCTCTCGTCACATGTGTGGTGACAAATCATTGTTTAAATCTTTTGAAGATTATTCTTGTGGTACTATTACTTTTGGTGATGGAAGCAAAGCTCCTATTGTAGGTAAGGGTGTTATTGAAATTTCTGGTATGCCTACTTTGAGTGAAGTACTATTTGTTGATGGCTTGAAAGCTAACTTGATTAATATAAGTCAATTGTGTGACTCAAACATGGAAGTTAAATTTGCTAAAGATATGTGTTCTGTGTTTGATGCAAATGGTTTGTGTGTGCTTCAAGGAGAAAGAACTCCGGATAACTGTTGTGGTGTGATTCCTAATTCTAATGTTGTGTGTAACTCTTCCAAAGTTGATATGCATGAATTGTGGCATCAAAGGCTTGGTCACTTGAATTTTAAAAACTTGAATGAATTGTCCAAGCATGATTTTGTTAGAGACCTTCCTAAGCTTGCCAAAGTAGAACCAAATGTATGTGGGCCATGTCAATTGGGAAAGCAAACTAGATCTAGTCACAAAAAGATCACTGAGTGTTTAACCCACAAACCTCTTTAATTGTTGCATATGGACCTTATGGGTCCTTCTAGGACTGAAAGTCTTGGTGGTAGGAGGTACATTTTGGTTATTGTGTATGACTTCTCTAGATTTACTTGGGTTGAGCTATTAAGAGAAAAATCTGAAGCAAGTGAGTTGATTAAGTCTTTGTGTCGAAGACTCTCAAATGAAAAAGAGTCTAAGGTTGTTAGGATGAGGAGTGACCATGGGAAAGAGTTTGAGAACTCAATCCTTGAAAATTTTTGTCTTGAAGAGGGAATTCATCGTGAGTTCTCTGCTCCTATTACTCCACAGCAAAATGGAGTAGTAGAGAGGAAAAACAGGGTTCTTCAAGAGATGGCGAGAGTTATGATACATGCCAAGGGTGTGGCCATGTATTTCTAGGGAGAAGCTATTAACACGGCTTGCCATGTGATTAATAGGGTGTATTTGAGGCCTGGGAGTACTGAGACTCCTTATGAAATTTGGTTTGGTAAAAAGCCCACTATCAAATACTTTCGTGTTTTTGGAAGTAAATGTTTTATTTTGAGAGACAGGGAGAATTTGGCTAAGTTTGATGCCAAGAGTGATGAAGGAATCTTCCTAGGTTATTCTAAGAAAAGTAGGGCTTACCGTGTGTATAATTTACGTATACACACTGTCATGGAATCCATAAATGTTGTTGTGGATGAAGGGGTTGATAAGTCTCAAGTTGAGGGGGAGACTATCCTAGAAGTAGAGGATAATGACTTGACTGGTGAAATTCAAAATCCTAAGTCATCTTCTTCAATTTCTGAAGAGAGTTTTTCTTTAACTCCAGGTCCTACAAAAGAACCTTCCTCTAGAGTGAAGTTAAATCATCCCAAAGAGTTGTTAATTGGTGATTTGAATGAAGGGATGAGACTTTGTAGGAAAGTCCTAAATCAGATGTCATTTGCATCCTATGTCTCAACTCTTGAACCTAAGAAGGTAGAAGAAGCACTTACTGATGAGTGCTGGATTAATGCCATGCATGATGAATTAAACCAATTCATTAGGAATGATATGTGGTATCTTGTTCCTAGACCAGAAAATTATAATGTTATTGGAACCAAATGGATTTTCAAGAACAAGTCAGATGAACATGGTACTATAGTGAGAAATAAGGCTAGGTTGGTTGCACAGGGATATACCCAAGTTGAGGGTATTGATTTTGATGAAACTTTTGCCCCTGTAGCTAGACTTGAATCTATAAGGATTTTACTTGCTGTAGCTTGTCACTTGGGTTTTAAATTGCATCAAATGGATGTAAAAAGTGCTTTCTGAATGGGATACTTCATGAAGAAGTATATGTTGAACAACCTAAGGGGTTTGTTGATCCAAAGTTCCCACATCATGTGTTTAGGCTTAAGAAAGCCTTGTATGGGTTGAAACAAGCTCCTAGAGCATGGTATGAGAGACTTACTGCATATCTCTTAGATCACAAATTCACAAGAGGAGGAGTTGATAGAACTTTGTTCATTAGAAAGGATAAGAGCAGTTTCACTGTTGCTCAAATTTGAGTGGATGATATTGTTTTTGGTTCTCCAATTGATTCTCTTGCTTTAAATTTTGCCAAAGCTATGCAACATGAATTTGAGATGAGTATGGTTGGTGAATTAAATTTTTTCTTAGGTCTTCAGATTTCTCAATCTACAGATGGGATTTTCATATCTCAATCTAAATATGCTAAAGACCTTGTGAAGAGATTTGGGTTGGACAACAAGAAACACACTAGAACCCCTATGAGCATTACCTTGAAACTTGATTCTGATTTATCTGGAAAGAGTGTAGATATCACTCTTTATATAAGCATGATAGGTAGTCTTTTGTATCTTACAGCTAGTAGGCCTGATATTGCCTTTAGTGTAGGTGTGTGTGCTAGATTCCAAGCAAATCATAGAGAGTCTCACTTGTTTGCCGTCAAACGTGTCATACGATATGTTAACGGTACTGTTGATCATGGTATATGGTTCTCTAGAAACACTTCTGCAATTCTAGCAGGCTATTCTGATGCTGATTGGGCTGGAAATGCAGATGATAGGAAGAGCACATCTGGAGGTTGTTTCTATGTAGGGAACAATCTTGTGGCATGGATGAGCAAGAAGCAAAACTCTATTTCCTTGTCCACAGCTGAAGTTGAGTATATAGCAGCTGGTAGTGGTTGCACTCAATTGCTTTGGATGAAGCAAATGTTGAGTGATTATGGGATTGAACAGGGAACTATTGTCTTGTATTGTGATAATACAAGTGGTATTAATATTTCCAAAAACCCTATTTAGCACTCTCGAACCAAGCACATTGATATAAGACATCATTTTATTCGAGAGTTGGTAGAAGATCATGTGATATCTCTTGAACACATCCCATCTGAAAATCAATTAGCTGACCTCTTTACCAAACCTTTAGATGCTCTTAGGTTTGAGTTTCTTTGGAAAGCTATTGGTGTTGGTCCTCTTCATTAAGAAGGACTTTGTAGCATGCTTTAGGGTGTCTCATGCATATTTCTCTTCTTTAGCATGCTTATTTGTTTTTGTTATTTTGTATTTTGCCTTTGTATTTGTTTTTTTTTTTTTTCGTATTTTGGTTTTTCGGTTTTTATATGAGTTCTTGTCTTGACATGTGTCAACTATAGGATAAGTATAAGGTTTTGAAAATATATATCTTTTGGTTATATTTTGAGAACCTACAAACTCTTCAAAGATGATTTCTAAAATGTGGTTTCAACAGTTTCTAATAATCTCACAATCATCTTGCTAAACTCTATTTGTGGTTTGTACATCACATACACATACCAAATACAATTGAGGAAGCTTATTTTTTATTTTCGGTGTTGTGTGGATGGGCAATCCTGAGTTTATTCTTGTCTATCTTAAGTTGAAAAGACCCTAGCATATGATCTTGTGTTACAAAGAGATTTCTCCCTTTTGTTTAAAAAGAAAAAGTTATATGAAAAGAACTCTGGGATGAAATGTAAACCTGTGAGACATGGAAAAAATCAATTTAATGATTTCCTCATCATCACGCGGGATTCATTAAAAACAAAGAGTCGCCACCATTCTTTTTAGGTGTGAATGGACACCAAAATATCAAATAAGCACAAAAAGGCAAATTTAGGGTAAAAATAACCCTATATAAAAAAACAACTAGAGATGGGTAAGGGGATTAGGTTATGAACAGGGGAAGGTGTTAGGCACCCCTATTCATCCACACAAGGTGGTTGCCAGGTATTGTTCATGTTTTTCAAAAGAAAAAAGGCTTGCTACAAAAAAAAATCATAAAAAATCACAAAAAGACAAAAGTGTATGGTTTTTTCATATGAATAGCCTGATTGATCCAGAACTTTCAAATATGATCATACCACTCCTAGGGTTTCATGATTAAAATAAAATTGAGATAAAATCAAATAAAACCAAAATAAAGTGAAACTTTAAAAATCTGGTTTCAAGTTAAATTCTAGAAATCTAGAAAAATATGATTTTCAGGAAATATTATAGAATTGAACCTGAATAGTCCAGGACATAGATATAGCCCAAATTTCACATTAAATCAAGAAATAAAAACCAAAAATACCCACGTTGATGAAGAACATTAAAAGGGGAGAACTTAGACCGTAGGGTCTTCTCTTAAAAGTGGAAAAAAACTCAAAAACCACATCATGAAACCCTAGAAATTACTTTTAGGCTTCTGGATCCAGATATATCATACTGATCATGATAAATCCAGGATCTTAGCCTAATATCACAAAAATCACGAAAACTGTGCTGTAGGTGCAAAAGTGTGCAAAATCCAAATTTTAGAAAAAAGTGGGGATCTCATGCTATAAGCACCATGAACTCATAGGATTAATCCAGATTCAAAATAAAATCATTAAAACATGATCAGGATATCAAAAACAGCCACATCTTACAAATTAGAGCACATGGGGGCCTATCCTACGGATCCACCTGTTCTCTTTTCCCCTAGCTCCCTCTTCACGTTTTACGGCTAGAGAGACTCTTGAGGTACTTAGAGATAGGTTTGGGTACACAAACACAATCAAATGCCTTATTTTATGAAAAAAGGAGAAAAACAGATTATGGGGTTCTGTTTTAGGGATCCACCTGTTCCCCTTTCCCCTAGCTCTCTCTTCACGTTTTACGGCTAGAGAGACTCTTGAGGTACTTAGAGACAAGTTTAGGAATACAAGATAAAAGAAGGCCTTATTCTACAGCAATGGAGAAGATCCTATTACTTCTAGAATTAAAAACAAAAAATAAAAGTAAATAAAAGGGAAAAGGGACTTACCTGGATTGAGCAAGCAAAGCAGCAGGGATTCCTTCTCTTCTCTTGGAGCTCTTGAGTCTTCAAAATTTTCCTTTGCTTAAGAAGAGACCCTCTATTTATAGGCACAGCCAGGGGCATGGTTGGTCCAGGGTTTGGCAAGATAGAGTTTCAGATTGAGTTAAACACAAGGATAATGCCCATCCATGGCCAACAAGGATATTCCGAACGAAATAATGAGATAATTCGCTCATCTAAATACATATTGGACTAAAGATAAGGCTTAGAAATCGAGAGAAGAATAAAACTCGCACGAGTCTAGTGCGCTCGTAAATGATTTACGATCTAGTGATGTCCGTGTATTCATTACGGGCTCTGTATGCCCGTATACTCAATCCGGACACGGTTAGCCCGTAGATTCAATACGGGCAAGGCTCGAATTATTGATTTTCATGCATTTTTGGCTTGTTTTAAACTCCAATTACATGTTTTTAATTATTTTCTTATTTTGTAATGCAATTTGGGGTGTTTACAAAACCCCAGCAATATTGAGTTCAAAAAGAAAGAGAATCACAAGGAGTATAACCATGGCATAAGCTGTAAACTAAGATATTCTAAGGAACACTACTCTTTGTGCAAAAAGAATTGTAAGAAACAGGGGGAGAAAATTTCAAAATCTTGATGCTTAGGTCATGAAAGGTTTCTTTTCGATTTTTAGAGAGACTTGGGTAATATTGGAGAGAGACTTGGGTAATATTGGATTTCTTGATCAATGGCCAACTCCTCTTCACCAAGCTCTCATATAGGCAAAACTTGTTGTATTTGGCTTTGCACATGCACACAAACACAAGTGGTAATTTGGTTGAGTTGTTGTGTAATTATTTGGGAATATTGAAGTTGAATTTGTTCAAATCTGAATTTTAGAGCAAAATGGTTCTCAAAATGTGTCAAAATTTGAGTTTTCAAGAGTTTATACTTGATTTATAGTTGTATGTATGTCTTGCATGTTTTTATGTTTGTTTGGAGTGTTTTTGGTTGAAAAGAGATGAGTCTTCTTGCTGAAATTTGGAAATTTTTCTGAACTTTTTGATGATCGTTCGAACGGCCTATCGAACGTTAACAAACGTTGGTCATTTCATCCAACGTTTAGCGAACTCTTGTCGAACGTTGCTTTCAAAACAAATTTTTTGTTTAACGTTCGCCTTGTGTTCGCCGAACGTTCGAACGTTCAATTAAAAGTCTGTTTTTAAAAAGGCTCGCGTGCGAAAAGGGCTTTAGGGTTTTTTAAACGTTCGAAACGAAACTCGTTCGAACGTCTGGCGATTTTAGGGCTTTTGGAGTTTCTCGTGATTTCTCGTTGATTCGTGCACCCAAATCGTTTTTCAAGGTGAGATCTTTAGTTTTTGTGCATATTTTTCTCTTTTCTCTCAATGTTCATCATCGGCTAGGGTTTTCTAGGGTTTTTCATGATAAATCTTAGATTTATTCGTGGTTTGTGGTTTATTTTTGTTCAAATCAGTTTCAAAATGTTTTATTGTTGATTTCAAGTCATTATTAGGCCGATTTTGTTGAAGTTGATGTTTTGATCGAAAAACCCCAAATCTGGGTTCGTTTTCTTCAACGTTCGCCGAACGGTCGAACGTTGCTTGAATGTTTTGGTAATTACTTGGTTTGAACAACTTTATTTTTTTTTCTCATGCATTTTTTTTCTTCTTAGCATGTAGTTTAATTAGTTTGTTCTTCCATGTTATCTTATTCTAACATGTGCTTGTTTTATTGTTTTTGTTTTATTTTTTCTTTCTTGGTTCAATTCCATTCCTAGATCCTTAGGAAGAAATCACTTGGTTGAAAAAATTCCAACAAGAAACCTCGTTATGATGAGTCCCTTTTTGTTGATAAGAGGGTTGCGAAAAACTTTGAGGAATATTTTTGTGATCGGTCTGTTATCATAGAGAGAGAAGTTAAATTTGCATCCCTTCCTGATGAGGTCTCTGATTGCTTTAAGGATAGGAGTTGGGATCCCATGTTTGGGAATTTTATTCTCCCTTCTGTAGAGATGGTTTGAGAATTTTTCACCAACATCCATGATGTTGATTTTGAAAATTCTGAATTCTCAACCTTTCTTCGAGGCACTCCGTTTCGTGTTGGACCCGATGTGATTGCCTCAGTTTTTGGTCTTCCTAGGGTTCCGGATCCTCAATTTCCTTATCCTCCTCCCACTCCTGATTTTCAAAACGAAGTGGTTGATACTCTGTTGCATCTTGGTAGGGGGAATTGGGTGTTTAGAGGTGGAGCTTTACAGGTTAAATACTTTACGGCTGAAACAATTGTTATCTTTCGTATTCAAAGTCATAACCTGTTTCCAGTCGCTCACAAATCTTCTGTCCCATTTGATAAATTTTTGTTTCTGTATGCTTTGAAAAAGCATCACACAATTGATTTGCCCTCTGTCATTTGCTCAAAAATATTAGATGTTTTCTTCAACTCCAAGAAGACATATGGTCTTCCCTACGGGTGCTTGATTGCCCATTTGGTTCGTGCTTTAAATATCTCTTTTCCTCCATTGGAGTTGTGTAAGGCTTCTAATCCTATTTCTGAATCAACTCTTAAACAAAGCCGTGCTCATCTGTCTTCCACCCGTGCTCCTGATCCGGATGATCCCCCTGAGGCTCAGCCTCCTACTTCTTTGCATGAGGAACTCTTGTCCCTCAAAGAGCAAAATACCCAGATTCTCTCTTACTTGCAGAGGCACCATGCAGATACAGTTCTTCGGTTTGAGCGACTTGAGCTTCAACAATCTAATTTGCAAACGTCGTTTGGAAAGCTCGAATCTGCACTGGAAGGGTACTTTCATCAAGAGGATGATGAAGAAGACGATGAAGCACCTGCTACTGCGGCTCCGGGTTCGAGTGGAGGTGGTGGCAGTGGAGTGGGTGATGGTGCTGGGCCATCTCATTAGTGGAGTGATCCCTTTGTCTAGTTGTGACAAAAAGGGGGAGAAGTCTTAGTTGTATTTGTGTTTGAATTTGAATGATAAGCATGATTATTTTGGGTGGATGTATTGAACATGGATGTTGATATTTTGGTTTGTTGTTCATCATGAATGTATCTTGTGTTGAATATTTTGGTTGGTTGTTCATGAATGTCAAAATGTAAATAGTTTAAAGTAAATGAATGAGAAATTAGTACTTTGATAATTTTGAGCTCATCCTATTACTTTTGTTTGGTTGTTTCTATTACCCTTGCTTTTCACTTGGTATTTTCAATTTGTTTGATGTTTCAGGAACAGGTGAATCAGTATGGGTTTAATAGGTTTAGGGGGAGGTCATGTCAAATTTTTTTGTTTTTTTCTTGTTCCAATTGTTGCTTGGTGGTTCACAACAATTAGAATAAGTCTTGTTAATTTTGTCACGGAATAGCCAAAGGGGGAGTTTGTAAGGATTATTTTGTATTGGCTTCAATTCCGTGTCAAAAAGGTTTTATTAAAGTGGTCAATGTATTTGGGGTAGGTTTTATCTGTTGCGGTTCAAACGGGGTTAAGGTCGGAGTAAAATTGGTAAAGTTACGACCAACGTTCGATGAACGTTCGCCGATCGTTCGACCGTTGGGGTTCCACAGAGAAACCCGAGAGCAGCGTTCGCCTCACATTCGACCGTTGGTGTTCCACAGAGAAACCCGAGAGTAGCGTTCGCCTCACGTTCGATGAACGTTCTACCGTTGGTGTTCTACAGAGAAACCCGAGAGCAGCGTTTGCCTCACGTTCGCTGACCGTTCGACTGTTGGTGTTCCATAGAGAAACCCAAGAGCAGCGTTCACTGCACGTTCTCTGGTCGTTCGAATGAGAAGAGGAAAAGTGAGTTTTTGTATTGAACGTTCGAGCCGCGTTCGCTGAGCGTTCGAACGTTCGTTAACAAACTTCAGTTTTAGAAGTCCGATCTTTTCTGATTTGTTTCCTTTTCTTTTCCTACCTTCTCCTAATCTATTTAAGGAGTGTCTAGACTATTGTGAGGCTTACCCAAGACGTTTTAGAGAACCCTAAAAACGTGTGTGAGAGCAAGAGATCTTCTTCCTCTTCCTTCTCCTTCTTTGAGCCATCAAAACCTTTCTTCATATTTCTTTTCTACCTTGGAGTTCCGGGTTGGAGAGTCTGTTCGTGGGAGTTCCTACGGTTGCTGAGCGAGTTCGTTTGGCGCTTCATTAAGAAGATATTCAGAGTTCTGGATCGTTGCAAGGATGCAAATCTGAAGAGTTCTTCAGATATTTACATTGTGAGTCAGAGTCAGTGTTGGGTCATCTAAACCACTATTGTAAGTCTTCTTCTTATAGTGATTTTCAGAGGTGGCATCTTGTAGCCTGGAGGGTTTTTCTCTTTGAGAGTTCTCTTAGAGTTTTCCCTTCGTCACCAAAATTGCTTGTGTTGTCTCTTCTTTATTTTGCAATTTTGTGAGATGAATTGTTAATTGCTCAGACTTGTGCATGCCTATTAATTAAGAACTTGTTTTTAATTGATAGAAATTTTATTCCGCAATCGGTTTCACCTATTCACCCCCCTCTAGGTGATTTAGAGTCTAAATTGTGTTTTTCAAGTTACTTGGATAATAAAAGGATTCGGGCAATAATAAGATTACTCTTATGTCATTTTAGTTACTATTAGGGGTTATTGATCTATCATCCTCTCTTAAACTGATCACTATCTCTTGTGAAAGTCCCCCATTTTTTAATTGTGAATTTTACCTAACTCTCTGTCTCTCTTTTGTAATTTAATGTTTCATCTATCTCAAATATGATGACTTGAAATTCTAGGAGACAAATATGTTTTGATATTTTATACATGGAAGCTGAAGTGGCTATAATTTCATAGAAAGAAGCAGCAGAAGGTCCAAAAGAGGCACCGGCAAATTTCAAGGCAGCTTGAGATTTCAGACACCAACCCTTGATATATTTCTTGGTGACAGAGAGAGAGAAAGCAAATCAAATTTTCTGCTTAGCATCTTAAAGATGCAGCTGATAGATTCAGCCACTCTCTGGTTTGAGTATTTGAAAAATGATTCGCTTGAAGATTTTTGTTCAGAAATAACAAGATACACAAATTTGAATTTGAGACGCTTCCCATAGTTGCAGTTTAGGATGCTAAAGGGATAGCTTACTTGAGATCATTTGGTTATTTTCCACCCTCTTTTTGTATTGCTGTTCTTCCAATTTTATGATCAGTTTCCAATCACGACTTTGAATATGGAGTTCAAAGGGATTGCTTTCCTCTGTACTACGTTCAAGACCCAGAAAAGGAAAATGCATCAATAGTGCTCCATCAAAACCACCAAACGACTAGAGGAGATAACTGCCATCGGAGTAAAAGCCTCTTCCTTAGATCTCAGATATCGTCCTACCAGTTCACTCTGCTGCTTTTCACGTGCAACTCCTACTAGAGAGAAACTAACTGCTTGCGGCCAAGTTATTCATGTGGAAACCTTCTGTAGAGTTCCACCAAAAAAAAAGAAACCTTCTGTAGAGCAGCAGTCCACATAGAAATTATTTTTGGGTGGCACGGGGCTGACCAAATTAGCATATGTGGCCCAAGATATTTGATTTGAGATATCTTATGCGTAAATATTTTTGCAAACACGATTTTTTATTATGGTTGGGATGATACAGTCTATGCGTTTGAGCTTACAGTCATGTCTGTACGGTAAGTTAGGATCTTATTTAGATAAGTTGCTCATAAGGAAAAGGATCAGGTATCCATGAATTGATGATTTTTTATCTCTAAATTATTTAAAATTTATAATCTGAATGTAGTTGTAATATAATTTATCTAAAATTGTATTAGCTTGTAAACCTTGTTCATTACACAATATATCACTTTATTTTTTTTTTATTATTTCAAATCTATTTAATTCAAAATACCTATTTAATGATTTATTTTCTTCAGCAGCCCGTGCATCGCAGTGCATCGCACGGGCATTTTGCTAGTACTCTCTTACACCAATGGCACTATTACTAGTAAACAAATTATATAAACAAAAGGGAAGTTATATTTGATAAATTCTCGTTTTGTTTGCTTAGAAGCTATTCTTCTGTTTTATTAGCCATTGGGTGGCAAAATTCAACCACAACTTGACAAACTGTCTTGCATTTCATCCTCACAAATAAAATTCTAGTTTCACCTCCAAGCACGGAACAGATGAATCATTTTTATTGGAGGAGAAACCCCAGAAACCATAAACGCTGTAGACACGTTTTGAAATTTGTATATATTGTCTTTGTACTTTTATTATGCTCTGTTCATGATCGTCACCTCTCAACATAAATTTCCTAGTCTTGCCGGTTGCAATGTAGCAAAAACGGTGCTCCATGTCATGATTGGGCTACCAGTTTCTTGGGAATGAAGGATTTGGGGATTCAGAGAGTCCGGTGACGATGGTGTTAGGGAAGGAGAAGAGGGCGTTCATGCTTTTGTTCCAAAATGGGACCCTTTCCGGATCTTGATTGATACGATGCGGAAGGAGGATAGGAGGGGGATTCCATGAGGATGGAGAGAAGCAAGTGGTTTTCATCGATACCATGACTGTAACTCTGTTTCAGCCAACGGCTTCGATACCAGAACTTCGGAAACGCCTGTCGGTCGAATCACAAGAATCACATTTCCAGAACACTCCAATGGTAGAGGTGGATCCAGTCTTTTACAAAACTCAACTGGGACTTGTATTTTTTGTTGCTTGATTAGCTTCATGGATGGTCTGAGTTCATGGGGTCGTCACAAGCCAAACCCAAAGAATCCAGCCAAATGTGGACGAAAGCTTCGCTGCAATAAAAAATTAGTTGAACGTTGCTGCTTTGAGGTCGGCATTATGTCAAAGAAGGAAGAACAGAAAGGGCGAGCAGAGAAAATGTCGGGAAGCAACGAAGCAAATAACGGAAGCAAAAAATATTTGCTTCTCAAGAAAAGCAATGATATTGCTTTTTGATTTTTTACGATAAGCAGAAGCAACTGCTAACCAAATATACTTATTCCTTCAAAAAGCTTGATTTTGCTTCAAAAAGCAAAAGTAAAAAGCAATGCCAAACAATTGAAAGACTCAAGAAAATAGGTATGAATCTTTACGGTCATTGTGTGTTATGTAGACAAGCTCCGAAAACTCAAAACCAAACAATTGATTTTTTTTTGAGTGTTCATGGACGAAAGAAATTTGGGTCTTTTTGATCAAAAAGTTGGGACTGGTACACAGTTTCTGTAACTGGGAAGAGGAAGTGTTCTGGTTTCAAGCAAAAGTTGCTGGAGATGGAGTCATTTCAACATTGAGAAAACTCTCCTTCTCAACTATGATCTATTATGTTTCGAAGGAGAGGAATAACAGGGTTTTCAAAAGCAAGTTTGCTCCAAAGATTGAGGTGCAGCAAATGAGCATGTAGTCGGTACAAAACAGAATTAAGACCTTTAAACAGTCTTTACAAGATAATGATCATAGCAGGAAACTTATGGAGACTTGGGGAATTCTCGTTCAGTGGAAGTTTGGTTAAAAAGAGTACACGAGGGCTGTCTTTTGATAAGAATGTAAGAGTGATTACAGAGTATAAGGTTGTCTCGATCTGTCCAAATTGAAGGGGATAACTTGGATGATAGAAAGCCAGTCATTAAACAGAATTTTGTTCTGATCTGACAATTTTTCTGTTTTTGTATTAGCTTTCTCTTGTGGAATCAGGTGATTCATAGGAATCATGTAAATATGGATCCTTGCGTACAATTGTGATTAATACAAACTTAACTTTTCCCAAAAATAAAAAATAAAAGCAATGTCAAACGCAGCCCTTATCTTCTTCTTTTCCGTTTTCCTTCTCTTTTTTTACAACACTACGGGCTTCTTTTTATGAAGTTGAGTTTGGGGTAGGTTCAAAGCTTTGTATATACAAGTATACAACACAAAAAGCCTGACTCAAACCACCAACTCTGTGTGTAAAAGATATGAACTGTTACATTGATTTTAATGTAATAGCTTATGTAATAATATCTTTAAAAAAGTTTAGAAGACCAGAAAAAAAAAAGAAAAAGAAACTTAAATCTATTTGTTTCAACAGAAAATATTTTTCAACAAAACATATTTTCCAGATAAAAATATTCAGTTCGATTATGACTAAATTGGAAAATCGTTTCCACTAATTTACATTTTTCCTTTAAAAAAAACAAAAGAAACATCTTCAAATTCTGGAAAATATTTCTTTCCTCTATTTTCCAATAAAACAAACACAATCTAAATGGAACAAGAGACGACTACAAGGAAAAGAAAAATGGATGTGCATGTAAAAGAAATAGACTTTCAGTTTGATTTGATAAATCTAATAGCTTATATTATAATATCGTTAAGAAGAGTAGAAGAACTAAAAACGAAACCTCAATCAAACAAGAGAAAACTCCAGCAAAAAAGTGGTTTAAAGGGGAAAAAAAACTAGAAAGAGAAAACAATATGAGCAAATAATATCAATTTCTGTAATTTCCGAAAAATTGCATAACTTACTCGATTCAATTCGGATTGACTTCAAACTTCTTAGGAAACCTTTAAATAGGATTAGGGTTTGTTCAAACTTATAAGAGACATGTTTTAAAAACCATAAAATAAATTTTCTCTTCTGGAAAAACCTCTTTCATGGTTTTCCTATTTTGAGCCATTAAACCTTTCTATTCCTCCTTCTTATTCTACGTTGGAGTTTCGGGTTGGAGAGATTGCATCGTAAGAGTTCTTACAGATACCAGACGAGTTCGTTTGGGTGATCGTGTGAGAAGATATTTAGAGTTCTAGAGTGTTGTTGTCGAGCAAATTTGAAGAGTTCTTCAGATACTTTCAAGTCTGTGAGTTGCAAAGTCTAACATATGGATGTTGAGTCGTTTGAACTACAGGTTATAAGTCTTATTCTCATAGTAGTGGATCTTTTAGGCAACTCTGTTATAGCTTGGAGAGTTTTTCTCATGGAGAATTCTTTTTAAGTTTTCCCTTCGTCACCAAATTGCTTATCTCTTTTTATTGATTTATATGCTTTAATAATTATTTGCAATTTGTGTGGCTTGTTACTAGATTTTTTTATATTAATTTGTATACTCTTTTGTGTTTTCAGGTATCAAATTAATGGATGAAAATTCCCTTCCTAGGTTTTTCTTTTATTTTTCATTTTTTGGTTGATCCTTTCACTACAAAATTTTCCACTTTTACCTGTGGTCAGTGCACTTTTACCTGTGGTCAGTGCACTTTTACCGGCGGGCACTGACCACCGGTAAAAGTTGAATGATTGCTGGTAAATAGCACTGATCTGCCACTGTGTCCACCCGGAAAGTGACTGTCGTTGCCCACCAAACCTGACCCCTGCCCCACATACCCCACCCCTGCCCTCCCCTACCCCTTCCTCCAAAGCTTCCCAGGCAGTTCGTGATCTTCACATCTAAGGCCTCATTTGGATAGCAAGAGAATAGAAGAAAGTGAAAGAAAATAGGCTTTTCCCACTTACTTTTAGCGTTTGGATGACCCAAAAATTGTGTTGTCCATTGTTTCTCGAGAGAAAGAATGACGACAACTCCCTAATTTTATTTCATGCGCCAAAGGGTCGGATTCTGCATTGCGAGAAATGCAACGCATAAAACTTATCAATGATACCAATGATACCCTTTCAATCTCGTCTCCTTCAGTTCAACTTACCAACACACGCAACTTTCAACCACATCTCCAGAGTTCAGCATTACCGGGATTCACAGAACCACTCTTCACTGCCTCCTTCAGAGCCTAACTTACCAACACATGCAGCTTTCAAGATTTGGGCTAACATGTGACTTTGAACTTGTCATTTCCAAGCTTTCTAATGAAGGTAGACTAACTACCGAGTCGAGATACGGCTATTCTGACATTCACCGGACTCCCATCCAGAGCCTTCAGGTCTCGGCGCTTTTGACAGAGAGACCCCAGATACTGTTGGCACAATGTGTATGAGCATCTTGTCAAAGCTCACAATGAGACCGCCAGAGTAGTTGCCACAATCACCATTCTCTAAGGCCATATTTCTCTGAATACCCATCAACTAAATTCCAATTGATGGTAATGTCTTCTCACCAACAACCATTTTCTCTAGTTTTTTGCAAATTCGTTGGAACCCAACAAGCAAATTAAACGAAGATCCCCAATATGTAAATATGTATATACTGGTCATTACGAAAATTAATCTCTAGATACTACAGGGTCCACTTTAACATTGTCAAGATGGAATCTACAAGTGAAAGATTGGATAATAAATTTTATCTGGGTTCATGCAATTACAATTTTCTTAATCATCAAGTTACAGATGATAGTGGGTTTTCACTTTTAGTAGGCAAACCCATTCTCCTTGGAACTTCTTAGTCATCATATTTTATACATGTTTTTAGCTTTGTATATTATGTACTCATTGGAAACTTTTTTCTTTTATTTAGCTTTGTATATGATATACTCAAAGCCATGCATAGATGTGAGATATAATTGAAAATTACATTTAGGATTCTAATAACATTCTTGTTATCCAAAGACATTCTAAATTTTCACTTAAAACTATAAAATTTTCTTGCAACATCCAAACAAAACAGGGAAAATTTCCATTTCTTTTTCTTTTATTTACTCACATCTCTTTCTTGCATTCTCTATATATCCAAACGGAGCCTAAGAGAAGCCTTCTCTCGCCGACGTCAGAGATCACAGGTGATGAAGCCAATGAACCTAGATTGTCTCCTTGGCATCTTTAGAGATCTTACCATGGATCGGGAGGACCCTACACATGATCCTGATCATGTTAGCAATGGGCATGTGCTTGGCCTATTCACACATGCCCATGGCAGCAGCAGCAACATTCCGGTTCCTGGTTTTGCCGGTGTTGGAATTGTTGTTGTTGGAATCATTGATCTCCAAACCCGATATATTAGAACTCAACATATTAAATGAGATTTGAATGAGACCACGTAGCCATTGCTCCAAAGAAGAAAGAACAAAAAACAAAACCAACCTCTCCAAGCCAATGCAATGGAAGTCTTTGCTACTACATATGGACTCCGCATTAACTTCTCCAAAAGTTCTATTTTCTTCTCAGGAACAAGCCAAAGGATTAAGGATCATATCCTTCAAGCTACTGAATTCAACGAAGGTACCCTCCCTGTGAAATACCTTGGGTTGCCACTTGTTTTTTCAAAGTTATCGGCTGCCTTGCTAGTTGGAAGGGAAAACTTTTATCTTATGCTGGGAGGCTTCAGATGGTCAAATCAATCACCTTCTCCATTGCTACTTTCCGGCTTTCAATGTTTATTTTTCCCAAAAAGACCACACAAGTAATCAACCAATTGATGAAAGGTTTCTATGGTCTGGTCCTTTGATGCACAAGAAGTTAGTGCCCGTCAATTGGGAGATTATTTGCAAGGAAACAGGTGGTCTTGGCCTAGTTGATCTACAAACATGGAACACAGCAGCCATGGCATGATATATTTGGCTAATCGTTTCAAATCAGACATCCTTATGGGGATCTTGGGTCTCTTCGAACCTTATAAAGAAAAATAATTTCTAGGAACTCAGAACTCCAAGCAATACCTCTTGGAGTTGGGTGGAAAATCCTCAAAACAAGAAGCAGGGTTGGCCATTTAATCACTCATAAAATCCATGATGGTCATGGAATAAGCTTTTGGCACAACAATTGGCATCCTTATGGCCCTCTATTGAGATCTTTTGGGAGGAGATTGATCATCAAATCAGGCATCCTCTCTACAACAAAGGTAAGTACTATCATAAATGGAAACACTTGGAATCCACCTACTACCAATAGCAGACGTCTTAATGCAAACTTGGGATCAATTTGGTCAAGCCTTGGTTCTCTTCCCTCCCCTAATACAAGCGGGAATGATCATGTAATCTGGATTAATCTCTTGCATGGCAAATTTTCTCTCAAAGAAGGTCATTCATCTCTCAAAGCCAATGGAATCTTTGTACTGTGGAGCCACCTGCTTTGGTTTAAAGGGCACATCCCTCGTCATTCCTTCATCCTTTGGCTAGCTTTTCATGGAAAACTCAACACGTGTTATACGCTACAAGCCAGGAATATAATTACCAGCTTAGCTTGCTCATTGTGTCATCAAAATACAGAATCTCGTGATCACCTATTTTTTGATTGTGCATTTAGCAAAGAAGTATGGTCCCCAACACTCCTGAAAATTAACAACCATCTCCACTGAATTGGCATCAAGAGGTCTCATGGTTTCTCAATTTTGGGGCTTGAAATGGCAGCCATGCCATCACCTCCAAGCTGTCCTTTGCGTCAGTAGTCTACCATATTTGTTGTGAAAGAAACAGAAGAATTTTCAAAAGCAAACAATCGAATCCAGCAGAAATTGCCTCTAGCTCTATATTTAATGTATGGTTGTGTATTGATAACAACTAACTTTTGTTCCTTTTCTTGGCCATAGCTACAGCCATGTATAGCTATGACCACGTTCAACTTCATGTTCATGTTTGCATGACTCCCCCCCTTCTCCCACCTTTCCCTTTGTAATTACTCTATACTCTTATATATATATTTTACCTTTTTCCAGAAAATATGTATGTATGTATGTATGTATGTATGTTACTTGTAAGGTTGGTGGCTCACTCAAAGCATTTCATTGCGAGATCGATGTTCTTTAGGTCGTGCCACATGAAGTCGGCTTTATAGGAGAAAGACATGAATTTAAATTCCAAATGAAGGCATTTTATTTTTACCTATACTAGTGGAAAGGCAGGCGCAATGCGCGTGATAACATGGGAAGAGGGGATTTGCAGTGTTTTAAGAATATTGGTATTATTGGGAGTTCTCTATATTTTATTTTAGCAAAATGCACACGCATTGAAATGGAAAGGAAAAATGACATTTTTTATTATTATTTTTTAGATAATGTGAATTGCTAAACAAAGAACCTTAGATAAAAAAAATTTTAAATTTTAATTAAGTAGAAAATAATATAATTATATTTTAAATTTTACTAAATTTCAGAAAATAAAATATAATTATAAATAGATTAAGAGTGCAAACTATCCATAAAAATTTAATTACATAATAATTATCTCTTAACATAAGTCCAATATATTGGAGTGATATAAAGATATTTTATTTGCTATAGGAAACTAATTAGATGAATAGATAATCATAATATATAAGGATTTTATTTATAGTAGGAATGAATAGGATATTGGTAAGACAAATCACCGTAAAATTTTTTGAATTTTAATTCCATAGAAAATAATATCATTAACAGAAAATTAATGCCAAAAAAGGGACGTGCTTTATAAGGGGTTGATATTATATCGGGTACCCAATAGGTAAACCGAAATATAGCAGGGAGCGGTCTTTGGTCTTTTTGTTTTTGTTATTGTGCCTTCTTCATCCCACCTCCCAAATTAGAAGCAAATATTAGGTGACTAATTTTTAGGATATAGGAAATCCTCCAAAAGGGAATTATTTGAATGCTTTTGGCATTTTTTTATCAGCTAATTCGGGATTGTCAGGAAAAGAAAAGGCTGAGCGATTTAGAGCGCTTATGAATAGCCGAAGTAGATGGAAACGATAGTTATCTATTTTAATCGAATAGATGTTTAGAAAGTGCTGAAATAGTGGAAATGACGGTTTCTTAAAACTGAATCAATGTAAACAGAGAATTGAAATCTTGTGGATCCTTTATCTAGACTCCTTATATGAAATCCTATCTTAAATGTTTCAAGAGGCACATAGTACAATCTTGTGGAGTATCCACATAAGGAGTCTAGATAAAGATCCACAGAATTTCAATTGGTAAACAGATATGTTCAAGGGCATTTTAGGTACTGAATATCGGACAGGATCTGGCCACTTCGCTTCATAACTAGTATAGATAGATGTAACAACTACTTGGCACGAGTGGGTCGCGTGGAATCGCTACTTTGTACATATTTGAAACAAAGATATAATATACTTAACTACCAAAACAGGGAAAAAAAAAAAGCTCATAGCATGCGTCCTCAACTTTTGGAACCTATCTATGAACGGATTGGATGGTGAATTCAATCCAATTTGAATCTGGGTTACAATTATGAAAGATTGATTTGCAAGCACAAATGAGTTAATTTACGTGAAAAAGACAGATCTAATTTAATTGTTTATGCATTCGTATAGAGGTGGCAATGGGTTGGATTGGGTGGGTTGTAAATGGTTTGATGGGTAAATGGGTCGGGTTGGGTTCTTGAGAAATCGTCAACCCAAACTCCAACCCAGAAATAAACGTGTTGAACCTAACCCAACCCATTTATTTTTTATTAATTTTTATTCCTATTTTAATTTCAACTATGCTTATATAAGAACTCCATTTAACATATAAAACCTTAATAAAGGACACTTTTACCGGCGGTAGCTTACCGCCGGTAAAACACCAATTACCACCGCTAAAACCATTTCCGGCGGTAACTCCTCTTGCTGTAAAAGATGCCGTCACTAACGCTTATAGCGGCGGTAAAAAGCTTACCGTAGCTATTGCTCACTCATTAGCGGCGGTAACGTTACCGCCGCTATTGCTCATTCATTACCGGCGGTAGGTTACCGCCTCTATTGGTATCACTCATTACCGGCGGTAAGTTCCCGCCGCTATTGCCCATTCATTACCGGCGGTCGATTACCGCCGCTATTGTTATCACTCATTACCGGCGGGAATCACCGCTTCTAAAAATGGTATTTTAAAAAATAAAAAATGCCATCATGACTTTTAGCGGCGGTATTTTCGGCTTTTAGCGGCGGTATTTCCCGCCGCTAAAACTCATTTTTAAAATTAAAAAAAAATGACATCATGTTTTTTAGCGGCGGGAAATACCGCCGCTAAAAATCATATTAAAAAATAAAAAAAATTTTGCTGCTGTCCTTCAGCAACATACATACCGAGAGATGGAGAGAGAGATAGAGAGAGAGATGGAGAGGGAGAGAAAGAGAGAGAGAAGTAGAGAGGGAGAGAAAGAGAGAGAGAGAAGTAGAGATGGAGAGAGAGAGAGAAGTAGAGAGGGAAAGAGAGAAAGAGAGAGAGAGAAGTAGAAAGAGAAGTAGAGATGGAGAGAAAGAGAGAGAGAGAGAAGTAGAGAGGGAGAGATAGAGAGAGAGAAGTAGAGATGGAGAGAAAGAGAAAGAGAGAGAGAGAGAGAAGTAGAGAGGGAGAGATAGAGAGAGAGAGAAGTAGAGAGGGAGAGAAAGAGAGAAAAAGAGAGAGAAGTAAAGATGAAGAGATAAAAACATACCTTGAAGAAAGGAAGAGATTCGGCGGGTATTTATAGACTCTAGTTTTAGCGGCGGCATATAGATTACCGCCCCTAAAACTTACATTTTCCGCGCCCGCGGGCTGATTTCAATTTTGAAAATCGCGCTTAAACTTTTAGCGGCGGTAATTACCGCCCCTAAAAGTACAGTCAAAATTGAATCGCGGGAAAAATTCCAGCTTGTACCATTAGAAATGGTCTTTAGCGGCGGTAAATGGCTTACCGCCGCTAAAAGTAATTTCGGGTTTTTTAATAAATGGCTTTTAGGGGCGGTACTCTGGTTACGGCCCCTAAAAATGGACTTTTAGGGGCGGTAATACGGTTGCCGCCCCTAAAAGGGCCTTTTAGGGGCGGTACCTACCGCCCCTAAAGGTCCAACTATAGTAGGAGTCGCTTCCTCTTCAAAAAATGAAAAAGGTCTTTACCGGCGGTTTAACCGCCGGTAAAGAACGTGTTATTCGCTTATTACCGGCGGTTTATAGAACCGCCGGTAAAGGTTGCACATTATTTTGCTAAGACAAATTTTTTACAACGATAAGCGCCTTAGACCCCTAAAATGGGCTTTTAGGGGCGGTAAAACATCTACCGCCGCTAAAAGGGCCTCTTATGTACCGCCTCCGAAAACTCACTTTTAGGGGCGGTACATAAGGTTACCGCCCTAAAAGGGGTCTTTTAGGGGTGGCATGTACTGCCTCTAAAGGTCCAACTATAGGAACAGTCGGTTTTTCTTAAAAAAATGGAAAAGGTCTTTACCGGCGGTTTAACCGCCGGTAAATAACGTGTTATGGGGTTATTACCGGCGGTTTTTGAAACCGCCGGTAAAAGTTGCACATTATTTCGCCAAGTCAATTTTTTTACGCCGGTAGGCGCCTTAGAGCCCCTAAATGGACTTTTAGCGGCGGTAAAGACACTACTGCCGCTAAAATGGCCTCTTATGGGGGCGGTAACGACGATAGCGCCGCTAAAAGGGCATCTTATGGGGCGGTAACGACGATAGCGCCTGTGAAAACTGTCTTTTAGAGGCGGTAATACGATTACCGCCACTAAAAGGGCCTCTTATGGGGCGGTAAAGACGCTACTGCCTCTGAAAACGGGCGTTTAGGGGCGGTAACAAGGTTACCGCCACTAGTATATGGCTTGTAGGGGCGGGAAGGATCTCGCCGCCCCTGAAACCATCTTTTAGGGGCGGTAATATGTTTACCGCCGCTAAAAGTGTTATTACTGGCGGACTGATACCGCCGGAAATAAGGCTTTTTTTGGCGGGACCTTCCCGCCAACGTATTGGCGGCGGTAGCTCTGTTGCCGCCGGTAAAACGTACTATAGCGGCGGTAGGTGCCGCCGCTAAAGGCTATTTCGCGCTGAAAAAATGCGCGCCATAAAATTTTCGCGCGAAAAAAATGGTAAATTAATTTTTAGAGGCAGAAAGTGCTTTTACAGCCGGTAATAGTGCTTTTAGAGGCGGGAATTACGTTACCGCCGCTAAAAGGTGCCGCTAATTCTCATCATTTTTGTAGTGTCGCGTGGAATCGCTACTTTGTACATATTTGAAACAAAGATATAATATACTTAACTACCAAAACAGGGAAAAAAAAAAAAAGCTCATAGCATGCGTCATCAACTTTTGGAACCTATCTATGAACGGATTGGATGGTGAATTCAATCCAATTTGAATCTGGGTTACAATTATGAAAGATTGATTTGCAAGCACAAATGAGTTAATTTACGTGAAAAAGACAGATCTAATTTAATTGTTTATGCATTCGTATAGAGGTGGCAATGGGTTGGATTGGGTGGGTTGTAAATGGTTTGATGGGTAAATGGGTCGGGTTGGGTTCTTGAGAAATCGTCAACCCAAACTCCAACCCAGAAATAAACGTGTTGAACCTAACCCAACCCATTTATTTTTTATTAATTTTTATTCCTATTTTAATTTCAACTATGCTTATATAAGAACTCCATTTAACATATAAAACCTTAATAAATAATATTAAAACACTTAATAAACATGATTTCTTTTCTAAAAAATTAAAATAATAAACAAAATTTACTTGAGAAGAAGATTATTAGGAATATCTAAAAGCAATTAAATGAATTTATAGTTTTTTTTTTTGGTAAAAAATGAATTTATAGTTAGTCTCACATGTATTGTATTAAAAATATAACTTTTAAGTTTATATATACAATTACATAATTATATTACCTACAGATTGTATAACGCATCCATAAAGTGTAGACTTGTAACTCTTAGGAAGAAATAAAGCATTTGATTGTCATGTGTCCTCACAGTTACATGATTTCCCTCATTTGATTATCACATCTAACCAAGAAGAAGACCAACTCAAGGGTATTCGAGGTTCAGCTATTGAAATGGCTAGTGCTAAATCAATCTCTAAAGAAGCACACCCGCGAGGAAAGGCTCTTGTATTGCAACTTTATATTTTAGCCCCAGTTTGAGGCAGTATTGCGTTTGATTTTCAGCTGTACTTCGATCTTACAAAGTTTCACAGTTTATCTATACAAGAGTTCTTGAAGTGTGATTATTTCTCATATCTTTGAGTGCTGAGAAGTCACCTTTAGATATTTGAGTGCTAAGAAGTCACCTATTTTTGGGCAGTTGGTTTTTTACTACATAATTTCTTGGGATCCTAAAGTTATTTTAACATTCAACTTAAACCCAACCCAGAGGCTTTTTGGGTTGGAACAGGACCAAGACAAACCCAATGGATCTGGAGTCCAAATGAAATGAATGCGAAGCTAATTAGATATGGAGCTGTTGAAGCCCTTCTTTGCATTCCAGCACCTGCTCACCATATCATTCATAACGACTTACATAAAGAGTTGCATATGTTAAAGAGTCCTTCAAACAAATTTAAGTGGGAGAGAAAGTTGCAATTGAACGTGTTCTAAGACAATTATAGATCTTCCCTCTAAACCTCCATCTCTGGCTCCTTGGGGAACAAGGGGCATTGTATCAGAAGTATTGCACCTCTGTCGAATTTTTTCCTCTGTTCAGTTTGAACATGATTTTCGGGAAGGAAATAAGTAGCTGATCTATTAGCTAATTACAGTTTGGATTATTTTTCACGTACTTGGATTAATTAATTATTTTTCCTTTGTTCAGTTAGAATGGTCATCTGATTGAATGACTAGTAACATTTAAAGAAAAAAAAGAAAAGTTCAAAAGAAGATCATCTTGTTTCATCCTGTTTTTTTTTTCCACTCTCTTCAATTTGTAATTTATTTTGCTTTTTTACATGTTAAATGGATGAAAAATTCTATTCCTAGACTTTTATTTTTATTTTTCGTCGATCCCTTATATATGTATGTATGTCTATAATTCAAACCATGAAAGGCTTGTATTTACATGTAACTACTTACAAAATTCATGGGATAGCAACTTTAATGGATGTGTTATCACCTTCTTGCATGATGAATGGTTCTCACCACAGTAAGAGAGTTTGGGAATTTGTAAATTACTACTAGCAAGTGGCAAGGGCACTTAGGCTATAGAGCTTTTTCCTCTCCACTCCATTGATGTTTTGACTGTTCATTCTCCTAGAAGATACAGTCCATGGTCTAAAGGTCCAGTCCATGTTCTAAAGGTCCTTCAAAGGAATAGCAGTTCCGCATTACCCAAAGCTGTACAAGAGCCAACTTGAGCTTGAGCCCATGCCTAAGGCTTCAGCCCCCAATTGGCCGGCTCATGGGACATAAGGAAGGGAATAGTCGTGGTAAACTATTGATAGAACCCCATCAAGTCCTAAGGTTGACCAAGTCGTGTGGACATGGACGTCGTTAATTATCAATTCAAAGTGCATGGATACACAGCCAAATGTCAATAAAATTTTGAGAGACTCCAAGCTGAAAATAGCTAGAATCCAATACAGACAAAATTTCCAAGTCTTCCTTCAATTTTTCCATGTTGACTGTTCAGGAACCAACTTGAGCTTGAACCCATGCATAAGGCTTCAGCCCCCAATTGGCCGGCTCATGGGACATGAGGAAGGGACCAGTCGTAGTAAACTATTGATAGAATCCCATCAGTTGTCCTGAAGTTGATCAAGTCAGGTGTGGACGTGAACGTCCTTAATTATCAATTCAAAGTGCATGGATACACAGCCAAATGTCAATAAAATTTTGAGAGACTCCAACCTGAAATGGCTAAAACCCAATAAATACAAAATTTCTTAGTCTTCCTTCAATTTTTCCATGTTGACTTCATCACAAGACAAGAACCCCAGAAACAAAGAGTACTACTACTCATGGTGTCTAGTGTATATGTAATCTATATATGGTTAAGCCCTTCATGTGTTGATTTTATCCTCGTAATTAACCACCAATTAATTCGTTTGTCTGCTCAGTCACTGCTGGTTTGGTTTTTATTAGTTGCAACTGTGAAACCATGTTGTGCGACTCCCTCTTCTTAAAGCTTTCACCCTCTTTTTATTAGTTACACTAAACCATGTTGTCCTTTTTGGAAATCCTGTTTCGTGCAGACTTGGGTTGACTATGGGGTATGAGTTCCAAGTTTATTTGACTCTTTGACAACCCCACTTCAGGGCTAAAGATATATGGGCCTCACCAAATATTCCCTGTCAAAAAGATGTCTAATCTTGATTTATTTGGTGATTGTGATCCACATGAATAGAAATCCTAGATGGATTGTCCTATCAGATTAATGTGAACAGAAGGTTCTCTGTTAAGAAAAATTCTTCATATAATCATACAAAGCATTCATCAGAAAAATGGACAAAAAGTCCCAAACTAAAATCCAAAAGAGATCAAATCAATCAATCGGATGGAACATTGAAGGGCAAAACGAGCCTTCCTTGAAATAGCGAGGTAACTTGGAGCGGCCATGACTATTTGCTGGGTATGTGAACACACTGCACTTTCATGGAAAAACCGCAAGGTAACTTCAAAAGAGGAAGGAACAGTGGAAAAGTCTCACGGAAAGTGACAGGATCAATGAATAAAAGCCGATGACAAGATATCCGACTAGTGTGAATGAATGAATGGTTTCCACCAAAAAAAAAAGTGTGAATGAATTTGCAACCCACGTGGAGAACAAATGCTTCACTTCAGTCCCGAAGCTGAACAGTCAAGAAAAATCTCAATCAGCGCCAACCCAATGCAAAGAATTTGCAATTCTTTCCTTATGTTGACTTCTCCATCAATGAGAAGACCAAGACCCAGTAAACAATGAGACCTAGTCGTGCTTCTTTAGTTTTTTTTAGCTAGTCGTGCTTCTCGTCTATTGGTACTGTACATCATGTTCTATTTATTGTTAAGTCGTTTAACCAGCAATTCCTACACACTCTCACTTGTTTGGTTTCTGCTGTTGGTTGCAATTGCGAAACCATGCTTTCCAACTCCCTGTTGTTACAGCTATCATCCTCTCTCTTCGTCTATTTTCTACTCTTTGGTTTGGTTCCGTATGTTGCTTCTCCCTTTTTTGTTTCTTCCTCCACTACTACTGAACATAGAGAAGCCAAAGCTCTACTCAAATGGAAATCCAGCCTTCAAAATCACACCTTTCTTAGTTCATGGCAACCACATCTTCCCAGAAACGCCACCAATTCATCTTCCCATACTAGTGGAAGAGGAAGAGGAAGAGGAAGAAGGGGTGCCCCATGTGATTGGGTTGGAATATCTTGCAACGAGGTTGGAAGCGTCACCAATATAACCATAAATGGTACAGGTCTAAGAGGTACGCTTCATAACTTTGGCTTCTCTTCCTTTGTCAACCTTGTCCACCTTGATCTTAATGATAACGAACTTTTTGGAGCCATCCCACCAAGCATCGGTAACCTTTCCAAACTAACTCACCTTAATCTTGGTACAAATCATCTCTCTGGAGAAATCCCATCAGAAATTTTCTTGCTCACACATCTTCAAGAGTTAGATCTCCTAAGAAATAAATTCTCGGGATCAATTACTCCACAAGTGGGAAAGCTATCAAGTCTCACATTTTTTGCACTCTCAAACAATTCTCTAGTAGGTACCATCCCTCCCACTTTTGGAAATTTGACTGGTCTCTCTTCCTTGTATCTTTGGGGTAATCAGCTCTCTGGCTCCATCCCTTCAGAACTGGGGAAGTTGAAGTTGCTTATTAATCTTGATTTGAGCAGCAACAACCTCACTGGTTCCATCCCCGTTTCTTTAGGTAATTTGAGCGACCTAACCGTTCTACACGTTAGCAATAATATGCTTTCAGGTTCCATCCCTTCTTCCCTTGGAAATCTTAGAATGCTAAAGAGTTTGGGCTTATCTGACAATGGATTATCAGGTTCCATCCCTCCCACTTTTGGAAATTTGACTGGTCTCTCTTCCTTGTATCTTGGGAGTGATCAGCTCTCTGGCTCCATCCCTCCAGAACTGGGGAAGTTGAAGTTGCTTATTATTCTTGATTTGGGCTACAACAACCTCACTGGTTCCATCCCCGTTTCTTTGGGTAACTTGAGTGACCTAACCCTTCCATATGTTAGCCATAATATGCTTTCAGGTTCCATTCCTTCTTCCCTTGGTAATCTTAGAATGCTAAAGAATTTGAGCTTATTTGAAAATGGATTATCAGGTTCCATCCCTCCCACTTTTGGAAATTTGACTGGTCTCTCTGCCTTGAAACTTTGGCGTAATCAGCTCTCTGGCTCCATCCCTTCAGAACTGGGGAAGTTGATGTTGCTTATTAATCTTGATTTGATCAACAACAACCTCACTGGTTCTATCCCTTCCAGTCTTGGAAATTTGACCAACCTGATGTTCTTGGGCCTCCAGTATAATCAGCTCTCTGGCTCCATCCCTTCAGAACTGGGGAAGTTGAAGTTGCTTATTAATCTTGATGTGGGCTACAATAACCTCACTGGTTCCATCCCCCTTTCTTTGGGTAACTTGAGCGACCTAACCCTTCTATATGTTAGCCATAATATGCTTTCAGGTTCCATCCCTTCTTCCCTTGGTAATCTTAGAATGCTAAAGAATTTGATCTTATTTGAAAATGGATTATCAGGTTCCATCCCTTCCACTTTTGGAAATTTGACTGGTCTCTCTTCCTTGTATCTTTGTGGTAATCAGCTCTCTGGCTTCATCCCTTCAGAACTAGGGAATTTGGAATCTCTTACAGTGCTAGATTTATCTAGGAACCAACTTTATGGCCCTTTGCCACAACAAATATGCCAAGGTGGATTGCTTGAAAAATTCATGGTAGGCGGCAACTACTTCACAGGCCCCATCCCAAAAAGCTTGAGAAATTGCACAAGTTTACTTAGAGTTCGACTCGATGGAAACCAACTCACTGGAAATTTATCAGAAGATCTTGGTGTATACCCGAATCTGGTCTATATTGATTTGAGCCACAATATGTTTCATGGTGCACTTTCACAAGACTGGGGAAAGTGTCAAAGTTTAACAAGCCTCAAAATCTCTGGAAACAAAATTTCTGGTAGAATACCAGTGGAGCTTGGAGAAATGAAGAATTTACACCTACTGGACCTTTCTTCCAATCATTTGGTAGGTGAGATTCCAAAAGAGTTTGGGAGATTGAGTTCACTGCTTAACCTATCCTTGAATGATAATGATCTTTCTGGCAGTATTCCTTCGGAAATTGGAATGTTGTCTGAGTTGGAATATCTTAACCTGGCAATGAATAATCTAAGTGGACTAATACCGCAACAAATGGGGAATTGTTTCAAATTGTTATACTTGGATTTGAGCAAGAACCAACTCCATGGGAGCATTCCCTTCTCCATTGGCAACTTATCTTACTTGCAGTACCTTCTGGATCTTAGTAGCAACTCACTTACAGGAGAAATACCACGACAGCTTGGGTATTTGCAGAGATTGGAAAGAATGAATCTCTCCCACAATAAGCTCATGGGTTCAATTCCAACCACTTTCGATGATCAATCAAGCAGCTTAATTTCCATTGATATATCCTTCAATCTGCTAGAGGGTCCCATTCCTAACAACAAAGCCTTTAAGGAGGCTCAACCAGAAGCATTCGAGAACAATAAAGGCTTGTGCGGCAATATCAGCGGTTTACAAGCTTGTGGTCCTTCAACAAGAAACAAAGTGAAGGCCGGAAAGGGCAAAAAAGTTATGATCATTATATTAATTTCCCTCTCAGGAGTTCTATCTCTCCTATTTGCTTCCGTTGGGATTTTTCTTGTTTGTTGTCGAAAAGTCACTAAACTTGAAAGCATGCCAAGAGAAAGAGAAAATGACCGCATATTTTCAGTGTTTTTTCATGATGGAAGAATAGCTTACGAGAGCATTATTGAAGCAACAGAGTCCTTCGATGCAAAATATTGCATTGGCATGGGAGGATATGGAAGCGTTTACAAAGCAGCCCTGTCTGCAACTCAAATTTTTGCTGTAAAGAAGCTTCACCCATTCCAAGACGGTGAGATGGTTGATCTGAAAAGCTTTGAGAATGAGATTCGGGTATTAACAAAAATAAGGCATCGACACATCGTGAGACTCTTTGGTTTCTGCTTGCATACACGCCATTCTTTTCTGGTGTACGAGTACTTGGAGAGAGGAAGTTTAGGTAAATCACTAAACAGCATGGAGCAAGAAACAGAGTTAGACTGGAAGAAGAGAGTAAATATTGTCAAAGGTGTTGCCCATGCCTTATCTTACATGCACCATGACTGCTTTCCACCAATCGTTCATCGAGACATATCAAGCAGCAATATTCTTTTGGACTCAGAATATGAAGCTCGGATCTCTGACTTTGGTATTGCTAGGCTTATAAAGCCTGATTCATCCAATTGGACTCAACTTGCTGGCACATATGGATACATTGCTCCAGGTAGTTCTTAAGCTAATATTTTCATTCCTTGAATTCTGCCATTAATAAACTTAGAAAATTTCATTATATTTTTTAGTCTCATGCTTTTAATATTGACAATAATTTGTGTCTGGGGCTTCTTGGATTTTCTATTTGTTGCAGAATGTGCTTACACAATGCAGGTGACTGAAAAATGTGATGTGTATAGCTTTGGGGTGGTGACTTTAGAAGTGATTATGGGAAAGCATCCTTGTGAACTCATCTCCTCTCTGTCAATAGCATCTTCTTCATCTTCAATGGGGAAAGATGTTTTATTAAAGGAGGTGATGGACGAACGCCTGTCTCTTCCTACAGTGGAAGTTGCAAGTGAAATAGTCTCCATTGCAAAGCTTGCATTCGCTTGCTTACATGCTAGTCCACAATCACGTCCAACCATGCAACATGTGTCTCAAGTGTTCTCACAGGTTCAGCCTCCTCTTCAATTGCCATTCCACACAGTTACATTGGAGCAGCTTTTGAATTAGGCAAATGAAGTTACAGGCATAACAAGGGCTTCATTGTTTAACAGCATTTCCCTGTTTTTTTGTGCTATGTTGAGTTGAAGCCTTCTTTTTACAAGGCTTTGTTATTTTGAAGCGTGTATTAGATGTCAATTATTAGATAATTGGCACATGCCCATCGAAAACCAATTTTAATTTCACCTCTTGTAATTCTCATCTTTTTGTCATCTTTGACGAATTTTTTATCCCTTTTATGCTTACGTTCTTTTCATCCTTTCATATTCTATCGTCTTTTGATTTTCTTGTTATTAATTATGACCTTGAGCCTATGTAAAGGAGTGCCCTAATAAGAGAAAAATGTAGAGGAAATAAGAAAGAGAGATATGGGAATCTTTGCAAGGAATAAGAAATGCTATAAGTTCCTAAAGAACTACTTTCCCTACAATTCGTATTCCATCTTGGCTGCGTTTGGTATTGCTTCTCAAAAATTGCTACCAAAAGCAAGAAAAGCAATTAGATTGCTCTTGCTTCTTGGAAGATCTTTTCATGAAACAAACTTATTTGGTTCACGTTTGTTTTGCTGTAGAAAAATAAAAAATCATGTTTGGTAACCTTGTGAAAATTACTTCAATATGAGTGCATAGTTCTCCAATGGAAATCCATCTCTACCAGTGGACTGATGCAACTCATCACCACAAGATTAGAGGTTCCACAAAAAGCGCCCTGCGTGCAACCTACTGTATGGAAAACCTAAAGGCACAAATCTGGTTGACCTCTCAGAGATACTCTCTTACACCAATGGCACTATTATTAGTAAACAAATTATATAAACAAAAGGGAAGTTATATTTGATAAATTCTCGTTTTGTTTGCTTAGAAGCTATCCTTCTGTTCTATTAGCCATTGGGTGGCAAAATTCAACCACAACTTCACAAACTGTCTTGCATTTCATTGTCACAAATAAAATTCTAGTTTCACCTCCAAGCACGAACAGATGAATCATTTTTATTGGAGGAGAAACCCCAGAAACCATAAACGCTATAGACACGTTTTGAAATTTGTATATATTGTCTTCATACTTTGATTATGCTATGTTCATGACCGTCACCTCTCAACATAAATTTCCTAGTCTTGCCGGTTGCAATGCAGCAAAAGTGGTGCTCGGTGTCATGATTTGGCTACCAGTTTCTTGGGAATGAAGGATCTGGGGATTCAGAGAGTTCGGTAACGATAGTGTTAGGGAAGGAGAAGAGGGCGTTCATGATTTTATTCCAAAATGGGACCCTTTCCAGATCTTTTGATTGATACGATGTGGGAGGAGGATAGGAGGGGAATTCGATAAGGATGGAGAGAAGCGAGTGGTTTTCATCGATACCATGACTAACTCTGTTTCAGCCAACGGCTTCGATACCAGAACTTCGGAAAGGCCCGTCTGTTGCATCACAAGAATCACGTTTTTGGAACACTCCAATGGTAGAGGAAGATCCAGTCTGTTACAAAACTCAACTGGGACTTGTATTTTTGGTTGCTTGATTAGCTTCATGGCCGGAGATTGATCAGGAAGCTTCACGGATGGTCTGAGTTCATGGAGTTGTCGCAGGCCAAACCCAGAGAATCCAGCCAAATGTGGAAGAAAGCTTCGCTGCAATCAAAAATCAGTTGAACGTTGCTGCTTTGAGGTCGGCATTATGTCAAAGAAGAAGAACAGAAAGGGCGAGCGGAGAAAATGTCAAGAAGCAACGAAGCAAATAACGGAAGCAAAACATATTTGCTTCTCAAGAAAAGCAATGATATTGCATTTTGTTTTTTACGATAAGCAGAAGCAACTGCTTACCAAATATACTTATTCCTTCAAAAAGCTTGATTTTGTTAAAGTATTAAAGAATATATTAAATATACAAAGTTCACCCTCAATTAAAGCTTGAGCTATTAGCAGGAAGGGTGTTCTACATAGTATCAAAGCTTTAAACAAATGCCAAGGTCTTTGGTTCAAACCTCCACTCCACCTATTGAGAAAAAATATTCTACATGTAGGGCCTCCCAAAAAATTGGTCACCTAAAAAATGGGTTTGAGTCCGACACACACATGAGGGGGAGTGTTAAAGTGTTAAAGAATATATTAAATATACAAAATTCACCCCCAACTAAAGCTTGAGCTATTAGTAGAAACGGTGTTCAACAGATTTTGCTTTATAAAGCAAAAGTAAAAAAGCAATGCCAATCAATTGAAAAACCAAATATACTTAATCCTTCAAAAAGCTTGGTTTGAAGTGTTGTGTGAAATGTGCATTCAAAGGTATGTTTTGATTCTAGCAGAAGACGTGACTGTTATGGTGAGAAGTGTGACCTCTATTGCAAAGACAGACGATAACTTCGTTTGTGCAACCTTGGATTGGTGGCCTTCCACTAAATGCAGTTACAACCAGTGTCCCTGGGGAAAGGCAGGCATTCTCAATCTGGTATGCCCTGCAGTTTACTTAAAATCTTCTCTCTTACATTGAAATTTGATTAGGTGTTTGCATGTGGATAGCAGACACATTGAAGTGGTGATCTTCATATGTAGGACTTGAACAATACGATTCTTTCACCCCAGAGGCTTTGGCCTATAGGTTCAAGAACATAGTCACCGGAAAAATCTCACAAATGATGGACTTTATGGAGGTGACTGGAACCCAAAGAAGGCTTATATTTGATCATTTCAGAAGGACACTATCGAATCATATGAATTTGGTAATTAGAGTCATAAACCTAGTTAGTCACCTTAACTTCATTTTTTTTTTCTCTTTTTAAAGTTTGGATCAAACTAATTTATACCATTAACATTGTAATCATCAGGTAATGAGCTAAGTGGATCTGGATTTTCTGCAAGGGTAGAGGCTGACCAATATGCAGAGGACATACTTGTTCTTAGGAAACTTATTGATGAATTATACTCAATAATAAATTCATACAGTTATCATTTTCCATACAGTATCATACCACAGTATACCCAAAACATGTTGGCATAGTTGATTGATCACCATGCAGCTTTGTACAGAAATTCAAGAGCATGTAATTAATAAATTCACTTATGTACAGACATACAAAAACATATCAGAAACAGTCAAGAGCTTTGGTTCATGGGCATCTGTTTGGGTTGGGGAATGAGGTGGTGCATACAATAGTGGAGCCAAAGTGATTACTATGGGTTAGTATTCCATTGCCTAATAAGAGATAACTGATTCAACTAGTTGATGCTTTTGATATGTCTCATCACTAGGCATTCCTTTTCTCTACCAATGTCATGTTGTCGCATCGCTTGATGGGAAATAATGTTCTCTCAACTACTCACTTTGGCTCCTCATCCTTGCGCGCATTTTCTCATTTTTTAAGGAACAAGGTATAGCCAAATCTCTTACTTGTCTTTGATTTTTCTTTTTCTTTGCTTCTTCTCTTATTTCTAATTCTACTACAAATTCTAACATTAATTAAGTTTTCTTTCAATCTCCGCCTGGCATTACTCTGATGCTGATTAACATGTCAAACCCTACTAGTTTCAGGGTTTCTGCGGTGAAGGAGCAAAACATTCTGTTGGTTTCTGGGGTTGCGTTGGGTCACTGGATGTGTGTGGGGCATTGTTTGTGAGTTTTATAGTTTGGGTCAAGGAAGGGAAGTACGGGCAGGGGGCTGGGGGCAAGGGCAAGGGCAGTTTTGGTGTAGGTGGCTGAGGATAGGGGCAGGGGCAGTTCTGGTGCAGGGGGCTGAGGGCAGGGGCAGTCCGTTAAAGAGGGAAGGGGACGTGCCAAAAATAGTTCTTTAAAAATAAATACAGTTTTAGTGGAGATCATGAACCACCGTTGGAAGACAAACAGACTGCCACTAAAAGATTTAGCGACCGTGGATTTGGGGGTGAGCCACTGTCGGACCCTCATCCTTTTAGCGGCAGATCAATTTTTGTTGCGACGAAACAACATCAAGTGAGCAAGAACAACCAATAACCATTAATTTGCCCAATTAATTGAGCTAATTAGTAGTAAATAAAATAAATTCTAACAGTTGGTGGAAAAGCCCTGAAAGTCTAAAGTATATACTAATGTTTAAAGTAAAGAAATCATTGGAGAATCAACAATTTGTGTGTTGGGGGGGGGGGGGGGGGGGGGGGGGGGGGACTGCTGAGTTACCAGTCACTGAGTCGCAACTTTCACATCATGAATTATTCACTCCTGGACTAGAATCTAAGAATGGATTGGATGTTGAGTACCCAGATTTAAATCTGGTTTACAATTATGCCATATTTAAGCCAAAATTTTAGTTTCAAAATCCAATTAATTAGAATTTATCCAAGTTCAATAAGTTCAGCAATAAATCAGCTAGAAACCTAAAATATTTATGGCTTCTATTCTTTTGTTTTTTTTTCCCTTTGACGCCGGCCCAAAGTCAATGGGCATAATGTAGGGTTTATGTGAAAACTAAAAGACCAATCTAATTCAATTGTTTTATGCATTCATATTTGCAAAATATCTGTAGAGGTCGCCCCGGTTACTTGAGCATCCTCTATCTAACTATTCAGAAGTAAGAGGTTTATCCATTTCATGTCAAAATAGATCTTTTATTATTGCGTCTGGTCTTTTAGAGAGTTCTTATTTTTTTATTTTTTAGAAAGATTATCCTTGTCTTTGTTTATATCTCAAGTTGGAATAAATTACTATAATTCGTTGAGCCCATGCACAAGGCCTAAGCTCCAAGTTGACCGACTCATGGGAGGAGATGAAGGGAACACTACTGACAAGCATACCATCACATATGGTTGAACACTGCAGGCCAGCCAAATGTTGGCAAAATTTTGGGAAAATTAGTGTTAGAGTTACCTTTTAGATGACATATGACCCATTGGTCAAAACTTTTCAGAAAAAGACCGTATTAGTCTAGAAATGAGAAAATATATACCATTTGGTTCTGTTTATGGAGTATTGATGATGAATTACAAGCCAAATGATAAGACTACTCCCAATCACTAGAATTGTAGCTCCCATCATTTGATTTCTACTTCCCCGTAAATAAACTTGTAAATAACTTATAATTCCTCATGGATGGACTTGTAACTCTCCATAATTTAGTAACATGACCAAAGGGTCTACATTTTTTTCATTTTTGGACTAATTTGGTCATTTGCAGAAAATGCATGACAAATGGGTCATACCTCAAACAATAATTTTCCCAAAAATTTTCACAAGCTCCAAGCAGACACAAGCTTAGCCTCAATCCCAAATATCCAAGTCTTCCTGCTTCATTTTCCATGCTGACTTCGTCATTGATGATAGACCGTAGCTCAATAACAGTATAGAGAGCTACTCATGCTGCCTAGTGTATATGGGTAGACTATGTAAATTACATGATTTGCCTCATATTGATTCATGTAGAAATGGTCCTCTAATAGAATGACTAATGGCCTGATCTCTCTCTCTCTCTCTCTCTTTAAAGGATAGCATTATATAAAAAAATGGTCCTTCAGACCCTATTAGCATTCGATCGCTTCCATTCTATTTTATGGACTTTCTACAACATGGAAATGGAAAGCTAACGTGGAAAAGACTGATACCTAACTGAACTATGAGTATTGACTCATTCATATTTGCAAAAATACCCATATAATCCCATTATACTTGAGCGCAGCTGCCTCCCTAGTGATGCAGAAAAGATAGCTTGATCCCAAACGCAAGGCCAACGGCGCCCCAAGTTGGCCGGTCGACCACACCCTTGAAAGAATCTCATCACATAAGATGCAACACGCTGAGAGACAAATGCTAGACTGCAGACCTGAAGCTGAACAAGTCAAGAAAAGTTTGTCTCCATGCTGAAATTAGCTCGAACCCACTACAAGATTTGCAACTCTTTAAGTTTCCATCATCAATGACAGACCAAAAATGAGAGGCCAAAAAACCCAAAAAACAATGAGAGCTAGTCGTGCTGTTAGTACGGTACATGTAGTTCTGTGTATATATATGTATTATGTGGTAAAGTCCATCATCCATCCATAATATCCTTTAACCACCGCCCATTCCTACACTCGCACACTTATTTGGTTTCTGTTGGTTGCAATTGCGAAATCATGTTGTCCAAGTACTCCATGTCCTTAGAGCTATCACCCTTTGTCTTCGTTTTTTTCCTACTCTTTTCTTCGGTTTCGTTTGTTGCTTTTCCCTGTTTTGTTACTTCCTCCACTACTACTGAACATAGAGAAGCCAAAGCTCTACTCAAATGGAAAGCCAGCCTTCAAAATCACACCTTTCTTAGTTCATGGCAACCACATCTTCCCAGAAACGCCACCAATTCATCTTCCCATACCAGTGGAAGAGGAAGAGGAAGAGGAAGAGGAAGAGGAAGAAGGGGTGCCCCATGTGATTGGGTTGGAATATCTTGCAACGAGGTTGGAAGCATCACCAATATAACCATAAATAGTGCAGGTCTAAGAGGTACGCTTCATAACTTCGGCTTCTTTTCCTTTGTCAACCTTGTCCGCATTGATCTTAATGATAAAAAACTTTTTGGAGCCATCCCACCAAGCATTAGTAACCTTTCGAAACTAACTCACCTTGACCTTGGTGCAAATCAACTCTCTGGAGAAATCCCATCAGAAATTTTCTTGCTCACACATCTTCAAGAGTTATATGTCTTCAACAATAAATTCACAGGATCAATTTCTCCACAAGTGGGCAAGCTATCAAGTCTCATATTTTTGGCACTCTCAAAAAATTATCTAGTAGGTGCCATCCCTCCGACTTTGGGAAATTCGACTGGTCTCTCTGTATTGCACCTTTGTTGTAATCAACTATCTGGCTCCATCTCTTCAGAACTGAGGAAGTTGAAGTTGCTTATTAATCTTGATTTGGGCTTCAACAACCTCACTGGTTCCATCCCCATTTCTTTGGGTAACTTGAGCGACTTAACCCTTTTATACGTTATGCATAATATGTGTGCGCATCTGATTTCGGTCGCACGACGAGGCGCATGCAAAATGATGCGTGCCTCGGGATTTGTTTGGAGTCCCCACTGTCTGATGGGGTGTAGGCAGACACCTGGGTGCCTAAGTTTGTCTATTAAAGCTTGGTCTGCGGCTTAAAGATTCTAAGTAGGTTCTCGGTTGCGGTCTGGGGAAGTCCGTAGACACCCCAATCCACCCCGTCGGATGACGGGTCCCATGGTTTCCTGGTTTTGAGTCAATTCAGTTGGTTTCACCCGATTCCTATTCCAATATGCACAGTTTTGGTTAAGTCTGGCGGGACCGCCAAAGTGGTGTGGGTCCCTTTACTTGATTTTATCTTCTTAGCTTAGATTGATATGAGTCTGATCAGGCAGGCCCCATTGGAAGGCCTGCGGATCCCTTGGTGGGCTTGGTTAAGCCCACGTGTCCCCTGGTGGGCCTCAGTCTAGCCTGAGAGACCCTTTGGGCTTTGGTTCAAGTGAATTTGATTTTATTTGAAATTCAAGTTTGATTATTTAAGTGGATTTTCATGCCAAAGTGGGTCGGGATTGCTTTGTGGGCCCTTGAGTGGGCCACACAATTGGTTGCCAAGTGATTTTGAGATTATCTTGATTAACTGTGCCAAAATGGGCCAAGTTTTGGGCTTGGGGCCCTTTACTTGGGCTTGGGTTTGAAAACCCAAGGCTTCCTGAGTTAGGGTTTGGAAACCCTAAGTTAACTTGGTTCAATGGGCTTTAGCAGGCCCGATAGGCCTTGCCCGTGGTCTCGGCCAAACCATGCATAAATATGATCAACATGCTTCAAAATGGGCTTGGGTGGGTTTCAATGGGTTTGGCCCATTCAAATTGGACCGGGTCGGTCCATGGCCCATCTTGGGTTCCCGGGTCATACTGGTTCGACTGGTTTGATCAAATAAAGCAAGAAAATAGCACCAGGTGTCGGCTACTCAATGGAACATATGTAGCCGGCCTGAGATGCCGGATATACATAAAGACCAATGTATCCGGCATCTCTAGCCGGCTACAAACAGGGCCCTGTTGATCCGACCTGAGTTGTCGGATCAACCTAAAAACTTGGTTTTTTTGGATTTTTGCATTGGGTTTGGATTCCTAGGCCTTTTAGGGTGTTCCGGCACTGTGACAGGGACCTAAGTGTCCCTGTCTTGGTTCCTCATACTCCACATGTCAATAGTCAAACAAGGATAACACAAATCCATCAACAAAGCCTAGCATGCATGCTCTTAAACCATGAAAACTACATGCATTTTGACAGATTTTTATACATGAGACAAAAGTGTGTATGTGAGTGAGCATGCTTCATGTGTGAGCATGTGTTAAAAGGTAAGCATGCATGTTACTTACAAGTAGCTTGAAGGGATTAATATGAAAGCATCAAAGAGCATGAACCTAAAAAACATAAACATATGATCTACCCTAAACATGCCAACAAGCCCTATCATTAATCTCATGCTAAAAACAAACACAAAGCCATCCAACCAAACCTATTTAAAGAAGGGAAAGAGGGGGTTAACATGGGGGTACATGAGACATATTGTGAGAGGAACATGCTCCTCTTCTAAAGAGACCATTACCAACAAGAAAAATTACAGCAACTTCAAGTGACTTTTAGACTCTTTTCATCAACTAAAAGGTCTCCCCTCTCCACCTTTAAACCCCCAAAAGCTTACCCCTCTTACCTTGGAAGAGCAATAATCCATAGAGGACATGCAGAGGTACTAAATTAGAGATGAAACAAACATACTATACACAAACAAAATTCTGCAACTGTAGACACCCCAAATTGCACAATAAATCATTATCTCCTTGAAAGCCAGCACAGAAATTGAAGAAAATGAATTTTTACCTGTATCTGGCAACTCAGGCCGGATACAAGTACTCCTCTTTGTATCCGGTGGAAAATACCGGATACAAGCAATTCCTAGTATATTCGGCATTATATGCCGGATACACTAAGACCCTTGTGTATCCGGCCTGAGATGCCGGATACATAAGTTTTGCTAAAAAATTAGGGTTTTCCGAGAGAAATCACTTTTTACCATCATATCCCTCATTAAATAAGGGGAAATCTCGGAAACAGCCTTAGGGTTAAGGTTGGTGGGTTCTAGACATTAAGTTGTGTCTACCAACAACCCTAGCCTTTGCCTATAAATAGGAGGCTCCTCCTCAAGCAAATGGCCAAGAAGTTGGAGATCCAAGAGCTCCGAGTGAAGAAGGGAACCGCTGCCGGATTGCTTCCAGAACCCCAGGTAAGCCTCAACCTCTTCTTTATTTTCTGTCTTTAGATCTCTTCTTCTACCTTTCTGTAGAATAAAGCCTTCTATGTGTGTGAAAACCCTTCCCCGGCTCAAAGTATCTCAAGACTCCCCCTAGCCGTAAAACGTGAAGGCGGGATCTAGGAGAAACGAGACTGGGGATTGACCCTAGTACTAGAACCCTATCTTGCATAAGCCTTCTGAATCTATATAAACCGTTCTATATTCAAAGTACCCCATGATTATCTTGAAGAACCGTGTTTAACGGGGAGAGAGAACAAAGGGAAACGATAATGGAACGGAACCCTAGGTTGTTTTAGAACCTTATTTTGATGAATATGTATGCATGCTATGTTGTTATATTGATCTTGTATGGTTTTTCACACTTACACATACATAGCACTATTTTGGCGGGATAGGCTCACATTTGGGGATTTATTACATTCATTATGATAAATCTCAAATAAATAGCCTCAATCAATTCTGGAATGTCTTTGGATGATTTTTAAAGTATTTGTGTTCATCTTGCACGAATTGCACACACTTTGTCACAGTTTTGCATTGGTTTTACTCAAGAAAGGCTTAACTTGACAGCAACTGTACCCTGACTTCGGACACTCATAACTTCATTATCCGGATGAATTTTGGAGTGATTCCAGAACCATGGGAAAGGTGAGGCTGTCTAGTTTATGCCTACCAAATTTCATTAATTTCTATGAGGTAAATTTTTGACACCATTCTGCCGAAGTTGAGAGGTCATTTTAGGTCAAACTGTTGAACCTATCACTTCGAATGGGCGCCATCTGCTTGTTTTAAATCCGATTCAAGTGATTTTCATTTCTGGGAACTCCTTTATGAGTCTATTTTTAACTCCAATTGGTTTCATAATTTTTTTGATTTAAATTGTTTCGTGGAGAGCAGATTTACTCAGAACTGCTCAACAGCACTTTTCTGGGTCAATTTGTGATCCTCGGGGCCTATTCGGGAAGTCACCCAAGGCGCATCCGAATGAGTTTTTGTATAAGGCTAGTTTCTCTTGAAAGATGGCCATACAGGCTTCATTGACACAAAATTTCACTGATTTCTATGGAGTAGATTTTTCTAGGTGATTTTCCAAACTTGCTTACTTGTTACTTTTGATTTTCTCCGGCAGCAACTTTAAAAGAGCCATAACTCTTAGAATTCCAACCGGATTTAAATGAAATTTTGCATGAGACTATTGTTTACCCTAATCTTTCAAATGGATTTGGTTTGATTTAATTTAAAATTGGATTTGATTGATTTCAAGACAAATGGCATTATTTTTTACCAAATTCCCGAATTTGATTCAACTTGGTTTTATGCAACTTTTACTTTGATTTCCATCTTTTGTGATATTCCAGAAGTGATATTAACATAAAAGAAGATCTGGAATTCATTTGGATTTTCATGTGAAGATATCATATATTTGTCCTTTTTCAAGGTTTTCATGATTTTTTAGCAAGCTTTCTATTTTCTTCTAGCATGAACAACACTTGGCAACCACCTTGTGTGGGTGAATGGGGGTGCCTAACACCTTCCCCCGTTCATAATCTAATCCCCTTACCCATCTCTGGATTTGATTTTCAAGTAGGGTTATTTTTACCCTAGAATTTGTCTTTTATCTCTTTTTGTTTATTTTAATCCTTTGGTGTCCATTCACACCTTTAAACCTTGAATGGTGGCGACTCCCACTTTTTACGTCGAGCCCCGTGTGTTGACGGAGGGATGATCATCTTCGGGTGATTTTTTCCCATGTCTCACAACTGGCGACTCCGCTGGGGACTTGTGGATTTAAGCCATTTTGTGTATATTCATGCTTTTTCTTTACTTTTGAATGCTTGCTATTTTGTGTATTTTGCTTGTGTATGTTGAAGCTCAAATCTAATTTATATGATTAGAAAATTGACATGGATAAAGGTATGGGCATGTTGCTTGATTTTTGTTTAAAGGAAAAACCCATATTGTTATATGACTTTGCTATATTATGTGTTAGCATATGTTATTTTGGGGTTTCAATGCCATGAGCTAAAAAAAAATACAATATTTGAAATCTGGAAATGTTGTGTTTATTTTGGGTATTCAAGCATGTTTCCCATGAATAAAACTTTTTTTGTGCTTAATGTTTGTTTTATTCCATGTTTTGGATTTGGGGGTATAGGATGACATGATTTGAGCATGAAAACAATGAGCAAAAATCTGAAATTCAGTAGCCATCATGAGGGTTTTCAAGCATGTTTTTATCATGAAAACTCTCCTTATACCATGTCAAGTAATTGCTAAATTTTTAGGCATTAATTTGGGGTATAAGTGATGCACTTTTGAGCATGAAAAATCTGAAAATTTTAGTGCATATTTTGGGGATTTTCAAGCATGTTTAAATCATCAAAACCTTTCTTATATCATGTCAAGTAGTTGCTGAATTTTTAGGCTTCAATTTGGGTAAAAACGATACACTTTGAGCATGAAAAAGAGCATGAAAATCTGGAATTTTAGGGAATGTTTTGGGTTTCAAGCATGCCTCCATGGTTTAATTGTTGTTTGCACAAATAACATGTTTGTATACTACTTTTTGGGCATGTAATACTTGTGCATATTTAGTTGCTTTGGTTCTCTTGCTTGCTTGTATTTAGCTTCATTATTTTGTCATATGTGCCTTGGCTTGAAATTAAATGCATGGCTACGAAAAAGAGTGGCAAGGGGCTGGGACGTTGTGAATGTTACCTCAATTTTAAATTGCACTTGAGCACTTTAAACTATTTGCACAGCCTATCCATTACCTATAGGAAGTTGAACCATGAATGTGTGTAGCTTGGCGCACCGAGGTTGTGACTTCAGAAAGCGAAAGTGAAAACATTTACCTTAGAATTTGAGTCAATGATGTGATGACAATGGGATCTGTGATTCGATTCCGGGCATCACTAGACTTGAGTTCTAAGTTGCCAATTAAGCCAAAACCCAAAAACCATACGCTTGAAGGTGGAGAAACACGTTTTCAGCTAAAAATACACAATTGCGTTTGGGGAATTTGGTGTAAATGTGGGAAAGCCGTTTGCATGTTTTACAGGCCAAGGTATACTATGAATACCATATTGAAGGTAATACAAGGTGGCAAAGTAAAGCCATGTTCTTTTTCATGAGTATGTGAATTTTGCAATAATGATGTCCAAGCCCAATTTGGGGCAAGTTTTAGAGGCCAAGTTAAGGTGAACATCAAGTGGGAATGGAAAAAACCTAATCTGGTGAAAAAATGAGTTAAAAAGGGCCATTTCGGCAATAACCGGCAACTCAGGCCGGTTAAGAAGAACTTTATTCATATCCAGCATATATTGCCGGTTACAAAGGCTTATGCGTGTATCCGGTCATTGTTGCCGGATACATTAAGACATATCCTTATCCGGCACTTAATGCCGGATACATGCAGAAAATGTGGAAATGGATTTTTTTAGCCCGAATTTTCAAAATAAAATGCCTAAACACTGTGGATAATCCTTAGGCACCCCAAAGAAAATATAAAATTGTTTCAAAAAAAATAAAAAAATATATTCTTTTAGGATTAAACCTAATTTTGAAACTCAAAGAGCAAGCTAAGGTGTCATATTTTTTTATATCAATTCAATTCAAACATGTGTCAACCAAACTTTTGAACTTGAAAACTAAGAAAACTCAGCAAATTTAAAAAAAAACAAAAAAAAACCTTGGTTGGTCTTTTTCGTACCAATCAAATCAAAAAAAAGTGGGACCTCTGGAAGCCCTAAAATATTCCATGAAACCTTGGTTGGTATTTTTCATACCAATCAAGTCAAAAAAATTGTGGGACCTCTGGAAGCCCTAAAATATTCCATGAAACCCTTGGTTGGTCTTTTTCGTACCAATCAAATCAAAAAAAGTGGGACCTTTGGAAACCCTAAAATATTCCATAAAAACCCTTGGTTGGTCTTTTTCGTACCAACCAAATCAAAAAAAAAGTGGGACCTCTGGAAGCCCTAAAATATTCCATGAAACCTTGGTTGGTCTTTTTCGTACCAATCAAATCAAAAAAATTGTGGGACCTCTGGAAGCCCTAAAATATTCCATGAAACCCTTGGTTGGTCTTTTTCGTACCAATCAAATAAAAAATTGTGGGACCTCCGGAAGCCCTAAAATATTCCATGAAACCCTTGGTTGGTCTTTTTCGTACCAATCAAATCAATAAATTGTGGGACCTCTGGAAGCCCTAAAATATTCCATGAAACCCTTGGTTGGTCTTTTTTGTACCAATCAAATCAAAAATTTGTGGGACCTTTGGAAGCCCTAAAATATTCCATAAAAACCCTTGGTTGGTCTTTTTCGTACCAATCAAATCAAAAAAAAGTGGGACCTCTGGAAGCCCTAAAATATTCCATGAAACCTTGGTTGGTCTTTTTCGTACCAATCAAGTCAAAAAAATTGTGGGACCTCTGGAAGCCCTAAAATATTCCATGAAACCTTGGTTGGTCTTTTTCGTACCAACCACATCAAAAAAAAGTGGGACCTCTGGAAGTTCTAAAATATTCCATGAAACCCTTGGTTGGTCTTTTTCGTACCAATCAAGTCAAAAAAAAAGGGGGACCTGTGGAAGCCCTAAAATATTCCATGAAAAACCCTTGGTTGGTCTTTTTCGTACCAATCAAATCAAAATTTTGTGGGACCTTTGGAAGCCCTAAAATATTCCATAAAAACCCTTGGTTGGTCTTTTTCGTACCAATCAAATAAAAATTTTTTGGGACCCTTGGAAGCCCTAAAATATTCCAACACAAAAAAACCAAAAAACAAAAAATAAATAAAAAAAAAAAAACAAATCTGGACTGGTGTTCACCTAACCTACTTGTCTACATGTATAGGGGTGTGACTCAAGTTAAATGGAAGCTAACATGTTCTTTTGATTTTTCTACCCCAGGTACATTTACTTGCAACCATTGCTCCCGTGACCAGATCCAAAGCTCGCATCATGAACACTGAAGAGAACCAAGCCGAAGCCACCGTACCCGCTCAAGACTTTGCTCAGCTGCAGGAGCAAGTGGCTGGTCTGGCGAAGATGCTGGGAGACTTACTGGCGGCTCAGGCCCAACAAGCCCAGGCCCAAAATCAAGCATCGACTTCCCATCAAGCACCACCACCTCAGGCCTACATTCCGCCTTCGGTTCAACCCATGCCTGAGCCCATTTCTGAACTAGTCCCTGAACCCATTCTGATCAGGGAAAATACAGCAGAATCAGAGAAAGAACTGGAGAAGGAAAAGGCCAGGGAAGAAACTGAAAGAAAAATGCTGCTGAGGATAGAAAGGATCCAGGAATAGCTGAAGGAAGTGAAGGGGAGAAATAGCTATGGAGGCACCACTTTCGAGGATCTATGCATGTTTCCAGACGTATGCCTACCGGCCAAGTTCCAGTGCCTGGACTTCGACAAATTCGACGGCACGGGTTGCCCTATGAGCCATTTGAAACTATACTGCGGGGCCCTATGCCAATTTGACCGGGATGACGGCATATTAATCCAACTCTTCCAAAGGAGTCTGACCGGGTTAGCTCTTAGGTGGTTTGCTACAGTGGACCATGGAAGGATCAGGAGGTGGAAGGGCTTGGCCAACGCGTTCCTAGACCAGTACAAGTTTAATCCAGAGATCGTGCCAGACCGGTATGACATGATGAGGATGAGTAAAGGGAAAGATGAGCTCGTACGACAGTACGCCAAGAGGTGGAGAAAGGCCGCCTCTCAGGTTAGGCCGCCTATGCAGGAGCCAGAAATGATCTCAACATTCATGGGCACACTGGGGCAGCCCTTCTACAACCATTTGGTGGGTTAGATCACCACCAACTTTGCAGCCCTAGTACAGGTGGCGGACCGGATCGAGGAAGGGGTCAGGTCAGGAAGGCTTATAGACTATTCAACTCTAACTGGGCAAGCTGATTCCTCTGCCTCCATGGCCCAGAAGAAAGGGACTGGATTCAAAAAGATCGGGGCCAGAAAAGAAGGGGAAGTGAATCTGGTCCAGGCTCCTCCAGCTAAGAAATCGCTCCATGTGAACATCTCGGCACCCCAACAGGCCCAGTAGGCCCAACAGTCGTACCAGACCCCGCACAATGTCAATTTCTCCCCTTCCGTACCAGCAAACCCAAGGAGGGCTTTTATCAGGGAGGAAAGGGAGGCCTGGTTAGCAACAAGAAGGAACCGGGTTTTCACTCCTCTCCCAATATCTCTTTTCCAACTGCTGCCAACCCTGCTGAAGGGTGAATATTTGACTCTGAAAGAGCCCAACCCGAATGCCACTAAGGGGAGGAACTTTGACTCAGCGGTCACCTGTGACTTCCACATGGGTGCACCGGGGCATTCTACAGATGCCTGCTGGGTGTTGAAGCACGCAGTCCAGGACTTGTTGGACCAGAAGGCCTTGGTGTTCAATACTGCTGCACCCGCCCCGTCGGGAAATGATATTGGGCAGAACCCTCTGCCTTACCACAATGGGGCAGGCCCATCCAACTCCATCACTGCCATATCCACCACAAGAAGGGCCTTTGACCCATCTCATCTCATAGCTTCCGTGGGGACCACGGTCCAGGTCCGATTTTTCCAAGAAAAGGAAGAAGAGGAGATCAACATGGTCTCCCAGAAAAATAATCCTGCTGCTGAGGACATAAGCTCCTCTTTAAACCGGGTCTCCTCTCTTATGGCCCAGATGAATACAGCAAGGCCCCCATTGGTCTTCAATTGCAGTCCACCCATCTATTCACCATCCAAGCCGTCCAAGGCTCCACTGGTCATCAACCTTGACCCCACCACTGCTTCCATCACTTCTTCTGTCCCCACAAAATCCAAACTTCAACCCTTGGTTGTAAATGTTCAGCCAGCCCACACTATCCCTAAACCAGCCCATACATCCCGGTCCAAACTTCAGCCATTAGTGGTTAATATTCCTAAATTAGCCTATTCTGAGGCCGCTGTACCATGGAATTATAGCGAGGGAATCACGGCTACGGTTCCAGTGGTTAGGAACCAGAACCAGGAGGAGGTGAACCTCATGACGAGGTCAGGGAGATGCGCAGGGGGTGAAGAGAAAGAAAAGGAGACAGAAGTAGAAAAAGAAAAAAAAGAAAATGAAGAAAAAAGAAAACAGAAAGGAAAGACAAAAATAGGAGAAGACACCCCCAGGGTGCAGAAAATGAGGCAGCCGACCTCATAAAAATAATAAAAAAAGTGAATTCAATCTTGTGGATCAGTTGAACAAGGTCCAGGCCCAGATTTCAATACTGGGCCTTTTGCTGAATTCGGAAAAGCATAGGGATGCGTTGTTAAGGGTGCTACATAGTGCACATGTGTCCCAGACAATTGATCCAGACCAGCTAGGCAAAATGATTAGTCAAATCTTGTCACATAATGTGATAAGTTTCTCGGAGGGTGAGATCAGCCCAAGTGGGTGCTATCACGTTGACCCTTTGGATATTACAGTGCTTTGTAAGGGCAGCATGGTGGCACGGGTTTTGATTGACAACGGGTCGGCATTAAATGTTTGCCCGTTAATCACTTTTGTTAAGCTAGGTCTGGACCAGTCAAGGATCAAACAAAATGGGCGAATAGTTAGGGCTTTTGATAGCTCCAAGACCCACTCCCTGGGGGAGATTGAACTGCCGGTCACAATTGGGCCGAATATCTTCAACATCATATTTGAGGTAATGGATATACCCACAGCATTCAATCTGCTCCTAGGGAGGCCGTGGATACATTCGGCTAGGACAATACCATCCACGCTCCACCAAATGGTGAAATATGTAAGAGGGCAAAGGGTGATAACAGTCCTAGCCGAAAACTTGGTGCCACCCATCGTGTCACCTGATGTACCCTTAATAAATGTAGACTTGACTGTCGACAAGATTGCATTTCACTCATTTCAATTTGAAGCGGTAAATTTCATACTTGGGGGTGTGAGAAAAAGAAGGAAAAGGGGACTACTACTGAGAGAATAGTGAAGAAAGTGATGGAAAAATACCACTTTCATCCAGGAAAAGGCCTGGGAATAAATTTACAAGGAAGGGTGGAGCCAGTCAAGGCAAACAAGCTGGTTCCTAAAGCAGGGTTGGGCTTCAAGCCCAGAGGCTGGAGAAGACAGAAGTATGAGGAAGGAGAGAGAAGAAGCAGAAGAAGTTTCCCTCATTTAAGGGAAAATTTTCCTAAACCCTCCTACATAATCCAACTGTCTCATCCCATGGACCAATCCAAGCCTCTATACCACAACATCAATCCATTCCAGAAACCCTATGTTCCGACCCTGCAACCCTATAACCCGTCTCCAATATTGGAAGCAGCAGATGGGCCTGGGCCACAGCCCGAGCAGCAGTTGGACTATTCTGAGGATGTTGGGGCCTTCTTCGCCATGACTGAGGGCGATAAGACACAAGCAGCTGAGGACTTGCCGTTCATTGATTGGGCTGCAGTGAAGATTCCGGAGGAGGTCATATCCGGATTGGGCCCCGTAGCAGAAAAGGGCAGTACCCACCCAGTGATGATGGCATCGGATTCCGGGCTTGAGGAGCGGGCTTGCACAATTTCCCCCGCTCCTGAAAAACAATTTTTAAATAATTGGGAGGAAACTCCCCTTACTTTTGAAGCAGCGTTTGTTCGGAAAACTGACGTGGCTTCCAAAAAAAACTCCAATAGTGGATTGCCATTTCCCTGAAGGTTTTAATGGGCCTTCGTCTTCAGGGGGAATATGTTTAGAAGGCTCACAAAAAAACCAAAAAGATTTTTCTATTTTTTCTAGGAAATTTAATTTTTTCAAAAAGGTCCAAACCACTTATGAACCCTATAATCAAACTGAATTAGACCAGGTTGAATATGACTTCGACCTTGAGCTCGACTTTGATCTCATGGGGGTCGAAGAAGAGACCGAGGTCGAAGAAGAAGACTTTCCAAAAGAAATTGAATATCAATTGGAGCGTCATGAAAAGGGGGTCCAACCTAATATTGAGGAGACCATATCCATAAATCTGGGGACCAAAGATGAACCAAAAATTGTGAAAATCGGGTCATGCTTGTCTAATGTGCAGAAAAATGAAATGTCACGGTTATTGGCAGATTACAAGGATGTGTTTGCTTGGTCGTATCGGGACATGCCGGGGTTGGACACGGACATGGTGGTGCATAAGTTGCCAATTTTGCCAGGGGTTAAGCCAATTAAGCAGAAGCTGAGAAGATTGAAGTCGGAATGGACCTTAAAGGTCAAGGACGAAGTGGTCAAACAATTTCAAGCCGGATTTTTGGCAGTCTCAACGTACCCAGAGTGGCTCGCAAACATAGTGCCGGTACCCAAGAAGGACGGAAAAGTCAGAATATGCGTGGACTATAGAGACTTGAACAAGTCAAGCCCAAAGGACGATTTTCCGCTTCCACACATCGACATTTTGGTCGATAATACTGTGGTACATAGCCTATTCTCGTTCATGGATGGGTTCTCGGGATACAATCAGATCAATATGGCTAAGGAAGATCAGGAGAAAACAGTATTTATCACACCTTGGGGCACATTCCACTACACGGTCATGCCATTCGGACTCAAGAATGTCGGGGCAACATATCAGCGGGCCATGACAGCACTATTCCATGACATGATCCATAAGGAGATGGAGGTCTATGTGGACGATATGATTGCCAAATCATGCAAAGAGGAGGACCACTTGATCAATCTGAAGAAGGTGTTTGATCGGCTCAGGAAGTACAGTCTACGGCTTAACCCAGCAAAATGCGTCTTTGGGGCTACGTCAGGGAAGTTGCTCCGGTTTATAGTGAGCCGAAAAGGAATTGAAATTGACCCGGCTAAAGCCAAAGCCATAATTGAAATGCCAGCACTCAGAACCGAGAAGGTGGTTCGTGGTTTTCTCGGAAGAATTCAATACATAAGCCGGTTCATAGCACAGCTCACTGCTATCTGTGAACCAATTTTCAAGCTTCTGAGGAAGGATAACCCAACGGTCTGGAATGAGGATTGCCAGCAGGCCTTTGATACTATCAAGGAATATTTACTGAACCCGCCTGTGCTAGTGCCACTAACTCCAGAAAGACCACTGATCCTGTACTTGTCAGTGTTGGAAACATCGATGGGATGTGTCTTGGGGCAGCATGATGAGACTGGTAGAAAAGAAAGGGCAATTTACTATCTGAGTAAAAAATTTACAGAATATGAAGCCAAGTACTCACCATTGGAAAAGTCATGTTGTGCTCTAGTGTGGGCCACTCAGAGGCTAAGGCATTACTTCCTTAGTCATTCCACACTATTGATATCCCGGATGGACCCGCTGAAGTATTTATTTGAGAAACTGGCACTGACTGGCAAAACGGCTAAGTGGCAACTACTACTGTCCGAGTTTGACCTCACGTACATCACCTAGAAGGCGATCAAGGGTCAAGCCATAGTTGATCACCTCGCTGCACATCCTTTGCCAGAATACCAGCCCTTAAAGACCAACTTTCCAGATGAGGCAATTCTGTACACCGAAGAGGAGGAAAGTGAGAGTTCTTGGCAGATGTTCTTTGATGGGGCTGCCAACATGAATGGGAACGGAATAAGGGCAGTCTTGGTCAAACCAGATGGTTCACACATCCCGATTGCAGTAAAGCTGAGATTCCAGTGCACTAATAATATCGCAGAATATGAAGCATGCATAATTGGGTTGCAAGCCGCTATAGATCATGAAGTGGAGGAACTTGACGTATACGGGGATTCGAGTCTTATCATCTTCCAAACAACTGGTGAATGGAAAACCAAGGATCACAAACTGATCCCCTATCACCAGTATTTGGAAGAAATAAGCACAAATTTCACTCGAATTTCCTTCAACTATATGCCAAGGGCCAAAAATCAGTTTGCGGATGCTCTAGCAACATTAGCTTCAATGGTCAGCATACCAGAAGGAGTAGACATCAGACCGCTAGAAATTGAGGTTAGAGATGAACCGGCTTACTGTCTCGTTCTAGAGGGAGCACCAAAAGAAGAAACACCATGGTTTCAAGATATCAAAAACTTCTTGAACAATCGAAGTCTACCGGAAAATGCCACTACTACTGAGAAGAGGACAATATAGAGGTTGGCGGGTCAATTTCTGCTAAGTGGTGGACATTTGTACAAGATGTCACATAACGATATTATGCTCAGATGTGTAGCCAAGGCTGAATCGGAAAGGCTGATTAAGACTGTACATGGAGGAGTTTGTGGACCCCATATGAGCGGGCACATGCTGGCAAAGAAGATCTTGAGGTTGGGCTATTATTGGTCGACCATGGAACATGATTGCTGTGTACATGTCAGGAGGTGCCACCAATGTCAGATATATGCGGATAACAAGCAAGCACCCCCAAGTGAGTTGCATAATATGACATCACCATGGCCCTTCTCTATGTGGGGTATAGATGTCATTGGCATGATCTCACCTAAGGCATCGAACGGACACAGATTCATCCTGGTGGCAATTGACTACTTTACTAAATGGGTAGAAGCAGCCTCATATGCGAACATCACAAGCAACCATGTTATTAAGTTTTTGAAGCACAACATTATTTGTCGCTATGGACTGCCAAGTGCTATAGTATCAGATAATGCTTCAAATATTAAGAACAAGGACATGAAAAATATGTGTGAGCAGTTTCAAATCACCCAGCACAAGTCAGCTCCGTACAGCCCAAAGATGAATGGGGCAGTAGAAGCAGCCAATAAAAATATAAAGAAAATCATTCAGAAGATGGTAGTAAGTTACAAGGATTGGCATGAATTGCTACCACTTGCTCTACATGCTTACAGAACCTCGATCCAGACTTCAACAGGAGCAACCCCGTACTCCCTAGTCTATGGGATGGAAGCAGTCTTGCCCGTGGAAGTAGAGATCCCATCACTCAGAGTGCTCATAGAAGCAGAACTGGAAGAAGCCGAATGGATACAGTCAAGACATGATCAACTTAACCTGATAGAAGAAAAGCGGTTGAAAGCGCTTTGCCATGACCAGTTGTACCAGAAGAGAATGGCCCGGGCCTACAATAAGAAAGTGAGGCCCAGAACTTTCCAAGAAGGAAACTTGGTGCTAAAGAAAATCTTACCATTTTTGGAAGATCCTCGTGGTAAGTTCAAACCCAATTGGGAAGGGCCATATGTCGTCAAGAAAGTCCTATCAGGGGGTGCACTCATATTAGCAGAAATGGATGGATCAGATTTTCCTGAGCCAATTAACTCTGATGTAGTAAAAAGGTATTTTCCTTGAATGAATATTTATAGGAAATGATCCGAGGCCATTTTTCTTTATCTCCTTCAAAAATTTTAATCCCTAGTCTAGCCAAGTTGAGCCGGTTCGTTTATTTGAAAAACCCAAACCGGATTTACAGTCAAATTGGGGCAAAATCAATTGGGGCAAAAATAAGGAAAAAAGAAAAAGAGAGAAAAGCAATGAAAATGGCAAATGAAAGCCAAGTGTGAAAAAAAGATACAAAGAATGCAATTTGGGGAAAAAGGATTAAATTCATCATGACTGTAAGTCCGGTTGACCTATTTCCACAATTGAAAATTTTTGGGCCTTTAATACCTCTTCTTCATAAATCAAGCCTAGCCTTTGTTTCGTTCTATTTTTAAGCCCTCGGTGATCTTAGTTTGTTCATTCAAATGTCAGAGTAAGATTGGTGATGACGGAATGCAGAAGTCAGCCTTAGTGAAAACCGTAATTGGCGCTAAGGGCAATATTGGCAAGAAGAAAAAAAAAGAAAAGAAAAAATAAAGAAAGAAAAATCAGAGGTTGAGTTGATCATGGAGATCTAAGCTTGAAGCAAAATCGGCATGAGCAGAATGGGGTCAGTTTTGGCATTTGGGGATGACTCTAAAGGACCTAAGATGGACGGTTCTGATCCCTCATCATTTTTTGGACTACCCTTTTCATTATTTAACCTGGTTTAATTCCTTTAATTATAGGTGATTAAGTGCATTGACCAAATTTCAAAAAAATAAAAAAATATAAAAAGGAAAAATTATACTTTGGCCAGTGATGATAAATCAAATACTTTTCATAAAACCTTTGTTTTTACAAGCATCTGAGCATTCTGAGGCTAATAATATAAAAATTTTATTTTGAATTAAATCCTTTGTCTTTCCACTATTGGAGTTTGCTTTTGTACAAAGGTAAAAAAAAAGTGTAGGAAATAAAGCTAATCTCTGTCTCCTAGCCGCTCCTCAAGCTCCCGAATCCGAGCTGCCTGAGCTGCAATGACTCCTTAAGCCCCCTCTGCAGCGGGATCACTCAGGAAGGAAATGACCTCATCTGAAAGGGCCTGTCTGATCCGCATATTCCTGAGGCTGGCTAAAGCATCCCGGTACTTCTGCCGTATCATACGGACCTCAAAGCGACGGGCCTGCCTCTGCTCCTCCAGCTTCTCCTCCATGGCGGTACGGCGGGATATCTGCTCCTCAAGTTGCCTCTCCAGATAAAGGCCCTGTATCTTGAGCTCCTAGGCCTCCCGTACCCATATCTGCTGAAGCCGCTTATGAGAAACTCTCTCAGACTCTAAAATATCCTCATAAGTAGGAGCCAAGACTGCCTGAGGATCTTCGGGCACTAGGGCCTGATTCTGTATCTGCTCCTTGATCCAGAAGAGATAATCCTTCACATGGGCTTCTGAGAAGATGGGGCCACGCATGAAGCGAACATAGGGCCACTCCCTCATCAACCAGGCATTCAGCTTCATGGTAGCTGGAGAAAGGGGCCCAAGATGATCCTCATACCCACTTGGGATTATAATCCCCTGGGTCGCCCTGAACTGACGAAGGACCCGCAAAGGAAGATAAAGCACTGCATGTCTCAGGCCAGCTAGAATCAGAAAGTTGCGGTCTCGGAAGCTAATCACAGTATCTGCATTGAGCTGATAAGTACCAGGCCATCTCACCTGGTCATCCTGAAGTGAACCCAAGAAAGTGAACTAGCCCTGTTTGCCTCCTGGAATGTCGAGACACCCCCGGTTGCTCATCAAGATGGGGCCAAGTCTACCTCATCATCATCTTTCCCGCTCCCTAACCTGGCATATCACTGAGATCAGGGCCAAGTCTACCTCATCATCATCTCGTGGGAAAAGTAGCTGGTTGACCACTATCAGGGTCAAGGCATTGAACCGGGCTTCCTTGTTCTCCCCCCTCAAGAGCTTCTCAGTCAAAAAAGTCTTAGATAATGTCAAAAGGGTGTCAGAATCCCCTAAGTCCTTCTTACCTATGCCTAGAAAAGTAGAAGCCTCCTTCTTGTAGCTAGGCCTAAGAGGTGGATTCACTACCTTCTCATCAAACTTCAAGCCCAAGATGGTTTCCACCTCTTCAATGGTTGGGGTCATCTCATGGTTCCCAAAACGGAACAAGTTGAGGTCGGGAACCCAATGACCAATCATGGCCTCTATAATCTCCCACCTGAAGGGAACCTTTGGAATGAGCAGGATGTAGCCTAGATTAGTGGAATCTCATCTCCTCTCCTCATTAAGGGTCATAGAGTTAACCCATCTAGTGTAGGAGTCCACAGGGTTGTACCTAGTGAGATTTGGGGGTTTTGATCTAAAAGGCTGTTTTGCAGGGGAGGCAGTGTGGACAAACAATAATGGGGCAGAAGATGATCCGGATTCCATTGGAGTTGATGGGAGTAAGCTTGAACTCAAGGGGAGGAAGGAAAAGGCGAAAAAGGGGTTTTCTAAACTCAAAAACTCGTAAAAAATGTGCAAATCCCGAGGCTGGTTGCATTTATAGCATGTTTTAAAGTATCCGGCATGTCAAGCCGGATACAAAGCTTTTTATTCATATCCGGTGAAGAAGGCCAGATACAAAGGATTTTTAGTGTATCCGGCATATTATACCGGATACAAAGAAAACTCAATGTATCCGGTTTGATATGCCGGATACAAAGAAAAACAACAAAAAAGAGAGCAACGGATGGAAAATCCGAATTTTTTACCTGTTTTACCTGCTTATATGTTATATTTGCAAGAAATTGAAAACAAAAGATGGGCAATATGAGAGAGATTGAATAAAAAATGTTTTTCTTATATATATATATATATATACAAGTTTTCTGTACAAAAGGGCATAAATACATAAAAATCCTAATCTCCTACTACTGTGCAGGATCATCCCCGTGTCCTCAGCCGCGTCCTCCTCTACGCCCTCTCCGTCGAAGTGATCGGCCCCTAGAGTATGCCAGAATACGCTCGGCAGCAGTCAGGAAGCCGGCCCACGACTTGCTAGATCTGATACTGTGAGACATGGGAAAAAATCACCGGAGTGATCGTCCCTCCGTCAACACACGGGCTCAACGCAAAAATTGGGAGAGTCGCCACCATTCTTTATTTTGGGGTGAGAATGGACACCAAAAGTTCAAAAGTAGGCAAAAATAGCCAAAAGACAAATTCTAGGATAAAAATAATCCTACTTGAAAATAAAATCCAGAGATGGGTAAGGGGATTAGATTATGAACGGGGGAAGGTGTTAGGCACCCCCATTCATCCACACAAAGTGGTTGCCAAGTGTATGTTCATGCAAAAACAAAATAAGAAAGCTTGCTAAAAATCATGAGAAACCTTGAAAAAGGTCAAATGTATGATATCTTCACATGAGAATCTAAATGGATTTTAGATCCTCTCTTATGTCAATATCATTTCTGGAGTATTTCAAAAGATGGAAATCAAAGTAGAGGTTGCATAAAGCCAAGTTAAATCAAATCTGGAAAATTCGGTAAAAAGTATGCCATTTGCCTTGAAATCATTCAAATCCAATTCTGAATTGAACCAAACCAAATCCATTTGAAAGATTAGGGTAAATAAGAGTCTCATGCAAAATTTCACTTCATTTCGATAAAAATCCTAGGAGTTATGCTCCTTTGAAGTTGCTGTTGGGGATTTTTAAAAGTAGTAAGTGGGCAACTTTGGAAAATTGTCTAGAAAAATCCACTACATAGAAATCCGTGAAATTTTGTGTGATTGAAGTCGGTATGGCCATATTTCAACAGAAACTAGCCTCATACAAAAATCCCTTCGGATGTGCCTTGGGTGGTCTCCCGAACAGGCCCCGAAGATCACAGATTTACCCAGAAAAATGCAAATGAGCAGTTCTGAGTAAATCGGCTACCAATAATTCAAATGGAATCCAAAAATTATGAAACCAACTGGATTTGAAAATAGACTCAAAAAGGAGTACTCAGAAACAAAAACCACTCAAATCGGACTTAAAACGAACACATGGCGGTCCGTCGAAGTGACAAGTTCTGTACTTGGACCTGAACTGTCCACTTAACTTCGACAGAGAAGTGTCAAAAATCGGCTAGATGGAAATTCATGAAATTTGGTGGACATAAACTAGACAGCCTCACCTTTCCCATGGTTCTGGAATCGCCCCAAAATTCATCCGGATGATGAAGTTACGGACGTCCGAAGTAAGGGTACAGGTGCTGTCAAGTTAAGCCACTTTTGAAGAAATCCAAGTCCGAAAATTGATAAAAAATATGTGATTCGTGTGAGATGAATCCAAAGCCTTTGAAAAACATTTTAAAACACTCCAGAATTGATTGAGGCCATTTATTTGAGTTTTATCACAATAAATGCAATAAACCCCAAATATGAGCCTATCCCGCTAAAATAGTGATATGTGTGCAAAAGTGAAAAAACCAAGCAAGATCCATACACATGCATATAGATTCAACAAAATAGGTTCTAGCATAGCCTAGGGTTCCGTTCCATTATCGTTTCCCTTTGTTCTCTTTAAGATAATCAAGGGTACTTTGAATATGGAACGGTTTTCAAACATTCAAAAGCCTTACGCTACATGGGTTCTAGCACTAGGGTCAATCCCCAGTCTCGTTTCTCCTAGATCCGCCTTCACGTTTTACGGCTAGGGGAGTCTTGAGATACTTTGAGCCGGGGAAGGATTTCCACACATACAAACAAGGCTTTACACTACATAAAGGTAGAAGAAGAGATCTAGATCTAGGAATGTAAAGACAGAAAATAAAAAGAAAAGTTGAGGCTTACCTGAGTGCTGGAGGCGATTCCACAGCGGTTTTCTTCTTCTCTTGGAGTTCTTCTTTGCGAGAATTCAAAACAAGAGTTGTGTGCCATTTGCTCAAGGAGGAGGCTCCTATTTATAGGCAAGGGCTAAGGTCATTGGTAGACACAACTTAATGTCTAGAACCCCTCCAACCTAAACCCTAAGGTTATTTCCGCGATTTCCCCTCATTTAATGAGGGACATGATGGTAAAAGTGAAAAGCTCTCGGAAAACCCTAATTTTGAGCAAACTTAAGGTATCCGGTATATCAGGCCGGATAAAAAAGGGCCTTAAGGTATCCGGTACATGGTACCGGATACGCCAAGGCTCACACGTATCCGGTATGAGTATCCGGATACGGGAAAGAGTACTTGTATCCGAATTGAGTATCCGGATACAGGTAAAAGTATATTTTCTTCAAATTCTGTGCTGGCTTTCCAGGAGATAATGATTTTTGATGATTGTTTGTGCAATTTGGGGTGTCTACAACTGCCCCTCTTTGCGGGAGCTGCGAAGCAGTGATCTGCAAAGAGTAGACAAGCCCAAATTGCATTCCCTTGAGCATGATTTGCTCGGTTTAATTCAATTTCTGTAGAAAACCATTTTTGAGTGGAGATTTGCCAAAAAGCCCTCACTTTAAGGGGGCATCTCTCCAAGAGTTCTTAAATTCCACTGAGCCCTTTGTGGCTGTGAAGTGGATTTTAAGCCCAAAAATAGGATTTTTGAAAAACTGATTTTTTATCAAACCAAGTTGAAAATTGAGTGGATATCATCCTTTTGACCAGGCACATTTCCCAAGGTTGTCCTAAATTCCACAGAGCTCTCGTGGCTGTGAGGTGGATTTCAAGACAAAAATAGGATTTTGAGAGAAAATAGAAGTTGTAGCACAAGTTTGCTTTTTCTTTTTTCTTTTCTCTTTTTTTTCTTTTTCTCTTTTTTCTTTTTTTTTTTTCTTTTCTTTTTTTTTTCTTTTCTTCTTTTCTTTTCTTTTTTTCTATTTTTCCCTGTTTTTTTTCTCTATTTTTTTCTATTTTTTCTGCTTTTTTCTATTTTTTTTTCTTTTTTCTTTGGTATCCGGTAGGTGTATCCGGATAATGAAGGCTCTGCGGGTATCCGGCCTGAGTATCCGGATCCCGCATGTTTACTTAAGTCGCGCGCGACCGCGACTTTTCATTTCTTTTCTTCAGTCTCCGACAACTCAGACCGTCCATCTCCTTCTTCTTCTTCACCCGACGACTCGTCCTGCTTCTCCGGCGAGCTCCAGCAACTCCGGCGACTCCTATTGCTGCCGGCGACGTCCTGCGACTCCGGCGACTTCAGTGATCGGCCATTGACAGCTGCAGTCGAGCCCTAGCTCGATTTCTTCCCATTTTCGGGGGTTCTCTCAACCCAATATCATTGTCTTTGCTCCGGTGATCTTCTTTGAACTCCGGGAATCCAATTTCACTTTCTCTATTGCCCATCAAACAGTAAGTGCAACTGGGCATCTTTATGTATTTTCTTGTTCATGCCGAATTGCCACTTGTTCTATGAATTTTCTGTTAATTTCATCTGATCACTTACTTCCCCTAGGCAAGAAGGATTCAGACCTTTCATTTGCTATTGAATTCTTGGATGAACCATTTTCGGCCTAGTTCTTTGCTGCTGAAACTTTTCAGACTTAATGCCTTGTGCTTTGCTATGATCATGATTTCTTTCTTCTTTTGTGGTATCCTTGAATTAATGCTATCTCAGAATTTTGGACTATCTGCTGCTGATATGAACTGATGATTTCCTGTTGCTCGCATGCCAATTTTGTATGTTAGAACAAACTTTGCTTTCCTAATTTGGTGTTGCCACAATTCTTTAGAACTGTTCCTGTGCCAATCCCCAATCGGATGGTTCACGGTAGGCTTTTCCAGCCTTGATGCCACATCTGTTTTTCTGGTCTTGCTCCTTCTTGATGTATGTACTAACTGCCCGTGGATTTACAAGCTTTTGCTTACTCCTCCTTTTGCTATGAATTTTTCTTAATTAACTGTCCAATCTGGATTTCTGCAATTCTGCTTGCTTTTGATGCCTTGACCTTCCCGCTTCTCATATCCTGGAACCATAACATACAGGAAATGTTAAGTATTGTAGGAATCTTTTAGAAAATGTTTCAAGATTAGAAACAGAAATATTCCTCACTTCAACACTTTAGAGGTAACTTAGGTGAGGTAAAATTCCCATAATTTCGAAAAATAATCATGTAAAACTAGATATGCACCATAAGCAAAGCCAACTTTGAAATTTATAAAACACTTCCCTGTGTAGATGGCTAGGGGTCGTTCCCGAGTTAGAGAGGAGGTTGACCCAGCTGATCAGCCCTCCAGTTCGCGGGCTCGGACAGAGGCGAGCTCCAGTGCCACCTTGTCTGAGCCATTGGATGTCTCTCGAGAGAGCTCTGCTGAGGTAGGCTTTCAAAATTTTTTCTTTCTTTCTTTCTTCCTTGTACAAATCTTCACGCTGTTCCTTTGCAATTCAGCCCGTGGTTGCACCCGCTCGTGGTCGAGGCCGAGGCAGAGGCCGGGTTCAGGATCAGGCCCCTGAGGGCGAGAGAGGCCGTGTTAGAGGCCGAGGCAGAGCCAGAGATATGGCTCCGGAGGGGGTTGCTGTAGCCCTTGCAGGAGTTCCTGAGGAGTTGAGGGCCTCTGTGCATGATACAGAGCTCCTCCATGGCTTGGATAGCCATCCTTCTATGTGCATCCGGGCAGATGTGCCGCTTCCCTATTATTCCTCCCACTTACGAGGTAGCTGGGGCAGATTTAGTGATCTAGCTCAGTCGCTTTCTCCAGCACTCAGGCGGGAGTTTGGGAGGTGTCATCTGGATCACTTCCTCAGCATTCCATCATTCAGAGCCGACCGTCCACTCATCTTTGCCATGATGGAGAGATACTTTCCAGAGACACAGTCGTTCCACCTGCCGGACGTGGAGCTGGGGATCCGCCCCTCCGATTTTGTGATGATTACTGGCATTCCTCTGACGGGGCGGACCATCGTCTTGGAGCGGCCTTCTGCGGAGGATATGGGACTTCTCTTGGGATATCAGGCCCTGCCTCCTACTGCTTGGGATGGGCGGAGTGGCCGGCTCTCCATTAGTTGGTTGCGGGAGAGTCTGGCTCGACATTTTGAGGGGAGGCACAGGACTGTGGCTGTGGATGATGCTGCATTTATTCCTATCTTCCGGCACGTATTCCTGCTGATGCTTGGGAGCTGCTTTTTCCCGGAGGATACGACCGGCGTCAGCCCACTTTTCCTGGACGCTTTGAGAGATCTCCATCAGACCCGCCAGCTAGCATGGGGTCGGCTCATTTATGGGACCATCTTGGCCAGGTTGTGCCGGGCAGTTCGAGGTCTGGCATCCCCGAGAGGTGATGGAGTCAGCAGCCGGTTCTTCTGGCAGATTCTACAGGTATTGCATTCATCTGTCTAGCTTAATTCTTTAGGCTTTATCTTTTCTTGACTGATTTTTCTTTTGCTAGGTGTTCATGTACACCTACATGACCTTCTTCCGCCCCTCCCCGGTTCCTGAGGTTGCGGATTTCCCTGTGGCCCTGCGATGGTCGGCCCAGGTTCGAGATGCCGATAGGAGTCAGCCTCGTACCGCTCGGGTGCACTTAGACCGTGCACGCCGATCTGATGTAAGTCCTCTATTTTTTCTTTTATTTTCTTTCCTGTATCTTGACTGTATCTGACCACTTTGCTTCTTTGCAGCTCATTCTATCCCGTCCAGATGACGTGGATGTCGGAGTTGCCCGTGAGATGGCAGTACAGGATGCTTTTGAGAGAGATCTCCGACGTCAGCCTTACCAGTGCTTCCTTGGGAGGCTTGGTAGGGTGATGTACTTGGGAGAGCGCCTGTACTACCAGCACACTGGCGCACTTCGCATCCCCGTCCCTCCTCCTGCTGTGGGTCCCGACACACTCCTCCCGGGCTTTGATATTGATCAGTTCGATCACTTCTTGGATGCGGAGGGGCTTACAGTAGCTGGAGATTATGACGAGTGGTTCCAGCGGGTGTCTATCGGATGCTTGATGGATCGACCCACTCGTGCTGGGGTGACTGAGATTGGCGGGATCCGTATCCGGATCCATGAGGACACGGTAAGCCTTGTACTCTTCCCATTTTTATCCTCTTTTCCTTCCTTATGCCTTTCTGACCATGCTTCCGTTCTTATTGGCAGGTACACGAGCTGAACTCCATTCGGGACCGGTTCGAGAGCCAGCGGGCTGCGATCGATGATATGATCGCGGAGCACGATGCGGTCGTGGCCCAGCGGGATGCCCGGATCAGGGAGCTGGAGGCCCTAGTTGCTGAGCTCCAGTCTAGACAGGTATCTGGCCTTCTCATATGTTCATTTCTTTCATTATTTTCCTGTTTCTGCTATTCTGATATGCTTGTTTGACTTGTGCAGGGCCCGGTCCATGATCAGGATGCCTTCTTTGAGCATGATTTCCTGATTCCTGACCCATCTCCTGCTCGGGCCTCTGATCCTGTGGATGTCCCAGCTGCTGATCCTGACGAGCCGGATCCCCCTGCTCCTTCTGCAGACATTCCTGGTATGATCTTCTTTTCATTCTCCTCTTTTATTCTTCCTTATATCTGAATCTTCTGATTTTTCTCTTTTCTGTGGACTCAGCTATTTCTGATCCTGGCCCCTCTGCTGCTGATGCTGGGCCTTCTGGAGCTGCGGGAGCAGAGGATGCTTTGGATGAGGGCCCAGTTGGGCCGGTTGCTGCTGAGCCCGAGGCTTCTTCCCCCGATTCTACTCCTGCTCCTCCCCCGGATCTCGAGGATTATTGCTTGGAGTATCATCTTCAGCAGGTGGTGGGTCGGCATCCTCGCCATGCGGCCGAGCGGATTCTTGCATACTCTAGAGGCCGAGCCCTTTGGGGGAGACGCCGTAGAGGTGGACGCAGCCGAGGACGCGGGGATGATCCTGCACAGGAGTAGATTAGGATTATATTTTTCATTTTCATGTATTTTTATCATCCCTGTACAAAAACTTTCAGATATATATGAAAAAACTTTTTATTCATTCTATCATGTCTTGCACATCTTTTGCCTTCCATTCTATGCAATTATGACTTGTAAGCAGGTAAAACAGGTAAAAAATTCGGATTTTTTCATCCTTAGCTCTTTTTTTGCATTTTTTCTCGGTATCCGGTCTGACATACCGGATACATGGATTGGTCTTTGTATCCGGTATGTTATACCGGATATTCATGGGATCCTTGTATCCGGTATACTTATCCGGATATTACCAAAGCCTTTGTATCCGGTCTGAGTTACCGGATATGTTAAAAGATGCTATAAATGCAACCAGTCTCGGGATTTGGGCATTTTTTACGAGTTTTTGAGTTTAGAAACCCCCTTTTTCGCCTTTTTCTTCCTCCTTTTGAGTTCTAGCTTGCTCCCGTCAAATCCAATGGAATCCGGATCATCTTCTGCCCCATTATTGTCTGTCCACACTACCTCCCCTGCAAAAAAGCCTTTTAGATCAAAACCCCCAAATCTCACTAGGTACAACCCTGTGGATTCCTTTTACACAAGGTGGGTTAACTCTATGTCCCTAGATGAGGAGAGGAGATGGGGTACTACCAATCTAGGCCATACCCTGCTCATTCCCAAGGTTCCCTTTAGGTGGGAGATTATAGAGGCCATGATTGGTCATTGGGTTCCTGATCTCAACTTGTTCCGTTTTGGGACCCATGAGATGACCCCAACCATTGAAGAGGTGGAAACCATCCTGGGCCTGAGGTTTGATGAGAAGGTGGTGAATCCACCTCTAAGGCCCAGTTACAAAAAGGAAGCTTCTACTTTTTTGGGCATAGGGAAGAAGGACTTGGGGGATTCTGACACCCTTTTGACCCTATCTAAGGCTTTTTTGACTGAGAAGCTTTTGAGGGGAGAAGATAAGGAGGCCCGATTCAATGCGTTGACCCTGATAGTGGTCAACCAGTTGCTTTTCCCACGGGAGGATGACGAGGTGGACTTGGCCTTGATTTCCGTGATATGCCAGGTTAGGGAGCGGGAGAGGTTGGCCCCAATGATTTTAGCTGGGATATATCAGGCCTTAACCGACTGCTACAATAGGAAGTCGAAACGCTTCCTAGCATGTGCCCAGATTCTGCAGGTAAAAAGTTTTTTTTTTTTTTTTTTTTATACAATGTGCTGACACCTCTCTCTTTCTTTGCAGCTTTGGCTACTTGATCATTTGAGCCAGATTGAAGAGATCAATCGACACTTCTTCCCGAGTCTGAAAGTCCCTCTCTTGATGAGCAACAGGGGGTGCCCCGATATTCCAGGGGCAAACAGGGCTGGTTCACTTTCTTGGGCTCGCTTCAGGATGACCAGGTGAGATGGCCTGGTACTTATCAGCCTAATGCGGAGACAGTGATTAGCTTCCGAGACCGCAACTTTCTGATTCTGGCGGGCCTGAAGCATGCAGTGTTGTATCTTCCTCTGCGGGTCCTTCATCAGTTCCGAGCGACCCAGGGGATTATCATCCCATGTGGATATGAGGATCGTCTTGGGCCCCTTTCTATGAAGCTGAATGCCTGGTTGATGAAGGAGTGGTCCTATGTCCGCTTTATGCATGGTCCAGTCTTCTCAGAAGCCCATGTGAAGGATTATCTCTTCTGGATCAAGGAGCAGATACAGACTCAGGCCCCGGTACCCGAAGATCCTCCTGTAGTCTTGGCTCCCACCTATGAGGACATTCTAGAGTCTGAGCGGGCTTCTCATAAGCGGCTTCAGCAAATATGGGTGCGGGAGGCCCAGGAGCTCAGGATACAGGGCGCTTATCTGGAGAGGCAGCTTGAGGAGCAGATCTCACGCCGTATTGCCGTGGAAGAGAAGCTGGAGGAGCAGAGGCAGGCCCGTCGCTTCGAGGTCCGTATGATCCGACAGAAGTACCAGGATACTTTGGCCAGCCTTAGGGGTATGCGGATTAAGCAAGCCCTTTCAGATGAGGTCATTTCCTTCCTGAGTGATCCCGCTGCAGAGGGGGCTTCAGGAGTCATTGCAGCTCAGGCAGCTCGGATTCGGGAGCTTGAGGAGCGGCTAGGAGATAGGGATTAGCTTTATTTCCTGCACATTTTCATACCTTTGTACAAAATTGAACTCCAATAGTGGAAATACAAAGGTTTTAATTCAAAATAAAGTTTTTATATTATTGGCCTCAGAATGCTCAGATGCTTGTAAAAACAAAGGTTTTATGAAAAGTATTTGATTTCTCATCACTGGCCAAAGTATAATTTTTCCTTTTTATATTTTTTTTTGTATTTTTTGAAATTTGGTCCATGCACTTAATCACCTATAATTAAAGGAATTAAAACCAGGTTAAATAATGAAAAGGGTAGTCCACAAAATACTGAGGGATCAGAGCCGTCCATCTTAGGACCTTTAGAGTCATCCCCAAATGCCAAAACTGTCCCCATTCTGCTCATGCCGATTTTGCTTAAGGCTCAGATCCCCATGATCAACTCAACCTCTGATTTTCTTTCATTTTTCTTATTTTTTCTTTTTGCCTTTTTGCCAATATTGCCCCTAGCGCCAGTTACGGTTTTCACTAGGGCCGGCTTCTGAATTCCGTCATCACCCATCTTACTCTGATATTTGAATGAACAAGCTAAGATCACCGAGGGCTTAAAAATAGGACGAAATAAAGGCTAGGCTCAGTTTATGAAAGAAAGGGTATTAAAGGCCCAAAAATTTTCAAGTGTGGAAATAGGTCAACCGGACTTACAGTCATGATGAATTTAACCCTTTTTCCCCAAATTGCATTTTTTGCATTTTTTTTTCACACTTGGCTTTCATTTGCCATTTCCATTGCTTTTCCTCTCTTTTTCTTTTTCTTTCCTCACTTTTGCCCCAATTGATTTTGCCCCAATTTGACTGTAAATCCGGTTTAGGTTGATCAAAGAAACGAACCGGCTCAACTTGGCTAGACTAGGGATTAAGATTTTTGAAGGAAATAAAGAAAAATGGCCTCGGATCATTTCCTAGAAATATTCACTCAAGGGAAATACCTTTTTACCGCATCAGAGTTAATGGGCTCAGGAAAATCTGACCCATCCATTTCTGCTAAGATGAGTGCACCCCCTGACAGTACTTTCTTGACGACATATGGGCCTTCCCAATTGGGCTTGAACTTACCACGAGGATCCTCCAAAAATGGTAGAATTTTCTTTAGCACTAAGTTTCCTTCTTGGAAAATTCTGGGTCTCACTTTCTTATTGTAAGCCCGGGCCATTCTCTTCTGGTACAACTGTCCATGACAAAGCGCCTTCAACCGCTTTTCTTCTATTAGGTTAAGTTGATCATGTCTCGACTGGATCCATTCGACTTCTTCTAGTTCTGCTTCCATGAGCACTCGGAGTGATGGGATCTCTACTTCCACGGGCAAGACTGCTTCCATCCCATAGACTAGGGAGTATGGGGTTGCCCCAGTTGAAGTCCGGATCGAGGTTCTGTAGGCATGTAGAGCAAGTGGTAGCATTTCATGCCAATCTTTGTAACTCACTACCATCTTCTGAATGATTTTCTTTATATTCTTGTTTGCTGCTTCCACTGCCCCATTCATCTTTGGCCTGTACGGAGCTGACTTATGATGGGTGATCTGAAACTGCTCACACATTTTCTTCATGTCCTTGTTCTTAATATTTGAAGCATTGTCTGATACTATGGCACTTGGCAGTCCATAGCGACAAATAATGTTGTGCTTCAAAAATTTAATAACATGGTTGCTAGTGATGTTTGCATATGAGGCTGCTTCCACCCACTTAGTGAAATAGTCAATCGCCACCAGGATGAATCTGTGCCCGTTCGATGCCTTAGGTGAGATCATGCCAATAACATCTATGCCCCACATAGAGAAGGGCCAGGGTGATGTCATGTTGTGCAGCTCACCTGGGGGTGCATGCTTATTATCTGCATATATCTGGCATTGGTGGCACCTCCTGACATGTATACAGCAATCATGCTCCATGGTTGTCCAGTAGTATCCCAGCCTCAGGATCTTCTTAGCCAGCATGTGTCCACTCATATGAGGCCCACAGACTCCTCCATGTACAGTCTCAATCAGCCTTTCCGATTCCGCCTTGGCAACACATCTTAGTAGAATGTCATTATGTGACCTCTTGTACACATGTCCACCACTTAGTAGAAATTGACCAGCCAATCTCTGTATTGTCCTCTTCTCAGTAGCAGTGGCATTTTCTGGCAGACTCCGATTATTCAAGAAATTCTTGATATCTTGAAACCATGGCGCTTCTTCTTCTGGTGCTTCCTCTAGAACGAGACAGTAAGCCGGTTCATCTCTAACCTCAATTTCCAGCGGTCTGATGTCTACTCCTTCTGGTATGCTGACCATTGAAGCCAAGGTTGCTAGAGCATCCGCAAACTGATTCTTGGCCCTTGGCATATAGTTGAAGGAAATTCGAGTGAAATTTGTGCTTATTTCTTCCAAATACTGGTGATAGGGGATCAATTTGTGATCCTTGGTTTTCCACTCACCAGTTGTTTGGAAGATGATAAGACTCGAATCCCCGTATACGTCAAGTTCCTCTACTCCATGATCCATGGCTGCTTGCAATCCAATTATGCATGCTTCATATTCTGCTATGTTATTGGTGCACTGGAATCTCAGCTTTACTGCAATTGGGATGTGTGAACCATCTGGTTTAACCAAGACTGCCCCTATTCCGTTCCCATTCATATTGGCGGCCCCATCAAAGAACATCTGCCAAGAACTCTCACTGTCTTCCTCTTCAGTGTACAGAATTGCTTCATCTGGGAAGTTGGTCTTCAAGGGTTGATATTCTGGCAAAGGATGTGCAGCCAGGTGATCAGCTATGGCTTGACCCTTGATCGCCTTCTGGGTGATGTATGTGAGGTCAAACTCGGACAGTAGTAGTTGCCACTTTGCCGTCCTGCCAGTCAGTGCCGGTTTCTCAAATAAATACTTCAGCGGGTCCATCCGGGATATCAATAGTGTGGAGTGACTAAGGAAATAATGCCTTAGCCTCTGAGTGGCCCACACTAGAGCACAGCAAGTCTTTTCCAATGGTGTGTATTTGGCTTCATATTCCGTGAATTTTTTACTCAGATAGTAAATTGCCCTTTCTTTTCTACCAGTCTCATCATGCTGTCCCAAGACACATCCCATCGACGTTTCCAACACTGACAAGTACAGGATCAGCGGTCTTCCTGGAGTTGGTGGCACTAGCACAGGCGGGTTCAGCAAATACCTCTTTATTGTGTCAAATGCCTGTTGGCAGTCCTCATTCCAGACCGTCGGGTTATCTTTCCTCAAAAGTTTGAAAATTGGTTCACAGATAGCAGTGAGCTGTGCTATGAACCGGCTTATGTATTGAATTCTTCCAAGAAAGCCCCTGACCTCCTTCTCGGTTCGGGGTGATGGCATTCCAATTATGGCCTTAGCTTTAGCCGGGTCAATTTCAATTCCTCTTCGGCTCACTATAAACCCAAGCAACTTTCCTGATGTAGCCCCAAAGAGGCACTTAGCCGGGTTAAGCCGTAGACTGTACTTCCTGAGCCGATCAAACACTTTCTTCAGATTGATCAAGTGGTCCTCCTCTTTGCATGATTTGGCAATCATATCGTCCACGTAGACTTCCATCTCTTTGTGGATCATGTCATGAAATAGTGCAGTCATGGCCCGCTGATATGTTGCCCTAGCGTTCTTGAGCCCAAACGGCATGACTGTATAGTGGAATGTGCCCCAAGGTGTGATAAATGCTGTTTTCTCTTGATCTTCCTTAGCCATCTTGATCTGATTATATCCTGAAAAACCATCCATGAAGGAAAACAGGCTATGTACCGCAGTATTATCGACCAGAATGTCGATGTGTGGAAGCGGAAAATCGTCCTTTGGGCTTGCCCTGTTCAAGTCTCTATAGTCCACGCACATTCGGACCTTCCCGTCCTTCTTTGGTACCGGCACTATGTTTGCAAGCCACTCTGGGTATGTAGAGACTGCCAAAAATCCGGCTTGAAATTGTTTGACCACTTCGTCCTTGACCTTTAAGGTCCATTCCGGTTTCAATCTTCTCAGCTTCTGCTTAATCGGCTTAACCCCTGGCAAAATTGGCAACTTGTGCACCACCATGTCAGTGTCCAACCCCGGCATGTCCCGATATGACCAAGCAAACACATCCTTGTAATCTGCCAAGAACTGTGACATTTCATTTTTCTGCACATCAGACAAGCATGACCCGATTTTCACAATTTTTGGGTCCTCTTCGGTCCCAAGATTTATGGATATGGTCTCCTCAATATTAGGTTGGACCCCCTTTTCATGACGTTCCAATTGGTATTCAATTTCTTTTGGAACATCTTCTTCTTCGACCTCGGTCTCTTCTTCGACCCCCATGAGATCAAAGTCGAGATCAAGGTCGAAGTCATATTCAACCTGGTCCAATTCGGTCTGATTATATGGTTCATAAGTGGTTTGGACATTTTTGAAAAAATTAAATTTTCTAGAAAAAATAGAAAAATCTTTTTGGGTTTTTTGTGGGCCTTCTAAACATAATTCCCCTGAAGACGAAGGCCCATTAGAACCTTCAGGGAAATGGCAATCCACTATTGGAGTTTTTTTTTGGAAGCCGCGTCAGTTTGCCAAACTAACGCTGCTTCAAAGGTAAGGGGAGTTTCCTCCCAATTGTTCAGTACAAAATTTTGGGGAGCAGGGGAAATAGGGAAAGCCTGCTCCTCAAACCCAGCATCCGATGCCATCATCACCGGGTGGGTACTGCCCTTTTCTGCTACAGGGCTCAGTCCAGAAGTAACCTCCTCTGGAATCTTTACTGCGGCCCAGTCAATAAACGGCAGTTCCATGTCTGCCCCTGTCTTTTCGCCTTCAGTCATGGCGAAGAATGCACCAACATCCTCAGAAAAGTCCACCTGTTGCTCGGGCTGTGGTCCAGGCCCATTCACTGCTCCCAGTATTGGAGATGGGTTATAGGGTTGTAGGGCCGAAACAGAAGGCTTTTGAAATGGGTTGACATTTCGGTATGGAGGCTTGGATTGGTCCATGGGAGGCGAAATTTGGATTATATAAGCGGGTTTTGGGAAGTTCACCCTCAGATGCGGGAGTTTACCTTTGCTTCTGCTCTCCCCTTCTTCGTGCTTCATTCTTCTCCAGCCTCTGGGCTTGAAGCCCAACCCTACCTTGGGGATCAGTTTCTTAGCCGTGATTGGCTCCACCATCCCCTGCAAATTGATCCCCAGGCCTTTCCCTGGGTGAAAGTGGTATTTCTCCATCACTTTCTTGACCATCCTTTCTGCAGTGGTCCCCTTTTCTTTCTTTTTCTCACACCCCCCAGGTATGTAATTGACCGCCTCAAATTGGAATGAGTGGAATGCAATCTTGTCAACAGTTAAGTCCACATTGATTAAGGGTACATCAGGTGACACGATGGGCGGCACCAAGTTTTCAGCTAGGACTGTTATCACCCTTTGCCCTCTTATGTATTTCACCCTCTGGTGGAGCGTGGATGGTATTGCCCTAGCCGAATGTATCCACGGCCTTCCTAGGAGCAGATTGAAGGCTGCGGGTATATCCATCACCTCAAATGTGATGTTAAAGATATTCGGCCCAATTGTGACCGGCAGTTCAATCTCCCCTAGGGAGTGGGTCTTGGAGCTATCAAAAGCCCTTACTATCCGCCCATTTTGCTTGATCCTTGACTGGTCCAGACCCAGCTTGGTAAAAGTGATTAACGGGTAAACGTTTAACGCTGACCCGTTGTCAATTAAAACCCGTGCAACCATGCAGCCCTTACAAAGCACAGTGATGTGCAAAGGGTCCACATGATAACACCCACCTGGGCTGATCTCACCCTCTGAGAAACTTATCACATTATGTGACAAGATTTGACCAACCATTTTACCAAGCTGGTCCGGATCAATGGTCTGGGATACGTGTGCACTCTGTAGCACCCTTAACAATGCATCCCTGTGCTTTTCAGAATTCAGCAAGAGGCCCAGTATTGAAATCTGGGCCGGGACCTTGTTTAGCTGATCCACAAGATTGAATTCACTTTTCTTTATTATTTTTATGAGGTCTGCTGCCTCATTTTCTGCACCCTGGGGGGTGTCTTCTCCCACTTTATTTTTTCCCTTCTGTTTTCTTTTTTCTTCATTCTCTTTTTCTATTTTTTCTTTTTCTACTTCTGTCTCTTTCTCTTTCTCTTCACCCCCTGCACATCTCCCTGACCTCGTCATGAGGTTCACCTCCTCCTGGTTCTGGTTACTAACCTTTGGAACCGTAGCCGTGATTCCCTCGCTGTAGTTCCATGGTACAGCGGCCTCTGAATAGGCTAATTTAGGGATGTTAACCACTAGTGGCTGGAGTTTGGACCGGGATGTATGGGCCGGTTTAGGGATAGTTTGGGCTGGCTGCATATTTACAACCAGGGGTTGAAGTTTGGATTTGGTGGGGACAGAAGAAGTGATGGAAGCAGTGGTGGGGTCAAGATTGATGACCAGTGGAGCCTTAGACGGCTTGGATGGGGAATAAGTGGATGGACTGCAATTGAAGACCAATGGGGGTCTTGCAGTATTCATCTGGGCCATGAGTGAAGAGACCCGGTTTAAAGAGGAACTTATGTCCTCAACAGCAAGATTATTATTTTTTTGGGAGACCATGTTGATCTCCTCTTCGTCCTCCTCTGGGAAAAAATGGACCTGGACAGTGGTCCCTACTGGTGCTATAAGTTGTGATGGGTCAAAGGCCCTTCTGGTGGTGGATATGGCAGTGATGGAGTTGGATGGGCCTGCCCCATTGTGGTAAGGCAGAGGATTCTGCCCAATATCATTCCCGGACGGGGCCGGTGCAGCAGTGTTGAACACCAAGGCCTTCTGGTCCAACAGGTCCTGGACCGCATGCTTCAATACCCAGCAGGTATCTGTAGAATGCCCCGGTGCACCCATGTGGAAGTCACAGGTGACCGATGTGTCAAAATTTCTTCCCCTGGTGGCATTCGGGTTAGGCTCCTTCAGAGTCAAGTATTCCCCTTTCAGCAGGGTTGGCAGTAGTTGGGACAGAGATATGGGTAGAGGGGTGAAAACCCGGTTCTTTCTTGCTGCGAACCAGGCATCCCGCTCCTCCTTAGAAAAAGTCCTCCTTGTGTTAGCTGGCACAGAGGGAGGGAAATTGACATTCAGCGGGGTCTGGTACGACTGCTGGGCCTGCTGGGCCTGTTGGGGTGCCGAGATGTTGACGTGCAGTGGCTTCTTGGCTGGAGGAGCCTGGACTAGGTTCACCTCTCCTTCTTTTCGGGCCCCTGTCTTTTTAAACCCGGCCCCTTTCTTCTGGGCCATGGAGGCCGAGGAATCAGACTGCCCAGTCAGAGTAGAGTAGTCTATCAGCCTTCCTGACCTGACCCCTTCTTCGATCCGGTCAGCCACCTGCACCAGGGCTGTAAAGTTGGTGGTGATCTGGCCCACCAGATGGTTGTAAAAGGGCTGCCCTAGTGTGCCCATAAATGTGGAGATCATCTCCGGCTCTTGCATAGGTGGCCTGACCTGGGAGGCGGCCTCTCTCCACCTCTTGGCGTATTGCCGCACCGGTTCATCCTTCCCCTTGGTCATCCTCATCATGTCGTACCGGTCCGGCACGATCTCAGAGTTGAACTTATATTGGTCCAGGAAAGCATCGGCCAAGTCCTTCCACCTTCTAATCCTTCCATGGTCCACTGTAGCGAACCACCGAAGGGCTGACCCGGTCAGACTCCTCTGGAAGAGCTGGATCAGTATTCCATCGTCCCGGCCAAACTGGCACAGGGCCCCGCAGTATAGTTTCAGATGGCTTAATGGGCAGCCCGTGCCATCAAACTTGTCAAAATCCGGGCACCTGAACTTAGCCGGTAGACAGACGTCCGGGTACATGCACAGGTCCTCAAAGGTGGTGCCTGCATGGCTGCCTCCCCCCTTCACCTCTTTCAGCTCTGCCTGGATTCTCTCTTTCCTCAGCAGCATCTTCTTTTCCATCTCATCTCGGGCCTTTTCTTTCTCCAGCTCTTTCTCAGACTCCGCCATATTTTCCCTGAGCAGAATGGGTTCAGGGACTGGTTCGGAAATGGGCTCAGGCATGGGCTGAACCGGAGGCGGAATGTAGGCCTGAGGTGGTGGTGCCTGATGGGAAGTAGATGCCTGGTTCGGGGCTTGGGCCTGTTGGGCCTGAGCCGCCAGTAGGTCCCCCAGCATTTTGGCCAGACCGGCCACTTGCTCCTGCAGTTGAGTAAAGTCCTGAGCAGGGACGGTAGCTTGGGCTTGGTTCTCTTCAGTATTCATTGTTCTTGCTTTGGATCTGGTCACGGGAGCAATGATTGCCAATAAGTGTAAATGTACCTGAGTAAAAAATGAATAAAACATGTTAGCTTCCATTTAACTTGAGTCACACCCCTATATATGTAAACCAGTAGGTTAGGTGAACACCAATCCAGATTTTTTTGATTTTTTTGTTTTTTTGTTTGTTTTTTTTTTTTTTTTGATTTTGTGTTGGAATATTCTAGGGCTTCCAAGGGTCCCATAAATTTTTTATTTGATTGATAAAAATAACCAACCAAGGTTTTTATGGAATATTCTAGGGCTTCCAAGGGTCCCAATTTTTTTTGATTTGATTGATAAAAATAACCAACCAAGGTGTCTTGGAATATTTTATCCAAGTATCCCACAAATGTTTTGATTTGATTGATAAAAATAACCAACCAAAGGTGTCTTGGACTACTCTATCCAAGTATCCCACAAATGTTTTGATTTGATTGATAAAAATAATCAACCAAAGGTGTCTTGGACTACTCTATCCAAGTATCCCACAAATGTTTTGATTTGATTGATAAAAATAACCAACCAAAGGTTTTCATTTTTTTTTGTTTGATTTGATTGATAAAAATAACCAACCAAAGGTGTCTTGGACTACTCTATCCAAGTATCCCACAAATGTTTTGATTTGATTGATAAAAATAACCAACCAAAGGTGTCTTGGACTACTCTATCCAAGTATCCCACAAATGTTTTGATTTGATTGATAAAAATAACCAACCAAAGGTGTCTTGGAATATTTTATCCAAGTATCCCACAAATGTTTTGATTTGATTGATAAAAATAACCAACCAAAGGTGTCTTGGAATATTTTATCCAAGTATCCCACAAATGTTTTGATTTGATTGATAAAAATAACCAACCAAAGGTGTCTTGGAATATTTTATCCAAGTATCCCACAAATGTTTTGATTTGATTGATAAAAATAACCAACCAAAGGTGTCTTGGACTACTCTATCCAAGTATCCCACAAATGTTTTGATTTGATTGATAAAAATAACCAACCAAAGGTGTCTTGGACTACTCTATCCAAGTATCCCACAAATGTTTTGATTTGATTGATAAAAATAACCAACCAAAGGTGTCTTGGACTACTCTATCCAAGTATCCCACAAATGTTTTGATTTGATTGATAAAAATAACCAATCTTTGCATTGGGTTTGAGATACTTAACCCATTTGAATCCAAAACCATAAAGGAAAAGGCCCGAATTCAATCTTTTGTGCAAAGTCAAACTTTTTCCGGTTGAACTTTGTTGACTTTTGACCCCAGAAAATGAAATATTTTTTAAAGCCAGATTTCAAGATAATTTTTCCCGGTAATCAGGTTTTTAGCCATGTTATTGCATAAAAGAATTTTTTGAGATTTTAAATCTTGGCGAATACCTTGGTTTTAACATATTGAACCTTTTTTCCAGACCTGAAAAATCGGAATTTTGCCTAGAACTGGAAAGTTGACTTTTTATTCACTTGGAATTTGGGTCAGGAACTATTTTTTATGGATTCAAATGGGGGGGGGGGGGGGTGTTTGCTTATTTACATGTAATATCTTAAGTAAATGGAGATTAAAAAATACGAGGACATTTACTTAAACGATATTACATGTAAATAAGTATTGCCTGTGTTAAAATTTGGAAAAAATGCTTTTTTCCTTGTATCCGGCAACTCAGGCCGGATACAAGTACATTTCTTTGTATCCGGTGATCAATACCGGATACAAGCAATGCTTAGTGTATCCGGTATTGTATACCGGATACCTTAAGGACCTTGTGTATCCGGCCTGATATACCGGATACGCAAGTTTTGCTCAAAATTAGGGTTTTCCGAGAGCTTTTCACTTTTACCATCATGTCCCTCATTAAATGAGGGGAAATTGCGGAAATAACCTTAGGGTTTAGGTTGGAGTGGTTCTAGACATTAAGTTGTGTCTACCAATGACCTTAGCCCTTTCCTATAAATAGGAGCCTCCTCCTTGAGCAAATGGCACACAACTCTTGTTTTGAATTCTCGCAAAGAAGAACTCCAAGAGAAGAAGGAAACCGCTGTGGAATCGCCTCCAGAACTCAGGTAAGCTCAACTTTTCTTTTTATTTTCTGTCTTTACATTCCTAGATCTAGATCTCTTCTTCTACCTTTCTGTAGTGTAAAGCCTTGTTTGTATGTGTGGAAATCCTTCCCCGGCTCAAAGTATCTCAAGACTCCCCTAGCCGTAAAACGTGAAGGCGGATCTAGGAGAAACGAGACTGGGGATTGACCCTAGTGCTAGAACCCATATAGCGTAAGGCTTTTTGATTGATTGTAAACCGTTCCATATTCAAAGTACCCTTGATTATCTTAAAGAGAACAGAGGGAAACGATAATGGAACGGAACCCTAGGCTATGCTAGAACCTATTTTGTTGAATCTATATGCATGTGTATGGATCTTGCTAGGTTTTTTTCACTTTTGCACACATATCACTATTTTGGCGGGGTAGGCTCATATTTGGGGTTTATTGCATTTATTGTGATAAATCTCAAATAAATGGCCTCAATCAATTCTGGAATGCCTTTTGGATGATTTTAAAGTATTTGTGTTCATCTTGCACGAATTTCATTTTTATCAATTTTCGGACTTGGTTTTACTCAAAAATGGGTTAGCTTGACAGCACCTGTACCCTTACTTCGGACGTCCGTAACTTCATCATCCGGATGAATTTTGGGGCGATTCCAGAACCATGGGAAAGGTGAGGCTGTCTAGTTTATGTCCACCAAATTTCATGATTTTCTATCTAGCCGATTTTTGACACATCTCTGTCGAAGTTGAGTGGACAGTTCAGGTCCAAGAACAGAACTTGTCACTTCGACGGACCGCCATGTGTTCGTTTTAAGTCCGATTCGAGTGATTTTTGTTTCTGAGTACTCCTTTATGAGTCTATTTTCAAATCCAGTTGGTTTCATAATTTTTGAACTCCATTTGAATTATTGGTAGCCGATTTACTCAGAACTGCTCATTTGCATTTTTCTGGGTAAATCTGTGATCTTCGGGGCCTGTTCGGGAGACCACCCAAGGCACATCCGAAGGGATTTTTGTATGAGGCTAGTTTCTATGGAAATATGGCCATACAAACTTCAATCACACCAAATTTCACGGATTTCTATGTAGTGGATTTTTCTAGACAATTTTCCAAAGTTGCCCACTTACCACTTTTCAAAATCCCCAACAGCAACTTTAAAGGAGTATAACTCCTAGATTTTTCACCGGAATGAAGTGAAATTTTGCATGAGACTCTTGTTTACCCTAATCTTTCAAATGGATTTGGTTTGGTTCAATTCAGAATTGGATTTGAATGATTTCAAGACAAAGGATCTTACTTTTTACCAAAATTCCCGGATTTGCCTCAACTTGGTTTTTGCCACTTTTGCTTTGATTTCCATCTTTTGAGATATTTCAGAAGTGATATTGACATAAGAGATGATCTAAAATCCATTTAGATCTTCATGTGGAAATATCATACATTGTTCCTTTTTCAAGGCTTTTTCATGATTTTTAGCAAGCTTCTTATTTTCTTTTTAGCATGAACATACACTTGGCAACCACTTCGTGTGGATGAATGGGGGTGCCTAACACCTTCCCCCGTTCATAATCTAATCCCCTTACCCATCTCTGGACTTGATTTTCAAGTAGGGTTATTTTTACCCTAGAATTTGTCTTTTGGCTATTTTTGCTTATTTTTGAACTCTTTTGGTGTCCATTCTCACCCCAAAACATTTGTGGGATACTTGGATAGAGTAGTCCAAGACACCTTTGGTTGGTTATTTTTATCAATCAAATCAAACAAAAAAAAATGAAAACCTTTGGTTGGTTATTTTTATCAATCAAATCAAAACATTTGTGGGATACTTGGATAGAGTAGTCCAAGACACCTTTGGTTGGTTATTTTTATCAATCAAATCAAAACATTTGTGGGATACTTGGATAGAGTAGTCCAAGACACCTTTGGTTGGTTATTTTTATCAATCAAATCAAAACATTTGTGGGATACTTGTATAGAGTAGTCCAAGACACCTTTGGTTGGTTATTTTTATCAATCAAATCAAAAAAAAAAATGAAAACCTTGGTTGGTTATTTTTATCAATCAAATCAAAAAAAAATTGGGACCCTTGGAAGCCCTAGAATATTCCAACTCAAAACAAAAAAAAAAAAACAAAAACAAAAACAAAAAATTTTTTCTGGCTGGTGTTCACCTAACCTACTGGTTTACATATATAGGGGTGTGACTCAAGTTAAGTTGAAGCTAACATGTTCTATTCATTTTTTTTCCACAGGTACATTTAACCCAGGTGCACTTATTTGCAGTCATTGCTCCCGTGACCAGATCCAAAGCAAGAGCCATGAATACTGAAGAGAACCAAGCCCAAGCTACTGTCCCTGCTCAGGACTTTACTCAACTGCAGGAGCAAGTGGCCGGTCTGGCCAAGATGCTGGGTGACCTACTGGCGGCTCAGGCCCAACAGGCCCAAGCCCAGAACCAAGCATCTACTTCCCATCAGGCACCACCACCTCAGGCCTACATTCCGCCTCCGGCTCAGCCCATGCCTGAGCCCATTTCTGAACCAGTCCCTGAACCCATTCTGATCAGGGAAAATATGGCGGAGTCTGAGAAAGAGCTGGAAAAAGAAAAGGCTAGGGATGAGATGGAAAAGAAAATGCTGCTGAGGATAGAAAGAATCCAGGCAGAGCTGAAAGAGGTGAAGGGGGGAGGCAGCCATGCAGGCACCACCTTCGAGGACCTGTGCATGTACCCGGACGTCTGTCTACCGGCTAAGTTCAGGTGCCCGGATTTTGACAAGTTTGATGGCACGGGCTGCCCATTAAGCCATCTGAAACTATACTGCGGGGCCCTGTGCCAGTTTGGCCGGGACGATGGAATACTGATCCAGCTCTTCCAGAGGAGTCTGACCGGGTCAGCCCTTCGGTGGTTCGCTACAGTGGACCATGGAAGGATTAGAAGGTGGAAGGACTTGGCCGATGCTTTCCTGGACCAATATAAGTTCAACTCTGAGATCGTGCCGGACCGGTACGACATGATGAGGATGACCAAGGGGAAGGATGAACCGGTGCGACAATACGCCAAGAGGTGGAGAGAGGCCGCCTCCCAGGTCAGGCCACCTATGCAAGAGCCGGAGATGATCTCCACATTTATGGGCACACTAGGGCAGCCCTTTTACAACCATCTGGTGGGCCAGATCACCACCAACTTTACAGCCCTGGTGCAGGTGGCTGACCGGATCGAAGAAGGGGTCAGGTCAGGAAGGCTGATAGACTACTCTACTCTGACTGGGCAGTCTGATTCCTCGGCCTCCATGGCCCAGAAGAAAGGGGCCGGGTTTAAAAAGACAGGGGCCCGAAAAGAAGGAGAGGTGAACCTAGTCCAGGCTCCTCCAGCCAAGAAGCCACTGCACGTCAACATCTCGGCACCCCAACAGGCCCAGCAGGCCCAGCAGTCGTACCAGACCCCGCTGAATGTCAATTTCCCTCCCTCTGTGCCAGCTAACACAAGGAGGACTTTTTCTAAAGAGGAGCGGGATGCCTGGTTCGCAGCAAGAAAGAACCGGGTTTTCACCCTTCTACCCATATCTCTGTCCCAATTACTGCCAACCCTGCTGAAAGGGGAATACTTGACTCTGAAGGAGCCTAACCCGAATGCCACCAGGGGAAGAAATTTTGACACATCGGTCACCTGTGACTTCCACATGGGTGCACCGGGGCATTCTACAGATACCTGCTGGGTATTGAAGCATGCGGTCCAGGACCTGTTGGACCAGAAGGCCTTGGTGTTCAACACTGCTGCACCGGCCCCGTCCGGGAATGATATTGGGCAGAATCCTCTGCCTTACCACAATGGGGCAGGCCCATTCAACTCCATCACTGCCATATCCACCACCAGAAGGGCCTTTGACCCATCACAACTTATAGCACCAGTAGGGACCACTGTCCAGGTCCATTTTTTCCCAGAGGAGGACGAAGAGGAGATCAACATGGTCTCCCAAAAAAATAATAATCTTGCTGCTGAGGACATAAGTTCCTCTTTAAACCGGGTCTCTTCACTCATGGTCCAGATGAATACTGCAAGACCCCCATTGGTCTTCAATTGCAGTCCATCCACTTATTCCCCATCCAAGCCGTCTAAGGCTCCACTGGTCATCAATCTTGACCCCACCACTGCTTCCATCACTTCTTCTGTCCCCACCAAATCCAAACTTCAACCCCTGGTTGTAAATATGCAGCCAGCCCAAACTATCCCTAAACCGGCCCATACATCCCGGTCCAAACTCCAGCCACTAGTGGTTAACATCCCTAAATTAGCCTATTCAGAGGTCGCTGTACCATGGAACTACAGCGAGGGAATCACGGCTACGGTTCCAAAGGTTAGTAACCAGAACCAGGAGGAGGTGAACCTCATGACGAGGTCAGGGAGATGTGCAGGGGGTGAAGAGAAAGAGAAAGAGACAGAAGTAGAAAAAGAAAAAATAGAAAAAGAGAATGAAGAAAAAAGAAAACAGAAGGGAAAAAATAAAGTGGGAGAAGACACCCCCCAGGGTGCAGAAAATGAGGCAGCAGACCTCATAAAAATAATAAAGAAAAGTGAATTCAATCTTGTGGATCAGCTAAACAAGGTCCCGGCCCAGATTTCAATACTGGGCCTCTTGCTGAATTCTGAAAAGCACAGGGATGCATTGTTAAAGGTGCTACAGAGTGCACACGTATCCCAGACCATTGATCCGGACCAGCTTGGTAAAATGGTTGGTCAAATCTTGTCACATAATGTGATAAGTTTCTCAGAGGGTGAGATCAGCCCAGGTGGGTGTTATCATGTGGACCCTTTGCACATCACTGTGCTTTGTAAGGGCTGCATGGTTGCACGGGTTTTAATTGACAACGGGTCAGCGTTAAACGTTTGCCCGTTAATCACTTTTACCAAGCTGGGCCTGGACCAGTCAAGGATCAAACGGAATGGGCGGATAGTGAGGGCTTTTGATAGCTCCAAGACCCACTCCCTAGGGGAGATTGAACTGCCGGTCACAATTGGGCTGAATATCTTTAACATCACATTTGAAGTGATGGATATACCCGCAGCCTTCAATCTGCTCCTAGGAAGGCCGTGGATACATTCGGCTAGGGCAATACCATCCACGCTCCACCAGAGGGTGAAATACATAAGAGGGCAAAGGGTGATAACAGTCCTAGCTGAAAACTTGGTGCCGCCCATCGTGTCACCTGATGTACCCTTAATCAATGTGGACTTAACTGTTGACAAGATTGCATTCCACTCATTCCAATTTGAGGCGGTCAATTACATACCTGGGGGGTGTGAGAAAAAAGAAAGAAAAGGGGACCACTGCAGAAAGGATGGTCAAGAAAGTGATGGAGAAATACCACTTTCACCCAGGGAAAGGCCTGGGGATCAATTTGCAGGGGATGGTGGAGCCAATCACGGCTAAGAAACTGATCCCCAAGGTAGGGTTGGGCTTCAAGCCCAGAGGCTGGAGAAGAATGAAGCACGAAGAAGGGGAGAGCAGAAGCAAAGGTAAACTCCCGCATCTGAGGGTGAACTTCCCAAAACCCGCTTATATAATCCAAATTTCGCCTCCCATGGACCAATCCAAGCCTCCATACCGAAATGTCAACCCATTTCAAAAGCCTTCTGTTTCGGCCCTACAACCCTATAACCCATCTCCAATACTGGGAGCAGTGAATGGGCCTGGACCACAGCCCGAGCAGCAGGTGGACTTTTCTGAGGATGTTGGTGCATTCTTCGCCATGACTGAAGGCGAAAAGACAGGGGCAGACATGGAACTGCCGTTTATTGACTAGGCCGCAGTAAAGATTCCAGAGGAGGTTACTTCTGGACTGAGCCCTGTAGCAGAAAAGGGCAGTACCCACCCGGTGATGATGGCATCGGATGCTGGGTTTGAGGAGCAGGCTTTCCCTATTTCCCCTGCTCCCCAAAATTTTGTACTGAACAATTGGGAGGAAACTCCCCTTACCTTTGAAGCAGCGTTAGTTTGGCAAACTGACGCGGCTTCCAAAAAAAAACTCCAATAGTGGATTGCCATTTCCCTGAAGGTTCTAATGGGCCTTCGTCTTCAGGGGAATTATGTTTAGAAGGCCCACAAAAAACCCAAAAAGATTTTTCTATTTTTTCTAGAAAATTTAAATTTTTCAAAAAGGTCCAAACCACTTATGAGCCATACAATCAGACCGAATTAGACCAGGTTGAATATGACTTCGACCTTGAGCTCGACTTTGATCTCATGGGGGTCGAAGAAGAGACCGAGGTCGAAGAAGAAGACGTTCCAAAAGAAATTGAATACCAATTGGAACGTCATGAAAAGGGGGTCCAACCTAATATTGAGGAGACCATATCCATAAATCTTGGGACCACAGAGGACCCAAAAATTGTGAAAATCGGGTCATGCTTGTCTGATGTGCAGAAAAATGAAATGTCACAATTCTTGGCAGATTACAAGGATGTGTTTGCTTGGTCGTATCGGGACATGCCAGGGTTGGACACAGACATGGTGGTGCACAAGTTGCCAATTTTGCCAGGGGTTAAGCCAATCAAGCAGAAGCTGAGAAGATTGAAACCTGAGTGGACTCTGAAGGTCAAGGACGAAGTGGTCAAACAGTTCCAAGCTGGATTTTTAGCAGTCTCTACATACCCTGAGTGGCTCGCAAACATAGTGCCGGTACCCAAGAAGGACGGAAAAGTCCGAATGTGTGTGGACTATAGAGACTTGAACAGGGCAAGCCCAAAGGACGATTTTCCGCTTCCACACATCGACATTCTGGTCGATAATACTGCGGTACATAGCCTGTTTTCTTTCATGGATGGGTTCTCAGGATATAATCAGATCAAGATGGCTAAGGAGGATCAAGAGAAAACAGCATTTATCACACCTTGGGGCACATTCCACTATACAGTCATGCCGTTTGGGCTCAAGAACGCTGGGGCAACATATCAGCGGGCCATGACTGCACTATTTCATGACATGATCCACAAAGAGATGGAAGTCTACGTGGACGATATGATTGCCAAATCATGCAAAGAAGAGGACCACTTGATCAATCTGAAGAAAGTGTTTGATCGGCTCAGGAAGTACAGTCTACGGCTTAACCCGGCTAAGTGCGTCTTTGGGGCTACATCAGGAAAGTTGCTTGGGTTTATAGTGAGCCGAAGAGGAATTGAAATTGACCCGGCTAAAGCCAAGGCCATAATTGAAATGCCAGCACCCAGAACCGAGAAGGAAGTCAGGGGCTTTCTTGGAAGGATTCAATACATAAGCCGGTTCATAGCACAACTCACTGCTATCTGTGAACCAATTTTCAAACTTCTAAGAAAGGATAACCCGACGGTCTGGAATGAGGACTGCCAGCAGGCATTTGATACAATAAAGAAGTATTTACTAAACCCGCCGGTACTAGTGCCACCAACTCCAGGAAGACCACTGATCCTGTACTTGTCAGTGTTGGAAACGTCGATGGGATGTGTCTTGGGGCAACATGATGAGACTGGTAGAAAAGAAAGGGCAATTTACTATCTGAGTAAAAAATTCACAGAATATGAAGCTAAGTACTCATCATTGGAGAAGACTTGTTGTGCTTTAGTGTGGGCCACTCAGAGGCTAAGGCATTATTTCCTTAGTCACTCCACACTATTGATATCCCGGATGGACCCGCTGAAGTATTTATTTGAGAAACCGGCACTGACTGGCAGAACAGCAAAGTGGCAACTGCTACTGTCCGAGTTTGACCTCACATACATCACCCAGAAGGCGATTAAGGGTCAAGCCATAGCTGATCACCTGGCTGCACATCCTTTGCCAGAATATCAACCTTTGAAGACCAACTTCCCAGATGAAGCAATTCTGTACACTGAAGAGGAGGACAGTGAGAGTTCTTGGCAGATGTTCTTTGATGGGGCCGCCAATATGAATGGGAACGGAATAGGGGCAGTCTTGGTTAAACCAGATGGTTCACATATCCCAATTGCAGTAAAGCTGAGATTCCAGTGCACCAATAACATAGCAGAATATGAGGCATGCATAATTGGATTGCAAGCAGCCATGGATCATGGAGTAGAGGAACTTGACGTATACGGGGATTCGAGTCTTATCATCTTCCAAACAACTGGTGAGTGGAAAACCAAGGATCACAAATTGATCCCCTATCACCAGTATTTGGAAGAAATAAGCACAAATTTCACTCGAATTTCCTTCAACTATATGCCAAGGGCCAAGAATCAGTTTGCAGATGCTCTAGCAACCTTGGCTTCAATGGTCAGCATATCAGAAGGAGTAGACATCAGACCGCTGGAAATTGAGGTCCGAGATGAACCGGCTTACTGTCTCGTTCTAGAGGGAGCACAAGAAGAAGAAGCACCGTGGTTTCAAGATATCAAAAATTTCTTGAACAATCGGAGTTTGCCAGAAAATGCCACTGCTACTGAGAAGAGGACAATACAGAGATTGGCTGGTCAATTTCTGCTAAGTGGTGGACATGTGTACAAGAGGTCACATAACGACATTCTGCTAAGATGTGTTGCCAAGGCTGAATCGGAAAGGCTGATTGAGACTGTACATGGAGGAGTCTGTGGGCCCCATATGAGTGGGCACATGCTGGCTAAGAAGATCCTGAGGCTGGGATACTACTGGACAACCATGGAGCATGATTGCTGTATACATGTCAGGAGGTGCCATCAATGCCAAATCTATGCAGATAACAAGCATGCACCCCCTGGTGAGCTGCACAACATGACATCACCCTGGCCCTTCTCTATGTGGGGCATAGATGTCATCGGCATGATCTCCCCTAAGGCATCGAATGGGCACAGATTCATCTTGGTGGCAATTGATTATTTCACTAAGTGGGTGGAAGCAGCTTCATATGCGAACATCACAAGCAACCATGTGATCAAATTTTTGAAGCACAACATTATTTGTCGCTATGGACTGCCAAATGCCATAGTATCCGACAATGCTTCAAATATTAAGAACAAGGACATGAAGAAAATGTGTGAGCAGTTTCAGATCACCCATCATAAGTCAGCTCCGTACAGGCCAAAGATGAATGGGGCAGTGGAAGCAGCAAACAAGAATATAAAGAAAATCATCCAGAAGATGGTAGTGAACTACAAGGATTGGCATGAAATGCTGCCACTTGCTCTACATGCCTACAGAACCTCGATCCGGACTTCAACTGGGGCAACCCCGTACTCCTTAGTCTATGGGATGGAAGCAGTCTTGCCCGTGGAAGTAGAGATCCCTTCACTCCGAGTGCTCATGGAAGCAGAATTAGAAGAAGCTGAATGGATCCAGTCAAGACATGATCAACTTAACCTGATAGAAGAAAAACGGTTGAAAGCAATTTGCCATGGACAGTTGTACCAGAAGAGAATGGCCCGGGCTTACAATAAGAAAGTGAGGCCCAGAACTTTCCAAGAAGGAGACTTAGTGCTAAAGAAAATTCTACCATTTTTGGAAGACCCTCGTGGTAAGTTCAAGCCCAATTGGGAAGGCCCATATGTCGTCAAGAAAGTCCTGTCAGGGGGAGCACTCATCTTGGCAGAAATGGATGGGTCAGATTTTCCTGAGCCCATTAACTCTGATGCGGTAAAAAGGTATTTTCCTTGAGTGAATATTTCTAGGAAATGATCCGAGGCCATTTTTCTTTATTTCCTTCAAAAATTTTAATCCCTAGTCTAGCCAAGTTGAGCCGGTTCGTTTCTTTGATAAACCCAAACCGGATTTACAGTCTTAAATTGGAGCAAAACAAATTGGGGCAAAGTAAGGAAAGAAAAAGAAAAAGAGAGGAAAAGCAATGGAAATGGCAAATGAAAGCCAAGTGTGAAAAAAGATGCAAAAAATGCAATTTGGGGAAAAAGGGTTAAATTCATCATGACTGTAAGTCCGGTTGACCTATTTCCACACTTGAAAATTTTTGGGCCTTTAATACCCTTTCCTTCATAAACTGAGCCTAGCCTTTATTTCGTCCTATTTTTAAGCCCTCGGTGATCTTAGCTTGTTCATTCAAATATCAAAGTAAGATGGGTGATGACGGAATTCAGAAGCCGGCCCTAGTGAAAACCATAACTGGCGCTAGGGGCAATATTGGCAAAAAGGCAAAAAGAAAAAATAAGAAAAATGAAAGAAAATCAGAGGTTGAGTTGATCATGGGGATCCGAGCTTCAAGCAAAGTTGGCATGAGCAGAATGGGGCAGTTTTGGCAGTTGGGGATGACTCTAAAGGTCCTAAGATGGACGGTTCTGATCCCTCAGTATTTTCTGGACTACCCTTTTCATTATTTAACCTGGTTTTAATTCCTTTAATTATAGGTGATTAAGTGCATGGACCAAATTTCAAAAAAATACAAAAAAAATATAAAAAGGAAAAATTATACTTTGGCCAGTGATGAGAAATCAAATACTTTTCATAAAACCGTTGTTTTTACAAGCATCTGAGCATTCTGAGGCCAATAATATAAAAACTTTATTTTAAATTAAAACCTTTGTATTTCCACTATTGGAGTTCAATTTTGTACAAAGGTATGAAAATGTGCAGGAAATAAAGCTAATCCCTATCTCCTAGCCGCTCCTCAAGCTCCCGAATCCGAGCTGCCTGAGCTGCAATGACTCCTGAAGCCCCCTCTGCAGCGGGATCACTCAGGAAGGAAATGACCTCATCTGAAAGGGCTTGCTTAATCCGCATACCCCTAAGGCTGGCCAAAGTATCCTGGTACTTCTGTCGGATCATACGGACCTCAAAGCGACGGGCCTGCCTCTGCTCCTCCAGCTTCTCTTCCACGGCAGTACGGCGTGAGATCTGCTCCTCAAGCTGCCTCTCCAGATAAGCACCCTGTATCCTGAGCTCCTGGGCCTCCCGCACCCATATTTGCTGAAGCCGCTTATGAGAAGCTCGCTCAGACTCTAGAATGTCCTCATAGGTGGGAGCCAAGACTACAGGAGGATCTTCGGGTACCGGGGCCTGGGTCTGTATCTGTTCCTTGATCCAGAAGAGATAATCCTTCACATGGGCTTCTGAGAAGACTGGACCATGCATGAAGCGGACATAGGACCACTCCTTCATCAACCAGGCATTCAGCTTCATAGAAAGGGGCCCAAGACAATCCTCATATCCACATGGGATGATAATCCCCTGGGTCGCTCGGAACTGACGAAGGACCCGCAGAGAAAGATAAAACACTGCATGCCTCAGGCCAGCCAGAATCAGAAAGTTGCGGTCTCAGAAGCTAATCACTGTCTCCGCATTAGGCTGATAAGTACCAGGCCATCTCACCTGGTCATCCTGAAGCGAGCCCAAGAAAGTGAACCAGCCCTGTTTGCCCCCTGGAATATCGGGGCACCCCCTGTTGCTCATCAAGATGGGGACCTTCAAACTTGGGAAGAAGTGTCGATTGATTTCTTCAATCTGACTCAGATGATCAAGTAGCCAAAGCTGCAAAGAAAGAGATATATATCAGCACATTGTAAAAAGAAAAAAGCAAAAAGCAAAAAAAATAAATAAATAAAAAGAAGCAAAAAGAAAGCAAAAAAGCAAAAAAGAAAAAAAAAAAGCAAAAATAAAATATATATATATATTTACCTGCAGGTTATGGGCAACAATGGCACATACATCATTATTAAGAGAGCAAGAAGATGAAGAAGCAAAAGCAAGTTGCAGAATATTCAAGCATAGGTTTGGGCATCAAATGCACCCAGGTAAATCAAATAAGAAAATCAATCAGGAAAATTCAATAAAATATTTCCTTCCTTATTGTTGAAAAACATCAAAAGTAATTGAGTTGGCAGAGGTCAATTTTAAATCCACATTCTCTTCAAAATTTGCTTGTCTCAGATTTCTTTTCATAGCCACGAGAGCTCAAAGAAATCTGAGATAAGGAAGAGACGCCACCCCGTCAGACTATACACAGCAGGGGTTTCATTGGCTATCTTCAAATCCATGTTTTTATCACTCATTTGTTTGACCAAAGCAAGTTCAATTAATGAGGTGTCTTTCAACCGTGCAATTTTGAGTTGTGTCTATTCTTTGCTGTTCATTGTGCTACAACTCCAGCAAAGAGGGGAAGTTGTAGATATTGCACGATTTTTGATAAATCTTGAAGGAAAGGAATATATTATTGGAATTTTCAATTCTTTGCATTGGGTTTAAAAAGGAGGAAAAAGAAATGTGCTATAAATTCTACTATTTTCTCAAAAATCCTATTCTTGTCTCGAAATCCACCTCACAGCCACGAGAGCTCTGTGGAATTTGGGACAACTTTGGGAAATGTGCCTGGTCAAAAGGATGATATCCACTCAATTTTCAACTTGGTTTGATAAAAAATCAGTTTTTCAAAAAATCCTATTTTTGGGCTTAAAATCCACTTCACAGCCACAAAGGGCTCAGTGGAATTTAAGAACTCTTGGAGAGATGCCCCCTTAAAGTGAGGGCTTTTTGGCAAATCTCCACTCAAAAATGGTTTTCTACAGAAATTGAATTAAACCGAGCAAATCATGCTCAAGGGAATGCAATTTTGGCTTGTCTACTCTTTGCAGCTCACTGCTTCGCAGCTCCCGCAAAGAGGGGTAGTTGTAGACACCCCAAATTGCACAAACAATCATCAAAAATCATTATCTCCTGGAAAGCCAGCACAGAATTTGAAGAAAATATACTTTTACCTGTATCCGGATACTCAATTCGGATACAAGTACTCTTTCCCGTATCCGGATACTCATACCGGATACGTGTGAGCCTTGGCGTATCCGGTACCATGTACCGGATACCTTAAGGCTCTTTGTTATCCGGTCTGATGTACCGGATACCGTAAGTTTGCTCAAAATTAGGGTTTTCCGAGAGCTTTTCACTTTTACCATCATGTCCCTCATTAAATGAGGGGAAATCGCGGAAATAACCTTAGGGTTTAGGTTGGAGGGGTTCTAGACATTAAGTTGTGTCTACCAATGACCTTAGCCCTTGCCTATAAATAGGAGCCTCCTCCTTGAGCAAATGGCACACAACTCTTGTTTTGAATTCTCGCAAAGAAGAACTCCAAGAGAAGAAGAAAACCGCTGTGGAATCGCCTCCAGCACTCAGGTAAGCCTCAACTTTTCTTTTTATTTTCTGTCTTTACATTCCTAGATCTAGATCTCTTCTTCTACCTTTCTGTAGTGTAAAGCCTTGTTTGTATGTGTGGAAATCCTTCCCCGGCTCAAAGTATCTCAAGACTCCCCTAGCCGTAAAACGTGAAGGCGGATCTAGGAGAAACGAGACTGGGGATTGACCCTAGTGCTAGAACCCATGTAGCGTAAGGCTTTTGAATGTTTGAAAACCGTTCCATATTCAAAGTACCCTTGATTATCTTAAAGAGAACAAAGGGAAACGATAATGGAACGGAACCCTAGGCTATGCTAGAACCTATTTTGTTGAATCTATATGCATGTGTATGGATCTTGCTTGGTTTTTTCACTTTTGCACACATATCACTATTTTAGCGGGATAGGCTCATATTTGGGGTTTATTGCATTTATTGTGATAAAACTCAAATAAATGGCCTCAATCAATTCTGGAGTGTTTTAAAATGTTTTTCAAAGGCTTTGGATTCATCTCACACGAATCACATATTTTTTATCAATTTTCGGACTTGGATTTCTTCAAAAGTGGCTTAACTTGACAGCACCTGTACCCTTACTTCGGACGTCCGTAACTTCATCATCCGGATGAATTTTGGGGCGATTCTAGAACCATGGGAAAGGTGAGGCTGTCTAGTTTATGTCCACCAAATTTTATGAATTTCCATCTAGCCGATTTTTGACACTTCTCTGTCGAAGTTAAGTGGACAGTTCAGGTCCAAGTACAGAACTTGTCACTTCGACGGACCGCCATGTGTTCGTTTTAAGTCCGATTTGAGTGGTTTTTGTTTCTGAGTACTCCTTTTTTAGTCTATTTTCAAATCCAGTTGGTTTCATAATTTTTGGATTCCATTTGAATTATTGGTAGCCGATTTACTCAGAACTGCTCATTTGCATTTTTCTGGGTAAATCTGTGATCTTCGGGGCCTGTTCGGGAGACCACCCAAGGCACATCCGAAGGGATTTTTGTATGAGGCTAGTTTCTGTTGAAAGATGGCCATACCGACTTCAATCACACAAAATTTCACAGATTTCTATGTAGTGGATTTTTCTAGACAATTTTCCAAAGTTGCCCACTTACCACTTTTAAAAATCCCCAACAGCAACTTCAAAGGAGCATAACTCCTAGGATTTTTATCGAAATGAAGTGAAATTTTGCATGAGACTCTTATTTACCCTAATCTTTCAAATGGATTTGGTTTGGTTCAATTCAGAATTGGATTTGAATGATTTCAAGGCAAATGGCATACTTTTTACCGAATTTTCCAGATTTGATTTAACTTGGCTTTATGCAACCTCTACTTTGATTTCCATCTTTTGAAATACTCCAGAAATGATATTGACATAAGAGAGGATCTAAAATCCATTTAGATTCTCATGTGAAGATATCATACATTTGACCTTTTTCAAGGTTTCTCATGATTTTTAGCAAGCTTTCTTATTTTGTTTTTGCATGAACATACACTTGGCAACCACTTTGTGTGGATGAATGGGGGTGCCTAACACCTTTCCCCGTTCATAATCTAATCCCCTTACCCATCTCTGGATTTTATTTTCAAGTAGGATTATTTTTATCCTAGAATTTGTCTTTTGGCTATTTTTGCCTACTTTTGAACTTTTGGTGTCCATTCTCACCCCAAAATAAAGAATGGTGGCGACTCTCCCAATTTTTGCGTTGAGCCCGTGTGTTGACGGAGGGACGATCACTCCGGTGATCGTCAACACACGGGCTCAACGCAAAAATTGGGAGAGTCGCTACCATTCTTTATTTTGGGGTGAGAATGGACACCAAAAGTTCAAAAGTAGGCAAAAATAGCCAAAAGACAAATTCTAGGATAAAAATAATCCTACTTGAAAATAAAATCCAGAGATGGGTAAGGGGATTAGATTATGAACGGGGGAAGGTGTTAGGCACCCCCATTCATCCACACAAAGTGGTTGCCAAGTGTATGTTCATGCAAAAACAAAATAAGAAAGCTTGCTAAAAATCATGAGAAACCTTGAAAAAGGTCAAATGTATGATATCTTCACATGAGAATCTAAATGGATTTTAGATCCTCTCTTATGTCAATATCATTTCTGGAGTATTTCAAAAGATGGAAATCAAAGTAGAGGTTGCATAAAGCCAAGTTAAATCAAATCTGGAAAATTCGGTAAAAAGTATGCCATTTGCCTTGAAATCATTCAAATCCAATTCTGAATTGAACCAAACCAAATCAATTTGAAAGATTAGGGTAAATAAGAGTCTCATGCAAAATTTCACTTCATTTCGATAAAAATCCTAGGAGTTATGCTCCTTTGAAGTTGCTGTTGGGGATTTTTAAAAGTAGTAAGTGGGCAACTTTGGAAAATTGTCTAGAAAAATCCACTACATAGAAATCCGTGAAATTTTGTGTGATTGAAGTCGGTATGGCCATCTTTCAACAGAAACTAGCCTCATACAAAAATCCCTTCGGATGTGCCTTGGGTGGTCTCCCGAACAGGCCCCGAAGATCACAGATTTACCCAGAAAAATGCAAATGAGCAGTTCTGAGTAAATCGGCTACCAATAATTCAAATGGAATCCAAAAATTATGAAACCAACTGGATTTGAAAATAGACTCAAAAAGGAGTACTCAGAAACACAAACCACTCAAATCGGACTTAAAACGAACACATGGCGGTCCGTCGAAGTGACAAGTTCTGTACTTGGACCTGAACTGTCCACTTAACTTCGACAGAGAAGTGTCAAAAATCGGCTAGATGGAAATTCATGAAATTTGGTGGACATAAACTAGACAGCCTCACCTTTCCCATGGTTCTGGAATCGCCCCAAAATTCATCCGGATGATGAAGTTACGGACGTCCGAAGTAAGGGTACAGGTGCTGTCAAGTTAAGCCACTTTTGAAGAAATCCAAGTCCGAAAATTGATAAAAAATATGTGATTCGTGTGAGATGAATCCAAAGCCTTTGAAAAACATTTTAAAACACTCCAGAATTGATTGAGGCCATTTATTTGAGTTTTATCACAATAAATGCAATAAACCCCAAATATGAGCCTATCCCGCTAAAATAGTGATATGTGTGCAAAAGTGAAAAAACCAAGCAAGATCCATACACATGCATATAGATTCAACAAAATAGGTTCTAGCATAGCCTAGGGTTCCGTTCCATTATCGTTTCCCTTTGTTCTCTTTAAGATAATCAAGGGTACTTTGAATATGGAACGGTTTTCAAACATTCAAAAGCCTTACGCTACATGGGTTCTAGCACTAGGGTCAATCCCCAGTCTCGTTTCTCCTAGATCCGCCTTCACGTTTTACGGCTAGGGGAGTCTTGAGATACTTTGAGCCGGGGAAGGATTTCCACACATACAAACAAGGCTTTACACTACAGAAAGGTAGAAGAAGAGATCTAGATCTAGGAATGTAAAGACAGAAAATAAAAAGAAAAGTTGAGGCTTACCTGAGTGCTGGAGGCGATTCCACAGCGGTTTTCTTCTTCTCTTGGAGTTCTTCTTTGCGAGAATTCAAAACAAGAGTTGTGTGCCATTTGCTCAAGGAGGAGGCTCCTATTTATAGGCAAGGGCTAAGGTCATTGGTAGACACAACTTAATGTCTAGAACCCCTCCAACCTAAACCCTAAGGTTATTTCCGCGATTTCCCCTCATTTAATGAGGGACATGATGGTAAAAGTGAAAAGCTCTCGGAAAACCCTAATTTTGAGCAAACTTAAGGTATCCGGTATATCAGGCCGGATAAAAAAGGGCCTTAAGGTATCCGGTACATGGTACCGGATACGCCAAGGCTCACACGTATCCGGTATGAGTATCCGGATACGGGAAAGAGTACTTGTATCCGAATTGAGTATCCGGATACAGGTAAAAGTATATTTTCTTCAAATTCTGTGCTGGCTTTCCAGGAGATAATGATTTTTGATGATTGTTTGTGCAATTTGGGGTGTCTACAGATACTCCAAGCAATACTCTGAAATGTCGGGAGGCGGATCATGAACTCTGCCATGGCCTCCCTCGCCCTCAAGGGCCGGATCATGAACTCTGCCTCGGCCTCTGCCCCGACCACGAGCAGGAGCAACCACAGGCTAAAATCCAAAAGGAAAATATAAGGGTTGCGTAGGAAGAGAATAGAAGGAGGCAAGAGAAGAATTTGAAAACCTACCTCAGCAGAACCCTCAGCCGAGCTCTCTCTGAGATCATCTAGAGGCTCCGAAAGGGTGGCACTAGAACTCGTCTCAATCCGAGCTCAAGACGAAGAGGGTCAATCAGCTGGGTCGACCTCCTCTCACACACGGGAACGACTCCTAGCCATCTACACAGGGAAGTGTTTTGTGAATTTTAGTTCAAATCTACCTTGCTTGTGACCTATACTTCAATTTCATCATAAATTGTATCTTACTTTTATTCTCTGTGTCAATGCGAAGTTTTCGGATCCTAAAACATCTCTAATATTTCCTAATTTGTGGTGAATTCAGGGATATTCAAGGAGGCCAAGAAACGACAGGAATGGCAGACAGCGCTGCCAAAACTTCAAATCAAGAGTTAGCAAGCCAAGTTGGAGAGTTAGGATGAATTGAAAATTTTTTTTTTCACAACAGTGGGTAGGCCACCATCAACAATTCATCAAAAGCTTTAGCAAAACTGAAAAATCATGCCCTGAGCATTCATCACCAGCAATGCAAAGTAAGAAAGCAAATCAATAGACACCACTGGCAGTCAGTGTCAAAAAACCACACCTCAGGAATGGGCAAGAACAGTTTGAAAGTCAAAACAAATTTCAGAAGAACAGACATGGCATCAAGTCTAGAAATGCAAAATCGTACCGTGAACCATCAAGTTGGGAATTGGCCTAGGAACAGTGAAAAAATATCACTAACAAGATAGTTCTAAATAATTGTAGCAAAATTGGATCCAAATTAGGAGAGTAGACTTTGTTCTAACATGCAATCAGAAAATTGGCAGGCAATCAGCAGGACACCATCAGTTCATGCGAATCAGCAAATATCATCCGCAGGAAGTCCAAAATTCTGAGATACCATCAATTCAAGGGTACCACCAAGGAAGAAAGCTATCATTATCACAGCAAAGCATATGGCATTAAGTCTAAAAATTTCAGCAGCGACAGAGAATTATGCCAAAGATAATTCATCCAAGGGATCAATTGCAAATGAACAGTCCAAGTGTGGAGAAAGTAGTCGATCAAGTACAATCCACAAACAAGTTCACAAAGTAGCAATTCAGTGCTTAAGCTCAACAAGAAGATGTTTTGATTAAAGATGCCAAGCTACCATTACTGTTTGACTAACAATGAAGACAAAAGAAGAACCTGATTGCAGGTAAAAGGGGTCAGATAGATTGCTGGAACTCAGGTGGAACCGCCGGAAATCAATTGAGGAATCGCCAGGGAGCAGCAATGAGCTAGGGCTCAGCCACCGCAGCAAATGAGCAAATGCCAACGTATTCGATCCTCACCGGCATCAATAGGTGTCGCTGGAGCTCAGGGAAGTAGCCGAAGAAGCAAGGATGACCGTCGGGTGTCGAAGGAGAGAAGAGTGTAACCGGGGTTGGCAATCGGAGTAGAAGTGAAAGAAATGAGAAGTCGCGGTCGCGTGCGACTTAATAAAAGCAGGTGTATCCGGAAACTCAGGCCGGATACAAACAAGCTTATTCTTATCCGGTTAAACATGCTGGATACTAAAAAAAAAAACAGAAAAAAAAGAAGAAAAAAGCAGAAAAAACAGAAAAATATGAAAAAAAAAGGAAAAAGAAAAAAAAGAAAAGAAAAAAAAGAGAAAAGGAAAAGAAAAAAGAAAAAGAAAAAAGGAAGAAAAAAAAGAAAAAAAGAAAAAAAGAAAAAAAAGAGAAAAGGAAAAGAAAAAAGGAAAAGAAAAAAAGAAGAAGAGAGAGAAAAAAGAAGAAGGGAAAGAGCAAAAATGTGCTACAAATTCTACTATTTTCTCACAAAATCCTATTGTTGCCTTAAAATCCACCTCACAGCCACGAGAGCTCAGTAGAATTTAGGACAAGCTTGGGAAATGTGCTGGTCAAAAGGAAGATCTTCACTCTTTTTTTAACTTGGTTTGATAAAAAATTAGTTTTCAAGAAATCCTATTTTTGGGCTTAAAATCCACTTCACAGCCACAAGAGCTCAGTGGAACTTAAGAACTCTTGGAGAGATGCCCCCCTTTAAAGTTAGGGCTTTTTGGCAAATCTTCACCCAAAAATTGCTTTTTTACAAAATTGAATTAAATCAAGCAAATCATGCTTAAGGGAGTGCAATTTGGGCTTGTCTAATCTTTGCAGCTCACTGCTTCGCAGCTCCCGCAAAGAGAGGCTGTTGTAGACACCCCAAATTGCACAATAAATAATCAAAAATCATTATCTCCTTGAAAGCCAGCACAGAAATTGAAGAAAATGAATTTTTACCTGTATCCGGCAACTCAGGCCGGATACAAGTACTCCTCTTTGTATCCGGTGGAAAATACCGGATACAAGCAATTCCTAGTATATCCGGCATTATATGCCGGATACACTAAGACCCTTGTGTATCCGGCCTGAGATGCCGGATACATAAGTTTTGCTAAAAAAATTAGGGTTTTCCGAGAGAAATCACTTTTTACCATCATATCCCTCATTAAATGAGGGGAAATCTCGGAAACAGCCTTAGGGTTAAGGTTGGTGGATTCTAGACATTAAGTTGTGTCTACCAACAACCCTAGCCTTTGCCTATAAATAGGAGGCTCCTCCTCAAGCAAATGGCCAAGAAGTTGGAGATCCAAGAGCTCCGAGTGAAGAAGGGAACCGCTGCCGGATTGCTTCCAGAACCCCAGGTAAGCCTCAACCTCTTCTTTATTTTCTGTCTTTAGATCTCTTCTTCTACCTTTCTGTAGAATAAAGCCTTCTATGTGTGTGAAAACCCTTCCCCGGCTCAAAGTATCTCAAGACTCCCCCTAGCCGTAAAACGTGAAGGCGGGATCTAGGAGAAACGAGACTGGGGATTGACCCTAGTACTAGAACCCTATCTTGCATAAGCCTTCTGAATCTATATAAACCGTTCTATATTCAAAGTACCCCATGATTATCTTGAAGAACCGTGTTTAACGGGGAGAGAGAACAAAGGGAAACGATAATGGAACGGAACCCTAGGTTGTTTTAGAACCTTATTTTGATGAATATGTATGCATGCTATGTTGTTATATTGATCTTGTATGGTTTTTCACACTTACACATACATAGCACTATTTTGGCGGGATAGGCTCACATTTGGGGATTTATTACATTCATTGTGATAAATCTCAAATAAATAGCCTCAATCAATTCTGGAATGTCTTTGGATGATTTTTAAAGTATTTGTGTTCATCTTGCACGAATTGCACACACTTTGTCACAGTTTTGCATTGGTTTTACTCAAGAAAGGCTTAACTTGACAGCAACTGTACCCTGACTTCGGACACTCATAACTTCATTATCCGGATGAATTTTGGAGTGATTCTAGAACCATGGGAAAGGTGAGGCTGTCTAGTTTATGACTACCAAATTTCATTAATTTCTATGAGGTAAATTTTTGACACCATTCTGCCGAAGTTGAGAGGTCATTTTAGGTCAAACTGTTGAACCTATCACTTCGAATGGGCGCCATCTGCTTGTTTTAAATCCGATTCAAGTGATTTTCCTTTCTGGGAACTCCTTTATGAGTCTATTTTTAACTCCAATTGGTTTCATAATTTTTTTGATTTAAATTGTGTCGTGGAGAGCAGATTTACTCAGAACTGCTCAACAGCACTTTTCTGGGTCAATCTGTGATCCTCGGGGCGTGTTCGGGAAGTCACCCAAGGCGCATCCGAATGAGTTTTTGTATGAGGCTAGTTTCTCTTGAAAGATGGCCATACAGGCTTCATTGACACCAAATTTCACGGATTTCTATGAAGTAGATTTTTCTAAGTGATTTTCTAAACTTGCCTACTTGTTACTTTTGATTTTCTCCGGCAGCAAGTTTAAAAGAGCCATAACTCTTAGAATTTCAACCGGATTTAATTGAAATTTTGCATGAGACTATTGTTTACCCTAATCTTTCAAATGGATTTGGTTTGATTTAATTTAAAATTGGATTTGATTGATTTCAAGACAAATGGCATTACTTTTTACCAAATTCCCGGATTTGATTCAACTTGGTTTTATGCAACTTTTACTTTGATTTCCATATTTTTGTGATATTCCAGAAGTGATATTAACACTTTTTCAAGGTTTTCATGATTTTTTAGCAAGCTTTCTATTTTCTTCTAGCATGAACAACACTTGGCAACCACCTTGTGTGGGTGAATGGGGGTGCCTAACACCTTCCCCCGTTCATAATCTAATCCCCTTACCCATCTCTGGATTTGATTTTCAAGTAGGTTATTTTTACCCTAGAATTTGTCTTTTATCTCTTTTTGTTTATTTTAATCCTTTGGTGTCCATTCACACCTTTAAACCTTGAATGGTGGCGACTCCCACTTTTTACGTCGAGCCCCGTGTGTTGACGGAGGGATGATCATCTTCGGGTGATTTTTTCCCATGTCTCACAGCAGCATGTATGAAAACCTACATGCTCTAAATCGGTTCATCTTTATATATGATGAATAAAAGTGTACAAGAAAACTCACATTGGGCTTGCAAAGTTATTTGGAGTATCCTGGACCTCCTCTTTGACTGGAGCAGCACTTCAAGCTCTTCTTCTCCTAGCACCAAGGAGCTTCAAGTATGTTTCTTGGGTTGAGAACCAAGGGTGAAGAGGGTAGGAGGCCTTGAGATCAATTTGAGTGGGCTTTGGGGTGAGTGGAGGTAACCAATGGAGGTGCACAAGAGGGGGCAGCCATGGGAGAGCTTGGGAGAGATAGGAGAGAAGAAGAATGGGGGATACAAAATGTGCTCAACCTTCAATGCATCCCACCCCCTCCCATTTTATAGGAGAGGTTGCTTAAGGGTTAAGAAAGACCAATTTTTAAATATTTTATCAAAAGTGACTTTTTTATTGTTATTTCTTATTTGTGACTTATTACTTTTGCTTAATGGTTAAGAAAGACTCTTTTGTTAATATTTTTTACTTAGGGGTTAAGAAAGACTCTTTTTGTTAATATTTTTGTTTACTTAAGGGTTAAGCAAGGGGGACGTCCACGTGGCGCAGTTTGCCACGTGGACAGTTTATTTTTGACCAGGGATTGCCCATAACTCTCTCATTTGAGCTCCGATTCTGGCAAACTCAGTTGCGTTGGAACTGGGTCGACATCCTTTATCCACTAAGCTAGAGTTTAACAGCAAATTCGGGGTTTAGCAGAAAGTCAACTTTCGGCTCCCCCTTAAGTTTGACCGCCTACAGAACCTTCATCCGGACTCCGATTCCAGCAAACTTAGTTGCGTTGGAACCATGTTGGGATTCTCTATGTACTGAGATAAAGCAAGGTGGCCAACTATCACCTGATCAAAAAGTCAACTTTTTGTCCCCTTGGGGCTTGACTTTCTGCCATGGTTTTCATTTTCAGCACTTCCAGGGGTGTAAAAATAAGGTGCTTACAATATGCTTTCAAGTTCCATCCCTTCTTCCCTTGGTAATCTTAGAATGCTAAAGAATTTGAGCTTATTTGAAAATGGATTATCAGGTTCCATCCCTTGCACTTTTGGAAATTTGACTGGTCTCTATTTATTGTATCTTTGGGGTAATCAGAGAGCTGGCTCCATCCCTTCAGAACTGGGGAAGTTGAAGTTGCTTATTAATCTTGATTTGAGCTTCAACAACCTCATTGGTTCCATCCCCGTTTCTTTGGGTAACTTGAGCGACCTAACTCTTTTACACATTATGCATAATATGCTTTCAGGTTCCATCCCTTCTTCCCTTGGTAATCTTAGAATGCTAAAGAATTTGGTCTTTTCTGAAAATGGATTATCAGGTTCCATCCCTTGCACTTTTGGAAAATTTACTGGTCTCTCTACCTTGTATCTTGGGGGTAATCAGCTCTTTGGCTCCATCCCTTCAAAATTGGGGAAGTTGAAGTTGCTTATTAATCTTGATGTGGGCTGCAATAACCTCACTGGTTCCATCCCTTCTTCCCTCGGCAATCTTAGAATGCTAAAGGATTTTCGCTTATCTGAAAATGGATTATCAGGTTCCATTCCTTCGAGTCTTGGAAATTTGACAAACCTACGTACATTAAGCTTGTTAGAAAATCATTTATCGGGGAAAATACCACGAGCGATGAATAATCTTACACATTTGATTCATTGTTCATTCTCTACTAACCAGCTCCATGGTCCACTGCCGCAACAAATATGCCTTGGGGGATTACTTGAAAAATTCACAGCATTTGACAACTACTTCACAGGCCGTATTCCAAAAAGCATGAGAAACTGCACAAGTTTATTAAGAGTCCGACTTGATGGAAACCAACTAACTGGAAATCTATCAGAATATCTTGGCATATGTCCGAGGTTGGAGTACATTGATTTGAGCCATAACATGTTTCACGGTGAGCTTTCAGAAAATTGGAAAAAATGCCAACATTTAACAAGCCTTAAAATTTCTGGAAACAGGATTTCTGGTAGAATACCATTCAAGATTGGAGAATTGAGTGATCTACACATACTTGACCTTTCTTCCAATCATTTGGTTGGTGAGATTCCAAAGGAGTTAGGGAGATTGACTTCCTTACTCAATTTATCATTGAATGATAATCATCTATCTGGCAATATTCCTTCAGGAATTGGAATGTTATCTGAGTTGCAATACCTCAATCTAGGAATGAATAATTTAAGTGGATTAATTCCACAACAAATAGGAGATTGCCTGAAGTTGTTATACTTGGATTTGAGCATGAACTTGCTTCATGGAAGCATACCCTCCTCCATGGGTAACTTAACTCACTTGCAATACCTTCTGGATCTTAGTAAAAACTCACTTACAGGAGAAATACCACCACAGCTTGGGCATTTGAAAAGTTTGGAAAGACTGAATCTCTCACACAACATGCTCTTCGGTTCAATTCCATCCACTTTTGATCAGACATTCAGCAGCTTAATGGTCATTGATGTATCCTTCAATTTACTGGAGGGTCCCATTCCAAACAACAAAGCCTTTAAAGAGGCACCACCAGAAGCATTCAAGGGCAATAAAGGCTTGTGTGGCAACATCAAAGGTTTAAAAGCTTGTTCTTCTTCCACTAGAAACAATGCTACAGTATCGAAGGGCAAAAGGATCATGATCTTTACACTAATTTCCATTTTAGGAATTCTCTCTCTCTTATTTGCTTCCATTGTAATTTTTTGTGTTTGGCATCAACAAGTGAGAAGTGATGAAACCGTGCAGACAAAAACACAAAATGGAAAATTATTTTCAATATTTTTCCATGATGGAAGAATAGCGTACGAGAACATTATTGAAGCAACAGAGTCCTTTGACGAAAAATATTGCATCGGCATGGGAGGATATGGAAGCGTTTACAAAGCAACACTATCTGCAAGTCAGATTTTTGCTGTAAAGAAGCTTCGTCCATTCCTGGATGGTGAGATGATTGATGTAAAAAGCTTTGAGACTGAGATTCGGGTATTAACAGATATAAGGCATCGAAACATCGTGAGACTCTTTGGTTTTTGCTTGCATTCCCGCCATTCTTTTTTAGTGTATGAGTACTTAGAGAGAGGAAGTTTATGTAAATCACTAAGCAACACGGAGCAAGCAATAGAGTTGGACTGGAAGAAGAGAGTAAATATTGTCAAAGGTGTTGCCCATGCTTTGTCTTACATGCACCATGATTGCTCTCCACCGATTGTTCATTGAGACATATCAAGCAGCAATATCCTTTTGGACTCAGAATATGAAGCTCGGATCTCTGATTTTGGAACTGCTAGGCTTATAAAGCCTGATTTATCCAATTGGACTCAACTTGTAGGCACATATGGATACATTGCTCCAGGTAATTCTCAATACTATATATCATTCTTTGAATCATAACACTGAGAACCTTACAAATTTTTACAGTTTCTTTTTATTTTTTAAATTGACATTTATTTTATTACCTTTTTATGTTGATTGGATTAGGATGGGGTCGAGCCCACGTCCCACATTTGGATTATCGGCAATTGTTAAGTTCCATATGTTGGGCCTTTGATATAAATAGTTGCATCTTTACATATCAGCTTAATTAGCTTTAAGTGCAGCGGATTTTTTACACCAATTACTTAACCATATATGGTTAAGTCATTGTGGAGTGAATCCAAGTAAGAATTTAAAGGCGTTAATGCATTATTTTGTATTATTAAACGATAAAAGTAGTTTTAGAACTCGGCTTTACGTATTGGAAGCTTCCCGGACTGTAGACATTTAGACTTTTGATTAACCTTACAATTGATATGTGAGATATTTGCATGACTATTCATGAATGAAGGTATTTTCTTTGGGATAAGTAGTGCTCGTGTATCTTATCTAGTATTATATCACTAATGATTTTATGTCTTGTAGAATTGGCTTACACAATGCAGGTGACTGAAAAATGTGATGTTTATAGCTTTAGGGTGGTGACATTAGAAGTGATTATGGGAAAGCATCCTTGTGATCTCATCTCCTCCATTTTGTCAACAGCACTATCGTCGTCGTCGTCGCCATTGATGAGGAAGGATATACTGTTAAAGGATGTAGTGGACCTGCGCTTACTCCTTCCCTCACTTGAAATAGCAAGTGAAATAGTCTCCATTGTAAGGCTAGCATTCGCTTGCTTACAAAGTCCACAATCAAGGCCAACCATGCAACAGGTGTGTCAGGAGCTCGCACGCCTTCAGCCTTCTCTTTTGGTGCCCTTTCACATAGTTACATTGGAGCAGCTATTGAATTAGGGGAATGAAAAAACCGACTACTAAGTTTTAGCCTTGTGACTCGATGTTGCTCCAAGTGGGCACAGGGTGACACTGCTGGATGAGTCTGGGCATATTTACGTACTAGATGTTCTATATAAACTGGATTTTCAAACACATGAATATGAATTTCAATTCCACCATTTGGACGCTAAAAAATATGTAAGAATTTATATAGATGCTTTATTGTTAATTTGATCAAGATGCATGATATGAAGTTGGCACCTACATCAATACGTGGTCTGTTAGTTCACACAACACAAGATGATCATGAAAAGGTGCCATTCGAAATAGGTAGCAACTAATCAAAGATAAGCATTTAGTATTCTTTCTTGATAGTAAAAGGTATAACAAATTGAAAATTATTGGTACCTCGTAAATGGACTCACCACGCAAGAGACAATCGGCATTTAGCAGCGGTCCCTAGTTGACCGACGCTAAAAGCCATAGGTTTTTTTATTTTACAAAATCTCCAACCGCGCACGATTTCGGTCTCTTCAGTCTCGCCCCTATCTTCTTTCCCCTGTCTCTCGTCTCCCTGCCAAACTCCTACTCTCTCTCTCTCTTCCGTCTCCCCCCATCTCTTTCTCTCTCTCTGCAAATTCCTTCCCAATCTTTGATCTCTCCAAATCTCATTCTCCAGTAGGTGGTCTCACTCTCTCTTTCGTTTTTTGTACCACAAAAGCAACCTAGGGCTTTGATTTATGGTTGAATCTTCAAATTTGAAGTGTTGTGTGAAATTTGCATTCAAAGTTATGTTTTGATTTGTGGATGAATCTTCAATTGATTCCACAGATTTGTGGATTTTATTTCTAGGATCCTACTGGATCTTGAGCTAATTATTATGTGATTCCTTTGTTTCATCTTTACTCGATCCTTCACCTCCTAAATCGGATTCAGCTTCTTCATACCAGATCGAGATCAGCCGCCCAAGTCATTTGATTGTTTTATGATCTTTTGATTCTAGCAGAAGACGTGACTGTTATGGTGAGGAGTGTGACCTCTATTGCAAAGACAGGCGATAAATTCGTTTGTGCAACCTTGGATTGGTGGCCTTCCACTAAGTGCAGTTATAACCAGTGTCCCTGGGGAAAGGCAGGCATTCTCAATCTGGTATGCCCTGCAGTTTACTTAAAACCTTCTCTCTTCCATTTAAATTTGATTAGGTGTTTGCATGTGCGTAGCAGATTCATTGAAGTGTTGATCTTCATATGTAGGACTTGAACAATACGATTCTTTCACCCCAGAGGCTTTGGCCTATTGGTTCAAGAACCTAGTCATGGAGAAGGCTCTACAGAGCTATGGTAACATTTGGATTGAATTCACTCTTTGACCGGAAAAATCTTACCAATGATGGACTTTATGGAGGTGACTGGAACCCAAAGAACGCTTGTATTTGATCATTTCAGAAGGACACTTTCGAATCATATGAATTTGGTAATTAGAGTCTTAAACCTAGTTATTCACCTTAACTTCAATTTTTTTTTTCTCTTTTTAAAATTTGGATCAAACTAATTTATACCATTAACAATGTAATCATCAGGTAATGAGCTAAGGGGATCTGGATTTTCTGCAAGGGTAGAGGCTGACCAATATGCAGAGGACATACTTGTTCTTGGAAACTTATTGATGAATTATACTCAAATTCTACAAAAAATCCAAAGATATTGGCCCCGGGAGGATTCTATGACGAGAAATGGTTTTCTAACTTCCTTCTGGCAACGGGGCCTATTGTCGTTGACGTAATAACTCATCATATTTACAACATTGGACCAGGTACAGTTATCATTCTCAATACAGTATCATACTACAGTATAGCCAAAACATGTTGGCATAGTTGATTGATCACCATTTAGCTTTGTACAGAAATTCAAGAGCATGTAATTAATAAATTCACTTATTGTAGACATACAAAGACATATCAGATATAGTCAAGAGCTTTGGTTCATGGGCATCTGTTTGGGTTGGGGAATTAGGTGGTGCATACAATAGTGGAGGCAAATATGTATCTCATACATTTGTTGATGGCTTCTGGTGAGGACTTCTTGGAAACCATTCTTTGAGAATGTTGTTTCTCATTAGCCCAAAAGAAGTTTTGGTTACTTGGGCTCTTGACTTTGGTTTGGTTTTTTAATGGTTGCCTTTGAACAGTTACTTGGATTAGCTTGGAAGCACTTCTATAGTCAACCACAAGGCTTTCTGCAGACAGGCTTTCATTGGTGGAAACTATGCTCTCCTCAATACCACAACATTTGTTCCTAACCCAGATTACTATGGGTTAGCTTTCCATTGCCTAATAAGGGATAACTGATTCAACTAGTTGATGCTTTTGATATGTCTCATCACTTGGCAGTCCTTTTCTCTACCAGGGTTATGCTGTGGCATCGTTTGATGGGAAATAATGTTCTCTCAACTACTCAATTTGGCTCCTCATCCTTGGGCACATATTCTAATTTTTAAAGGAACAAGGTATAGCCAAATCTCTTACTTGTCTTTGATTTTTCTTTTTCTTTGCATCTTTTATTTCTAATTCTAATACAAATTCTAACATTAATTAAGTTTTCTTTCCATCTCAGCCTAGCATTACTCTGATGCTGATTCTGATTAACATTTCAAACTCTACTAGTTTCAAGGTTTCTGTGGTGAGCAAACTCTACTACATTCTTAATGTGAAGGAGCAAAACATTCAGTTGGTTTCTGTGGTTGCGTTGGGTCATTGGATGGGTGTGGAGCATTGTTTGTGAGTTTTGAGTTTGGGTTGGGGAGGGGAAGTACGGGCAGGGGGTTGGGGTAAGGGCAAGGGCAGTTCTGGAGCAGGGGGTTGAGGGCAGGGGCGGGGGCAGTGCGTTAAGGAGGGAAGGGGACGTGCCAAAAATATTTTTTAAAAAATAAGTACAGTTTTAGTGGCGGTCACGAACCACCACTAGAAGACAAAGAAACCGCCGCTAAAAGATTTAGCGACGGTGGAATTCAGGGAGGGCCACTGTCGGACCCTCATCCTTTTAGTGGCGGATTAATTTGTGTTGTGACGAAACAACATCAAGTGAGCAAGAACAACCAATAACCATTAATCTACCCAATTAATAGTAAATAAAATAAATTCTAGCAGTTGGTAGAAAAGCCCCAAAAGTCTAAAGTATATCAATGTTTAAAGTAAAGAAAAATGTTTCAAAACATTCAGATAATCAACAATTTAGGGGAAAAAATAACTACTCAGCATGATTGATCAGTCACAGAGTTACAACTCTCACATCATGAATTATTCACTTATGGACTGGAATCTATGAACGGATTGGATGTTGAGTTGCCTGACTTAAATCTGGTTTACAATTATGCAATGTTCAAAGCTGGGATTTGTGGTTCAAAATCCAATTAATTTGGGTCCAAATTCAGTAAGTTCAGCAATAAATCAACTAGAAACCTAAAATATTTATGGCTTCTACTTATTTTACTTTGATGCCGGCCCAAAGTCGATTGTCATAAAGAAGGGTTTATGTGAAAATTAAAAGATTGATATAACTCAAGTGTTTCCTGCATTCATATTTGTAAAGTATCTGTAGGGGACGTCCTGGTTACTTGAGCATTCTCTATCTAACGATTCAGAAGTAAGAGGTTTATCCATTTCCTGTCAAAAACAGATCTTTTACTTGAGCATTCTCTATCTAACGATTCATAAGTAAGAGGTTTATCTATTTCATGTCAAAACAGATCTTTTATTATTGCGTCGGGTCTTTTAGAGAGTTTTTTTCTTTTATGAAGGTTATCCTTGTCTTTGTTTATATCTCAGGTTGGAATAAATTACTAATTGGTTGACCCCATGCACAAGGCCTGAGCTCCAAGTAGGCCGGCTCATGGGAGGAGATGAAGGGACCACTGTTGACAAACATCCCATCACATATGGTTGAACATGTTGGACAAATACTTGACCAGAGGTCGGCCAAGTGTTGGCAAAATTTTTGGAAAATTTTGGATGACATATGACCCATTAGTCAAAAATTTTTATTAAATGGCTCTATGAGTGTAGCAATGAGAAAATATAGACCATTTGGTTCTGTTTATAAGTACTAATGATGGGAGTACTCCCAATCAATAGAATTGTAGCTCCCATCATTTGACTTGTACTTTCCCATCAATAAACTTGTAAAAAACTTATAATTCCTCATGGATGGACTTGTAACTCTCCATAATTTAGTAACATATCCAAATGGTCTATATTTTCTCATTTGTGGACTAATTTGGTCATTTGCAGGAAGGCATGACAAACGGATCATATATCAAACAATAGTTTTCCCAAAAATTTTCACAAGCTCCAAGCAAACACAAGCTTAACCTCAATCCCAAATTTCCAAGTCTTCCTTCTTCATTTTCCATGTTGACTTCATCATTGATGACAGACCGTAGCTCAGTAACAGTACTAAGAGCTACTCAAGCTGCCCAGTGTATATGGGTAGACTGTGAAAATTACATGATTTGCCACATATTGATTCATGTAGAAATGGTCCTCTGATAGAATAACTAATGGCCTGATCTCTATCTCTCTCTTTTTGCAGTTATATGTTTCTTAATCTATATGAGAGAGGTTAAATTTAAAGGATAGCATTATATAAAAAGTGGTCCTTCCGACCCTATTAGCGTTCGATCGCTTCCATTCTATTTTATGGACATTCTACAACATGGAAATGGAAAGCTAACGTGAAAAAGACTGATACCTAACTGAACTATTGACTCATTCATATTTGAGAAATACCAATATTTGAGCGTTGCAGCCTCTCTAGTGATGCAGAAAAGATAGCTTGATCCCAAACGCAAGGCCAACAGCGCCCCAAGTTGGCTGGCCGACCACACCATTGAAAGAATCTCATCACATAAGATCCAACACGCTGAGAGACAAATGTTAGACTGCAAACCCGAAGCTGAACAAGTCAAGAAAAATTTGTCTCTATGCTGGAATCAGCTCGAACCCACTACAAAATTTGCAAGTCTTTCTATTTCCACCATCAATGACGAGCAAAAATGAGAGGCCAAAAAAACCAAAAAACAATGAGAGCAAGTCATGCTGTTAGTACTGTACAAGTAGTTCTGTATATATATATATATATGAATTATGTGGTAAAGTCCTTCATCCGACCATAATATCCTTTAACCACCGCCCATTCCTACGCTTGCACACTTATTTGGTTTCTGCTGGTTGCAATTGCCAAGTACTCCATGTCATTAGAGCTATCACCCTCTATCTTCGTTTTTTCCTACTCTAGATCTTTTCTTTGTTTTCGTTCATTGCTTCTCCCTATTTTGTTTCTTCCTCCATTACTACTAAACTAGGAGAAGCCGAAGCTCTACTCAAATGGAAAACCAGCCTTCAAAATCACACCTTTCTAACTTCATGGCAACCACCTCTTCCTAGCAACGCCACCAATTTATCTTCCCATACCAATGGAAGAAGAGGTGCCCCATGTGATTGGGTTGGAATATCTTGCAACAAGGTTGGAACCGTCACCAATATAACCATAAATAGTGCATGTCTAAGAGGTCTGCTTCATAACTTTGGCTTCTCTTCATTTGTCAACCTTGTCTGCGTTGATCTTAATGATAACAAACTTTTTGGAGCCATCCCACCAAGCATCAGTAAAACTTTCCACACTAACTCACCTTGATCTTGGTACAAATCAACTCTCTAGAGAAATCCCAACAGAAATTTTCTTACTCACACATCTTCAAGAGTTATATCTCTTCAGAAATAAATTCGAAGGATCAATTTCTCCACAAGTGGGCAAGCTATCAAGTCTCATATTTTTGGCACTCTCAAACAATTATCTAGTAGGTGCAATCCCTCCCACTTTTGGAAATTTGACTGGTCTCTCTTTATTGTACCTTTGGGGTAATAAACTATCTGGCTCCATCCCCTCAGAACTGGGGATGTTGAAGTTGCTTATTAATCTTGATTTGGGCCGCAATAACCTCACTAGTTCCATCCCCGTTTCTTTACGTAATTTGAGCGATCTAACCCATCTATACGTTTATCATAATATGCTTTCAGATTCCATCCCTTCTTCCCTTGGTAATCTTAGAATGCTAAAGAATTTGAGCTTATTTGAAAATCGATTATCTGGTTCCATCTCTTTCAGTCTTGGAAATTTGACCAACCTAATGTACTTGAGCCTTTATTACAATCAGCTATCTGGCTCCAAGCCTCTAGAGTTAGGGAATTTGCAATCTCTTACTTGGCTAGAATTGCTTGGGAACTGTGTTGTTGGTTCAATTCCTGCTTCTTTGGGAAATTTAAGCAACCTAAACACATTGAACTTGTTAGAAAATCACTTATTCGGGAAAATACCCCAGGCGATGAATAATCTTACACACTTGGGTTTTAGGGCATTTTGTAGTAACCAGCTCCATGGTCCACTGCCGCAACAAATATTCCTTGGGGGATTGCTCGAAAAATTCACAGCAGATGACAACTACTTCGCAGGTCCAATCCCAAAAAGCTTGAGAAACTGCACAAGCTTGGTGAGAGTTTGACTTGATGGGAACCAATTCACTGGAAATTTATGAAAACATCTTGGTATATATCTGAGATTGGAGTACATTGATTTGAGCCACAATATGTTTCATGGTGAGCTTTTGCAAGACTGAGGAAAGTATCAACGTTTAACAAGCCTCAGAATCTTTGGAAACAAGATTTCTGGTAGAATACCATTAGAGCTTGGAGAATTGACTAATTTGTGCTTGCTTGACCTTTCTTCCAATCAGTTGGTAGGTGAGATTCCAAAAGAGTTTGGGAGATTGACATCTTTACTCAACCTATCGTTGAATGATAATCATCTCTCTGGCACAATGAGCCAGTTTCTTTTCTGATAGAGTGTCAATCTTGTGTATTTCTTATGTGATTATTGCTGAATGTGGGTTTTATTTCCAAACCGAACCGGATGAACCAATAGGGTTTCCGAGTCACCCGGAAACCCAACATGGCCCTCGGACCCTTGGTCCAACTTGGTTTTCAGTGGGCCTTCCAACGGGGCCCACCAAGCCCGACCAATTCATTTTGCTTAAACTAAGATAATAAAAGATTTGAGTGGGCCAGACCACTTAAGGCCCACCCAAGCCCTAATTGGGCCATGCATGATTAAAGTAGGATGTGGTTTGGCCGAAACCACGGGTAGGCCCTATCGGGCCCACTAAGCCCACGAACCCAACCAACTTAGGGTTTCAAAACCCCAACTCAGGAAGTCTTGGGTTTTCAAGCCCGAGCCCAGGTAAAAGGCCCCAAGCCCAACACTTGGCCATTTTGGCACAGATAAGCAAGATAATCAAAACCACTTGGCAACCAACTGTGGGGCCCACCCAGGGGCCCGAAATGCAATCTGACCCACTTTGCATGGAAATTACTAAATAATCAAATCTGAACTCTAAAATAAAATCAATTCAAAGGGAGCCAAAGTCCAAAGGGCCACACTTGGCCCACCAAGGGATACCGTGGGCCTTCCAATGGGGCCCACCCCACCAGACCCAGATCATCCTAATTAAAAAGATAAAATCAAGTAAAGGGACCCACACCACTTTGGCGGTCCCGCTAGACTTAATCAAATTTCATGCTGGAATAGGAATCGGGTGAGTGAGAGACCAACTGAGTTGACTCAAACCAGGGAAACTTATGGGACCCGTCACTTGACGGGGTGGACTGGGATGTCTACGGACTTCCTCAGACCGCAACCGAGCCCCTACTTAGAATCTCAAAGCCGCAGACCAAAAGCCTCAGTAGAAGAACTTAGGCACCCAGGTGTCTGCCTGCACCCCATCAGGCAGTGGCGACTCCAAACAAAAAACCCGAGGCACGCGTCGTTACGCGTGCGCCTCGTCGTGCGACCGAAATTGGGTGCGCACAGGTGTCATTTTATTGTTGATTAAAAATTTTTTCCAAAAATACTCTCAAATGACTTGCAAATCTCACTTATAACAAAATGAATGAAAAGGTTTTCCAAGTCTTTTGAGGGAATTTTTGGAAGAAACTTTTAATGAACAGTAAATGACATTGATTTTCAATTATTTTAAAAGTGTCACTAAAAACCAATTATCAAGATTTAGCTGACTAAATCTGAATTATTTTGATAAAGTACCACTAAAAGACCAATTTACTCTAATATTTATGACTTGTATCCCTTTTTTGATGCCACCCTAACACGATATTCATAAAGAAGAGTTTATGCGAAAAAGACAGATCTAATTCAATGCATTCCTATTTGTAAAATATCAATAGAGTACGCCCCGGTTAATATAGAAGAAAGAGCTTGAGCCCAAGAACAAGGCCCAAGGCTCATGCAAGTTAGCCGGTTCATGGGAGGTGATGAAGATACCACTACTGATTCTGCAATTTCCTTATGCAATATTTCCTGCACCGGCTTCATACCAGTACTGATTCTGCAATTTCCTTATGCAATATTTCCTGCATTGGCTTCTACTGTGGGAGTAATATAATCTGATGTTATAAATCTTTCATGTACGGCTCACTTAAATGGTCAATAATATTGCAGGAAAAGATTGTGTAATATTTCCAATTGAATACTTTTATTTGGAGCACCCACAGGATCAACAGTAAAATTTTAAAGTATAAGTGACACTATCTTATGAAAAGCTCCAAATAAGAGCTCTACAGGATTGTATGACTTGAAATCTATTAGAGCCTTTGGCTGAAAGATTTGCTAGTCCAATGGTGATGTATGTGTCCATATAAGTGCATGAAGTCTATGTGTACACACCTTCTACCGTTGGACCAGCAGATCTTTCAGTGTGAGGGACCAGCTGATATGGCCTTGGATTTTACCCTCAACGTGTTTTACAAGCAAGTGATGATTGCGCTTGTAGATACGACAGCCATGTGTAAAAAAAAAGGTTAAGGTAATGTCGGTTAAAGTAAAGTCAAGACCCACCACGTCTCTTTTAGATTGGGATTCGTTGCTAAATGGTAGCTAAAGTTTAAGAAACAAAACCCGGGAATCTCGCTGTAAACTAACCTGGAAACTTTTTAGATTGGTTCGTTTTGCACATTCTTTCCTCAACTTTTTGTCCTTTTTGAGGAATATTATGTTCCCTTCACATTACGGATCTCTTTCCCAACAGAATTTACCAGATATGCTCTGCTCTGTCAATTTTTGAATCGTACTGATGATTCACCATCGATGATCCAACGGTGAAATTTTAAATTTTATAAAATTGAGCTAACGAAAATTAATTTTCTCAGATTTGATACGGTTGAAGGGGTCTTGAATTCTCAAATTCAATTATAAATATCATTTTCGGAAATCCCTTTTTGTTTTGGTAATAAGAGAAACTTTATTAACAAAACCCCAATCAAGATACATCACGAGTATACACAGAGCCACAGGAGTCATAGATACGCCAATCATTTTCGGAAATCCTGTTTCATGGAGACTTGCGTCACGGCATTGATAGGACGCGTGTCTCAAGATGAGCCCAATTGATAGGACGCGTTAAGCGTCATGTAGACTTGCGTCACGGCATTGATAGGACGCGTGTCTCAAGATGAGCCCAATTGATAGGACGCGTTAAGCGTCATGGCAAGAAAGATGAGGACGCGTTACATTCATCTTCAGCGTCACGTCAAGAAAGATGAGCCCAATTCCCAATTGATAGGACGCGTTATCTTCACCTTGAGCGTCACGGCAAGAAAGATGAGCCCATGCTGAAGGCAAAGATGAGCCCAACCGATAGGACGCGTGTTGCAAGACGAGCCCAATTATCTTCGTCCTACTCGTGTAGGGTGGGTGGAGTGTCAAAAATCATCGTATCAGCGTAACAATAAATAACCAAAAAATGGGCGCATCGAACTAACTTATGTCCGTTTTTCAGAATTAAAAATGCTTTGCTGAAGATTACTCACAGTATTATTATCAATAAATATTTACCGTCACAAAAACCAAAAAAAAAAAAACTGAGGATTAAATTTGTTTTAGTGAAGGTTTTTGTGCTCCTCTTTGCACTCAATGATACTTGGGAAGAGTCCTACAAGCGGATGGAAATAGTCAGAACTCAAAGATCATGCACAAGTTCCTACACCAGCGCGGCGAGTTGTGTACGAGTTTGGGTGAGAGTAAGGGGATGAATTTTTGTGCAACATTTTATTCGTGCATTACGTTTTGATGTACACATGAAATGCTGTCATGTGGAGCATCTCATAGTCGGTGTTTTTTTTAAGTAAACCCTACATGAAAAATCTACAACTTAAAAGACCAAAGATGATTTCACCTGCAATGATTACATGCATTGCTTATTATTGATGGCATGAGATTTTGCCATGTGGAACAATTTATGATCAGTGTTTTTCAAGTAAGAGACAAGATTTTCTAAGCCTTTCAAATTAGCCCCATCAGTTGGAACTTGGTAAGTTGAGGGTAATGTGGGGAAAGCCTCCTGCTGTATATGGAAGAGTGCTCCAAGGACCAAATATATGGAGCTATGAAGAAAAAGGTTGAGAGCCATTATACTAACGCTTCTTTTTTCATGATACTAATGGGTATGTACATGGATGTAAGTTATTATTTGAAATATAAAAGTCAATTGAAAAAGGGAAAATGACTCTTTGGGTATCCATTGTTAGGCTCGAATCTATCAAGTTGCCTTTATAATATTACTAGGGGAAAGCATGCACTATGCACGTGTTGAAGCTAGAAAACCAAAGCGTTAATTTTCTTTTAATTACATCAAAAATAATTTTTTAATTTTAATTTAAAAAATAATTTGAAAATAACTGACATTAATGTGTATTCATGATAGTGAACAGTGACGGAACCACATTGAAGCTAGGGGGGCAATGAAAATTACATGATCGATCTCATGATATTGATTTATGTAGAAATAGTGGTCCTCTTATAGAATTAATGAATAATAGCCTCTCTAGTGACGTAGAAGAAAGAGCTTTATCCCAAACCCAACGATTACGCCCCAAGTTGGCCTATAGACCACACCATTGATAGCATCTCTTCACATAAGGTCCAACCCACGTGGAGACACAAATGCTTCAGTTCAGTCCCGAAGCTGAACAGTCAAGAAAAATCTCAATCAGCGCCAACCCAATGCAAAGAATTTACAAGTCTTTCCTTATGTTGACTTCTCCATCAATGAGAAGACCAAGACCCAGTAAACAATGAGAGCTATCCGTGTGTAAGCACCTCATTTTTGCGCTCCCGAAAAGCCAGAAATGCAAAACCCGGCTAAAAAGCCAAACCCTGAGGGGTGGAAAGTTGCCCTTTTAATCAGATAAAATTTGGCCACCTTGCTTTATCTCAATGGATAGAGAATCTCGACACGGTTCCAACGCAACTGGGTGTGTAGGAATCAGAGTCCGAATGAAGGCTCTGCGGGCAGTCAAACTTGAGGAAGAGCCGAGAGTTGACTTTTCCTTGAATTCCGTGCCAAGTGCTTAACCTTATGTCATTGAATAGAGGGCTCCGATACGAGTTCAACGCAATTGAGTTTGCTCAAATCAGAGATCAGATGAAAGAGATATAAGCTGTCAAAGTTTCCGGGCGGCAAATGCCGGAAACTGCACACGTGGCGCAGGAATTGCACACGTGGCAGCCAACGCAGCAAAATATCTCGGGGGTTAAATCTTGAATATCCAAAAATCTCAAGGACTAAACAAAAATTCGTCCGGGGCAATCCGTAGATATCCAAAAGTGTCAAACCGGTCAAATCGGTCGAATCGGTCAAGTCGAAGGGCAAATCCGTAATTTTTTGATTCGTATCCGATCAAATATACCGGATACACATACCCTTGTGTATATCCGGACTCCAAGGCCGGATATGAAGATCTGCTCGGCGAGATTCTCGCCGATTCTCCGACAAATTCGCGGCGGAATTAATTTTTGCCAATTATTATGTTTTGTATCCGGACTCCAAGACCGGATACAAAGGCAACTTAGTGTATTCGGCCTTGGAGGCAGGATACACAGGGTTTATAGTGTATCCGGACTCCAAGTCCGGATACATTAAGTTTTTTATAAAAGGGGGCAGCAGCCCCCTTTCCAATTTTTTGCTGGCTTTTACCCTTTTTCTCCCCTTTCCTTCACCATCCGAACCACCTTCTCTTGAGCTCCCTTGCCTCCAATACCCTCCTAGATCATCCCAAGTTGTTCCCACCCCTCCTTCCTCCATTCCTCTCCATCCTTCTCCATCTTCTATTGAAACAAAGAGAAGCCTTGCTGCTGTTGGTGTAGGAAGAGGGAGCTTCCGGCCTTGTCTTGCTACAAAAAGTGACTCTACACACCATAGGGAGAGCTTAGGGTTTGAAGGTAAGATTTCTTACAGTATTTTATTGCATATATGTTAAAATGAAGGTTTTCTAAAGGGTTCACAGTGCTTGGTTTTCTCTATGCCATAAAATCTGCTTTCATAATAATGGTGCATGCATTATCCTTTTGTTTCCACCATAAGGAGATCTCCAAGTTATGAGATGGCATTCGTAGGGTTTCATGAGAGAGTGAGATCGAAGCTCGGAGTGACATGAGGTTGCTATTTTAGGCATAATGTCATTGTCCTCCTCTTTGGCTTCCATAAGGGGAGCATGTTCCCTAAATATCTTTTCTAATGTACCCCTTTATATAACCCCCCACTTCCCTTTCTTTGTCTCTTTAAATTGAAATGCAAAGGTGAAATTAGCATGATCTTGCTGTGAGTTATGAATGATATACATGCTAGGTTAGGTCTTTGTTTTGTATGCATATAGCTTAGTGGTTGACCTATACATGCTAGAATACACAATCACTCGAAGCATGTCTTTCTTCACCTTTAGGATCACGCAAATGTATAACTTTGCTCGCTGTTTTGTGTGACTCACCATGATTCTCGTTCCTCTATAGCAGCTGTTTTCACTTGTACAACATGCCACCATGTTGTGTATTAATGCCTCCATGCTTGCCTTTGTTTTGTTCCTTGTTTTGTGCCAACGAGCATGACCCCTCCCCCCACTTGTAGTTGCTGCTCTTAACACCCCAGGTGAGCTTTATATGACAAATTAGTGAGCGTGCACAGTACCTTTAGAGCTGCTGCTGGCAGCAGCAGCAGCACCCCTTTCCCTTCTTCATTAGGTGTGATTGGTATGTTGTGCTTGAGGTGCTTGTACCATGGGTAAGCCTTCCTATTGTCATTATCCACCTCCCCACTTTCTCACTGTTTCCAGCCCCTAGAAACATGCTAACCCCCTCCCAACAGCTGCTGTCCTCACCCTCCTCCAGCATGCATGCCACCCAAGCATGATTACGTGGTTAGCTTCTTTTATTCACGTATTGCATGCACCAATTCCCTTCAAAGTTAGAGGCATGCCAGGTCATTCATGCTTACTTTTTTTTCTGGAACATGCATAAAGAGGCATGTGACTTGCATGTCTCGAGAGTACGGATTCAGGTTTGTTGCTTGCTCGGATTTTCTTGATTAAGTATGCTTGCTGCCTCTGGAGCCATGGAAACCCAAAGCAGCGACACTTCGGTCCCTGTTTCACTAACATACATGATCCACAGCAGACTTGACCCCCCATGCACCCATGGCTAAGCCCCTTGCCTTAGCTAAGAAGCCCAAAAGGAAACCAAATGAGGCCTCTCCCAAAATCTGAAACAATGTGGGCCTTCCCAAGGGCCCACATGACCTGCAAAAGACTCCTAGGAAGCCCTGGAAGCCATCCCAATGGCCTAAGCCCGAAAAGGCCATTTTTTAGGTGATCTGGAAACTCAGGCCGGATCGCCTATGGCCTGTGTGTATCCGGCAACTAAGGCCGGATACACCCAGAAATGTGTTTTTTGTATGTTTTGATGTCTTGCCGAATTTTGGGAGCGATTTGAACCAAAACCACTGAACCAACAGGGTTTCCGGGTCACCCGGAAACTCAACTTGGGACTTGAACCACCGGTCCAACTTGGTACCCTAGTGGGCCTTCCAACGGGGCCCACCAAGCCCGATAAGCTCAAAGGCATGCAAATGAATAAGTTAAGTAAAATGAACCATTTGAACTGGGCGGGCCAAACCCAATGCGGCACACCCAAGCCTTGATGTGTGGAATGATGTTTAAACTGCGTGGTTTGGCCGAGACCTAGGGCAAGGGCCTATTGGGCCCGCCAAAGCCCACTAACCAAACCAAGTGAAGGGCTCAAGCCCTAACTTCAGGGAATTTGGGCTTTCAGGCCCAAAACTGGATCACTGGCCCCAAGCCCGGTGACCAGCCCATTCTTGGCAAAACTAAATAAAAATAGTTCCAAAGCACCCTTGGAAACCATCATGGGGGCCCACCTTGGGGCCCGCCAACCAATGCAGTCTAACCCTTTGCATGAAAATCACCTAAAAGTTCAAACTTAAACAAATTAAGTAAAATCAACTCATTAACCTAAGCCCAAAGGACCTCCTAGGCATAGGCAGAGGCCCACCAGGGGCACACGTGGGCTTAGTCAAGCCCACCAAGGGCACCGTGGGCCTTCCAACGGGGCCCACCCAATCAGACTCAGACAATTAAGTTAAGCAAAGATAAAATCAACTAAAGGGACCCACACCACTCAGGTGGTCCCACCGAGACTTAACTAAATTGCATGCTGGATTAGGAATCGGGTGAGAACCAAAAGAGAGCTGACTCAAATCAGGGAACCCACGGGACCCGTCATCCGACGGGGTGGACTGGGATGTCTACGGACTTCCCCAGACCACAACCGAGACCCGACTTAGAATCTCAAGCCGCAGACCAAAGCCCAAAATAGGCAAGATTAGGCACCCAGGTGTCCGCCTGCACTCCATCAGGTGGTGGCGACTCCAAATTACCCCGTGCCGCGTTTCCCACGCGCGCACACCGTGCTTCTCGTCTATTGGTACTGTACATCATGTTCTATATATTGTTAAGTCCTTTAACCAGCAATTCCTACACACTTTCACTTGTTTGGTTTCTGCTGTTGGTTGCAATTGCGAAACCATGCCTTCCAACTCCCTGTTATTACAGCTATCATCCTCTGTCTTCGTCTTTTTCCTACTCTTTTGTTTGGTTCCGTTTGTTGCTTCTCCCTTTTTTGTTTCTTCCTCCACTGTTACTGAACATAGAGAAGCCAAAGCTCTACTCAAATGGAAAGCCAGCCTTCAAAATCACACCTTTCTTAGTTCATGGCAACCACATCTTCCCAGAAACGCCACCAATTCATCTTCCCATACCAGTGGAAGAGGAAGAAGGGGTGCCCCATGTGATTGGGTTGGAATTTCTTGCAACGACGTTGGAAGCGTCACCAATATAACCATAAATGGTACAGGTCTAAGAGGTACGCTTCATAACTTTGGCTTCTCTTCCTTTGTCAACCTTGTCCACCTTGATCTTAATGATAACGAACTTTTTGGAGCCATCCCACCAAGCATCAGTAACCTTTCCAAACTAACTCACCTTGATCTTGGTACAAATCATCTCTCTGGGGAAATCCCATCAGAAATTTTCTTGCTCACACATCTTCAAGAGTTATATCTCTTATCAAATAAATTCTCAGGATCAATTTCTCCACAAGTGGGAAAGCTATCAAGTCTCAAATATTTGACACTCCAAGACAATTATCTAGTAGGTGCCATCCCTCCCACTTTTGGAAATTTGACTGGTCTCTCTTTCTTGTACCTTCAGGGTAATCAGCTCTCTGGCTCCATCCCTTCAAAACTAGGGAAGTTGAAGTTGCTTATTAATCTTGATTTGGGCCTCAACAACCTCACTGGTTCCATCCCTGTTTCTTTAGGTAATTTGAGCAACCTAACCCTTCTATATTATAACCATAATATGCTTTCAGGTTCCATCCCTTCTTCCCTTGGTAATCTTAGAATGCTAAAGAGTTTGGGCTTATTTGACAATGGATTATCAGGTTCCATCCCTCCCACTTTTGGAAATTTGACTGTTCTCTCTTCCTTGTATCTTGGGAAAGATCAGTTCTCTGGCTCCATCCCTTCAGAACTGGGGAAGTTGAAGTTGCTTATTATTCTTGATTTGGGCTACAACAACCTCACAGGTTCCATCCCCGTTTCTTTAGGTAATTTGAGCGACCTAACCCTTCTATACGTTCACCATAATATGCTTTCAGGTTCCATCCATTCTTCCCTTGGTAATCTTAGAATGCTAAAGAATTTGAGCTTATCTGAAAATGGATTATCAGGTTCCATCCCTCCCACTTTTGGAAATTTGACTGGTCTCTCTTCCTTGCATCTTTGGGATAATAAATTCTCTGGCTCCATCCCTTCAGAACTGGGGAATTTGGAATCTCTTATAGCGCTAGATTTATCTTGGAACCAACTTTATGGCCCTTTGCCACAACAAATATGCCAAGGTGGATTGCTTGAAAAATTCACGGTAGTCGGCAACTACTTCACAGGCCCCATCCCAAAAAGCTTGAGAAATTGCACAAGTTTACTTAGAGTTCGACTCGATGGAAACCAACTCACTGGAAATTTATCAGAAGATCTTGGTGTATACCCGAATTTGGTCTATATTGATTTGAGCCACAATATGTTTCATGGTGCACTTTCACGAGACTGGGGAAAGTGTCAAAGTTTAACAAGCCTCAAAATCTCTAGAAACAAAATTTCTGGTAGAATACCAGTGGAGCTTGGAGAAATGAATAATTTACACCTACTTGACCTTTCTTCCAATCATTTGGTAGGTGAGATTCCAAAAGAGTTTGGGAGACTGAGTTCACTGCTTAACCTATCCTTGAATGATAATGATCTTTCCGGCAGTATTCCTTCAGAAATTGGAATGTTGTCTGAGTTGGACTATCTTAACCTGGCAATGAATAATCTAAGTGGACAAATACCGCAACAAATGATGAATTGTTTCAAATTGTCATACTTGGATTTGAGTAAGAACCAACTCCATGGGAGCATTCCCTTCTCCATTGGCAACTTATCTCACTTGCAGTACCTTCTGGATCTTAGTAGCAACTCACTTACAGGAGAAATACCACGGCAACTTGGGTATTTGCAGAGATTGGAAAGAATGAATCTCTCCCACAATAAGCTCATGGGTTCAATTCCAACCACTTTCGATGATCAATCAAGCAGCTTAATTTTCATTGATATATCCTTCAATCTGCTCGAGGGTCCCATTCCTAACAACAAAGCCTTTAAGGAAGCTCAACCAGAAGCATTCGAGAACAATAAAGGCTTGTGCGGCAATATCAGCGGTTTACAAGCTTGTGGTCCTTCAACAAGAAACAAAGTGAAGGCCGGAAAGGGCAAAAAAGTGATGATCATTATATTAATTTCCCTCTCAGGAGTTCTATCTCTCCTCTTTGCTTCCGTTGGGATTTTTCTTGTTTGTTGTCGAAAAGTCACTAAACTTGAAAGCATGCCAAGAGAAAGAGAAAATGACCGCATATTTTCAGTATTTTTCCATGATGGAAGAATAGCTTACGAGAGCATTATTGAAGGAACAGAGTCCTTTGACGAAAAATATTGCATCGGCGTGGGAGGATATGGAAGCGTTTACAAAGCAGCCCTGTCTGCAACTCAAATTTTTGCTGTAAAGAAGCTTCATCCATTCCAAGACGGTGAGATGGTTGATCTGAAAAGCTTTGAGAATGAGATTCGGGTATTAACAGAAATAAGGCATCGAAACATCGTGAGACTCTTTGGTTTTTGCTTGCATACACGCCATTCTTTTTTGGTGTACGAGTACCTAGAGAGAGGAAGTTTAGGTAAATCACTAAACAGCATGGAACAAGCAACCGAGTTAGACTGGAAGAAGAGAGTAAATATTGTCAAAGGTATTGCCCATGCCTTATCTTACATGCACCATGACTGCTCTCCACCGATTGTTCATTGAGACATATCAAGCAGCAATATTCTTTTGGACTCAGAATATGAAGCTCGGATCTCCGACTTTGGTACTGCTAGGCTTATAAAAACCGATTCTTCCAATTTGACTCAACTTGCTTGCACATATGGATACATTGCTCCAGGTAGATCTTAAGCTAATATTTTCATTCCTTGAATTCTGCCATTAATAAACTTAGAAAATTTCATTATATTTTTTAGTCTCATGCTTCTAATATTGACAATAATTTGTGTCTGGGGCTTCTTGGATTTTTTTATCTATTGCAGAATGTGCTTACACAATGCAGGTGACTGAAAAATGTGATGTGTATAGCTTTGGGGTGGTGACTTTAGAAGTTATTATGGGAAAGCATCCTTGTGAACTCATCTCCTCTCTGTCAATAGCATCTTCTTCATCTTCAATGGGGAAAGATGTTTTATTAATGGAGGTGATGGATGAACGCCTCTCCCTTCCTACAGTGGAAGTTGCAAGTGAAATAGTCTCCATTTCAAAGCTTGCATTCGCTTGCTTACATGCTAGTCCACAATCACGTCCAACCATGCAACATGTGTCTCAAGTGTTCTCCCAGCTTCAGCCTCCTCTTCAAGTGCCATTCCACACGGTTACACTGGAGCAGCTTTTGAATTAGGCAAATGAAGTTACAGGCATAACATGGGCTTCATTGTTTAACAACATGTCCCTGTTTTTTGTGGTATGTCGAGTTGAAGCCTTCTTTTTTTTACAAGGCTTTGTTATATTGAAGCCTTTATTAGATGTCAATTATTAGATAATTAGCATGTGCCTATCAAAAACAAAATTTAATTTCACCACTTGGAATTCTCATGAGCATCCATCATGAATGGGTTGATTACCATTCATTTTCCCACAACTTTAATTTCACCCCTTGGAATTCTCATCTTATTCTTTAACGAATTTTTTATCCCTTAATTATATGCTTACGTTCATTTTCATCCTTCCATATTCTATCGTCTTTTGATTTTCTTGTTATTAATTATGACCATGAGCCTATGTAAAGGAGCGCCCTCATAGGAGAAAATGTAGAGGAAGTAAGAAAGAGAGATATGAGAATCTTTGCAAGGAATAAGAAATGCTTCTAGTTCCTAAAGAACTTCTTTCCCTACAATTCGTATTCCATCTTGGCTGTGTTTGGTACTGCCTCTCAAAAATTGCTGTAAAAAAGAAGAAGAGCAATTAGATTGTTCTTGCTTCTTGGAAGATCTTTTCATGAAGCAAACTTGTTTGGTTCACGCTTGCTTTGCAGTAGAAAAATAAAAAAACATGTTTGGTAACCTTAAAAACGTGAAAATTACTTCAATATGAGTGCATAGTTCTCCAATCGAAATCCATCTCTACTAGTAGACTGACGCCGGGCAGAATAGAGATTATTCTGCATGCTAGTTCAAACAGATGATAAACAGGGAAGAACACAAGCAATTTGCCCAAAAACACAGAGAAAACGTCTCTGAGATTCAGTTCAATATCAATTAATCAAGTAATACTAAAATCAGTCCACAAGCCGGACTTTATAGCCAAAAATCGTCTATAGTGGAAAGTTACTAAAAATGGCAAAATCCCGTAAAGCATGCCTAAATGAAATATAGAAATAAATAAGCATACTGTGGAAAATCTGGCCCAAATCGGGTTTAAAATCACTTCCTAATTGACAAACGAAATTTTACCAGAAATAGCAAAAAAAACTTAAAATAGTGATTCGGAGGGGAAAACAACGGAATTGGAGGTTGAAAAAGATGCACATCGACTTTAGTCATGTGTCACGGCGTGCGCGCCAGAACTAGCTTTCCGAATTGGGGTCATATGTGCGATTTCGATAACCGTAGCCAAAGTTATAGCTAAAATACAAAAATGCACTCAAAACTGCCCTAATAAGAAAGATACCACGATCACTTCTTGCCTTTGCGATGATTTGCCAACTCATGGTATTCCAGCACCATCAATGTGCAATTTGACAGCTCAGCATCCTTTGTATTGGATCCCCCTGCATTAGTCGCCCCGGGTTGGAAAGAACTCGTCCTCGAGTTCAGAGTAGTGCCATCCAAATCCACAAAACAAGGACTTAGGTACTTCACATTGAAGACATCAGAAGTCTTCAAGTGACTGGGAAGGCGCAATCTATAAGCATTATCATTGATCTTCTGCAGTACCTTACAAGGTCCAATCTTTCGGTCCTTAAGCTTATTATACTCACCAACAGGAAAACGATTACGAGTTAATACTGCCCAAACAAAATCACCAACATCAAAAAGTACTTGACGACGATGACTGTCAGCCCGAGTCTTGTACTTGGTAATTTTCTCCTGAATGGCCAGTTGCACCTGCTCATGGATGCCCCGAAGATGTGCTGCCATCTCATCTGCTTTAGGACTGAAACATCCTACACGTGGGATAGGGGCTAAGTCCAGCACCCCGGTTGGGTTCTGACCATAGACAATCTCAAATGGGCTTAAGCCCGTGGTTCCATTTTTCGATCTGTTATAGGCAAATTCTGCTTGACGTAATGCCAAATCCCACTGCTTCGGCTTACTTCCTGCCAAACACCTCAAAAGGTTGCCCAAACTCCGGTTCACTACTTCTGTGTGACCATCTGTCTGGGGGTGGTATGCACTGCTAAAATTCAACCGTGTTCTTAGTTTCTCTCACAAGCTCTTCCAGAATTGACTGATGAACTTGGTGTCTCGATCTGATGTGATGGATTAAGGAACACCATGCAAGTGCACAATATCCTTGAAGTAGAGATGGGCGATCCGGGCAGCATCTATAGTCTTCTTGCAGGCTATAAAATGAGCCATCTTGGAAAATCTATCAACCACAACAAAGATAGAATCCGAGGCTCGTTGGGTGTGGGGTAAGCCTAACACAAAGTCTATGTTGACATCGAACCAAGGGGCTTCAGGAATAGGCAAGGGGGTGTGTAGACACCCCAAAATTGCGCTAAGAAAATGATGAATAATTGGCCCAAAACATTAAAAAACAGGTTGTTTTCTTGTAGCTAGTGCAAAATTTCGGATTGGAACATTTTCCCTTGTATCTGACACAATTCATCGGATACAAGCAAGCTTTTTTATATCCGACATAAGTCGTCGGATACAAGCAAGTACTATTGTATCCGACGACATGTGTCGGATACAAATAAGTTCACTTGTATCCGACTTGAGTTGTCGAATACAAGGTTTTTACTTAAAATTAAGGTTTTCCGAAAGTTTTCACTTTTTACCATCATATCCTTTGTTTAAGGAGTGAAAATCTCGGAAATAGCCTTAGGGTTAAGTGTGGGGGATTCTAGACATCATTTTGTGTCTAGCATTATGCAAACCCTAACCCTAGCCTTTGCCTATAAATAGGAGGCTCCTCCTCAAGCAAATGGCCATAAGTTGGAGATTGAAGAGCTCCGAGTGAAGAAGGGAACCGCTGTCACATTGCTTCCAGAAACCTACGTAAGCCTAAAACCTTATTTATTTTTATGTCTTTACATTCTAGGGTTAGCTCTTTCTTCTACCTTTCTGTAGAATAATGGCCTATTATTTGTGTATGCAACCCCTTTCCCTACTCAAAGTACCTCGAGACTCCCTCTAGCCGTAAAACGTGAAGAGGGATCTAGGGGAAACGAGACTGGGAATTGATCCTTAGTCATAGAACCCTTTTTGAATGGCCTTTTGATTCTATGAAAACCGTTTCATACTCAAAGTACCCAAGACTATCTTGTAACCGTAAAACGGGGAGAGAGAACTAAGGGAAACTAGAATGGAACGGAACCCTAGGTTTTTTAGAACCCCATTTGATTGATATGAATGCTATATGTTGTTATGTATGTGATTGAAGAGTTAATTTGTACACATGCACACATTGCACTCGTTTTGTCGAAATCGGCTTGTATTTTGGATCTATCGTATTCATTGTAATAAATCTAAACTCAATAGCCCCAAGCATTTCTGGGATATTTCTTATTGATTTTAAACAAGTTTGTCTTGAGTATTGAAGACCTCTAGGTCCAACCTCTCGGATTTGGGCATTTTGGCTCCATTTTAGGGTTTGGCATATTCTCTTCAATCGAAGAGAATGGTGAGCCAAATTCATGCCCTATTTCCTCCTAGAGGTTTTTCAATACTTTTTCAAATGATTTTGATTTAGATTGCATGGACTCCACACACTCAATCACTGTTTTGGATTGCTTTTACTTAAAAATGGCAAAACTGGACAGCATCTATACCCTAATTTCGGACACTCATAACTTCATCATCCGGATGAATTTTGGAGTGATTATAAAGCCATGGTAAAGGTGAGGCAGTCTAGTACATGTCTGTAAAATTTCATTAATTTGTATGAAGTGGATTTTTGATACCATTCAATCAAAGTCAACAGGTCAGTTCAGGCCAGATTGCCGAACCTATCACTTTGACTGAGCACCATCTGCTCGTTTTAAATTTGATTCGAGTGATTTTGATTTTTGTGTACTCCATTATGAGTCTAATTTCAAATCCAGTTGGTTTCAGAATTTTTTGATTTTATTTGTGTCGTGGGTGACTGATTTACTCAAAACTGCTCAACAGAACATTTCTGGGCTGATTTGTGATCCCGAGGCCTGTTTGGGGGGTCATCCAAGGCACATCCGGATGAATTTTGATATGAGGCTAGTTTCATTTGAAAGATTGTCCTACATACTTTATTCATGCAAAATTTTATGGATTTATATGGAGCCAACTTTTCCAAATGAATTTCCAAAGTTGCCCACTTGTTACTTTTACCGATTTCCAACAACAGATTTCAAAGGAGCATAACTCTTAGGGTTTTAACCGGATTTAGTTGAAAATTTTCATGAGTCTTCTATTTATCATAATCTTTCAAATGGATTTGGTTTGATTCAATTTAAATTTGATTTAGATGATTTTATGGTCAAATGGCTCCATCTTTTACTGAATTTTCCGGATTTGTCTTAACTTGGTTGTGTTCAAGTTTTGCTTTGATTTCCATTTAATAGTGATGTCCCAAAAGTGATACTTCCATAAAAGAAAGTCTAAGATTCATTGGACTTCTCATGTGGAGGAATCATACATGTTTTTAATCTTTTTCAAGCCTTTTTGATTACTTTAATAATCCTTCTTTATTTTGAGCATGAACAACACTTGGCAACCACCTTGTGTGGGTGAATGGGGGTGCCTAACACCTTCCCCTATTCATAATCTAATCCCCTTTCCTATATCTGGATTTTATTTTCAAGTAGACTTGTTTTTACTCTAGATTTGCCTTATTTGCTTATTTTGAAGATTTTTGGTGTCCATTCACACCTAAAGTTGAATGGTGGCGACTCCTCCCATTTTGTCGAGCCCGTGTGATGATAAAAGCGAATCATCTAGGTGATTTTCCATGTCTCACATGGTGTACAAACCCGCGTTGGTGAGAACTCCCTTAGACCATTGGCACACATAACATCACTACTCACTTTGGGCCAATAAAAATCAGAGGAAATAAGGGCCAATGTCTTATATCTGCCAAAGTGACCCTCATTGTGAAGTTCACTTATAATCTGCTGCCTCAGGGAACAATCTAGAATACACAACTGTAATCCATGAAACAGATATCCATTATGCAAAATAAAATCATGGCGGAGACCATCAGTTACCTCCTGAATTATCTTTCCAAAAGAGTGATCTGATGCATACATATCTGTAAAAGCCTCAAAGCCTATAACTCTATTACTCATGGTAGTAAGAAGTACGGTTCGACGACTCAAGGCATCAGCAACGCGGTTCAGACTTCCTGATTGGTGTCTCAGCATGAAGGTGAACTCCTACAAGTATGCCACCCACTTGGCATGCCGTCTACTCAGCTTGTGTTGCCCATTGATGTACTTCAGTGCCTCAGGGTCAGTAAACAGGATGAACTCCTTCTGTACCAAGTAGTGACGCCAATGCTTCAGGAACTGAATTATGGCATAGAACTCCAGATAGTAGGTGGAATAGTTTTTCTTTGAACCCGAGAGCTTCTCACAGAAAAAGGAAACCGGACATCTTGTTTGACTCAGAACACCACCAATGCCAACACCAGATGCATCACAGTTTACCTCATACATCTTGTCAAAGTCTGGAAGTGCCAAAACTGGTGCTTCGGTCATCTTCTGCTTGACCAACTGAAGCTGGTTTCTGCCTCTTCTGACCACTTGAAGTTTCATCCCTTGAGGCACTCTGTGATAGGAGCAATCAGAGCACTAAAATCTCTGATGAACCATCTGTAGAAGGATGCCAAGCCATGAAAGCTTTTAACATCATGTAAGGTCTTCGGTCTGGGCTACTCCACAATGGCATCTATCTTGGATTGATCTGCATGAACACCATCAGTAGACACCACAAAACCAAGAAAAGTGACAGACCTAGTGAAAAAAGAACATTTCTTGGAATTGACACATAGGCGTTCCGTCTTCAGCATCTCAAACACAGCACGGAGAAGATCAAAGTGTGAGGCCCATGTCTGACTATAAATGAGGATATCGTCGAAGTAAACCACAACGAACTTCCCCATAAAAGGCCGCAAAATCCGATGCATGAATCTCATGAAGGTGCTGGGCGCATTGGATAGCCCAAACGGCATGACCATCCACTCATACAACCCATGTTGCATCTTAAACGCTGTCTTCCATTCATCCCCTGGCCTTATTCTGATTTGGTGGTAACCGCTCTTAAGGTCAATTTTTGAATAGACCTTAGAACCGGACAGCTGATCCAACATGTCATCCAAGTGGGGAATTGGAAACCGGTACTTCACAGTAATTCTGTTGATGGCTTGACTATCCACACACATGTGCCAAGAGCCATCCTTCTTTGGTACAAGTAAAGCAGGAGCTGCACATGGGCTCACACTTTCACGAATGTAGCCCCTTTCCAACAGCTCCTCCACCTGTCGTTGCAACTCTTCAGCTTCCTTGGGACTGAGGCGGTATGTTGTTCGGTTAGGCAAACTTGACGTTGGAACAAGGTCAATTTGGTGCTAGATATCCCTAAAAGGCGACAGCCCAGGAGGAAGATCCTCTGGCATTAGGTCAGCGTACTCTGCTAGTAGCTGTTGGACTTCTGCTGGTAAGTTAGAGTCTATGGCCACTACACTGTTCTCAAAAGGTAACAGGGCATATACCACATCTCCATGCCCAATCTCATCTAGAAACCTGGACATAGAAAGCACGTTAGTAGTACAGGCTAATGGTGTAGGATGGGGTACTTCTCGCAGGGGTGCCAATACAACCTTTTTCCCCTTAATGTAAAGGGAATAAGTATTCTTCCGTCTATCATGGGTAACACTACGATCATACTGCCAAGGTCAACCCAATAGTACATGACACGCATCCATAGTCATAACATCACACCAAGCATTATCAAAATATTTTTTTCCAATCGAAAAAGACACAAGGCATTGCCTATCAACTGTTATCTCACTACCTTTATTCAGCCACGACAACCTATATGGCTTAGGATGACGATCTATCTTCAACTGCAATTTCTGGACAGCCTCTTCAGATACTATGTTCTCACAACTACCGTTGTCAATGATCATCTTGTAGACTTTATCTGCTATTGTGCAGGTCGTGTGGAAAATATTGGTCCTTAGCCAATCATTTCCTGAATCGCTCTTGGGGGTTAGTAGGCTCTTGTGAACGACTAGAGTCTTACGGCCGTCCCCATACAACACGTCACCATCGTCATCATCATACACGGGTTCTTCAATTTCCTCAGTCTCGTTTGCCATGTCTTCCTCAATCAACAAAATTTTCCCTTTTGATTAGCAAGCTTCCAGCAATCAGTAGCCCTATGCCCCTGTTCACCACAATGAAAACATCTAATAGTAGAGTTAGAATTACCTTGTGGTGGCTGCTGGGCAGCACGGGAGTCCTGAGGGCGAACTGGTCGACTGTTTTGGTCGCTCCTGATCACTGGTCTCTTGTTCTGTTGTTTTTCAACTGCCAGTGCAGATTGGTATGCCTCCGAGACAGTTCATAGTGAATGAAGACTGAGGATATCTTGCAGATTCTGACACAAACCTCCCAAATACCGTGCCACCATCTGCTCCTCCGTCTCAGATAAATCGTTCCGAGCGATCAACTGGTAGAACTCCTCCGTATAATCATCCACCGATCTAGCACCCTACCTCAACGTATGAAGTCGTTGAAATAAGGTTTGAGTATAGCCGAAGGAAAGGAAGTGACCCTTCATTTTCTTCCTCATCTTCTCCCAATCAGTGATCTTGGTCTTGCCCTGCCTGTCTCGTGAACGTTGGAATTGCTCCCACCACACAGATGCTTTACCTTTGAGTTTGATGGCGACCAGTTCACTTTCATACGATCTAGAACTTCCTTGTAATAAAAGATACGTTCTACTTCATCTAACCAGTCAATGAATCCCTCAGCCTGTAACGTACCATAAAACTCTGGCAGATCGAACCGAAAACCGAGATCTCCACGATGCTCCTCTCGACCACGGTACCCCCTGAATGGAGCACTATTGTGATAGGGGTTTTCGAAAGTGGAATCAGAATTGTGATTGGAGACTTCACGATCCTCGAGATCACGCGCCGCTAGACGCTGGGTTAACTCTGTGACTTGACTCTGCAAATCTTCAATCATTACATCCTGAACGCAACGATCATGGTGTTGAGCTTCCTTATTCGGAACCTGCTCACGACGACCACGACCACCAGCCATTAAAACCGATGAAATCTTACCCCAGGAAGACGTTGAAGCTCCGATACCAACTGACGCCGAACATAATAGAGATTATTCTGCAGGCTAGTTCGAACAGATGATAAACAGGGAAGAACACAAGCAGTTTGCCCAAAAACACAGAGAAAACGTCTCCGAGATTCAATTCAATATCAATTAATCAAGTAATACTAAAATCAGTCCACAAGCCGGACTTTATAGCCAAAAATCATCTACAGTGGAAAGTTACTAAAAATGGCAAAATCCCCTAAAGCATGTCTGAATGAAATATAGAAATAAATAAGCATCCAGTGAAAAATCTGGCCCAAATTGGGTTTAAAATCACTTCCTAATTGACAAACAAAATATTACTATAAATAGCAAAAAATAACTTAAAATAGTGATTCGGAGGGGAAAACAGCGGAATTGGAGGTCGAAAAAGATGCACATTGACATTAGTCATGTGTCACGGCGTGCGCGCCAGAACTAACTTTCCGAATTGGGATCATATGTGCGATTCCGATAACCGTAGCCAAAGTTATGGCCAAAATACTAAAACACATTTAAAACTGCCCCAATAAGAAATATACCACGATCACTTCCTGCCTTTGCGATGATTTGCCAATTCATGGTATTCTAGCGTCATCAATGTGCAATCTGACAGCTCAGCATCCTCTGTATCGGATCCCCCTACATCATAGACTCATGCAACTCATCACCACAAGATTAGAGGTTCCACAAAAAACGCCCTGCATGCAACCGACTGTATGGAAAACCTAAAGGCACAAATCTGGTCGACCTCTTAGAGATCTATATATAATCTCTATATATAATATATAGCAATTAGTAAACTCACGAGAAGGCTTCAAATGGGAGACTCTCAAACCTGATAGCTACACGTCATTGCTGACGTGGCTGCTTACCTGTCACAGTAAAGAATCAACCTAAAACGTTTCCTTCGCTTGTAACGCATGCCTCTACCTCTCCCATAACAGATGGGTTTTGGTGGATCCCTTATCTGGACACTTTCCGTGAATCCTATTGGATAGGCGCCGCGTGTCCACTAAATTTGAAATGCTAAAAGGTGTTTCCACCGCTCGTGCGAACCGGAGAAACGGACGACTGTTAACGGAACGTTAACGGTCCTCCCACAGCTCGTGCGAATTTTTTTTTTTGGCTCCCCTAAAAAATTTCCCTCCAAAACTCATTTGCCAAAACACCGAGAGATTTGTTTCTTGCTGTTTGTTGCTCTTTGCGAGAGTCTCCCTCGACTTCATCCTTCCCTGCCCTTGGTAAGCGTTTTCGTGTTCTTGTGACAGCAAATCCGCGGATCGTGGTTGTTGGGGGATAGGGTTAGGGCTCCTTTCGTTCCCGTCCCTCTGCATCCTCGACAGTGCCTAATCAACCATGTCGTCCAAGCAAGGTACGTCTCTATCTTCATCTCTTCCTTTATGGTTTCGCGAAACCCTAGATTTTCGGATCCTGGTCGATCAATTTTGGTGTATAAAAGCAAAATGAAAGCATCTGTTTGTATTTGCAGGTGGAAAGGCAAAACCTCTGAAGCAACCCAAAGCCGATAAAGAAAGAATACGACGAGGTATTAGCCCTTTTGACGATCATATGTAATCCTTTCTAGTAACTTCTTTGATGGATCATATGTAATCCTTTATGCCGAGCAATTTCTTTCATAGATTTCGTGTTATGCAGTTTGGTGGGTTTCTTTGGATTATATCTTTTATTACTCTTTCAAAAGCCGCGATTATTTATTGCCCTTATAGTGCATAATTGGGTATGGTGGTATTTTTGTTTCTTTGTTTCGCATTGCCTTGTCAGATGGTTTTAATATAGTTTGTACTTCTGTTATGGCATTAGTTAGATTTAGGGTTTTTATTAATGGAAGCATGGGATAGTCTAACTAGTGAAAGAGTAAATTTCCGTTCTATTCTTTCAACGGAGACATACAGAACGTTGGAAGATGAGGTACAAAGTGTACCCTCTTCGAAGAAGTCGTTGGTTGAAAGTCTGATAATACCTAAAGCCAACCTTGTTTTTCTGTTTGACTTGCCTTGCCACGAAGTTTGAATATGCTGATTAAGGGGCCATGGAAATGACTTTAGTAGGATGATTTTTTTGGGGATCAGTTGTTTCTCTGTTGCAGGGGAGGAAGCTCTTGTTACGTAAGTTCTTGACCCAGGGCTCTTATTTGCCCTTGCTTATCGTCCTATTTTACTTGCCTTTGGTTATCAATATGAAGTGAGCACTTTAAAAAAATTGATAGATTACACCTTATTTACCCCTATTGTCTGTCCCCTTTTTCCCTTCATGTGGGAAGTTGCTGATCTAATTCAGTCACCAGAAGGGGTTGAGAATTTTCCTTAAAAAATTTTAGCATTTCTTCTGAAAATCTCTAATAAAGATTGTGATTAACAGCTCATTTAGTTATTTTTGCCTCTTCTACCATGCCGCAATCATCCAGTTTGCTAGAAAATTTGCAGACCTTTAAGGCAATAAACAAATTTGATGACAAGTCTGCAAGCTAGAGTAACTTGTATGTACTTTCTTCATCTGCGGAGCATATCCATGGTATTGAGTTTGTTCAGTATCAAAGCCCCCAAGAAATTTTGAACTTTAGGAGTCAGGGCTTTCTTAAAATCTTTTAAGGGAGGAAAAAAAGGGTGAGGGAGCATCCTTGAAGAATTTATGGAAATGAAGAGTGATTTGGATGTGACTGCTCAACTTAGGTCAAGAGTTGAGCAAAATCAACTGAGTCTTCCTTAGCGAGTTTAAAAAATTCTGCCATTTGGTTCAAAGTACGATGCCCTGGATCCGTCCGTAGATGAAGATACCGAGATCAACCTTCCAAAACAATTAATTGTTCTGTAAGGCAGCACCAGAAACTCCAAGAAACCTGGTTTTTATTTATGAATCTAACCACCATGTGTCCTTCCAAAACTTTATACGAGTATCAAATTCTTGCCACCTGCCTAATACCTCTCCATGCAATGAAGAAATTTTTTTAGAGCTCATTAATTACGATGGAAAACTATATGTTGCTCACACTTGCCTTCATTTATTTTCTCCATCCATCTCCAAAGCGCTATGTTTGAGGATCTGATCCAGCAAGTTTTTGCTTTGTATCCTGAGTTTTTTTAAGGTCTTGTTTTCTCACCATAATTCCTTATCTAATCTCCTTATTTATTCTACTCCCCCATTTGTTATAAGTACTCCATCCAAGATTTATTTCCCATTAAAAAGGTACTTTTGGGATAAGAAAGTGCAGGCCAACACCTCACTAAGTTGGAGGAAAACGGCTATTATCATGAATAAATTGGTGATTAGGTTCATAGGGTCAAGGTTCCAAGTATGGAAAGCTCCAGTTAGGATATAGAAGTTAAGTTTGTAGCCTAACTTATAGTGCTAGTCTCATACAGTTTCTTGAAGATCTCCATGATATACCTCTTAGTAATTTCCACATTCATGAAAGGTGGAAGACCATTGAAAGCAATTAAAGCTTCAGGCCTCTATATCCTGGTCCATGTGCCTCATTGTTCTCTTGTTAATGTGGATCTGTTTCACTTGAGATCAGTAAGTGAGTTTTTATTCATTCCTATCCTTTGTATGAAATGATTTTTGGGTGAAAAGTTTCTAATGTACTCTGCTGGTTGGAGGAAAAAAATTGGCCTCAGAATATGAAATGGATCTCGTCTCCATTGCCTTTCGCAGTTCAGGTAGGCAATCTTTTCCCTTTGAGCCTTTACTGAAGCTCAAGGGTAGTCACTGGTTATTACCTTGGTCTGTTAGCTTCTTAAGCATTCTCGAAAAATTTCTCCATTCCCTGCCTCCTCTATCATCAGGGATGAAGAGATATTGACCCTGGAACTCCTAATAAAAGTAAATTTAACAAACCAACCTTAATCACTACCTTTTATCTCCATTAGACACGGGACACTTTCATCATAAGGGAATGGCCCTTGTTCAGGACTTCACTACCTAATTAACAATTATTAATAAAAGTTTATTACTAAATAGTTATGTGTCGAGTACCTAACAGGTAGCTGAAGGGTATACCCGCATAGATCTGATTATTAACGGTCCTACTTTTTATAGAACCAGAACCAAACCCGATTACAAACTGTATTTATGTATCCAGTCCCAAAACTTGTTAAACAGGGTCAGTCCTATCGGGTACCCATTGACACCCCTAGTTCCACCTAGATAGATGCATGTTAACGTGGATACCCTTTCACCCCAAAAAAAAAAAAAAAAAACAAAGAACATAAACAAGAAAACATAAAGACGTTTTTAGATGGGATAACATTTATGTGGCATAGATTTCACATTTTATAATTAAAATACAGTTCCCTTATTATAAGATGAAATCCTTTGGAGCTGAGGGATGATCAGAACCAGCTAATTATGATTGTTCCCTTTTATTATGTGCAGACTGATTTGGCAAACATTCAGAAGAAGAAAGACGAGGAAAAGGTGATTATCTCTATTGTTGAGTACTGTTTGCGTTTTTGGCATCTATCTATAGTTAATCCAACTTTACTCTGCTGTGTGAATAGGCACTCAGGGAGCTAAGGGCGAAGGCTTCCCAGAAAGGGTCCTTTGGGGGTTCAGGCCTCAAGAACAGTGGAAAGAAATGAGTATCTTTGTGCTCTTAACTACAACCAAATAGTACTTGTATTTTTGCTACTGTACCTCTTTGTGATGTCATATGGTCGATAAGGTTAACAATCATCCTTTAGAACATTTGTTATCGTAGTACTTAAAATAGTCAAAACTATAATACTTTTAACAATTATCCTTTAGAACATTCGTTGTCTTGGTACTGATTGGCAGAATAATCTGTACATTAAGGTTATCTTCGACTTTTCTTGTGAGTAATAGACTTTCCAATTAAAGCTCCTTCTGCAAGAGTTCAATGTGAGCATATTTGGGTCATTACGGTTATGGCTATTTGGTTTCAGTCCGAAAACTCAGGCACGAACCGCCATCTTTTCAACACTCAATTTTTTTTCTCAGTTCCTTTTCTGAGATAAATTGCCGTTACATAGTTTAAGAGGAGTTGCATATAATATTGGATTTCCTACAAGTTTGAAGACATTAATTGTGCCACAACTAATCATGAGGCTTGACATGGTAACCAAATCGTATATATCTACAATCTCCAATCTATATTTTTGTTAAATTTTTTTGATTTGCAACATGATATGGGTGTGGGGTTATGCCTTTTTGAAGGTGCTGGGGATGCATGATGAAGTATCTAAAATGGAATGAGAAATAGCAAAAAGGTCCTTGATGGAGGCTATCAGAAATTATCTATAACCATGTAATTCAATCAAAGATATGAGTTTCAATAAATTAAGATGATGGAACAAGATTTTTATTTCCGACCTAACTAATTGTAATAAGGCAATTTGTAATTTTTATTGTGCTTTGCCATAGGAATTCAGATACAGTTTGGCTTTTGTTTTAGTTTTGAAATCATATCGAATGGATGGTTGGGTTGGTTAAATAATTCATCTATGATCCAAATATGGTCTCATTTTTCTCCCCTTTTTTCTTCCTTGTAAGAATTTTTTGGCTGTCCAAAATGGGAAAAAAGGAAAAAAGAAAGCTAAGATCGTACATATCTTCATCAAATACTTGATGGAGATCTATTGTATCATTCTTGTTTGTTAATGTGCTTTCTACTATTGTTTTCTGATACCAATTTCTTTGTTCTTGAGGTTGTTGTGCTTGGTTAGACTTGTAGATTTTATTATGGGAGATCTTGATCCCCTCCCCTCGAGCTGTGATTTACATTATTAATATCTGTTGATATGCATTTGAGCTTTACTCTACGCTGACTGACATCCTGTTCTATGTCTTTTCTCAAATGTTCTACATGGCTCTTTTAAAATCTTTTTACTGTTTTTTCTGCTTTATTATTTTGGAACCTTAAGTTTTTTGCGATCCTAAGAAAATTTTTCCCGCAATGACAGGAGGATGGATTAATGCTATCCAACTTTTTATTGGAGCAGTAACTGGATACATGCCAAGAGCTTAGTTGTGTTCTTTATCGGGTATTGATACATAGGATGCTTTTTTTTATAATGGAAAATACTTATTTTTTAGTGATATTAGACCACCCATAAGTAATTATATTTTTAGTTTGGTAAAGCAGAAGTCCTTTGTTATTTGTAATCTTTATTCCTAAGACAGTGAGATGGCCATGGGGATCATAATATACTGAAATCAGAGCATGGCTCCAAATTGGTTGGCTTTGTTTTATCACTGTCCATACCTGCCTTTTTGGCGTGTCAAAACTGTGAGTTGGATCTTAGGTAGCTTGATCCTTGACTTAATGTGCATGTTAAGCTAGCAACCCAGATGCTCGAAATTCTTGACCCAGCAAACTGAGTTACCTGTGTCCATGTAGACTGTAGGGAGGCAGAGATCTATGATTTAGGAACTTGATGAAGGTGGTTTGGCTTGGGTTTTGAGTGGATATATGATCAAAACCAAAGGAAGGGAAGAGCGCATATTGGAGAGTCGTGGACCGTACTTGTTGTACTGTTCATGCTAATGCACTTGAACACTCACATTCTTCTTCTACTTTGATAGGGATTTACTATGTTATTTTAAGTGTGGATACATCCAGCAACGGCCTCTCTACTCTCAACCTGTGGAATGAAGGAATTTATTCAATCTTATGTTTTTAATTCTTTACAGAGTGGGCGTCACACTAACTTGTTTGCTGAGATGGTCTAATCATCATTTGGACACATAAAAGCATCTTCTTTGTGGTTGCATTGGAATGATGCTCATCACTAATTTGTGCATATATTTTGTCAGAGTTCCTTGGATGCTAGAAATAATGCAAAATGCTATTTTGGAGGCTTTAATTCTACTTCAAATATTTTTAACATTAGGTCCATGATCCCTTGAGAAGCTTGTGAATGGCGTGCAACATTGGTGGTAAATCATCTTTCAAAAATGATATATTTTTGAGCAATTAGAATGCTTTGAGATTGAGCAAAAAACTTAGAATTTTTTAAGAAGTTGATAATGGTGTTGCTGATTAATATTCGATTGTGAGCTAAGGGAACTATTCAATCTACATTCATTGCCTTTCTTTGTTTTTTATGGACGTCCAAATTGTATTCCTAAAAAAAATTCAGCGTGTCATCTATTTCTCCTATACCAGTTGATAATGGTGTTGCTGACTAATATTTGATTGTGGACTAAGGGAACTATTCAATCTACATTCATTGCCTTTCTTTGTGTTTTACAGACGTCCAAATTATGTTCCTAAAAAAATTCAGCTTGTCATCTATTGTTCCTAGACCAGTTGAACCTCTTGGAGTTCATGTATGATTACTTCTTCATTTGAAAACCCAACAGAACATTGTTATATCAGAATCTTGGATATGGCAGCTAGGGTTTGTTTCATTCTCCTTTTACTCAAATGTGAAAACTTGAGAGATTCTGTTATGCCCCGAAATCCATCACTTCTATAATGTTACAAGGTATAGGACCAGAACGCAACTTTGCTCGTAAGGGATTCCTAAACTCATTCAATCTCATTAAATATCAACATAAATATTTTTGTTTTTCAATAAGGTTCAGGGTTGCCACAGAAATAAAGAAATATCTCATCAACAAAATTTAAGGATCAATATGTGAGTTTAACTAATTCACCCAAATAACATATAACCTCCATTACAAGTTCAATACTCAACTAGAAACAAATAAAAATATTCAATGCTAAATCAAATACGATTTTTCCGAGTTATTCCCTTTGCTTTATTTGCATAGCCTTGGGGTTACCTGAAAATAAGCAAGGGATGAGTTTTCATGACTCAGTAAGTAAGTAGGGCTAATATTCCCTACAAGATTACATGCTTCAAAATCAAATCTTTAGTTATGTTTTATATACGCTTAGCACAAACTAGCAAGACACAATTTCAAGAATAACATTTTGCAATATTAATATATGTCAATTAATTTAATCAATTACAAGGTAAGAAAGAAAAAAAAATCAATGATATTAAGAAAGTAGCTCTTGGTAATAAAAAGAACACAATACAATTTTCTACTAAATAATAAAATTTTCACAAATATCAACTATGCCAGTCTGTGAACTAGGCATAGCTCCTTGGTCATAGCATTTTTGGAAAATTATTTTCAGTATTTTTCCATGATGGAAGAATAGCTTACAAGAGCATTATTGAAGCAACAGAGTCCTTTGACGAAAAATATTGCATTGGCGTGGGAGGATATGGAAGTGTTTACAAAGCAACACTATCTGCGAGTCAGATTTTTGCTGTAAAGAAGCTTCATCCATTCCAGGATGGTGAGATGATTAATGTAAAAAGCTTTGAAACTGAGATTCGGGTATTAACAAAAATAAGGCATCGAAACATCGTGAGACTCTTTGGTTTCTGCTTGCATTCCCGCCATTCTTTTCTGGTGTATGAGTACTTTGAGAGAGCAAGTTTATGTTAATCACTAAGCAACACGGAGCAAGCAATAGAGTTAGAATGGAAGAAGAGAGTAAATATTGTCAAAGGTGTTGCCCATGCTTTGTCTTACACACACCATGATTGCTCTCCGCCGATCATTCATCGAGACATATCAAGTAGCAATATCCTTTTGGACTCAGAATATGAAGCTCGGATCTCTGATTTTGGAACTGCTAGGCTTATAAAGCTGGCACCAAATAGAATAGAGATTATTCTGTAGGCTAGTTCGAACAGATGATAAACAGGGAAGAACACAAGTAGCTTGCCCAAAACACAGAGAAAAACGTCTCTGAGGTTCAATTCAATATCAATTAATCAAGTCTCCCTAAAATTAGTCCACAAGCCGGACTTTATAGCCAAAAATCATCTATACTGGAAAGTTACTAAAAACAGCAAAAGCCCTTAAAGCATGCCTAAATGAAAGGTGAAATAAAATAAGCAACATGTGAAAAATCTAGCCCAAATCGGGTTTAAAATCACTTCCTAATTGACAAACGAAGTATTACCAAAAATAGCAACGAATAACTAAGAATAGCGATTCGGAGGGGAAAACAGCGGAATTTGAAGTCGAGAAAGGTGCACATCAACTTCAGTCATGTACCACGGCGTGTGTGCCGGAAATATCTTTCCGAATTGGGGTCATATGTGTGATTCCGATAACCGTAGCCAAAGTTATGGCCAAAATACTAAAATACACTCAAAACTGCCCCAATTAGAAAGATACCATGATCACCTCCTGTCTTTGCGATGATCTACCAACTCATGGTATTCCAGCGCCATCAATGTGCAATCTGATAGTTCAGCATCCTCTGTATCGGATCCCCCTACATCAGTCGCCCCAGGTTGGAAAGAACTCGTCCTTGAGTTCAGAGTAATGTCATCCGAATCCACAAAACAAGGACTTAGGTGCTTCACATTGAAGACATTAGAAGTCTTCAAGTGACTGGGAAGGCGCAACTTGTAAGCATTATCATTGATCTTCTGCAGTACCTCACAAGGTCCAATCTTCCGGTCCTTAAGCTTATTATACTCACCAACAGGAAAACGATCACGAGTTAATACTGCCCAAACAAAATCACCAACATCAAAAAGTACCTGATGACGATGACTGTCAGCCCGAGTCTTGTACTTGGTATTATTCTCCTGAATGGCCAATTTCACTTGCTCATGAATACCCCGAAGATGCGCTGCCATCTCATCTGCTTTAGGATTGAAACGTCCTATTCGTGGAATAGGGGCTAAGTCCAGCACCCCGGATGGGTTCTGACCATAGACAATCTCAAATGGGCTTAAGCCTGTGGTTCTATTTTTTGACCTGTTATAGGCAAATTCTGTCTGAGGTAATGCCAAATCCCACTACTTCGGCTTAGTTCCTGCCAAACACCTCAGAAGGTTGCCCAAACTCCGGTTCACTACTTCTGTCTGACCATCTGTCTGGGGATGGTATGCACTGCTAAAATTCAACCGTGATCCCAGTTTCTCCCACAAGCTCTTCCAGAATTGACTGATGAACTTGGTGTCTCGATCTGATGTGATGGATCGAGGAACACCATGCAAGCGTACAATATCCTTGAAGTAGAGATGGGCGATCCGGGCAGCATCCATAGTCTTTCTGCAAGCTACAAAATGAGCCATCTTGGAAAATCTATCAACCACAACAAAGATTGAATCCGAGGCTTGTTGGGTGCGGGGTAAGCCTAACACAAAGTCCATGCTGACATCGAACCAAGGGGCTTCAGGAACAGGCAAGGGGGTGTACAAACCCGCGTTGGTGAGAACTCCCTTAGATTGTTGGCACACATAACAATGATCCACAAAATGAGCCACATCACTACTCACTTTGGGCCAATAAAAATCTGAGGAAATAAGGGCCAATGTCTTATCTTTGCCAAAGTGACCTTCATTGTGAAGTTCACTTATAATCTGCTGCCTCAGGGAACAATCTGGAATACACAACTGTAATCCACGAAACAGATATCCATTATGCAAAATAAAATCATGGCGGAGACCATTAGTTACCTCCTGAATTATCTTTCCAAAAGAGTTATCTGCTGCATACATATCTGTAAAAACCTCAAAGCCTGTAACTCTGTTACTCATGGTAGTGAGAAGTATGGTCAAGGCATCAGCAATGCGGTTCAGACTTCCTGATTGGTGTCTCAGCATGAAGGTGAACTCCTGCAAGTATGCCACCCACTTGGCATGCCGTCTACTCAACTTGTGTTGCCCATTGATGTACTTCAGTGCCTCATGGTCAGTAAACAGGATGAACTCCTTCTGTACCAAGTAGTGATGCCAATGCTTCAGGGATTGAATTATGGCATAGAACTCCAGATCGTAGGTGAAATAGTTTTTCTTTGAACCCGAGAGCTTCTCACTGAAAAAGGCAACCGGACGTCTTGTCTGACTCAGAACATCACCAATGCCAACGCCAGATGCATCACAGTTTACCTTAAACATCTTGTCAAAGTCGGAAAGTGCCAAAACTGGTGCTTCAGTCATCTTCTGCTTGACCAATTGAAAGCTGGTTTCTGCCTCCTCTGACCACTTGAAGTCTCGTCCCTTGAGGCACTCTGTGATAGGAGCAATCAGAGCACTAAAATCTCTGATGAACCGTCTGTAGAAGGATGCCAAGCCATGAAAGCTTCTAACATCATGTAAGGTCTTCGGTCTGGGCCACTCTACAATGGCATCTATCTTGGATTGATTTGCATGAACACCATCAGTAGACACCACAAAACCAAGAAAAGTGACAGACCTGGTGAAAAAAGAACATTTCTTGGAATTGACAAATAGGCGTTCTGTTTTCAGTATCTCAAACACAGCACGGAGATGATTAAAGTGTGCGGCCCATGTCTGACTATAAATGAGGATATCATCGAAGTAAACCACAACGAACTTCCCCATAAAAGGCCGCAAAATCTGGTGCATGAATCTCATGAAGGTGCTGGGTGCATTGGATAGCCCAAACGGCATGACCATCCACTCATACAACCCATGTTGCGTCTTAAATGCTGTCTTCCATTCATCCCCTGGCCTTATTCTGATTTGGTGGTAACCGCTCTTAAGGTCAATTTTTTAAAAGACCTTAGACCCGGATAGCTGATCCAGCATGTCATCCAAGCGGGGAATCGGAAACCTGTACTTCACAGTAATTCTGTTGATGGCTCGACTGTCCACACACATGCGCCAAGAGCCATCCTTCTTTGGTACAAGTAAAGCAAGAACTGCACATGGGCTCATACTCTCACGAATGTAGCCCCTTTCCAACAGCTCCTCCACCTGTCGTTGCAACTCTTCAGCTTCCTTGGGACTGAGGCGGTATGCTAGTCGGTTAGGCAAACTTGACCCTGGAACAAGGTCAATCTGGTGCTGGATATCCCTCAAAGGTGGCAGCCTAGGAGGAATATCCTCTGGCATTAGGTCAGCATACTCTGCTAGCAACTGCTGGACTTCTGCTGGTAAGTCAGAGTTTATGGTCACTGCAATATTCTTACAAGGTAGCAGGGCATATACCACATCTCTATGCCCAATCTCATCTAGAAACCTGGACATAGAAAGCAGGTTAGTAGTACAGGCTAATGGTGTAGGATGGGGTACTTCCCGCCGAGGTGCCAATACCACCTTTTTCCCCTTAATGTAAAGGGAATAAGTATTCTTCCGTCCATCATGGGTAACACTGCGATCGTACTGCCAAGGTCGACCCAACAGTACATGACACGCATCCATAGTTACAACATCACACCAGGCATTATCAAAATATTTTTTTCCAATCGAAAAAGACACAAGGCATCGCCTATCAACTGTTACCTCACTGCCTTTATTTAGCCACGACAACCTATATGGCTTAGGATGACGATCCATCTTCAACTGCAGTTTCTGGACAGCCTCTTCAGATACTATGTTCTCACAACTGCCGCTGTCAATGATCATCTTGCAGACTTTATCTGCTACTGTGCAGGTCGTGTGGAAAATATTGGTCCTCAACCAATCATCCCCTGAATCGCCCTTGGGGGTCAGTAGGCTCTTGCAAACAACCAGAGTTTCACGGCAGTCCCCATACAGCACGTCACCATCGTCATCATCATACATGGGTTCTTCACTCTCCTCAGTCTCGTCTACCATGTCTTCCTCAATCAACAAATTTTGCCCTTTTGATTAGCAGGCTTCCTGCAATCAGTAGCCCTATGCCCCTGTTCACCACAATGAAAACATCTAATAGTAGAGTTAGAATTACCTTGTGGTGGCTGCTGGGCAGCACGGGAGTCCTGAGGGCGAACTGGTCGACTGTTTTGATCGCTCCTGATCACTGGTCTCCTGTTCTGTTGTTTTTCAACTGCAAGTGCACGCTGGTATGCCTCCAAGACAGTCCACAGGAAATGAAGACTGAGGACATCTTGCAGATTCTGGAGCAAACCTCCCAAATACCGTGCTACCATCTGCTCCTCCATCTCAGATAAATTGTTCCGGGCAATCAACTGGTAGAACTCCTCCGTATAATCATCCACCGATCTAGCACCCTGCCTCAACGTATGAAGTCGTTGAAATAAGGTTTGAGTGTAGCCGAAGGGAAGGAAGTGACCCTTCATTTTCTTCTTCATCTTCTCCCAATTAGTGATCTTGCTCTTGCTCTATCTGTCTCGTGAACGTCGCAACTGCTCCCACCACGCAGATGCTCTACCTTTGAGTTTGATGGCGACCAGTTTCACTTTCATACGATTTGGAACTTCTTTGTAATCAAAAATATGTTCTACTTCGTCTAACCAGTCAATGAATCCCTCAGCCTGTAACGTACCAGAAAATTTTGGCATATCGAACCGAAAACCGAGATCTCCACGATGCTCCTCCCGACCACGGTACCCCATGAATGGAGCACGATTGTGATAGGGGTTTTCGAAATTGGAATCAAAATCGTGATCGGAGACCTCACGATCCTCGAGATCACGCGCCGCTAGACGCTGGGTTAACTCTGTGACTTGCCTTTGCAAATCTTCAATCATGACATCCTGAACGCTACGATCATGGTGTTGAGCTTCCTCATTCGAAACCTGCCCACAATGACCACGACCACCAGCCATTAAAACTGATGAAATCTCACCCTAGGAAGATGTTGAAGCTTTGATACCAACTGGCGCCAAACAGAATAGAGATTATTCTGTAGGCTAGTTCGAACAGATGATAAACAGGGAAGAACACAAGTAGCTTGCCCAAAACACAGAGAAAAATGTCTCAGAGGTTCAATTCAATATCAATTAATCGTCTCTCTAAAATCAGTCCACAAGCCGGACTTTATAGCCAAAAATCGTCTATACTGGAAAGTTACTAAAAATGGCAAAAGCCCTTAAAGCATGCCTAAATGAAAGGTGCAATAAAATAAGCAAAATATGAAAAATCTAGCCCAAATCGGGTTTAAAATCACTTCCTAATTGACAAATGAAGTATTACCAAAAATAGCAACGAATAACTAAGAATAGCGATTCGGAGGGGAAAACAGCGGAATTTGAGGTCGAGAAAGGTGCACATCGACTTCAGTCATGTACCACGGCGTGCGCGCCGGAAATATCTTTCTGAATTGGGGTCATATGTGCGATTCCGATAATCGTAGCCAAAGTTAAGGCCAAAATACTAAAACACACTCAAAACTGCCCCAATTAGAAAGATACCATGATCACCTCCTGCCTTTGCGATGATCTGCCAACTCATGGTATTCCAGCGCCATCAATGTGCAATCTGATAGTTCAGCATCCTCTGTATCAGATCCCCTTGCATCAAAAGCCTGATTCATCCAATTGGACTCAACTCGCTGGCACATATGGATACATTGTTCCAGGTAGTTCTCGAGTAACACTCTATATCATTCTTTGAATCATAACACTGAGCCCTTATAAATTTTAACCATTTATTTTACAGTTTCTTTTTTTCTGACATTTATTTTATAAGCTCTTTATGTCAACTGGATTAGGATGGGGTCGTGCTCGCCCCCCACATTTGGATTACTACCAATTGTTAAGTTCCATATGTTATGGCCTTTGATATATGTAGTTACATTATTACATATCAGTTAAATTAGCTTTTAAGTCATTGTGGAATGAATCTAAGTTGGAATTTAAAGGCGTTAATGCATTATTTTTTATTATTAAATGATAAAAGCAGTTTTAGACCTCGGGTTTACATATTTAAAGCTTAGTAGACTATCGACATTTAGACTTCTTATTAACGTTACAATTGATACGTTAGATGTTTGCATTACAACTCATGAATGAAGGTATTTTCTCTGGGATAATTATTGCTCGTGTATCTTTTCTAGTATTATATCACTAATGATTTTATGTCTTGTAGAATTGGCTTACACAATGCAGGTGACTGAAAAATGTGATGTTTATAGCTTCAGGGTGGTGACATTAGAAGTGATTATGGGAAAGCATCCTTGTGATCTCATCTCCTCCATTTTGTCAACAGCACCATCGTCGTCATTGTCGTCATTGATGAAGAAGGATATACTGTTAAAGGATGTAGCGGACCTGCGCCTACTCCTTCCCTCACTTGAAGTAGCAAGTGAAATAGTCTCCATTGTAAGGCTGGCATTCGCTTCCTTACAAGTTAGTCCACAATCAAGGCCAACGATGCAACAGGTGTGTCAAGAGCTCGCACGACTTCAGTCTCCTCTTTTGGTGCCCTTTCACACAGTTACATTGGAGCAGCTATTGAATTAAGGGAATGAAAAAACCGACTACTAAGTTTTAGCCTTGTGACTCGATGTTGCTCCAAGTGGGCATCGGCTGACTCTTGGACGAGTCTGGGCACATTTATCCTTTTTTTTCTCTCTCCTTATGCTTGAGAGACTTTCCTCTCATGGATGTAGAGGATGTTATGTATTAAGCATCCTCGTTACTTGCCATACCTTCCATCTTGGATAGCAACCATGCTACCTATTGTACATTATCTTTTGTATTAATACATCGGCGATTTTCAGTTCAATTTCCATTAAGGATCCAAATTCTGTAAGTTCGGCAAAATATAAATCAACTAGAACCTATAATGTTTAGAGAAAATTGTTTTTTAGTAATATTTTTTCAAAATAATTCTGATTTAGTTGGTCAAATCTTGAAAGGAAAATTGTTTTTATTGATATTTTTTGAAAATAATTCGATTCAGTCGACTAAATCTTGTTAATTCGGTTTTAGTAATTTTTTAAAATAATTGAGAATCGGTGTCATTTTATTGTTCATTAAAAATTTCTTCCAAAAATACTCTCAAATGACTTGCAAATCTTACTTATAACAAAATGAATGAAAAGGTTTTCAAAGTCATTTGAGGGCATTTTTGGAAGAAACTTTTGATGAACAGTAAAATGACATTGATTTTTAATTATTTTAAAAAATAGCACTAAAAACCAATTATCAAGATTTAGTTGACGGAATCTGAATTATTTTGATAAATTACCAATAAAAACCAATTTACCCTGATATTTATGACTTGTATCCCTTTTTTGACGAGAGCCAAACGACCAGAGCCGGCAAAATATGACCTGACCCTACCCGGCGGGTCAACCCGATTATAAACGGGTTGGATTGACCCGTTTATTAATTAGGTTGGGTGCGGGTTGGGGAAAGTAAATGGGTCAACCCGATTATGACCCGTCAACCGGACGGGTAACCCGATTAAAGAAAAAGACGACAAAAGTATCTCGTTCCGATTCGATTAACCCCCAACCCGACCCAAACCCTGCACCACCCGATCCAATTTACCCCTAACCCTATTTTAATCATATTTTTTGAAAAATAAAAAATAAAAAATAAAAATAATAATAAACGGGTTGGCGGGTTGAACCTGTTTATTGACGGGTTGGGTTTGGATTGGAGGTTTTCCAATCCGCCTCAATTTAGTCCAACCCGATTATGACTCGACACAACCCGACCCGTTTCCAGCTCTACAAACGACAATGTTCATAAAGAAGAGTTTATGTGAAAAAGACAAATCTAATTCAATGCATTCCTATTTGTAAAATATCAATAAAGTACGCCGCGGTTAATATAGAAGAAAGAGCTTGAGCCCAAGAACAAGGTCCAAGGCTCATGCAAGTTAGCCGGTTCATGGGAGGTGATGAAGATACTACTACTGATTCTGAAATTTCCTTGGGCAATATTTCCTGCATTGGCTTGTACTGAGGGCATAATATAATCTTATGTGAATCATCTCATGGTCAGTATATTTTAGCTGTTATAAATCTTTCATGTACGGCTCACTTAAATGGTCAATAATATTGCAGGAAAAGATCGTGTAATATTTTTTAACGAATACTTTTATTTGAAGCACCCACAGGATCAAGCGTAAATTTTTAAAGTATACTTAGCTCTTTCTTACGAAAAGCTCCAAATAAGAGTTCCATAGGATTTTACGACTTGAAACCCTATGGAGCCTTTGGTTGGAAGATTTGCTGGTTCAATGATGATGTATGTGTCCACATAAGTACATGAAACCTATGTGTATGCACCTTCCACTGTCGGACCAGCAGATCTTTCAGTGTGAGAGACCCACTGATATGGCCTTGGATTTTACCCTCAACGTGTTTTACGAGTGATGATTGCGATTGTAGATACGACAGCCATGTGGGGCGAAAAAAGTTAAGGTAATGTCGCTTCATAATTTCGTTTTGCACATTCTTTCCTCAACTTTTTGTCCTTTTTGAGGAATATCATGTTCCCTTCACGTTACAGATCTCTTTTACAACGGATTTTACCGGATATGCTCTGCTCTGTTAATTTTTGAACCGTACTGATGATTCACCATCGATGATCCAACGGTGAAATTTTAAATTTTGTAAAATTGCGCTAACGAAAATTAATTTTCTCAGATTTGGTACGGTTGAGGGGGTCTTGAATTCTCAAATTCAATTATGAATATCATTTTCGGAAATCCTGTTTCGTGCAGAGTGGGTTTGAGTATGGGGTATGAGTTCCAAGTTTATTTGACTCTTTGACAACCCCACTTCAGGGGTAAAGATATATGGGCCTCACCAAAACGATCCAAAGGGATTCTAATCTTGATTTATTTGGTGATTGTGATCCACATGGATGGAAATCCTAGATGGATTGTCCTATCAGATTAATGTGAACAGAAGGTTCTCTGGTAGGAAAAAGTCTTCATACGATCAATCAAAGCATTAAAATGGACAAAAAATCACAAACTAAAATCCAAAAGGAATCAAATCAATCAATCGGATGGAACATGGAAGGGCAAAACGAGCCTTCCTTGAAAAACCGCAAGGTAACTTCAAAAGAGGAAGGAACAGTGGAAAAGTGTCACGGAAAGTGACAGGATCTATGAATAAACGCAGATGACAAGATATCCGCCTAACGTGAATGAATGGCTTTTGGGATCAGAATTTTCGTATCCGCGTGTCCGTTTTTCAGAATTAAAAATGCTTTGCTGAAGATTACTTACAGTAGTATTATCAATAAATATTTGCTGTCACAAAAAAAAAAACAAAAAAACTAAGGATTAAATTTGTTTTAATGAAGGTTCTTGTGTTCTTCTCTGCACTCAATGATACTTAAGAAGAGTCCTACAAGCAGATAGTGGCAGAACCAGGACTCCAAATCTGGGGGGGCAAAAAAAATTTTCAATTAACACTTCTCATAAAATATAGAAATTTTAATGAGTTGGGGGTGGACAAACCAAAAATTTTAGAAGGGATTCTCATGAAATATAAAAATTTTCAATGGGGGGAGGGGCAAACTTGAAATTTTAGAAGGGATTCTCATGAAATATAAAAATTTTCAATGGGTTAGGGGGACAAACCAAAAATTTTAGGGGGGGCAAAACACAAATTTTAATTAAAAAATATATAAAATATATACCTTTTTTATTAAAAAATAAAAGTTAGAACTCAAAGATCATGCACAGGTTCCTACACTAGCACGGCGAGTTGTGTACGAGCTAGTTTGGGTGAGAGTAAAGGGATGAATTTTTGTGCAACATTTTATGCGTGCATTGCTTTCTGATGTGCACATGAAATGCTGTCATGTGGAGCATTCCATATTCGGTGTTTTTTTTAAGTAAACCCCACATGAAAAATTTACAACTTAAAAGACCAAAGATGATTTCACCTGCAATGATTGCATGCATTGCTTATTATTGATGGCATGAGATTTTGTCATGTGGAAAATTTAATGATAAGTGTTTTTCAACTAAGAGACAAGATTTTCTAAGCCTTTCAAATTAGCCCCATCGGTTGGAACTTGGTAAGTTGAGGGTAATGTGGGATTGGAACTTGGTAAGTTGAGGGTAATGTGGGGAAAGCCTCCTGCTGTATATAGGAGAGTGCTCCAAGGACCAAATGTATGGAGCTATGAAGAAAAAGGTTGAGAGCCATTATACTAACGCTTCTTTTTTCATGATACTAATGGGTATGTACATGGATGTAAGTTATTCGTGGAAATATAAAAGTCAATTGAAAAAGGGAAAATCACTCTTTGGGTAGCAAACTCCAACACATCAAGATGTATAAGTCAATATGGAAGAAATGAGGGGCTTTTTGAGAATCCATTGTTAGGCTCGAATCTATCAAGTTGCCTTTATAATATTACTAGGGGAAAGCATGCGCCATGCACGTGTTGATGCTAGAAAACCAAAGCGTTAATTTTCTTTTAATTACATCAAAAATAATTTTTTAATATTAATTTAAAAAATAATTTGAAAATAACTGACATTAATGTGTATTCATGATAGGGAACAGTGACGGAACCACATTGAAGCTAGGGGGGCAATGAAAATTACATGATCGGTCTCATGATATTGATTTATGTAGAAATAGTGGTCCTCTTATAGAAATAATTAATGACTAATAGCCTCTCTAGTGACGTAGAAGAAAAACCCAACGATTACTCCCCAAGTTGGCCGATAGACCACACCATTGATAGCATCTCTTCACATAAGGTCCAACCCACGTGGAGACACAAATGCTTCACTTCAGTCCCGAAGCTGAACAGTCAAGAAAAATCTCAATCAGCACCAACCCAATGCAAAGAATTTACAAGTCTTTCCTTATGTTGACTTATCCATCAATGAGAAGACCAAGACCCAGTAAACAATGAGAGCTAGTCGTGCTTCTCGTCTATTGGTACTGTACATCATGTTCTATATAAAGTCCTTTAACCAGCAATTCCTACACACTCTCACTTGTTTGGTTTCTGCTGTTGGTTGCAATTGCGAAACCATGCTTTCCAACTCCCGGTTGTTACAGCTATCATCCTCTATCTTCGTCTATTTCCTACTCTTTTGTTTGGTTCCGTTTGTTGCTTGTCCCTTTTTTGTTTCTTCATCCACTACTACTGAACATAGAGAAGCCGAAGCTCTACTCAAATGGAAAGCCAGCCTTCAAAATCACACCTTTCTTAGTTCATGGCAACCACATCTTCCCAGAAACGCCACCAATTCATCTTCCCATACCAGTGGAAGAGGAAGAAGGGGTGCCCCATGTGATTGGGTTGGAATTTCTTGCAACGAGGTTGGAAGCGTCACCAATATAACCATAAATGGTGCAGGTCTAAGAGGTACGCTTCATAACTTTGGCTTCTCTTCCTTTGTCAACCTTGTCCGCCTTGATCTTTATGACAACGAACTTTTTGGAGCCATCCCACCAAGCATCAGTAACCTTTCCAAACTAACTTACCTTCATCTTGGTATAAATCAACTCTCTAGAGAAATCCCATCAGAAATTTTCATGCTCACACATCTTCAAAAGTTATATCTCTTTAAAAATAAATTCTCAGGATCAATTTCTCCACAAGTGGGAAAGCTATCAAGTCTCATATTTTTGGCACTCTCAAACAATTATCTAGTAGGTGCCATCCCTCCCACTTTTGGAAACTTGACTGGTCTCTCTTCCTTGTATCTTAGGGGTAATCAGCTCTCTAGCTTCATCCCTTCAGAACTGGGGAAGTTGAAGTTGCTTATTAATCTTGAAGTGAGCAACAATAACCTCACTGGCTCCATCCCTTCCAGTCTTGGAAATTTGACCAACCTAATGGGCTTGAGCCTCTATTATAATCAGCTATCTGGCTCCATGCCTCTAGAGTTAGGGAATTTGCAATCTCTTGATATGCTAGCTTTGTTTTGGAACCATCTTGATGGTTCAATTCCTGCTTCTTTGGGAAATTTAAGCAACCTACATACATTAAACTTGTTCGAAAATTATTTATCGGGGAAAATACCACAAGCGATGAATAATCTTACACATTTGAGTCTGTGTACATTCTCTACTAACTAGCTCCATGGTCTACTGCCGGAACAAATATGCCTTGGTGGATTACTCGAAAATTTCACAGCAAATGACAACTACTTCACAGGTCCCATCCCAAAAAGCTTGAGAAACTGCACAAGTTTGGTGAGAGTTCGACTTGATGGAAACCAACTCACTGGAAATTTATCAGAAGATCTTGGTATATATCCAAGGTTGGATTACATTGATTTGAGCCATAACATGTTTCACGGTGAGTTTTCAGAAAATTGGAAAAAGTGCCAACGTTTAACAAGCCTTAAAATTTCTGGAAATAGGATTTCTGGTAGAATACCATTCGAGATTGGAGAATTGGGTGATCTACGCTTACTTGACCTTTCTTCCAATCATTTGGTTGGTGAGATTCCTGAGGAGTTAGGGAGATTGACTTCCTTACTCAATTTATCACTGAATGATAATCATCTCTCTGGCAATATTCCTTCAGGAATTGGAATGTTATCTGAGTTGCAATATCTCAATCTAGGAATGAATAATTTAAGTGGATTAATTCCACAACAAATAGGAGATTGCCTGAAGTTGTTATACTTGGATTTGAGCATGAACTTGCTTCATGGAAGCATACCCTCCTCCATGGGTAACTTGGCTCACTTGCAATACCTTCTGGATCTTAGTAACAACTCACTTATAGGAGAAATACCACCACAGCTTGGGCATTTGCAAAGTTTGGAAAGACTGAATCTCTCACACAACATGCTCTTTGGTTCAATTCCATCAACTTTTGATCAGACATTCAGCAGCTTAATGGTCATTGATGTATCCTTCAATGTACTGGAGGGTCCCATTCCAAACAACAAAGCCTTTAAAGCGGCTCCACCAGAAGCATTCAAGGGCAATAAAGGCTTGTGTGGCAACATCAAAGGTTTAAAAGCTTGTTCTTCTTCCACCAGAAACAAAGCTACAGTATCAAAGGGCAAAAGGATCATGATCTTTACACTAATTTCCATTTCAGGAATTCTCTCTCTCTTATTTGCTTCCATTGTTATTTTTTGTGTTTGCCATCGACAAGTGAGAAGTGATGAAACCGTGGAAACAGAAACACAAAATGGAAAATTCTTTTCAATATTTTTCCATGATGGAAGAATAGCTTATGAGAACATTATTGAAGCAACAGAGTCCTTTGATGAAAAATATTGCATCGGTGTTGGCGGGTATGGAAGCGTTTACAAAGCAACACTATCTGCAAGTCAGATTTTTGCTGTAAAGAAGCTTCATCCATTCCAGGACAGTGAGATGGTTAGTGTAGGAAGCTTTGAGACTGAGATTCGGGTATTAACAGAAATAAGGCATCGAAACATCGTGAGACTCTTTGGTTTCTGCTTGCATTCCTACCATTCTTTTCTGGTGTATGAGTACTTGGAGAGAGGAAGTTTATGTAAAGCACTAAACAACACGGAGCAAGCAATAGCGTTGGACTGGAAGAAGAGAGTAAATATTGTCAAAGGTGTTGGCCATGCTTTGTCTTACATGCACCATGATTGCTCTCCACCGATCGTTCATCGAGACATATCAAGCAGCAATATCCTTTTGGACTCAGAATATGAAGCTCGGATCTCTGACTTTGGTACTGCTAGGCTTATAAAGCCTGATTCATCCAATTGGACTCAACTTGCTGGCACATATGGATACATGGCTCCAGGTTGTTCATAATTAACATAATATTTGCATTCCTTGAATTCTACCATTAATGGACTGTAGAAAATTTCATTATATTTTTTAATCTCATGCTTCTAATATTGACAACAATTTGTGTTTGGGGCTTATTTGATTTTCTATCTGTTGCAGAATGTGCTTACACAATGCAGGTGACTGAAAAATGTGATGTATATAGCTTTGGAATGGTGACTTTAGAAGTGATTATGGGAAAGCATCCTTGTGAACTCATCTCATCTCTGTCAATAGCACCTTCTTCATCTTCAACAGGGAAAGATGTTTTATTAAAGGACGTGATGGACCAACGCCTGTCCCTTCCTACAGTGGAAGTCGCAAGTGAAATAGTCTCCATTGTAAAGCTTGGATTTGCTTGCTTACATGCTAGTCCACAATCACGTCCAATCATGCAACATGTGTCTCAAGTGCTCTCACAGCTTCAGCCTCCTCTTCAAGTACCATTCCACACGGTTACACTAGAGCAGCTTTTGAATTAGGCAAATGAAGTTACAGGCATAACAAGGGCCTCTTTTTTTTAATAGCATTTCCCTGTTTTTTCGTGTTATGTTGAGTTGAAGCCTTCTTTTTGCAAGGCTTTGTTATTTTGAAGCCTTTATTAGATGTCAATTATTAGATAATGCACGTGCCTATCAAAAACCAATTTTAATATCACCTCTCGGAATTCTCATCCAAAGGGGAGCCTTATGAGCATCCATCATAAATAGGTGGATTACCTTTCATTTTCCCACAACTTTAATTGCACCTCTCGGAATTCTCATCCAAAGGGGAGCCTTATGACCTTGAGCCTATGTAAAGGAGCGCCCTCATAAGAGAAAAATGTAGAGGAAGTAAGAAAGAGAGATATGAGAATCTTTGCAAGGAATAAGAAATGCCTCTAGTTCCTAAAGAACTTCTTTCTCTACAAATTCGTATTCCATCTTGGCTATGTTTGGTATAGCTTCTCAAACTTGCTTCTCAAAAATTGCTGCCAAAAGCAAGAAAAGCGATTAGATTGCTTTTGCTTCTTGGAAGATCTTCTCATGAAACGAACTTGTTTGGTTCACACTTGCTTTGCTGTAAAAAGTTAAAAAAGCATGTTTGGTAACCCTAAAAACGTGAAAATTACTTCAGTATGAGTGCATAGTTCTCCAATCGAAATCCATCTCTACCAGTAGACTGATGCAACTTATCACGACAAGATAGAATCTATGAACGGATTGGATGTTGAGTACCCAGATTTAAATCTGGTTTACAATTATGCCATATTTAAGCCAAAATTTTAGGTTCAAAATCCAATTAATCAGAATTTATCCAAGTTCAATAAGTTCAGCAATAAATCAGCTAGAAACCTAAAATATTTATGGCTTCTATTCTTTTTTTTTTTTCCCTTTGACGCCAGCCCAGAGTCGATGGGCATAATTCTACCCCAAAAAAAAAAGTCGATGGGCATAATGAAGGGTTTATGTGAAAACGAAAAGACCAATCTAATTCAATTGTTTTATGCATTCATATTTGCAAAATATCTGTAGAGGTCGCCCCCGCGGTTACTTGAGCATCCTCTATCTAACTATTCAGACGTAAGAGGTTTATCCATTTCATGTTAAAACAGATCTTTTATTATTGCGTCGGGTCTTTTAGAGAGTTTTTATTTTTTTATTTTTTATAAAGATTATCCTTGTCTTTGTTTATATCTCAAGTTGGAATAAATTACTATAATTCGTTGAGCCCATGGACAAGGCCTAAACTCCAAGTTGGCCGGCTCATGGGAGGAGATGAAGGGACCACTACTGACAAGCATACCATCACATATGGTTGAACACGTTGGACAAATACTTGATTACAGGCCGGCCAAATGTTGGCAAAATTTTGGGATAATTAGTGTTACAATTACCTTTTGAATGATATATGACCCATTGGTCAAAACTTTTCAGAAAAAGACCGTATTAGTCTAGAAATGAGAAAATATAAACCATTTGGTTCTATTTATGGAGTATTGATGATGAATTACAAGCCAAATGATAGGAGTACTCCCAATCAATAGAATTGTAGCTCCCATCATTTGACTTGTACTTCCTCATAAATAAACTTGTAAATAACTTATAATTCTTCATGGATGGACTTGTAACTCTCCATAATTTAGTAACATGACCAAAGGGTCTACATTTTTTCATTTTTGGACTAATTTGGTCATTTGCAGAAAATGCATGACAAATGGGTCATACCTCAAACAATTATCCAAGCAGACACAAGCTTAGCCTCAATCTAAAATTTCCAAGTCTTCCTTCTTCATTTTCCATGCTGACTTCGTCATTGATGATAGACCGTAGCTCAATAACAGTACAGAGAGATACTCATGCGGCCTAGTGTATATGGGTAGACTGTGTAAATAACATGATTTGCCTCATACTGATTCATGTAGAAATGGTCCTCTGATAGAATGACTAATGGCCTGATCTCTCTCTCTCTCTCTCTCTCTCTCTCTCTCTCTCTCTCTCTCTCTCTCTCTCTCTCTATCTCTCTCTCTCTGTCTTTTTGCAGTTGTATGTTTCGTAATCTATATCAGAGAGCTTAAATTTAAAGGATAGCATTATATAAAAAATGGTCCTTCTGACCCTATTAGCGTTTGATTGCTTCCATTCTATTTTATGGACTTTCTACAACATGGAAATGGAAAGCTAACGTGAAAAAGACTGATAACTAACTGAACTATTGACTCATTCATATTTGAGAAATACCCATATAGTCCCATTATACTTGAGCGCAGCAACCTCTCTAGTGATGCAGAAAAGATAGCTTGATCCCAAACGCAAGGCCAACGGCGCCCCAAGTTGGCCGGCCGACCACACCATTAAAAGAATCTCATCACATAAGATCCAACACGCGGAGAGACAAATGCTAGACTGCAAACCCGTAGCTGAACAAGTCAAGAAAAGTTTGTCTCCATGCTGAAATCAGCTCAAACCTACTACAAAATTTGCAAGTCTTTATGTTTCCGTCATCAATGACAGACCAAACATGAGAGGCCAAAAAACCCAAAAAACAATGAGAGCAAGTCGTGCTGTTAGTACTGTACATGTAGTTCTGTATATATATATATATATATATATATATATATATATATATATATATATATATATATATATATATATATATATATATGTATGTATTATGTGGTAAAGTCCTTCATCCATCCATAATATCCTTTAACCACCACCCATTCCTACACTCACACACTTATTTGGTTTCTGTTGATTGCAATTGCGAAACCATGTTGTCCAAGTACTCCGTGTCCTTGGAGCTATCATCCTCTGTCTTCGTTTTTTTCCTACTCTTTTCTTCGGTTTCATTCGTTGCTTCTCCCTGTTTTGTTTCTTCCTCCATTACTACTAAACAAGGAGAAGCCGAAGCTCTACTCAAATGGAAAGCCAGCCTTCAAAATCACACTTTCCTAACTTCTTGGCAACCACCTCTTCCCAGCAATGCCACCAATTCATCTTCCCATACCAGTGGAAGAAGAAGAGGAAGAGGAGGTGCCCCATGTGAGTGGGTTGGAATATCTTGCAACGAGGTTGGAAGCGTCACCAATATAACCATAAATAGTGCAGGTCTAAGAGGTACGCTTCATAACTTTTGCTTCTCTTCCTTTGTCAACCTTGTCCGCCTTGATCTTAATGATAACGAACTTTTTGGAGCCATCCCACCAAGCATCAGTAACCTTTCCAAACTAACTCACCTTGATCTTGGTACAAATCAACTCTCTGGAGAAATCCCATTAGAAATTTTCTTGCTCACACATCTTCAAGAGTTACATCTCTTAAAAAATAAATTCTCAGGATCAATTTCTCCACAAGTGGGAAAGCTATCAAGTCTCACATTTTTCACACTCTCAAACAATTATCTAGTAGGTGCCATCCCTCCCACTTTTGGAAATTTGACTGGTCTCTCTTTCTTGTACCTTTGGGATAATCAACTATATGGCTCCATCCCTTCAGAATTGGGGAAGTTGAAGTTGCTTATTAATCTTGATGTGAGCAACAACAACCTCACTGGTTACATCCCTGTTTCTTTAGGTAATTTGAGTGACCTAACCCTTCTATACGTTAACCATAATATGCTTTCAGGTTCCATCCCTTCTAATCTTGGAAATCTTAGAATGCTAAAGAATTTGAGCTTATCTGAAAATGGATTATCAGGTTCCATCCCTTCCACTTTGGGAAACTTGACCAATCTCTCTTTCTTATACCTCTGGGATAATCAATTCTCTGGTTCCATCCCTTCAGAATTAGGGAAGTTGAAGTCTCTTATTTATCTTGCAGCAAGTACCAACCACCTCATCGGTTGCATCCCGACTTCTTTAGCTGATTTAAGCAACCTCACCATTCTAGACCTTAGATATAATCAACTTTCATGCTCCATTCCTCCTACTCTTGGAAAGTTAAGAATGCTACAAGTGTTGAGATTGACAGAAAATCAATTATTTGGTTCCATTCCTTCCATTCTAGGAAATTTTACCAACCTAACATCCTTGGACCTTGGTTTTAATCGGCTATATGGCTCCATCCCTCCAGTGTTAGGGACTTTGGAATTTCTTACATTGCTAGATTTATCTGGGAACCGTCTTGTTGGTTCAATTCCTGCTTCTTTAGGAAATTTAAGCAATCTAAAGGCACTGAACTTGTTAGAAAATCAGTTATATATCTGGGAAGATACCCCCAGAAATGAATAATCTTACACACTTGAGTTATTGTGCATTTTCTAGTAACCAACTTTATGGCCCTTTGCCACAACAAATATGCCAAGGTGGATTGCTTGAAAAATTCACGGTAGACGGCAACTATTTCACAGGTTCCATCCCAAAAAGCTTGAGAAATTGCACAAGTTTACTTAGAGTTCGACTCGATGGAAACCAACTCATTGGAAATTTATCAGAAGCACTTGGTGTATACCCGAATCTGGTCTATATTGATTTGAGCCACAATATGTTTCATGGTGCGCTTTCACAATACTAGGGAAAATGTCAAAGTTTAACAAGCCTCAAAATCTCTGGAAACAAAATTTCTGGTAGAATACCAGTGGAGCTTGGAGAAATGAAGAATTTACACCTACTGGACCTTTCTTCCAATCATTTGGTAGGTGAGATTCCAAAAGAGTTTGGGAGATTGAGTTCACTGCTTAACCTATCCTTGAATGATAATGATCTTTCCGGCAGTATTCCTCCGGAAATTGGAATGTTGTCTGAGTTAGACTATCTTAACCTGGCAATGAATAATCTAAGTGGACAAATACCGCAACAAATGATGAATTGTTTCAAATTGTCATACTTGGATTTGAGTAAGAACCAACTCCATGGGAGCATTCCCTTCTCCATTGGCAACTTATCTCACTTGCAGTACCTTCTGGATCTTAGTAGCAACTCACTTACAGGAGAAATACCACGGCAACTTGGGTATTTGCAGAGATTGGAAAGAATGAATCTCTCCCACAATAAGCTCATTGGTTCGATTCCGTCCACTTTCGATGATCAACCAAGCAGCTTAATTTCCATTGATATATCCTTCAATCTTCTCGAGGGTCCCATTCCTGACAACAAAGCCTTTAAGGAGGCTCGACCAGAAGCATTCGAGAACAATAAAGGCTTGTGCGGCAATATCAGCGGTTTACAAGCTTGTGGTCCTTCAACAAGAAAGAAAGTGAAGGCGGGAAAGGGCAAAAAAGTTATGATCTTCATATTAATTTCCCTCTCAGGAGTTCTATCTCTCCTCTTTGCTTCCGTTGGAATTTTTCTTGTTTGTTGTCGAAAAGTCACAAAACTTGAAAGCATGCAAAGAGAGAGAGAAAATGACCGCATGTTTTCAGTATTTTTCCATGATGGAAGAATAGCTTACGAGAACATTATTGAAGCAACAGAGTCCTTCAACGCAAAATATTGCATCGGCGTGGGAGGATATGGAAGCGTTTACAAAGCAGCCCTGTCTGCAACTCAGATTTTTGCTATAAAGAAGCTTCACCCATTCCAAGATAGTGAGATGGTTGATCTGAAAAGCTTTGAGAATGAGATTCGGGTATTAACAGAAATAAGGCATCGAAACATCGTGAGACTCTTTGGTTTTTGCTTGCATACACGCCATTCTTTTCTGGTGTATGAGTACTTGGAGAGAGGAAGTTTAGGTAAATCCCTAAACAGCATGGAACAAGCAACAGAGTTAGACTGGAAGAAGAGAGTAAATATTGTCAAAGGTGTTGCCCATGCCTTATCTTACATGCACCATGATTGCTCTCCACCAATCGTGCATCGAGACATATCAAGCAGCAATATTCTTTTGGACTCAGATTATGAAGCTCGAATCTCTGATTTTGGTACTGCTAGGCTTATAAAGCCTGATTCATCCAATTGGACTCAACTTGCTGGCAAATATGGATACATAGCTCCAGGTAGTTCTTAATTAACCTAATATTTTAATTCCTTGAATTCTACCATTAATGAACTTAATTAGAACATTTCATTATATTTTTTAATCTCATGCTTCTAATGTTGACATTAATTTGTGTTTGGGGCTTCTTTGATTTTCTATCTGTTGCAGAATGTGCTTACACAATGCAGGTGACAGAAAAATGTGATGTGTATAGTTTTGGGGTGGTGACTTTAGAAGTGATTATGGGAAAGCATCCTTGTGAACTCATCTCCTCTCTGTCAATGGCATCGTCTTCTTCTTCAATGGGGAAGGATGTTTTGTTAAAGGACGTGATGGACCAACGCCTGTCCCTTCCTACAGTGGAAGTTGCAAGTGAAATAGTCTCCATTGTAAAGCTTGCATTTGCTTGCTTAAATGCTAGTCCACAATCACGTCCAACCATGCAACATGTGTCTCATGTGCTCTCGCAGCTTCAGCCTCCTCTTCAAGTGCCATTCCACACGGTTACACTGGAGCAGCTTTTGAATTAGTGTAATAAACTTAATTATGGGCATAATAAGGGCTTCAAGGTCAATACTATTTCCTTGTCTTAGCTTGTTATATCTAAAGTTAAAACCTACGTGTACTTTGTGTTATCCTTAATGCAGCCCATACTTAGAAAATCGTATTTGGCTAATTGGATTTTGTTTCAATGAGTTTGGATTTAAATCGGGCAAGATTGAGTCGGGGTAACGAATTTTAAATTAAGTTGTGCCCAAACTCGTCAAAACCCAAACCAACAATATCACTCCATCGGTACCTTCAATTCTCCTTCCTTTTTCTACAATTCTACTTAGGCCTAATGTTCACAAAAGCCCAATAAAAGATGATTCAACGAGGTTTCCTTAGCAGGCTAGACCTCCTTTTCTGTCATCTATTCTTTTGGATGAACCAAGAGGGAGAATGTTGTTGAGTTGTGTGGAGCCCGATCAAACTAGACATTCACAAGAGGGTATTTCGGGCATTTCCATTGTATTAGGGTTATATTTCCCTTGTTATTGTTTTATCCTTATAAATTTCTGCCATTCGAAAATGATAGTGAAACAGAACCAGTGGCCATGGACGATGAACCACGTAAAATCTGTCTTCTTCTTGTTTTATTCTTTCTATTGTTTTTTCCTTCTCACAATCTCTAGGAATCACGCCAGATTCCTAACAAATGTATGATAGGACCATCCGTTATTAATATATTTTACCTTTCTCATAAAAAAAGAATTTATGGAGGCCCGGTTTTAAATATAGCAATTTAGTTGAAGCCTCAAAGAAGATGGTATTTATATATGCTTGGCTGGGATCTTTCAAATTAACTTTTGATTTGGAAAATATCCCGAAAAATATGTGGGACAAATTCATTAAAAGCTCATTGGGGCCCACAAAACGAGTGTCGTTCTGCAACCCTAATATCACAAGTCGATGGTCCACGGATCCTGTGCCCCAAAAAAAAAAAACTTACACTCGACCATCTTTGGCACCTTGTGTGACATGAGCTACGTCCTTCCTTTGGGGAGGTGGTCCACGGATCCTGTGCCCCAAAAAAAAAAAAGTTTATAACTTAATTAGTTGGTTATTTTGGTAACAAGTTTCCTTATTTTATGATTCATAGGGCTGATATCAAGATTATAAAATGTTGTCTCATGAGTCTTATCCGTGGTTGGCTTGGATCCTACTATGGTTGACCCGACCCACTTACATTGTTTGATGCCCAAGTATGCATAGGTTGTTAGAGATAGAGTTGGAGTGTAGATAGAAACCCCAATAGAAATGTAATTTTATATCTAACTCTTTCTATAAATATCACCCCAGGGCTCCTATTTCTTTAATAGTGCAATAGTAAGAGTTGTTGTGTACAACTAGGAGAAGCCATGAGAAGAAGCAGTGATTGGCAGGATAGAACTAGCTAGACATGGTATAATCCAATTCACGATCCATTGATTTTGCTGCATATTTCCGGTTTAGATTTGTTGTCAAGTATGTATCTAAAACCCTAAATGAAAAAAAGGTATTCAACTTTAAAATACAAAATGGCTTCTTCTATACATTCCATGGTGTCATCCATGAAAACACACGGAAGCATGCACATCCCTAAACATGCACTATCTCAGCCGGCGGTACTATGGTACGATTGACTGTAGCATATATACGAGAAGAAATGCATTGTTAAAATACGCTCTCAAATGCATCTATATATATATAAAATACGCTCTCAAATGCATGCATATATATTTCTGCAATTGTTAGGTTTTTTAATCTTTGTATATTATTACCCTAAAATATTCTACTCTACATGACTTGTCTCAATTATAAATTAAAATTGCTATGTATCTTTTTCTACAAGATATTTAGCTCAAAAATTGAACAAATTGGATGTCAAAAAGTACTTCAAAGTTAAAATCAATAACTATTGACAACCATAAACCCAATTAAGAACAACAAACTGGTCTATTGATTGATAGAATAGAATCACACAAGTTTTTTTTTTTTTAATTTTAAATTATTTTCCCCTTTAGACCACAAGCATATAATGGAATCGGATCCTCTGTGAAGCGCTTCATAGAGGATCCTCTATGAAGCAGGAAGATACCCCCAGTTTATGGGGGTACCTCTAGCAAACAACGGGATACTCTTGGACAAACATGGGGTACCTTGATCATCTTCATGGAGGCACCTGAGGTACCCCATCTTTGAGAGAAGTACTCCATTGTTAGACCGGAGGTATCTCCATAAAGATGATCAGGTACCCCATGTTTGCCTGAGGTACCCATTGTTTGCCTGAGGTACCCCATAAACGGAGGGTACCTTCTAACTCCATGAAAATGATAGGGGTACCCCATGTTTGCCTGAGGTACCCCATTTTGTTTGCCTGAGGTACCCCATAAACGGGGGTACCTTCCTACTTCACAAAGAATCCTCTGTGAAGCGCTTCACAGAGGATCCTAGGCGGCATATAATAGTTACCAATTGAGGTAAAAACTGAGCAATTATTTCCCACATGAAAGTTTACATGGAGTGGAGATATACCCACTTCTCCACATGTAAAAGGTGTCCCCCATACTTTATCTTATATGCACCATGATTGCTCTTCACCAATCGTTCATCAAGACATATCAAGCAGCAACATTCTTTTGGACTCAGAATATGAAGCTCGGATCCCTGAATTTGGTATTGCCAAGCATATAAAGCCTAATTCACTCAACCTGCAGGCACATATGGATACATTGCTCCAGGTAGTTCTTAAGCTAATATTTTCATTCCTTAAATTATACCATTAATGAACTTAGAACATTTTACCATACTTTTTAATATCATGCTTTTAATATTGAAATTTGTGTGTTTGGTGCATAAAAAAAGACTCTGAACTTAGATTTGATAGAGCTTTTGGGCTAGCTTATGATCCATATAATATTTTTATATATAGCTTGTAATTGGATTTATTATTATTATTATTATTGTTATTACCCATCTGTGGATGCATGACATTCATTTGGTGTCAAAAGAGATCAATCGTCTAATCTACAAATCATGGCATGAATGATTTTTGTGTGTCATTGCAGAATGTGCTTACACAATGTAGGTGACTGAAAAATGTGATGTATATAGCTTTGGGTAGATGTGGCAGCGGGTCGGGTTCGGGCGGGTCATAATCGGGTTGAGAGATAATCGTGTTGGGTCGGGTTGAAGCCAATTATTGGCGGGTTGGGAAAACCCCAAACTGAACCCAACCCGCCACTAATCGGGTTCAACCCAACAACCCGATTATCTTGTGAGGAAGATAAATGGAGTTTCAATTCCCTGCTCTTCTTCATGGCTTCCTGGGGCGTTTAGCTTTTCGACCTCTGCGGCTAACTCCGCAGCAAGTTCTGCATCATTGGTGTTGATACTACCGGAGAGATAGGTTTTTTCTCTAATTTTCTAGGGGCTGTGAAGGAAAATGGAGGGATTTGGAATCTGAGTTCTGAGAGGTCGTGGAAGGACCCGGAGAATCCAGATGAGAGCCCTCAAGGCCATCTTGGGTTTCGAATGAATGGATGGTGTTCACTTTCTTTTGTGAGAAATCAGGATTTTTGGAGCTAAGATTAATATTAAATAGGTAAAACAGTAAAGAAACCAACTATAATTGAAGTAGAAAAAGAAACAATACGAACGCACCAGCCGCAGGACGAAGGCGCAGGCTATTGTGTTTGTCACATTTCAGAGAGAGCTTTAGGGCTCTGTTGGACATCTTCATTTTATTTGGTGTTTCAGATTATGGGGCCGTGCTATAAAAAGATAGTGGAGAAGATACCATTGTTGAGATTGGAGTTGATAAATAACTTGTTTCATTGTAATAAAGAAAGAGATTTATCTCATTGTCAAAAGGAGCAAATGTATCCGAAAACCGAATCAAGACCAAAGAGTCTGGGGTTGATGATTCTGCCTTCTGGATGCAGAGAGAAGGAAAGGGAGAAGGTTTCCTGTTAAGTTCAACTACGATTAAAATGCAATTTTTTTTCAAATCGAAAGGGTTGATGAGTTCATACGGATGAAAAAGGAAGGCGATTTCATATCTCACCTGTTTGTGCAACTGGTTCGTGTGAGAGGTTGTGAGCCCCTTCCCTTCTTGCATCATTCTTCCATCAAGATGCCTTCCGACGAGAGATTACGCTTAACACAATCTTCCGGTGCCTCCATTTCCTTCTCAATTTCAGCTTCTAGCGAGATTACATCGAAATCGAAATAGAAGATTCCTACAAGATTACTCTGAACCCATTCTTCCGGTGCCTCCACCCTCTTCATGAACCAAACCCAAACTCTTACAGGTAATTTGATTCAAGGGTCTGCATTGTTTAGGTACCGCTACTTCTTCCATCTTCTGGCGAGATTACTCTAAACCCAATCTTCCGGCGCCTCCATCTTCCTCACAAGCAGAACCCAATGCAGGAGGCAAAGACAAACATTGACGAAATAGACAAACCCTAGAGATTAATTTTGTAAATGCTTTAATCGGCAACCCATCGGGTTAACAGGTTGTAATCGGGTTGGGAAAACCTCAACCCGTACCCAACTCAATTAATAAACGCGTCAGTCCAACCCGTTTATAATCGGGTTGATTCGCTTTTTTTTTTTTTTTTTTTGCCGGCTCTAGCTTTGGGGTTGTGACCTTAGAAGTGATTATGGGAAAGCATCCTTGTGAACTCATCTCCTCTCTATCAATAGCTTCGTCGAAAGATGATTTATTAAAGGAGGTGATGGACCAACGCCTGTCCCTTCCTACAGTGGATGCTGCAAGTGAAATAATCTCCATTGTGCAAAGCTTGCAATCGCTTGCTTACATGCTAGTCCACAACCACGGGCAACCATGCAACTTGTGTCTCAAGATCTCTGACAGTTCAGCCTCTACTTCAAGTGCCATTCCACACGGTTACATTTGAGCAGTTTTTGAATTAGGCGAATAAACTTACGGGTATAACATGGGCTTCATTGTCAACACCCTCTTTTTTTATCATGCTATATTGAGTTAAACCTTCGTTAACAAGGCTTTGCATTTTCATGAGTCAAAGGTTAATATTTGTTATTTTGAAGCCTTTATTAGATGGTTCAATTATTAGATAATTAGCATGTGCTTATCGAAAGCCAATTTTAATTTCACCTCTTGGAATTCTCATCCAAGGGCGAGTGTTATGATCATTCATCATAAATGGGTGGATTAGCATTCATTTTTCCCATGTAATTTCACTTCTTGGAATTCTCATCTTTTTGTATTCCTTGATTTTTTTTTTTTTTTAATATCTCTCATGTATTTACATTCATTTCATCCTTTCATATTCTGTCTTGTCTTTTGATTTTCTTGTTACTAATTATGACCTTGAGCCTATATAAAGGAGTGTCCTGATAAGAAAAAATTGTACAAGAAATACTTAGAAAGAGAGATATGTGAATCTTTGGAAGGAATAAGAAATGCTTCTACTTCGAAGAACTACTTTCCCTACAGTTTTATTCCATCTTATCTTCTTCTTTTGCATCTTCCTTCCTTTTATTCCATCTTATCTTCTTCTTTTGCATCTTCCTTCCTTCCTTTTGCATTATTATGTTATATCTAGAGCTGTAAATCTAGCAAGTTCCTTCCACCCTAGCCCAAATAATGGCCCAATCTCAATATTTAGTTTGGATTTGGGTTTGATCCAGGCTTCTTTTTATGAAATTGAGTTTGTGGTAGGTTCAAAGCTTTCTATATAAAACAACACAAAAGGGCTGACCCAAACCCCCACATCTGTTTGTAAAAGATATAAACTGTTAGATTGATTTAAAAGTAATAGCTTATGTTATAATCTATATCTATACTGCTATTACTTTAAGTGTTTTTTAATTTTCACATACTTAAAATGTCCTTCGCTATAATCTTTAATTTCACATATTCATCTATTTAAATTAGATTTATATTAATAAATTAATAAGAGACTTCAATTAACCAAAAAAGATAGACACCAAATAGACATCTATTTTTATGAAACGTTAATAAAATAAAAATTTATAACAATCATTATTATCTAAATGACAACTCCTGATGTATCTAGAAAAGGAATTTTAATTAAACAATATAACATTAATTATTAATTAAATAAGATAAACATTAATGACTGAACATAAGTATAGCTTGTTATATGTCCCAAATTCAACTACCAGAAATTATAGTTTAATCTAATAATTATTAATTCATGATTTCATACATTTATTAATAGTTGTAAAATATATAATTTCAAGGTTATCATTTTTTTAATGCAATTGATGTAAATATAATAAAATTCTATTTCTTCTCCAATTAAATAAAACAAAAAATAGATAAGTATAAGTATTGTTCATATAAAATAAGTAAATCCTATTTCTTCTTCAATTACACCATGAGTCCTATTAAACCAAACTTCTTCCATGATATTTATACTTATCTAAAGTTATAGTTAATTGTAATAATTATTAATTCATGATTTTATAATAGTGATTTCGTACATTTACTAATGGTTCTAAAATATTTAATTTCAAGATTTTTTTCCTTTTTTCTTTATTATTGTCATGAATCTAATGAAATCCTATTTCTTCTCCAATTAAATTTATACTACTATTAAAAGCACAAACAGCCTTAAATGTTTTCTTTCATATACTTAACATGTCCTTCCTTATAATCTTTAATTCCACATATTCCTCTATTTAAAAAGATTTCTAAATAACAACATAAAAGAAACTGAAAAAAACATCGATTTATTATTAAGATTTTTCAAAAGTATGCTCAAGAAGGTCTCTACGAGGGGTAAAGCGGCTAACCTTCTATCTTGCCCATACCGTTGTTGCTGCAACTAGTATTTCCAGTATCCTCTTTCACTCTTTGATTGCTCTTTACGGGATGCTACTACCAATATCTAATGTCAAATTGAATTCTTCGTTAATCGAATTTCATTGGTTGTTGTTGGAGAAATCATCAACGTATTGAGTGATTTTGTTGTGGGGTTTTTGTTAAGAGATCCTTTTAGCCATTCCGTTTCTTCTTGTTGCTGCCTTGGAACGTTATTAGGCGGGAATACAGGTTGTGGATTTTGACCGGACTATTAGACCTAGGATAACAAAACAACAGAGACTTCAATTAATACATTACTATTTATTAATTAACTAAACAATAGAGACATCTAAAATAGGATAACATATACATCATTAATCATTATATTTTTTTAGTTTCTATTTCGATGAATAATTCCTTCCTTTTAAAAAAATAAATAAACAAAAATCTTACTTTCTAAGTTTAACAAGATGAAAGAAAAATTATTTTTATTCATTAAATTAAAGATGTTCATTAAATTAAATGATTATTTTATAATTATAATTCCTCTATTCTGTATTGTTAATCCTTAATTAACTAAAATTAAAATTACACCGACATTCACACGTTAAAATATGATAAATTATTACTGTGAGACATGGAAATGTCACCTACGATGACTTCCGATATCGTCACACGGGGTTCAAAAAGATATAGAGTCGCCACCATTCAAGTTAAGGTGTGAATGGACACCAAAGGGGTCATAAATGCCAAATAGAGCCAAAGTAGCTCTAATGCAAAGAAAAATCCAAAGATCAGGTAAGGGGAATTATTTATGAGCAGGGAAAGGTGTTAGGCACCCCCGCTCATCCGTCTAAGAAGGTTGCCACATGCTTATTCATGCCAAAAGATTGTTTCCTAATGAAATAAACAAGGAAGTGCTTGAAAGTAACCAAAAATGTGTATGATTATTCCATAGGAGTAGTCCAATAAATTTGGACTCTCCTCATGGATATATCACTTTAGAACTTCATGAGTGAAGGAAAATCCAAGTAAAATTTGAAGAAAAACCAAGTCAAGGCAAATCTAGAAAAATCAGATTATAAGAACTTGAAAGCTTCGATTAACCACAAATCACTCAATTTAAATTCAAATCAAATGAAACCAAAGCCATTTGAAAGCTGGTATGATGTAGAGTATACAGTAAAAAATTCAGCTCAACCCGATTTAAAATAAGAGAGAAACACTCTATGGAAATCTGCTGTTGTAACTCGGAAAAAGCGGCGAGTAAGCATTTTCAAAACCCTATTCGTGAAGTTTGGCTCCATATAAATTCATGAAAATTTGCATGGATGAAGTATGTGGTGCCATCTTTTAAATGAAATAAGCCTCACACAAAACTCCATCCAGGTGTGACTTGTGTGTCCTCTTGAATAGGCCTAGAAGACCACAGATTAGCTCAGGACTATGCCATTGAGCAGCTCTGAGTCAATCAAGTACACATGGCACAAATCAAAACCAAATCTCTTGGAACCAATTGGATTCAAAAATAGACTTCTCAAGGAAAACACAGAGATTAAAATCACTGCAAACGGATTAAAAATGAGCAAATGGTGCTCAATCAAAGTGGCAAGTTCAGTAATCTGGACTGAACTGACCTACCAACTTTGAAGAGATGGTATCAAAAATTGGCTCCATAAAAATTGATGAAATTTTCCAGATATAAACGAGACATGCTCATCTATCACATGTCTTTGGAATCACTCAAAAATTCATCCGGAGGATGAAGTTATAAGCATTCTAAGACAGGCAACAGATGCTGCCCTGTTTTGAAGATTTTTAAATAAAAGGTGAAAACCAGTGCATGTGGATTCGACCAAAACAATCTTGAAATCAGGAAAAATAACTCATGAAGTTCTAAAAAGTTCATTCTAAGGCTTGGAATCTCAGATTTTCCATATTGAGCATGGAAAATCCAAGATCTAACCTATTCTTGCAAAAACAGTGAAAAGTGTGTGTGAGATGTTGAAAACCACATATCTAGGAGAAGATTGGAATCCACTGCTATTGAAAGCATGGATTATTGTATCTTATCCAAATACAAATACAAAATAGATCAGAGAAGCAACTATAGGCACAAAAATAACCAACATGCTCTTCATTATATGTAGGTTCTAAGTTTAGAGGATCCATCCCATCTTCCTTTTCCCAAGGCTCTCTCTTCATGTTTTACGGCTAGAGAAGATTCCCAGGTAATTTGGAAGAGGTTTGGAGCTACAAAATACCACCCAAGGCCTTACACTATAGAAAGTTGGGAGTTGGGAGTTGGAAATGTAAAGAAGAAGCTGGAAATGAAATAGAACTTTACCTTTGATGACTTGAGCACTTGAGGCAGCAATCCAGCAGAGTTTTCCCTCTTCTTGCAAAGCTTCCAAGCTTCAAATTATCAGCCCTTTGCAAGAGGAGGACCCCTCTATTTATAGGCACAGCCAATGGTAGAAAAGTCTCAAGGGTATGCTCATAAATCCTTCTAAATTATTCCAATTCAAGTTAAAGGCTTGAATTGGGGTAATTTCGCAGGTTTCGGAGGGTAAAACAGGGAGTTCAAGTCCCCAAGAGAGAGGTAATGTGCGTAAATAAGGCTCAGAAATCGAGCATTTTCGCAAATGCATGAAACAAGCAAAACCGCATACTCAATGCGGTTTGGGTCAAACCGCCTTGTGTATGCGGTTTTATGCAAAATCACCTCAACCGCATGTACAGGGCGGTTCAAATTCTGTTATGCTTTAAATGATTGCTGCCTACGTGGCCTAACGGCCTAAGCTTCTAGAAGCCACGTGGCAGCTCACGCAATAAGCATGAACACAACCGCACTGTGTGCGCGGTCGAAACCGCATACACAGGGCGGTTCAAACCAAATTAATCAAAACCGCACATATACTGCGGTCAACACATTTTTAGTTGGTTTTGAGCCTTAACTGCACAGGCCAGGCTTATTTACATGTAATATCGTTTAAGTAAATGTCCTCGTATTTTTTAATCTCCATTTACTTAAGATATTACATGTAAATAAGCAAACACCCCCCCCCCCCCCATTTGAATCCATTAAAAATATTTCCAGACCCAAATTCCAAGTGAATAAAAAGTCAACTTTCCAGTTCCAGGCTAAATTCCGGTTTTTCAGGTCCGGTAAAAATATTCAACATGTTGATACAAAGGTATTTATCAAGATTTAAAATCTCAAAAAATTCATTTATGCAATAACATTGCTAAAAACCTGATTACCGGGAAAAATTATCTTGAAATCTTGCTTTAAAAAATATTTCATTTTCTAGGGTCAAAAGTCAACAAAATTCAACCCGGAAAAGTTTGAATTTGCATAAAAGATTGAATTCGGGTCTTTTCCTTTGCGGCTTTGGATTCAAATGGGTTAAGGATCTCAAACCCAATGCTAAGATTTGAAAATTCCAATAAAATATTTCTCTCCTTCAAGACTTATCAAAAATCGTGTAATTTTGGAGTGTCTACAATTACTAAAATAGGATTACATATATATCATTAATAACTAAACAATAGAGACGTGTTTTTAACCGTAACTAAAACAAAATAGGATTAGCATGAATAATAACAATATAAAAATGAATTATATCATTAATAAAATGATGAACTAACTAAAATCATTAATTAAACCCAAAATCGTTAATGAAATACGATTAATGTTAAAATAGGACGATAGATTCTAATCCAAAATCATTAAAAAAATAGGATTAACCTTAAAATAGGGGTTTCAACATTAGGATTAGCAAGAGAATTTAGAGTTTTTGATTCTAGATCAATTGACAAGAGACATTAGGATTTTGGGATCAAACAACGAGAGACATTAGGCTTTTGAAAGAAATCAAATCCATAGTAGATAGAGATGAGGAATGTGAGAAGCATTAGCATTCACGTTAAACAATCTAAGATAGGGATTGTTGTTGATGTTGTCATGAGTTAAAGTTGTATCACCATCACCATGGTTTTTTAGTCGATGTTATCTTTTGCTTTTGTTGTTCGTCACTATAGCTATGAGGTTCATTCTATTTTATTTTTTGTACTGTAATTTTTTTTTCTTTTTGTTGTCTTGTTTATGATTATGGATGCTTGTTTCTGGATTGGTGAACTCTCTTCTCGTTTTTCAAAATAACTTGAAATGGCTCCATGTGCAATGCACGTGCCATCGCACTAGTATCTTTAAAAACGAGTAGAAGACCTAAAAACAAACCCTAACTCTGTTTGTTTCAACTAAAAATATTTTTCAACAAAAAATATTTTCTAGATAAAAAATTTTCAATTTGATTACAGCTAGTTTGGAAAATAGTTGCCTCTAATTTACATTTTCCTTTAAAAAAAATTAAGAAAAATCTTCAAATTTTGGAAAATATTTCTTTCCTTCATTTTCTAGTAAAACAAACACAACGTAAATGGGACAAGATACGACTAAAACAAAAACAAACAAAAAAAGGATGTGAATGTAAAAGAAATAGACTGTTAGATTGATTTTATAAACCTAGTAGCTTATATCATAACATCGTTAAGAAGAGTAAAAGAACTAAATACAAACCCTAAAGCAAGAGAAAATTCCAACCAAAAAGTCTGTGAAACCCCAGATTTTGCCCAATTGCTTAAGTGCCGATTAAGGGGTAATTAGCAAATCCTAACAATTTGTATTTTATATTGTGAAGGTGAAGTTGGAGAAATCCAAACTTGAAGCCAATCAAGTGGCTAAGCCAAGGCTTGTCCAAAAATGCACCTAGGTAAGGTATCCTTCTTTTGAGCAATTCCTAAGTTATTAAATAAATTTTATATGTTAAGAGAATGGCTTATTGGTAAATTTGCATGTGCAGTAGAAGGAGAGTGGCATGGTAGTAATTTTTTGTGTCTTATGAGAGGAGGGGCAAACTTGGAAGTTGCTTTGAAAATTTGGAGAAAATGGTTAAGTATGGAGAAGGGGGTTTTGCCCCATACAATTGAACCCCAAACCCTACTCTCTCTTCTCCTCTCCACTCTCTCACACTCTCACTTTCTCTCCCCCTCCCTCATTCTCTCCATTTTGCTGGGCATAGTGAGGGAAGAAACCCTTGCAAGAAAAGAAGAAAAAGGAGATCAAGATTGGGCATTTTCATTTGGAGGTTTTGGCCTGGAAGATTTGTGAAAAGCCTTCAAGAAGCACAAGAAGTGTTGCTCGTGGGTTGCATTAGGAGCAAGAAGACTTGCTTGGTTGATTGCTAAAGGTAACCAACACCCTCCCCACCTAAATTTTCGTTTACCTCATTTTCGTATACTTGGGGTTTATCTTGGGGTTTTAGTGTAAACTTGATTATCTTTGCAAATAGGAGAGGGATTTGTTGGGGGTTTGGTAGGTACTAGGTAACCACTCATGCTAAAGACAATTTAGATACTAAAAACCATAGAAACGAGTGAGATTTGAAAAAACCTAGAAAATGTGCAAAATTCAAAAAAAATTGCGACCTGAGAAATTTCCTGGACGCCTAACAGAGCGCTCGAATGCGATGTTGAGCGCCCGTTAAAAAATATAGTCCAAGCGAGGAAGCTCGTGGGCGCTCGAACGCACTCGCAAGCGCCCCACCTGTGTTTTTCTTAAAACTCAGAACCCAAGAGCTAATTTCCAGGCTAAGCCGGGCGCCCAAAGCAGTTCTCGAACACACCTTCAAGCACCCTAGACAGATTTTAGGTAGTTTTGGATTTTAGTACAAATCCAACTACGGATTGTTTTTATTTGAATCCAACCAATGTACAAATAGGATTTAGGTGTCTGGGAAGTGTACACACTGAAGTTATTTCAAGATTCCAAATAACAAAGATTTTGGGTGCGTTCTACTAAGATAGTATTTCTCGACAGTTTGTGTTCCAGATTTTAATGGGAAAGGGATAATTTGATTCTACCACTTAGAACACCTTCCAAATGATCCTTGGAAGTAGGGAACCATAGCCTAATTAAGGTTGTGTATGTTTCCAAAGAGTTGGGGCCTAGGTTGCCCAAGTAATATGTGATAAATAAATGATTTATTTCCATGAGCATGAATTGTTTTTATTAATCATTCTAAAGCATGCGATACATGATATGAAGAGTATTGGCCCAATATTTGGCATATGTATGGAGGGCAGTGGCCCAGTTCCATGAGATAATGAAAAAGGCTTAGCCCAAGATTGACTCAAGTAAGGCCATGGGCTACCTTTGAGATTTTCATGCATGAGTGCATGATATACTTGATGTAGACTTGATTGAATGAACATTCGCATAATGAACAACCTTAAGTTATAGATCTATAAATTTAAGTAGGTGTGTTTGTATATAATGCCTTGGCCAAGGTATATTGTGTTACTGCTTTGTTTATATCATCCCGACACCAGCAACATCGGTGGCCGATGCCCATTGCTACAGAGAATCGGCATGAATGCCTATACATCAAGGGTAATCGGCGTATGGATGCCTAACGTCAAGGGTAATCGGAGTTGGATGCTTAGCCACCATGAGGAATCGGTGAAGCTAGATGAGGTCATGTGCAGTATGTATTAAACACCCTAAATAACAAAGTGATAAGAATACATGAATGATTGTTTATTAAATGGTTGACTTGTGCACCTAAGCACAGACTATCTTTTCACCGATTGTTTTAACTACCCGCATGTCATGGTTTCATCGATTGTTAATGGCATAAATTATGTTTTCACCAAGCATGTATGTGTTGCTTACTGAGACATTTATCTCATAAGTTGTTTTTATTGTTTTGCTTTCAGGGCCGTTCACGTCCAGTGCGAAGGACCGGACTGGGGACAGAGAAAAGGACAAGGCAATAGGGTATAGAGAGGAAGACTTCTACATACCTACCTAGGAGTCTATTTCTGTTGCACCTTTTTGTTGTACCTTTTGGATTGTAAACCTTCTAATTGAGAAGAGTGACTAGATACCAACATTTCGTAATATCCATAATAGTGTAGACACCCCAAATTGCACTACAAAATGAGAAAATAATTGAAAATATGTAATTGGGATTTGAAACAGGTCAAAAATGCATAAAATCTAATCATTTAAGCAGTGCCCGTATTTTACCTACGGGCTGGTCGCGCCCGAATTTTATATACAAACACGCACTGCCCGTATTCAAAATGCGGACACCACCTGCCTACAATGTATATACGGGCACAGGAGATTTGTGAGAATTTTATCCTTGCTCGATTTCTGAGCCTTATCTCCATCCAAATATCTCTCTAGGTGATCGAATTTATTTATTTTATTTATTCGAATTATCCCTGTTGGCCATGGATGGGCATTATCCTTATTTTCAATCCAATCTGGTGGATCATGGTATATCCCTCTGGACCAGCCATACCCCTGGGTTTGCCTATAAATAGAGGGCCTCTCCTCAAGCAAATGGCCATTGATTTGAAGTCTGAAGAGCTCCAAGTGAAGAGAGGAATCCCTGCTGCTTTGCTTGCTCAATCCAGGTAAGTCCCTTTTCCCTTTTTCCCTTTTCCCTTTTATTTTCTGTCTTCAATTCTAGAAGTAATCCAATCTTCTCCATTGCTGTAGAATAAGGCCTGGTTTATAATTGTATTCTCAAACCTGCCTCCAAATACCTCAAGAATACTCTCTAGCCGTAAAAAGTGAAGAGAGAGCTAGGGGAAAGGGAAACAGGTGAATCCCTAGAATAGAACCCCATAATCTGTTTTTCTCCTTTTTTTTATAGAATAAGGCCTTTGATTGTGTTTGTATACCCAAACCTATCTCTAAGTACCTCAAGAATCCTCTCTAGCCGTAAAACGTGAAGAGAGAGCTAAGGGAAAAGAGAACAGGTGGATCCGTAGGGTAGACCCCCATGTGCTCTAATCTGTAAGATATGGCTGCTTTGAATATCCTGTTCATGTTTTGATGGTTTTATGTTGAATCTGAATGAATCATATAAATCCATGATATTTATAGCATGAGATCCCCACTTTTTTTCTAAAATTTGGATTTTTCACATCTTTGCACCTACAGCACTGTTTTCGTGATTTTTGTGATATTAGGCTAAGATCCTGGATCTATCATGATCCATATGATAGATCTGAATTCAGAAGCCTGAAAGTAACTTCTAGGGTTTCATGATGTGGTTTTTGAGTCCTTTTTCAGTTTTGAGAGAAGACCCTATGGTCTAAGTTCTCCCTTTTTGATGTTCTTCATCAACGTAGGTATTTTTGGTTTTGATTTCTTCATCTAATGTGAAATATAGGCTATACATGTATCCTGGACTGTTCAAGTTTAATTCTGCAATATTTTATAAAAATCATATTTTTTCTGGATTTCCAGAATTTAACTTGAAGCCAGATTTTTGAAGTTTTCACTTTAGATTTGTTTTCTTTATCTTGATTTCAGTCAATCATGAAGACCAAATAAATGGCTCTTGTTTTCATAAGAAGTATCCAGAATTAATTGGATCATTCACATGAAAAAAAGCCATACATTCTTTTATTTTTCTTTTACTTTTGTTTTGATTAGCAAGCCTTTTTTTTCTTTGAAAAACATGAACAATACCTGGCAACCACCTTGTGTGGATGAATAGGGGTGCCTAACACCTTCCCCTGTTCATAACCTAATCCCCTTACCCATCTCTAGTTGTTTTTTTAATAGGGTTATTTTTACCCTAAATTTGCCTTTTTGTGCTTATTTGAGATTTTGGTGTCCATTCACACCTAAACAGAATGGTGGCGACTCTTTGTTTTTAACCAATCTCGTGTGATGATTAGGAAGTCATTGAATTGATTTTCCATGTCTCACAAATAGTTCTATGATTCATTTTGTAGTCCACCACAGAAATGTCACTTTCTTGTACACTTTTATTATGCACATTTATCAACTATATATCACTTCCACTTGTTTTAGGGAAAAGTTTTTAATTATCCGCATCTTTATTAGGTCAAAAGACCAACCTGTGATGACCGGGAACGGGTTTGTGCCTTGGAGAGGCAGACCTGGTTCTAGGTCGTTACAAAGTCATTTAAAGAAAACAAAAATAGAAAGAGAAAAGGACATGAGCAAATAATATCAAGAGCTTTTTGCATCCATATTACTATATCATAATATATTTGAATCTATATCCTCATATTTTTAATATTTATATCTATACCCCTCTATTTTGCATAATTGTTACAATCATAACCCTGACAATAAAGTTTGTTAACTTTTGTAGTTTATTTTTACTAAATGACTGAAGTAACCATCTATAAATTAAAGAAAAAAATTTTGCATTTATCTTCTTATATTATCTTATATTTTCATTTATATTATTGTATTAATATATTTATTGAATTTGAAACCTTAATTTATTGGTATGACTTTGCTTAATTGGATTAGGATGTGGTCATGCCATGCCCCACATTTGGATCATCGCCAATTGTTAAGTTTCATTCGTATGTTGGGCCCTTTGATATACATAGTTACACTTTCATGTATCAGCTTAAGCTTTTAGGTGTGGCGGATTTTGAGCACCGATTACTTACATTTATATGGTTACGTACGTCATTGTGGGATCAATCTAAGTAAGACTTTAAAGGTGTTAATGCATTCTTTCGTATTGTTGAATGATCAAGGCAGTTTTAGACTTTGGCTTTACATATTTGAAGCGTCGAGAGACTACATTTTTGACTTTTTATTTATCTTACAATATTGGATACAAGGGCTTTTCTTTGGTGATGGTTGGTGCTTGTGTATCATATATATATTATTATAACACTAATGATTTTGTCTTTGTAGAATTGGCTTACAAAATGCAGGTGACTGAAAAATGTGATGAGTACAGCTTTGGGGTGGTGACATTAAAGTTATTATGGGAAAGCATCCTTGTGATTTCATCTCCATTTTGTTAACAGCACCGTCATCTATGAGGAAGGATATAATACTGTTAAAAGATGTAGCGAACCAGCGGCTACTCCTTCCCTCATTTGAAGTAGCAAGTGAAATAAACCAACTAGAACCTATAACATTTATGATTTGTATTCCTTTTTTTTACGCCGGCCCAGGCCAACGATGAAGTTCATAAAGAAGAGTTTATGTGAAAAAAACGGATATAATTTAATTGTTTATACATTCCTATTTGTAAAATATCCATATATAGAGTTCGTTCCAGTTAATTCAGAAGAAAGAGCTTGAAGCCAGGCACAAGGCCTAAGGCTCATGGGAGGTGATGAAGAGAGCACTACTGATTCTGATAGTATCCCATCACAAGCTCCAAGCAAAGACCAGCTTAAGCTCAATCCCAAATTTCCAAGTCTTCCTTCTTTTTCCATGCTTCATCATTGATGACAGACCAAAACTCAATAAAAGTGAGAGTTAGTAGGCTGTGAAAATTACAAGATCGGTTTCATATTGATTTATGTAGAAATATTGGTCATATCATAGAATTAATGGCTAGCTAATGGCCTGATTTCTCTATCTCTCTTTTCAGTTGTATGCTCGTTTCCACACAAAAAGGACCTTTTGACCCTATCAGCGTTTGTTTTATGGACTTTCTACAACCAACATGGAAAGAGAAGGCTAATGTGAAAAAGACTCATACGTAACTGAACTATTGGCTCCTTCATATTTGCAAAATACCCATATCTATAGTCCCATTATATGTATACTTGCAACAGCCTTTCTAGTGATGTAGAAGAAAGAGCTTTATCCCGGCCAAACCCAACGCTTCCGCCCAAGTTGGCCGACCGACCATGCCATTTGATAGCATCTCATCACATAAGGTCCAACAAGGCTGCGTCGCGTGGAGAGACAAATGCTTGACTGCAGACCCGAAGCCGAACAAAGAAAAGTTTGTGTCTCCACGCTGAAATCAGCTCGAACCCACTACAGAATTTGCGAGTCTTTCTTCAATTTTTCCATGTTTTCAAGCAATGAGAGCTAGTCGTGCTGTCTAGTACTACTGTACATGTGGTTCTGTATATATATATATAATATGGTTAAGTCCTTCATCCCTCCATAATGTCCTTTAACCAGCCATTCCTACAATCGCGCACTTATTTGGTTTCTGTTAATTGCAATTGCGAAACCATGTTGTTACAACTATCACCCTCTGTCGTCGTCTTTTTCCTACTCTTTTCTTCGGTTTCGTTCGTTGCTTCTCCCCTTTTCGTTTCTTCCTCCACTACTACTAAACAAGGACTTGGACAAGCCGAAGCTCTACTAAAATGGAAAGCCAGCCTTCAAAATCACGCCTTCCTTAGTTCATGGCAGCGACCTCTTCCCAGCAACGCCACCAGTGGAAGAGGAAGAGGAGGTGCCCCATGTGATTGGGCTGGAATATCTTGCAACGAGGTTGGAAGCGTCGCCAATATAACCATAAATGGTGCAGGTCTAAGAGGTACACTTCATAACTTTGGCTTCTCTTCCTTTGTCAACCTTGTCCGCCTTGATCTTCGAGACAACGAACTTTTTGGAGCAATCCCAACAAGCATCAGTAACCTTTCCAAACTAACTTACCTTGATCTTGGTACAAATCAACTCTCTGCAGAAATCCCCTCAGAAATTTTCATGCTCACACATCTTCAAGAGTTATATCTATTAAGAAACCACCTCATCGGTTGCATCCCTGATTCTTTAGGTGATTTAAGCAACCTCGCCATTCTAGACCTTGGATATAATCAACTTTCATGCCCCATTCCTCCTACTCTTGGAAAGTTTAGACTGCTACAAGAGTTGAGATTGACAGAAAATCAATTATTTGGCTCCATCCCTTCCATTCTAGGAAATATTACCAACCTATCATCCTTGGACCTTCGTTTTAATCAGCTATCTGGCTCCATCCCTCCAGTGTTAGGGAATTTGGAATCTCTTACATCGCTAGCTTTATCTGGGAACCATCTTGTCGGTTCAATTCCTGCTTCTTTAGGAAATTTAAGCAATCTAAGAGCACTAAACTTGTGCGAAAATCAGTTTTCTGGGAAATTACCCCCAGAAATGAATAATCTTACACGCTTGAGTTATTGTGCATTTTCTAGTAACCAACTTTATGGCCCTTTGCCACAAGAAATATGCCAAGGTGGATTGCTTAAAAAATTCACAGTAGGTGGCAACCACTTCACAGGCCCCATCCCAAAAAGCTTGAGAAATTGCACAAGTTTAATTAGAGTTCGACTCGATGGAAACCAACTCACTGGAAATTTATCAGAAGATCTTGGTATACATCCGAATCTGGACTACGTTGATTTGAGCGACAATATGTTTCATGGTGAGCTTTCGCAAGACTGGGGAAAGTGTCAACGTTTAACAAGCTTGAAAATCTCTGGAAACAAGATTTCTGGTAGAATACCACTCGAGCTTGGAGAAATGAAGAATTTGCACGTACTTGACCTTTCTTCCAATCGTTTGGTAGGTGAGATTCCAAAAGAGTTTGGGAGACTGACTTCCCTGCTTAACCTATCCTTGAATGATAATGATCTTTCCGGCAGTATTCCTCTGGAAATTGGAATGTTGTCAGAGTTGAACTATCTTAACCTGGCAATGAATAATCTAAGTGGACTAATACCACAACAAATGGGGAATTGTTTCAAATTGTCATACTTGGATTTGAGCAAGAACCAACTTCATGGGATCATTCCCTTCTCCATTGGCAACTTATCTCACTTGCAGTACCTTCTGGATCTTAGTAGCAACTCAGTTACAGGAGAAATACCGCGGCAACTTGGGTATTTGCGAAGATTGGAAAGAATGAATCTCTCCCACAATAAGCTCTTCGGTTCGATTCCGTCCACTTTCGATGATCAATCAAGCAGCTTAATTTCCATTGATATATCCTTCAATCTGCTCGAGGGTCCCATTCCTGACAACAAAGCCTTTAAGGAGGCTCGACCAGAAGCATTCGAGAACAATAAAGGCTTGTGCGGCAATATCAGCGGTTTACAAGCTTGTGGTCCTTCAACAAGAAAGAAAGTGAAGGCGGGAAAGGGCAAAAAAGTTATGATCTTTATATCTATTTCCCTTTCAGGAGTTCTATCTCTCCTATTTGCTTCCATTGGAATTTTTCTTGTTTGTTGTCGAAAAGTGAGAAAGCTTGAAAGCATGCCAAGAGAAAGAGAGAATGAGCAAATGTTTTCAGTATTTTTCTATGATGGAAGAATAGCTTATGAGAACATTATCGAAGCAACGGAGTCCTTCGATGCAAAATATTGCATCGGCGTGGGAGGATATGGAACCGTTTACAGAGCAACACTATCTGCAACTCAGATTTTTGCTGTAAAGAAGCTTCACCCATTCCAAGTCGGAGAGATGGTTGATCTAAAAAGCTTTGAGACTGAGATTCGGGTATTAACAGAAATAAAGCATCGAAACATCGTGAGACTCTTTGGTTTCTGCTTGCATACACGCCATTCTTTTCTGGTGTATGAGTACTTAGAGAGAGGAAGTTTAGGTATATCCCTAAACAACATGGAGCAAGCAACAGAGTTAGACTGGAAGAAGAGAGTAAATATTGTCAAAGGTGTTGCCAACGCCTTATCCTACATGCACCATGATTGCTCCCCACCAATCGTTCATCGAGATATATCAAGCAACAATATTCTCTTGGACTCAGAATATGAAGCTCGGATCTCCGACTTTGGTACTGCTAGGCTTATAAAGCCTGATTCGTCCAATTGGACTCAACTTGCTGGCAAATATGGATACATTGCTCCAGGTAGTTCTTAAGCTAATATTTTCATTCCTTGAATTCTGCCATTAATGAACTGAGAAAATTTCATTATATTTTTTAATCTCATGCTTCTGATATTGACAATAATTTGTGTCTGGGGCTTCTTTGATTTTCTGTCTGTTGCAGAATGTGCTTACACAATGCAGGTGACTGAAAAATGTGATGTGTATAGCTTTGGGGTGGTGACTTTAGAAGTGATTATGGGAAAGCATCCTTGTGAACTCATCTCCTCTTTGTCAATAGCATCATCTTCATCTTCAACGGGGAAAGATGTTTTATTAAAGGACGTGATGGACCAATGCCTGTCCCTTCCTACAGTGGAGGTTGCAAGTCAAATAGTCTCCATTGTAAAGCTTGCATTTGCTTGCTTACATGCTAGTCCACAATCACGGCCAACCATGCAACATGTGTCTCGAGAACTCTCAAAGCTTCAGCCTCCTCTTCAAGTGTCATTCCACACGGTTACACTGGAGCAGCTTTTGAATTAGTGTAATAAACTTAATTATGGGCATAATAAGGGCTTCAAGGTCAATACTATTTCCTTGTCTTAGCTTGTAATATCTTAAGTTAAAACCTACGTTTACTTTGTGTTAGCATTAATGCGGCCCAAACTTAGAAAACAGTATTTAGCTAATTGTATTTTGTTTCAATGAGTTTGGATTTAAATCAGGCTAGATTGAGTCGGGGTAACGAATTTTAAATTAAGTTGTGCCCAAACTCATCAAAACCCAAACCAACAATATCACTCCATTGGTACCTTCAATTCTCCTTCCTTTTTCTACAATTCTACTTAGGCCTAATGTTCACAAAAGCCCAATAAAAGATATTTATTGCGACAGTTGTCCGCCGGGGAATGCACTGTCGCTAAAAGAAACAGTAGCGGTCTTAGTGGCGGTCAGGACCGCTACTAAAAGCTATTTTTATAATTAAAAAAAAAAAAGATTAAACCCATCCCTACCCGCCCTGCCCATGCCCTTGCCCTTGCCCAGTTGCCCGTGCCCGTGCTGCCCTTTCCCTTGCCCTTGCCCGTGCTTCCCCTCCCTGGCTGCCAATATAGCTGTGAAGGTAACGGGGATCAGGCTGAATGCCCCAGCAAATCATTTCATTAAACAATCTTATTGCAGAATTAGCATCTCCATGGGCTGCAAATGCTGAAATTATCATTGTCCATATGATCATGTTCCTTGATCTTAATTGCATGAAGATTTCATGAGCTCCACGTAAAAATCCAGCTTTTGCATAGATATCGATTATAGCAGTTGCCAAATAGATGTTTAGATCAAAATTGTTTCTGATGGCATGCATCTACTTCCCACCTTTGAGATTTGAAAAAATAAGCAAAGATGGGAAGAATACTTGAAAGTGTGACAGAGTTTGGTCTGAATCCCATTGCCTGCATTTCTCGAACTTGTTCTGAAACGCCCTCGTGCCGATTGTTCTAAATCAGACCTGAAATCACAGAATTCCATGTAGTTAAAGCTTCAACGTGCCTGCTATGTAGAGAAGCAATGAACATAGCATTTCAAGTAAAAACATTCTTGTGACGGATTTCATCAAACACCTTTGATGCTTCCTAAGATAACCTATTTTCGAGTAAAAAGTGAGTAAGATTTGAAGCAAGAAAGTTGTCCAAAGCAACTAAAATTAGAACAAGGCACGCATTTGCCTGCCTTGCTTAATGAGACAATGATCTGTGCAGTGCTTGATAAGCTAACCAAATACGCCATAATCAAGCATCATCCCCGTACTGGATCCTGAGCTTGTCGAAGTAATATAAACGACGATATAATACTTAACTCTTTATGACAGTCGTCATAATTAACAGATCTTCCCATTAAAACACCTGAGATGAATCACGAATAGAGTGTGATCGAAACTTGAAGCGCCTGCAAATCTGTGATAGGTTGCTTGATCTTGACGAAGACGATGCAATACTTTGGATTGATTGAAGGTCGCTGGATATTAGGTGATGCAGACAGAAACACAAAGCCTTAGGAAAGGATTGTTCATGACCACACTGATCAAGTGGATGTCCTCCTCTTTTGAGTTCACTGGGATAGAGAGGGCTCTCCAATCGATGGCGATCCTGTAGTTGCTTACTGGTATTTAAAGGAGAAGCAAGCTGAAGAAAGGATGTAATAGGATCCGCCTTGATTTATTTTCCAGATCTGTTGAGCAATCGCAAGATGCAGGAAGCTATTTGTTAGCCAGATCTGGAGCGATTTTTCTCTTGTTTTGTGAACTTCTACAGTAAAAGAGATAAGGATAGAGAAAGATCTGCCTTGAATAAGTTCTACGAGGATTGAACCTGCACAACCAAAAGAAAAAGGTTAGAACTAGATTAACCATGGAAGGAGTTTGAAATGCAAAAATAGACTGAAGAAACAGAATGATCAGGTTTTGAAGTGAGCAAAGAAGGAATGAAGACGGAAGGGAAAGCGAGACAGAATGGAGAAGGAGAAAGTCCGGAAATGAGTGCAGAGGGAGTCACTAAATAAAATAGAATACAAAATGGCATTTTTCGGCGGTCCTTAAAAGGGACATTAACCCCCGCCGGGGTCTCCTTAGCAAGCTAGACCTCCTTTTCTCTCATCTGTTGTTTTGGATGAAGAAAGAGGGAGAATGTTGTTGAGTTGTGTGGAGCTCGATTATACGGGACATTCACAAGAGGGTATTTCGAGCATTTCCATTGTATCAGGATTATATTTCCCTTATTGTTGTTTTATTCTTATAAGCTTCTACCATTCGAAAAAGATAATGAAACAGAACAGGCGGGCATGGACGTAGTCCTATTCTGGGGTGAACCATGTAAAATCTATGTCTTCTTCTTGTTTTATTCTTTCTATTGGTTTTTGCTTCTCACGATCTTTAGGAATCGGATCAGATTCCTAACAAATGTATGATAGGATCATCCGTTATTAATATATTTTTACCTTTCTCATAAAAAAATTTTTTGAGGCCCGGTTTTAAATATAGCAATTTAGTTGAAGCCTCAAAGAAGATGGTATTTATATATTCTTGGCTGGGATCTTTCAAACTTTTGGTTTGGAAAATATCCCGAAAAATTGTGGGAAAAAATCATTAAAAGCTCATTGGGGCCCACCAAATGAGTGTCGTTCTGTAACCCTAGTATCACAAGTAGGGGTGCAACTCGGGTCGGTTTGGATCGGCTTGAGGTCAAACCCAAGACCAAACCAAAAATATATATAGTCAAACCAAACCGAACCGAATTGAAAACCAAAACTATTAAACTGAAAACCGAACCGAAAATATAGAGAAAAACCGAAACCCAAACCGAACCGAACTACATGAAAACTATTCGGTTCGGTTCGGGTTAGACCAATATTTTCCTATGCTCAAACAAGGGTTTTGTAATATCCTTAAAGTTTAAAGGTAAACTTTGAAAGTTTAACATATATTATCTTATATATATATATATAATATAGATTATATGTTATAATATCTATATATATATATATATATATATATATATATATATATATATATGAATTCGTTCGGTCTTGGGAAATACATGAATTCCGTTCGGTTCGGTTTAACCAAACATGCAACCCATAAATCGGGTTTAGGGATTTTTGGACCGAAACCGAACCGAACCAAACCGAACAGAAGTTGGTTTGGGTTGGTTTGGGTTCGGTTTTAACCGGATCGAGTTGCACCCCTAATCACAAGTCGATGGTCCGTTGGTTCTTGATTCAAATTGTGGCACATCAAAACTTACACTCGACCATCTTTGGCACCTTGTGTGACGTGAGCTACGTCCTTCCTTTGGGGAGGTGGTCCACGGATCTTGTCCCAAAAAAAAAAGGAAAAAAAAGCTTATAACATAATTAGTTAGTTATTTTGGTAACAAGTTTCCTTATTTTATGATTCTGTTTACACCCTATACAGACCGACAAATAAGAGAAGGCCATGTGATATCTACATGGCCTACTGAGGCCATGTCATAAGCACACGTAGGCTTTGTTCAGTCAGGTAGGCCACGTCAGCATACATGTAGGCCGAGATTTTAGTTAAAGCCACGTAAGCCTATTGTGCGCGCGTCGGAAACGCGGCACGGTAAAGTTCGGAGTCGCCACCGCCTGATGGGGTGCAGGCGGACACCTGGGTGTCTAACCTTGTCTATTAGGGCTTTTGGTCTGCGGTTTTGAGATTCTAAGTAGGGTCTCGGTTGTGGTCCGGGGAAGTCCGTAGACACCCCGGTCCACCCCGGTCCACCCCGTCGGGCGACGGGTCCCTTAGGTTTATCCTGGTTTGAGTCAGCTTACTTTGGTCTCACCCGATTCCTAATCCGATATGCAGCTTGGTTAACTCTGGCTGGACCACCAAAGTGGTGTGGGTCCCTTTACTTGGTTTTATCTTTTTTAGTTAAAATGATCTGGGTCTGGTGGGTGGGCCCCGTTGGAAGGCCCACGATATCCCTTGGTGGGTCAAGTGTGGCCCACATGTTCCTTGATGGGCCAATTGTGGCCCTTTGGACTTTGGTTCAATTTGAATCGATTTTATTTTGAAGTTCAAGTTGGGTTATTAAGTTATTTCCATGCAAGATGGACCGGATTGCTTTGCGGGCCCGTGAGTGGGCCACACAATGGTAGCCAAGTGATTCATTGAGTTTATCTTGCTTAGGTTTCCAAAATGGGCCAGGCCTTGGGCTTGGGGGCCCTTTACCTAGGCTTGGGTTTGAAGGCCCAAGACTTCCTTGGTTAAGGTTTTAAAACCCTATCCTGATCTGGTTCAATGGGCTTGGTGGGCCCGACAGGCCCGGCCCGTGGTCTCGGCCAAACCACAACCTAATTTAAGCATGCATGCCCCACATAGGGCTTGGGTGGGCCTCAAGTGGTCTGGCCCGCCCAGTTCCTTTGATTATCTTATTTTAGTGCAATTCAATGGTTTGGGCTAGAGTGGGCCCCGTTGGAAGGCCCACTGGAAATCAAGTCAGACCGGGTGGTCTGGGTCCCATGTTGGGTTCCCGGGTGACCCGGAAACCCTATTGGCATGTTTGGTTCGATTTGAGAATGTCACCCCACTGTCAACAAAGATTACAGAATATGCAGAAGTCATGAAATACCCAAAATATACGAAAATCACATACACTGGCTCCAAGGGGTAGTTTCGGAATTTTAAAAATATAGGCAATTCGGCCTTAAAAGGGTATGCGCCGACCTCCGGGCACTAGGCGCGAGGTCAACGCGAAGTGGGCGGACCGAAAACAGCGAAAAAACACCCGCGGGCAAGGTGGGCGTGAGGTGAGCGCACCCAAAAGGAAGTAGGCGCGAGGTGAGCGCACCCAAAAATGAAGTGGGCGCGAGCTGAGCGCACCCAAAAATGAAGTGGGCGCGAGCTGAGCGCACCCAAAAATAAGTGGGCGCGAGCTGAACGCACCCAAAAGTAAGTGAGCGCGAGCTGAGCGCACCCAAAAGTAAGTGAGCGCGAGCTGAGCGTAAGTGAGCGCGAACTGAGCGCACCCAAAAATAGGAAATGGGCGCGAGCTCAGCGCACCCAAAAAGGAAGTGGGCGCGAGCTCAGCGCATACCCTGATTTTCTGTTTTTTCTTTCAAACTCCATTTTTAACTGGCTTTTAAGCTCTGCAACTACTTTCTGGGGATCCTTAGAACCCCCGAAGACCTCTAAAAATAATTTGAAATTAATCTAACCTAACATATCCTCACCACTCATCACTCAAATCTCTCTGCAAACCTACAAATCCGAGACAAAACATTAACAGAACATACAAAGAAGGGAACTGGGGGCTTTATCGGGGTACATGAGATCAGAGGAGGTGATCATGGGAACAGACTCCCACCTTCGAATCAAACAAGCAAGAACAAAAAATAACATGCTAAAATGGGAAACATGCTCGATTTATACATGTTAAAACAATAACAGAGAGAGAGTTCACCTTGGTTCCAAACCTTTGTAGAGCAGGCCGGAGGGTTCCCTGGAGCTCACGAGCTGCTGCCGGAGCCTCCTTCTTCTCACACCAACAGCACGACCTCCTTCGGGTTCGTCGAGGAAGGAGAGGAAGGGAGAGGCCAAGTCGAGAGGAAGGGAGAGGCCAAGTGTGTCTGGTTTTTTTTTTTTCTTTCGGGAAAATGGTGGTCAAGACCACCTTAAAAATGCCGAACTTAAAAATCCCAATCAAAAAAAATCTCGAACCCAGAAAAACAATGCCGAACCTTTGAATGCCTCGGGCCAAAAAAAAATGTCCAACCCCGAAAATGAAGGCTGCCGCGGCTTTTATAGAAGAAGAAAGGGGTATCCGCCGACCTTGGCACCCAGCTCACGCCCACTTCCTGTCGCTCGGCCCGGGCAACAAAATCATTGCAAAACATTTAATGCGGCCGCGGTTTTGCTTAAAAATCCGAAAATTAAGATATAGTCCCTGGGATATTTAGGTTTAATATTATTTTATTCAGATATTTCCAGATATTTTCAGATTGGTCCCTGGGATATTTTGAATGTTTGGATATTTACGGATTTGATCCTCGAGATATTTTCCCGCGCAACTTGCCACGTGTGCAACTTTTTGCCACGTGCGCAATTCTCCATCCAGACTCCGATCTGGGCAAACTCAGTTGCGTTAGAATTGTATCGGAGCCATCTATCCCATGACCTTGGGGTAGGCCTCTGGATCGGATTTTAGCAGAAAGTCAACTTTTGGCTCCGCCCAAGTTTGACCGCCCACAGAACCTTCATCCGGACCCCGATTCCTGCAAACTCAGTTGTGTTGGAACCGTGTCGAGATTCTCTATCCAATGACCTACGGGTAGGCCTCTGGATCGGATTTTAGCAGAAAATCAACTTTTGGCTCTGTTCAAGTTTGACTGCCCGCAGAACCTTCATCCAGACTCCGATTCCTGCAAACTCAGTTGCGTTGGAACCGTGTCGAGATTCTCTATCCAATGACCTATGGATAGGCATCTGGATCGGATTTTAGCAGAAAGTCAACTTTTGGCTCTGCTCAAGTTTGACCGCCCGCAGAACCTTCATCCGGACCCCGATTCCTGCAAACTCAGTTGCGTTGGAGCCGTGTCGAGGTTCTCTATCCAATGGTATAAAGCAAGGTGGCCAAATTTCACTTGATCAAAAAGCCAACTTTTCACCCCTTAGGGTTTGACTTTCTGTCCAGGGTTTGCATTTTTGGTTTTTCTGGGAGCGCAAAAATGAGGTGCTTACACCTATGCAACGAACCATATACATATGGTTCAAAGGATCGTATCACCGGTTGTTTGAGAATAACTACTTTAAGATCGTGGCCGGGACAATTATCTTTCATGAACAGAAGACTGCGGATGACCAGCCTCCATGAAGATCGTACAAGAGTGGGACGTTGAGCAACCGTCAAAGATTAGCTATAAAAGGCACAAACTCGAAGAGATCAGGGACACAATCCATCCAACCGCAACCAGTTATAATATTATTTTGATCATCCGTGATCTTTATCCCCTCTCCAACACTGTAACCAGAAGGATAAACTAGGACTTCTCTCACTGCTTCCAGTCGCAGTGACACCTTAGACCCCTCTTTACTCCGATCAACACCGGAATCCTGCCACTGGAGAGTAAGTTGAGGCCGCCCCTAACTCGCAGTTCTGTACCCCGAACACGGCTACAGAATCCCGAGCAGCTGGTCCTGAGACTCACTTTGATCAAGCCAAGTGACTTGCGTATTTTCGGTTAAATTACAATCCAAGGTGAACCCCCGAATTGGCTTTGTTAGCAGCCGCCCCCTTCCTCCTGCTCTTATACCCCGATTACGGCTATAAAACTAGGACAAGCCGGTCCTGCAAGCTTTGTCAATTTTCTTCTTGCTTTTTATTCCCTTTTGGGATTATCTGTTGTAGCTTACGGCCATCGGCCGATTTTATAATAAAAGAGTTTTTTACCATTAGTTGTTTTCGCTTACAAAAAACACTTACAAGAACCCAAACGAAGACCGAAGCCTTAGTCTTCATATTATCGCCTGACCGGTTTTATTACAGGTGACTTGCAGTATGACTAAACCGACACCTCGGTTTAGATTCAGAACAGGTGCTCGGGGTCAGGACCCGACCCGAAATCATTGTATCAAATGATACTGGCACACCCACGCAGAGACACATCATCAACATTGCCACGTGTCCACACTGGCCCAATTTCGAAGGAACAGATTCATAGGGCCGATATCAAGATTATAAAATGTTGTCTCATGAGTCTTATCCGTGGTTGGCATGGATCCTACTATGATTGACCCGACCCAGTTACATTGTTTGATGCCCAAGTGTGCAAAGGTTGTTAGAGATAAAGTTGGAGTGTAGATAGTAACCCCAATAGAAATGTAATTTTATATCTAACTCTTTCTATAAATATCACCCCAAGGATCCTTATTTCTTTAATAGTGCAATAGTAAGAGTTGTTATGCACAACTAGGAAGAGCCAAGAGAAGAAGCAGTGATTGGCAGGATAGAATTAGCTAGACATGTTATAATCCAGTTCATGATCCATTGATTTTGCTGCATATTTCCAGTTTAGATTTGTTGTTAGATATGTATCTAAAACCCTAAATGAAAAAAAGGTATTCAACTCTAAAATACAAAATGGTTTATTCTATGCATTCCATGGTGTCATCCATGAAACACACGGAAGCATGCACATCCCTAAACATGCACTATCTCAGCCGGTGGTACTATGGTACGATTGACTGTAGCATATATATATACCAGAAGAAATGCATTGTTAAAATAGGCTCTCAAATGCATAGACATATATATATATATATATATATATATATATATATATATATATATATATATATATTATATATATATATATATATATATATATATATATATATATATATATTTGCAATTGTTAGGTTTTTTACTCTTTGTATATTACTACCCTAAAATCTTACTGTACATGACTTGTCTCAATTATAATTCAAATTGCTATGTATCTTTTTCTACAAGATATTTAGCTCAAAAATTGAACAAATTGGATATCAAATAGTACTTCAAAGTTAATATCAATAACTATTGACAACCATAAACCCAATTAAGAACAACAAACTGGTCTATTGATTGATAGAATAGAATCAAACAAGTTTTTTTTTTTTTAATTTTAAATTCTTTTCCCCTTTTAAACCACATGCATATAATAGTTATCAATTGAGGTAATAATTGAGCAATTATTTCCCACATGAAAGTTTACATGGAGTGGAGATATACCCACTTCTCCACATGTACTGTCACTTCGACCTTTTTTTCATATAAACTCATTTCAGTTTCCCTGAGGCCATAAACGATACCTAAAATTAGGTCTTTTCTTTCCTAAAACTTTGGAAACAGTAAAAATTTAGACTAACCATTGATACATGTGACAGGACGCTCTATGGCTGCTTATATGGTTAAGATATTATTGGCATGACCAATCAAGAGCCTTTCCTGTCAAATAGATGGACCCGCCGGATTGGTAAGATGAAGATCATTTTACCACATAATGTCATAATGTACACCACAAACTACAAAGCATCTTGTCAACTACGCAAAAGCCATCTAAAGATGCTGCCTAAAATTGGAAAACCTTTGCACTTAACATTTTTCTTTTTCTTTTTTTGTGGTAAACATGATTAGAATTGGAAAGGTGTGCAGTGTTTGACATTCTAATCAATAACATCACGTCTTGTACTGCATCCAACGCCACAATATATGACCCGAAAATCAAATCCAGCTAATGAATGAATAGTCCTTGTCACCATGTAACTTGATATCTCAATCATACAAAAGCAAGCAATGTCTCCAATAAGAAAAGATCCCAAAAGTTAGGCTGGGGAGACACTACCTTCCTTTATGTGACGGACTCTTCTTGAGTAAAACTAGTGCAGGCACGTACATTACTGCATATCCGCACATCTTTTTGGGTAGTTTTATTTATAGATAACTAGGGGGTTGCACGCGCTACGCGCGTAGAAAACGGAGCCCACTTTGACAAACAACCAAGGTAGTTACAATAATGGGAGATTGTTTTGTTTGGGGAGGATAATGTTTGGAAAAAGAAAAAGGGGGCCAGAATCTAGAGGGAATATTCCCACCTCTTCTCTTTATATATAGTATAGATTATATTTTTATTTGTGATTACAGCATAAAAGTAGGCACTTGAAGTTGAAAAGTGGATAAGGATAGTGGTTTTATTTAGGGATTTTATGTTTTGTGGAGGGTATTTATGAGGTAAAAAAGGGAGGGTCAGAATCCCTAGGAATATTCCCCAGAGTTGGCTTTACTAATAATATAGATTATTTTCAAGTGACGCAGGCGGCCGTGCCCAAATTCAAAAAGATTGGCACGAAATAGCTAGCAAACTTTTCTGTGCTATGCCAAATGATAACCCGTTGGACCATTAATATTATATGCACATCTCAACTAGGTTGGTACTTACTTATGTGTCCTTTATTTTTAGTGCAATAAAAGCAGAAGAGAGGAAACTTGTCATTATTTACATTATTATTAAGAAAAAATTGAAACTAATTTTGAGTTTGTAACTTCTGTGATTCTTCACGAAGCAACTCCTCAATAGCCAATCTTTGTACTCTCTGTTCTACCTTCATCCAGCCATTTGACCAAATATAATATTCCACTATCTCCTATGTTAATTTGCTATAATAATCATCTACCACCCGGCTACCAGCACTATGAAATGTAACTGTGGACACCAAAATCATTAATAAATCATGCAATACAGTAGTGAGCATTGGGTAGTGACCCTAATTTTTGTTTCCATCAAGCCAAAGTAGCAAAAGAATGCACTTATTCTTTACTTGAAAATTTAACTTGAGAGCTGTTTATAAACATTAACAATTCTAATGACAAACTAACAGTTGTTAATTGTTTCACCCTCCTAAAACTAATCATATCTAATGGGAATCATCTGGAGTTGGTAATGTGTTTGGCTTGTTATCTACTTCTATATTTAATATCAGCATGTTCATCAAAAAGTATGCGCAAAAAGTTCTTTAATTTTTTCATAATCTATTATACCCAAAGTTTTGAATTAACGCATCAGCCACCAGCTTCGTGCGTCCCAGCCTATACTCGATAAACATATTGAACTTAGTTCATTTTTTCATTTATTTCGTCTATTGAATATTTCCTACTAATTTAATTATGGGATTTATTATGGTTACTAAACAATATAAAAGGGGTAATTTTTCCCAATATTTTAAAATTTTCACTTCTATTATTGGACAAATATAAATTGGTTTATTTCTATTCTGTTCAACATCTAAAGTTTTTTCTATAACTCTAACAAAAGAACATTAAATTCGTAACATAAAGATTGATAAAATATTATAAATTTTACTACATTCCTAGTGTTTTCAATATTAATGTAGAATCATGGCGATCGTTGCATCACCATGTACACGCCTTACACGGGATTGATAAAAATAGGGAGTCGTCACGATCATTGATTTAACGTGTGGATGGCTAAAACACATAAAAGCTAGCATACAAAAATAAATAAAAACATTAATCAAATTAGATTTAAGTTAAAAGGGTTTTGTTATGATTGAGGGAAGTTGTTACGCACCCTTTGCCTTATTTTCATCATTCTAGACTGCTTGCCTCCTATCATTTTTTTCATTTTCCAACAGGATTTCAAAATTATTAATTAAAAATATGGGTACAAAATACGTGGCAATGCAGTGCACGAGCACGTGTACGGTGGCCTCCTTTAATCCCTCCTGAGCCCTGAACACCGATGTCTGCGTGTGGTGGGCCGGTGGCCCACGATGGCGCAGATGTCGACTCCAATAAGCTCGTACCACTTTCACGTGAGAGAGAGAGAAAAGTGGATCCCACCTTCCCTAACATCACTCTCCGCACGTGCACATCGTACGCGAGAGACGAGACCAGTCAGCGCTTTAAATTTAACTCCATTGGAATTCATTCTCTTTGGTTCCGTAGCCGCTTCCTTTCCTTCCTTTACCGCCTTTGAATGTTCGGCCGCGTGGACGTGGGGACCACACTAACGACCTTTGCTCAACGATGGGATCAAATGCACACACTACCACGTGGCATTGTTTCTTATTTGGAAAAGGGACCTTTAATAACGAAAATACGCCTGGATTTTTTAAAGGGTTGTGTAAGTAACGGTCTGGGTATTTTGGTCATTAAGGTGAAATGCGGAATAACTGACCTCGTGACTTTGGGCCCTTTCGGCCACTGAAAATAGAGGTTTAAGTAGGGCGAGTTGGGTCGAGTTATAAGAGTTCGAGTTCAACCCAAATCTAGGATTTACTAACCCAAACTCGTCGTTAACCCGCCCTAACCCAAACCCAACCCAAACATTATTGTTTGAGTTCGGGCTGGGTTCGGATTGGCCCAAACAAAATGTAGATTTTGAATTTTTTTACAATTTTTATTATAATTACAAAATATTGGAATATTATTCATTAAATCGTCTATCAACACGCTTTTATGTTTGTTTATTATAAATGCAAATATTACAAATTCCTCTTGATTTGTCCCTTGAATTTGGGAAAAAACACTTAATTCATTTATTTCTTTAAAAATTTTAAAATATAATACTAGCTCACTATATTTGTGGTTTTGCACAATCTTTCTTGTAGAGTATATGCTCCCAAATATCACATTCATTGTAACATATATGTATATGTATGTGAGTATAAAATTATTTTTTTGACAAAAATTCATAAACTTATTATCACATGTTAATAATTTATGTTTAATAGTTGATTACATAAATACAATGACAATATAAAAGAAAAAGAAAACAATGATACATATATATACAAATAAATATTAACTTATATATATACTAAAAGCAAAATAAAATGAAATGAAATAAAGGAGAAAAATAAGACTGTACGACTCTCAGTGAATATCATCCTATGGATCAGGATAACTTGGTCCCAATTAGAACCCTTTGATAAAAAGAAAATCTTGTCACATTTTGATCATAGAAAGGTGAAATCCAATCTTAGATTCGAAAAGCCTTGATTGATTATGAAAACTGCTATTGAGCAACTATGAAAATTGCCATTAAGTAGTATAGTTTCAATCAAACATAATTTTCTCAATTTAAAACAAAATCAAGTCAAACAAATTGCATTTGATATAAAACACAACTAGAAAGATCATGGATTAAAATCACCTAAAATTGAATAATGACTCTTTCCTTTTGATTGGTCACATATAGGACCATAATGACTCTTTCCAGTATACAGGCATGACTCAACCAAGAAATTTTAGTTAGAATAGATTTCTTCTACTTCCAATGATAATGCCATATATGGCATAACAGATGGACAAGTTATCGGTATTAGCAAATAATTAGAAATCCCATATGGCACCAGCCCAAGTTGATGCGTACAACCTCCCACTCATTCTCAGCAATGATGGTACCATAATCAATACTAGGGAGCTAAAAGAAAGTTCAATACCGAATCTTATTTTTCAGGCAATATAGGTTCACATTGGTAATAAACGTACGGGAACATTTTTCATGAAATTTTGGTTTTGGATAGACCCGATGAAACAAAAATTTCGGAAATTCCTACTTTATATATTCTAGGGAAAATTGTTTTCTAGTGATACTTTTTCAACATAATTTAGATTCAGTCAGCAAATTCTTAAAAATTGAGAATTAGTGATACTTTTTTAACATAATTAGGAATCAATGTCATTTTACTATTAATGAAGAATTTCTTCCGAAAATACCCTCAAAGGACTTGCAAACCTCACTTCTACCCAAATGAGTGAAAAGGTTTTCAAAGTCTTTTAATGGCATTGTTTGAAGAAAGCTTTTATGACACTGATTCTCAATTATTTTAAAAAATATCACTAATTCCCAATTTTTAAGAATTGGCAGACCGAATATGAATTAGTTTGAAAAAATTGCACTAAAAACCAATTTCCCCTATGATATTTTGGGAAATCTAAATTAATTTAAATATAATTTTACACCCTTAGGTTTCTAATAATCCCACTTTTTCTTTGAGGTTTTCTAAAATATCAGTTTATCACCTTTCGGTTTTATGCATGTAACAATTTTCCTCCTTTTAGAAGTTTTAACCGTTAAATACATAACTAAGAAAATATTAATTGACAAATTTATCTCTTCTTATTCATATGTAATAGTAAAAAAGTGTTATTTATACACCATGTATAAATGTTTTAAATATTGAACCAACCTTCCAAAGTGTAATCTTCGTCTTTTATGTTTAAGTAAACAGAATAATATTGGTGAAATTGTCAATATATATACATTATTATCTCTTGCCACCTCATCAACACCGAAAAAATTTTAACAATTAAATCTTTGAAAAAGAAAAACTATTACACACAACAAACCTTAAGGTGATAAACTGATATTAATTTCAAAAATCCCACAAGAGAAAGAATGTGGTGAAATATAAAGGGAAAATTATGAAAAATGGTCACTTTTCGTCGATATTTATAAGAACATGCCACTAAGATCCCAAATTACAGAAAAAGGGCCACTTTTTATCAATATTTATAAAAATGTCTGTTGAAATTAAATTATAGGATCAATTTTCAAAAATAATTAAATTTGAGGATCATTTTCTTGGATCTATAATTATTTTTTGAGAAGTGAACCTTCAAGTTAATTATCGATGCAATTCGACATCTTAGTGGCATGTTTTTATAAATACCGACCAAAAATGACCCTTTTCCATAATTTCCCCAAGTATAAATATCTACAGATATTGAACTTAAACATGGTATGGGCCAAGTATAAATATCTACGGAGATATTGAACTTAAACATTGTATGGGTAAATAGGGTTAGGTGAAAAAACAAATAATTCATAAAGCTCGCACTGCCACAAAAGCAGACAGAAAGACTGGATTCATTTTTGTTTTTACACATGTATTATAAAACTGTGACAAGATCACTTTGTGAGGAGGACAAAAAAATGGAAACCACCTGTGTTTGAGTGTTGTACCAAGATTGGATGGCAGCTGGAACTGGGGGCTATATGAAGAGCAAATGGGAAGGGCCAGGTCAGGGCAGAACCGAGGGCGGCTTATGGGTTATGGAAGTGGGAAAAAGAGTCAAGGGGCAACGGCCTTTTGGTGAAGCTGGAGTCACCTTGGTTTTTGGGAGTCTCTATCCCAACCCGCCTCGTTCTGTAGATTTGGCTATTGGAGCCTCTCATGCGCCATTTCTTCTCTCTCTCTTCTCTCTCTCTCTCTCGTTGAACCGTCGTCGGCTTGACTCTCCCTCCATCCAACTTCCACTAATTGGCCTTTTAATCATTAATCTAATGATTCTAATTGAATCAGTCCATCCCCGTGAGCTTAATTTAGATCGCTAATCTTACGGCTCTCTTTTACCTTTTGAAACTTTGTAAAAAGCGAGTTGACCCACTCAAAACCACACTGGATCCGTACTGGATTTAGTAGAATGGTGACTCGGGCGAGTTGACTCGGGACCCCGCGTAACAATTTAAAATGCCAGCTTAAGGAGCTACAATTCTTATATATGATTTAGCATTTACAACAAGGCTCACCTCATTGTTTTGTTTTTTGGTTTTTTTTTTTCCCCTTAACCATAAATGGCTTCTAGAGCACTCTTTGAAGTGAAATAGCTTTATACATTTGTATTTAGAGCTGATCTGTGCAAAGGGTGCAATAATACCAACAGTAATTCACCAAATCCCATCAAAATAACAAATTTAAACATGCTTGAACGAGAGTAATACTATGATGGGTGACCTCCTGAGAAGCCTCGTGTTGCACCCCCATGCTTTAATTTATCAAAGAAAATGAAGGGAAAAACAAAGATTAGAGAATGTGTTCAGGTTTTTAAGACCAAATTAGCTAGGCTTTCGACTGAGTCAGATAATCACCTCAAAAACTCAGCCAAACCTGTGGGTAACTCAGGTAGTATATACGATCGAGTAAATAGAAGAATAAATTTAGCCGAGTTTAATTGAGTACTTCACTCATATAGCTGATCGAGCTTGCAAAACTTGTACATGTTTTATTTGTACAAGCACAAAAAAGTGCAGCACCAAGAAAAACAATTCTAATTTAAGTAATATTTTATACACACAATCTAATTCACTAGATACGTGATAATGACCCAATTAAGGCCTCTGATTATTTATCTGTATCTCGGTAATATCTTCTGGATATGGAAATATCAGAATCAACGTCAATTGGTTTATATCCATTATATGTGGTTGGTTCTTTTTTTGGGGGGAGGGCTTTGCTTCTGGTGTAACTGTCTATATGTAACCGAAAAAGGGAAAAAACTGTGAGGTAGGCTGTAACTCGAGCCACGGCTCATCTTTGGCTGGGCCTCTATGTGACCTCATATCTTAGCTCACGTAAGATTAGGGTCCCACCTTCTTCTTCTTGGCATTTTCCAAGCTCACACGCCTATATAGGACTCCAAGCGAACCCTTCTCCTTTTCGACAACAAAACGCAAGTTTAAAGATAGAGAGAGCGAGACAGAGAGACAGAGAGAGGGTTGATGAAGGAAGAGGAACAAAGCTTAGCTTGCTCTTCTGGTTCTCTTTCTTTTCTACTGTAGTCTGCAATGACGGCATCGGTGGAGAACCGGCAGTATAGACGCCTTGAACCGGGCCTAAATGGGGTCGTTCACAGCTTCAAAACCTCTTCCAACCGCCGGTCTGACTCGCCAGGTCGTGGCTGCAACTTTCCGACGAACCCGGAGTTCTCACGTCCCAAGGCGCCCGTTGCAATGGACGACTCGTCGAGCGACGACGAGGGCGATTGGAAGGAATCTCTTCACAGCGTCAATCACGAAGTGGAGCCGTCGATTCTGGATTCCAGAGATGAAGGAACGGCTGATAACTGGATCGCGCGGAACCCATCGATGATCAGACTCACGGGGAAGCACCCGTTCAACTCGGAGGCTCCCTTGACTCGGCTCATGCATCACGGGTTCATCACCCCGGTCCCGCTCCACTATGTCAGGAACCATGGCTCCGTCCCGAAGGCGTCGTGGTCGGACTGGACTGTCGAGATTTGCGGACTCGTTAAGCGACCCGGCGTGTTCACCATGGAACAACTGGTGAACGAGTTCCCGAGTCGTGAGTTCCCGGCCACGCTGGTTTGCGCCGGGAACCGCCGCAAAGAGCAGAACCTGATAAAGAAGACGATCGGGTTCAACTGGGGCTCTGCCGGAGTTTCTACTTCGGTGTGGCGCGGTGTACGGCTCCGAGATGTGCTGAAGCGATGTGGCATCTACAGCCGTGGAAAGGGGGCTCTGAACGTGTGTTTTGAAGGCGCCGAAGATCTACCGGGAGGCGGTGGGTCCAAGTACGGGACCAGCGTGAGGAAGGAGGCAGCCATGGATCCATCGCGAGACATCATATTAGCGTACATGCAGAACGGGGAGATGCTCACACCGGATCATGGATTCCCCATCAGGATGATCATTCCGGGATTCATTGGTGGACGGATGGTCAAATGGCTAAAGCGGATCATCGTTACTACTGAGGAGTCACACAGCTACTACCACTGCAGAGACAACCGTGTCCTTCCGTCCCACGTGGACGCCGAGTTAGCCAACGCCGAAGGTGCGTATAAATATTTTTTATTTTTTAATTCTCTCTTTTTGAGGTTTGGAATCTTAGAACGAGGAATCTTAAGAGGAATGCTATTGTGTTTCGACGATACAAACTCAAACAGCTTGGTGGTATAAGCCGGAGTACATCATCAACGAGCTGAACATAAACTCGGTTATCACCACGCCGTGTCACGAGGAGATCTTGCCGATTAACTCGGCGACGATGCAGCGGGCGTACACGTTGCGGGGCTACGCGTATTCCGGTGAGTTACGTACTTTGGTATCTTTTTGACCGTGGGAGAGAATCTTCTCTTCCCGGTCAATAATTAAGTTGTTGAGGGGTGGCACGCGGGGACATGAGCGTCTTTCAAATTTTTAGAAGCGTATTTTTTGGAAAATCGGAATTTTAAGGTCGGATTCTTTTGTTCAACGATAGGCGGAGGGAAGAAGGTGACACGAGTGGAGGTTACGATGGACGGCGGAGAAACGTGGCTTCCGTGCACCGTGGACCACCCGGAGAAGCCGAACAAGTACGGGAGATACTGGTGTTGGTGTTTCTGGTCGCTCGAGGTGGAGGTGCTGGACCTTCTAGGAGCCAAGGAGATCGCGGTCCGAGCCTGGGACGAGACCCTCAACACCCAACCCGAGAAGCTCATCTGGAATGTCATGGTACGTCCCGTCAAAAGGTCCCCATGCATGGACATCGTAACTTGCATAGTGGTGGTGACACGTGTATAATACTGCTGGAATGCTATTGTGCGCAGGGGATGATGAATAACTGCTGGTTTCGTGTGAAGATGAACGTGTGTAAGCCACACAGCGGGGAGATCGGTATTGTGTTCGAACACCCGACTCAGCCCGGGAACCAAACCGGTGGGTGGATGGCTCGACAGAAGCATCTCGACAAGTCTGAGGCTGATTCGACCATGAAGAAGAGTACTTCAACACCATTCATGAACACTTCCTCCAAGATGTACTCCATGGCCGAGGTGAAGAAGCACAACTCGGCCGAGTCAGCCTGGATAGTCGTCCATGGCCACGTCTACGACTCTACTGGGTTCCTCAAAGACCATCCGGGTGGTACCGACAGCATCCTCATCAATGCCGGCACCGACTGCACGGAGGAGTTCGACGCCATTCATTCCGATAAAGCGAAGAAGCTGCTCGAAGACTTTCGAATCGGTGAGCTCATCACTACCGGTTACGCCTCCTCCGACTCGACCTCCTCGTCGCCTAATAATTCCGTTCATGGCGCCACTAACTTCACCAACCTCGCTCCGATCAAGGAAGCTGTGGCGGTGACAAGGAGTGTGGCTCTGATACCAAGAGAGAAGATTAAATGCAAGCTCGTCTCCAAGACTTCCATATCTCACGACGTGCGTGTCTTCCGCTTCGCATTGCCTTCGGAAGATCAAATCCTTGGATTACCGGTAGGGAAGCATATATTCCTTTGCGCCAGGATCGACGATAAGCTGTGCATGCGAGCTTACACTCCAACAACCACAGGAGACGAAGTGGGGTACTTCGAACTTGTCATTAAGGTCTACTTCAAGGGTGTCCACCCCAAGTTCCCTAATGGAGGGCTAATGTCGGAGTACCTTGACTCGCTCTCAATCGGCGCCACCCTCGACGTTAAGGGCCCTCTAGGGCACATCGAGTACACAGGCCGTGGCAACTTCATCGTTCATGGCAAACACAAGTTTGCCAAGAAGCTAGCCATGATCGCCGGCGGGACTGGGATCACACCCATTTATCAGATTATCCAGGCCATCGTGAAGGACCCCGAAGACGAAACGGAGATGTACGTCGTGTACGCGAATCGAACAGAAGAAGATATCTTGTTGAGGGAGGAACTTGATTCATGGGCTGAGAAGCATGAGAGGATGAAGGTATGGTATGTGGTTGGGACTTGCAGAGAAGGATGGAATTACAGTGTGGGGCACATCACAGAGAGTGTATTGAGGGAGCACGTACCTGAGGGATCAGATGATACGTTGGCATTGGCTTGTGGACCGCCACCCATGATCAAGTTTGCAGTGCAGCCGAACTTGGAGAAGATGAATTACGATATTAGTGATTCTTTGCTAGTGTTTTAAAATAAATGTGAAGAAAAGAAGGATTAGGTTGGTGGGTTGATGGGCGTTTAAATGTTGTTAGTATTGTATATATGTCAGTGTTTATGTTAAATTTTTTCTTTTATTGTTTGTCTCTTTCGTTGTATCCGAAGATAAATAAGAAAATTATAGTTGCAACATACTAGCTGCAGTCAATGTTTCATGTAAGATTTCCTTGGTAGGAAAATAGTGGACGGGGGTGCAACACGAGGACTTCCCAAGAGGTCACCCATCCTAGTACTACTCTCGCCAAAACACACTTAACTTCGGAGTTCTGATGGAATTCGATGCACTAATGCTGGTATGATCGCACCCTATTTTTTTTCATGTAGGATTATGGTGATCAATTGTTCACCTTCTGAATTTAATGTAAAATAATGTTTTATTTTATTTAGTTATGTTTTTTGTTCCTTTGTTCGTACCAAAAAAAAAAAAAAGGTAAATAATAACCCTTGTTTAAAAACTCTGATAAGCTTAGTAACTAACGTCGGAGTAGGGCTATCAATGGGTCGGATCATTATCTAAATAAATGTCTGGCGGATCAAATTCCGATTCAAAGATTAGATCCATTTCATAATCGAATTCAGATTTGGATCTTAGTATATTTGTTCGATAAAAATCCGAACTGATTAAATTTAAGATATGATTGAAATTTTTATAATTTTATAAGGGTGTTTAAGTACATACACTAACATACTATATAAGCAAATAGACTAACATTCTTAAAGAATTTGACAATTCTAAAATCCGAAAGCCGTTTAGATTTGAAATAATGTGGGTTCAAGACCCGGAATTAATTAATGTTATTCGAGAAGCTTGGAGTTATGAACCCCAGGGTTCTTACAGCTATAAATTCATGAAAAAATGTCAGAAGTTCAAGTTTTTAGTTAAAGAATGGAATAAAAACACTTCAGGAATTTATTTGAAAAACTTGAAAATACCCTTAGTGAATTACAGAACTATCAAAGTGAGTTAATATTGAACCCAGAAAATGAAGAGGTTAGATGTAAAGAAAAAGAGTGTCTAATGGAGCATGCTAAACTTTTAAGATGTGAGGAAGTATTTTGGGTCCAGAAATGTAGAATTGAGTGGCTTAAACTAGGGGACAAGAATACTAGATTTTTTCACACAACAACTCTAATGAGACGATATTATGAACAAAATATGGAGAATTAAGAATAATATAATGATTGTTGGGTTGAAACACAAGAGGATATTATGAAGAGTTTCATGGATGACTATAAGATGAGATTTAAATCTGAGTGGAGTCAATCAAATCTTAAATCGGTTGAGGTTATTCCTAAGTTAATATATGAGGAAGATAATAGAATGCTAACAAAAAAATGCCTCTAGTGAAGAGGTAGAGTTGGCTATTAGAGAAATGAAGAGTTAAAGGCTCCTCGACCTGATGGTCTTCAACCTTTTTTCTATAAGAAATATTGGAATGAAATCAGAGAAAGTGTGCTTAATATGGTTGGTTTATCGATCAGTTCTTTAATCAGGGATTTATGTTAAAGAAAATGAATCAAATGTTTATAACTTTAATTCCAAAAGGAAATAATCCTGAAACTACTAGAGAATATAGACCAATTAATTAGTCTTTGCAATGTGAGTTATAAAATAATTGCTAAGATTCTTGCTAATAGATTAAAGTTGGTTTTAAATAAAATTATTTCACTAACTCAGAGTGCTTTTGCTTCGGGGAGATGGATAGTTGATAATATCCTTATTACTAAAGAAATACTTCATAATTTTAAGAAAAAAAAAGGGTAAGTCAGGACTAATGAGCTTAAAATTA